>CM055847.1:20996852-21596852 GCA_029490765.1 Euthynnus affinis
GTTTATGTGTGTGTGTAGTCCACTTAATCACTCCCTCGGTAATTTAGCCCTGTTTGCCTGTATTTGCTCTCCCTTACTGAAACAACCTTGAAATGCGACAGATGTTCAAATTCACCTTGCTGAACTTCACAAATCAAAGCTAGACCACTAATAATGAGTTCTTGTCAGTTGAGAAAGAGGAGAGATTGTGAGGGCAAAATAAGTACACACACACACACACACACAGACACTCACACTCTTAAACACACACCTCTAATCATTAACAGCTAACATAGGGTCATACTTTGCAGCTGCTCTTTCTGGATAAGATAAGACTTTGACTGCTGTGTGTGTTCTTGTGTGTGTATTTATGTCTGCATCTTTGTCTGTATCTGTGCCTGAAAACACCTGTTCAAACAAAGCTTTAGAAATACAACTGAATAAATACATTTCATATATACAGTAACCAGCCATCTGTCTGTTATAGGGTTGTAAAAGTCTGTGTTGTGAACACTGACTTTGATGACAGTAAAAATATAATAAATCAAAGAGCTTCATTGTATGTACTGTAGTTTAGTAATACATGCTGTGGGCCCTATTGTCAAGCGGGCACATAATGTGTAGCACAGCTTAGCACTAGCAAAGTGATGTTTTTCACTTTGTCATTTTCTTTGTTATTTGGGCTATTCACTGTTGGTTACGGTGGTAGAAGAAGTGCAGTAGGGGGTTATCCAATGGTCCATTCCAATTTTAGTATCAGTGTTTTGCTCTGTCTGACACATGGTCAACAGTGTAACTCTACTACACACAGTCTGCCTGTGTAATTTGTCTTTTTATGTCTCTTTATGTCAACATATTTGGTGGAGGTGTGTTTACATACACCTATCCAAAGCCACGTGAGCCCTCTTTATTCATGGTTTGCTGTTTGTGTGTTAAGTTTTCATTATACAGTCTTCAATCAGTAGAGACTTCTAACTGCACAGAAGTGAAGCCTTACATTTGAGTTTCACCAGCATATCCCTTCCACCTCAGCCTGCATATATGAGAGCCTGCTCTTTTCACTGATTAAATCCCTTTACAGCTGCAGATGGAGGCAGGTATGCAGTCCATCTACAGTCTCTAATTTGAGTGGCATGCATTGTCAAAATGTTATTACATACACCAGATCCATTGTTTATCTTGATTACTGGTTATCTTGATTGTTGCAAAATAATCATGAAAAACTTTTGTTTTTTGTGTGCACATTAAACCAGTCAGTTACAGTATATATTGGTATTCTACACACTGCTAGTTTATGCTGTGAACATAATCAGGGTTGTTAGGGATGATGACATCCTTGGGAGGCATGGAGACACAGAGTTCATTCAGTGCTATGAAAATCCTGAGATAATTAAAACATTTCTCTCTTCTGTACATCACTGAAACCCTTTAGGACTATTTTTCTTATTTCAGGATTTATCGTTTTGTTTTTAGCAATGTATTTTAATAAGCTGACCTAGGCCTTCAGGCCAATGTTTTCGTAATGAATCAACTCTCTATGATTCAAAGTTTCAGCAGGCTAAACTCTAAGCAGGGTCTGTGACAGCCGGTCACTATACAGCTCCATCAATATTTAATATGGGAAGATTTTAAGTTTTCATGAAACTGACTGGATGTACTCTGAGTGGGTGGCTGGCCATATGGTGTCAGTGTTCTCAATAACAGATGACCTCAGATCAGATTTATCTTGAGAGGGAGATGGAAAGAGACAAGAAAGAGAGAGGGGGAGCTTTGGCAACACTTTTCATCTAGCATTCATGCCAATACAACAAACTGAGATAAATTGAACAGAAAGGGGGGAGCTGAAAGATGGAAAGAAGAGGAAAAAAGCAGAGACAGGAGGGAAAAGGAGATGGGAAAACTGAAAAAGTAGACAAACCAAAAATAGAGGGAAGAAAGCAAGAGAGACCTGCCACCATGAGGCCTCTGTAATGACAGAAGAACCAAGTTCTTCACCAAAATAAAACTGAAAAACCAAGAGTTTGACACGCTCTAAGACCTAAACAGAATTCAATATTTATTTTAGGAAAAACTGACATTGCCATGGAAGCAGCCAAATATGTCAGAGCATGTCACAGCCTGAGGGAAAACCAGTGGAACACTTGAAACTGTACTGAGCTCCTTCAAAAGTTGCCTCCATTTTTTGATTTTTTCTTCTATGGTTCTTACCATAACTATTACATTCATTTATAAACTACATCTTATATATATATATATTCTTTTATTCTTTATTCTTAATGATTTGTTTGCAACAATTCTTTCATTGTAGTATATAATGTAGTGTGTTTAGTGGTGTCATTGTGGTCATTGTTTTTTGGATGGCAACATTGATCTGGTGGTAGTTTGGTGCACCACATTCAGACTAAAATATCTCAACAACAATTAAAAGGATTGCTTTGAAATTCTGGACAGGCATTCATTGTGGCTTTGGTGACCCACTGACCTTTCCTCTATTACCATCATGAGGTTGACATTTTTATATTTTTAGTGAAATCTCTTGATGTCCAGAGGATTAAACCCAATGACTTTGGTGTTACATAAAGCAGATCTTGAATTTGTGAGGGGGAGAGTAAGAAAGGTAGTTGATAAAGTGAAGTACAGGGGGAGTGTAAACAGTTGGAGAGTGAGAAAGAGACAGCGAGGACAGACAAAGAAGGGGAGGAGGGAAAGGGAGGGGGAGGGGTGGGGGGAGGGGGGGGGGGGGGTGAGTGAGAGACACCCAAAAGAACACCTGTTGAGATTAGGGTTGGCACGCGACCCACTCCAACTCGCGTGGCAGCTGCACCTCACTGGAACAATGGCAGTAAAAGAGAGAGACAGAGAAAGCGAGAGGAAAGTTTGAATGCACTACTTATCCTTTCAGGTCATGTGTGTTTGTGTGTGTGGCATACTAATGTGAACACTGAGTGAGAGAGGGAGAGGGAGGGAGAAAGAAAGAAAGACAGAGAAGTATGGGGAGCCAAGAAAAAGACATGCGTTAACTATGAAGCCAAATCTAGGTGAAAGGTCTTATTTATCTTTCAGATGTAGAATAGAATAGAGTAGAACAGAATAGAATAGAAAAAAGGACACCTGCTTAAGGTACTGAATAAGGTGTTAGCTTAAAAGCCTGCCAGCTGTCACTCCAGGTGCGCTGAGTTCCAAAGAGTTTGTTGCAGAAGAGAAAAAATAAGTATGAAGATGTACTGTATACTAAACTATGATATATAGATGACAGACATATTATGAGAAGATGGCATATTGACATCAATGTTAGAATTTACTTTTTCATTCCTCTTTCTGTTGAACTTTATATATATTTTATTATTATCTTCACTGGAATGGATGATGGTCACTAAGGCAAATCCACTAAGAGTAACACAGTACCACACTCACTTAAATATAATGAAAATTACACTGTTTGGACTATTACTAAAATGTTGCACCCAAGAAAGTTTTATAGTGACTTAATCAGCAGGGATTTATAGTGTGTCTGTTGTCATTATTACTGAGTTATACTGACCATAACACATTCCTATTGGGATGTTTTTGCTTTAAATCTGTATGGTATTTTGTGATTTTAAAGTACTCTTTCCTAAATGTTAGATAAATATAGTCTTTATTGTCTCACAGGAAATTTGTTTTCACAGCCTGTGCATATTCCACACAGAAACATACAGATAGCCACACTGCAAACATACCAAAATACATAAACACATAACATTCATTCCCCTGCCTGTATCCCAACACATATACATGAATGTGCTCACACACCCACAGATTATTCTGGATCTATAAACAGTGTCAGAGAGGCACTTTGCTCGGTGCTGCTATAGCAGAAGGGACAAAACAGAAGGGGGTGATCAGTGTCATTCGCTGTTGTGAGTGCAAGGCGTGTGATGGCTTTGTCGTTCATGTCT
Source organism: Euthynnus affinis (assembly GCA_029490765.1). Lineage (NCBI taxonomy): Eukaryota > Metazoa > Chordata > Actinopteri > Scombriformes > Scombridae > Euthynnus > Euthynnus affinis. The sequence continues at coordinate 21,000,770 of CM055847.1, forward strand.
GAGAGACTGGGTGTAGGGAAGTGGATCATTTTGGAGGCAGCATGTGTGATCCTGGTAAGTTTGTTTTTGTTGGAGATGGATAACATGGTAAAGAAACAGGAGGAAGCAGGATGGGTTGGATTATGCTTCTGTAAAGCAACAGCAGGAGGTAGGGGGCTACAGAAAGTGCTCTGAGTTTAGGGATGACATGGAGTCTCTGCTGGTATTTTTTTATGGATATCAGTGTTCATCAGAGCTGAGTTTATTGTCTAAAGTGTGTCCAAGATATTTGAAATTGTTGACCTGTATTACTGTCTCACAAGGGATGGAGGTGGGGTCCAGTCCAGTGTGGGGTGTGTTTGATGTGTTAATGACCAGTTCTTTTGTTTTGTCCACGTTCAGCTGGAGGTAGCTGCCAGTGCACCATTGTGTGAAATGAGAAATGGAGTGTTGATAGGTTGTGATGAAGTTATTGTCATCAGGTAGTCCCAGTATTGCAGGGTCATCAGAGTATTTGTAGTATGTGGTGATGGGTGAAGGGCTGATGCAGTCATTTGTGTAGAGTATGTAAAGGAAGGGACTAAGGAAACAGGCCTGAGGGGCTCCTGTGTGATGATGGTTGATGATTTTACGGTGCCTATTCTTACAGCCTGTCTGTTCCTGAGGAAATTGTTGACCCAGTGGATGAGGAGTGGAGGGATGTTGAGGTGGTGGAGTTTCTTGATCATCTGGTGGCATTGAATTGAGTTGAAAGAGTTGGAAAAAGAGTTGAAGTCGATAAACAGGATTTAAGCGAAGTTGCCGGGTGATTCCAGATGTTGGAAGAGAGAGTGAAGGAGACTTGCCACAGCATCCTCTGTCCCTCGTTTGGCCCTGTAAGCAAACTGATATGGGTCCAGCTGTGGTTTGATGGCTGATAGGATGGTGTGCAGGATCAGTTTTCCCTAGCATTTCATGGCTATTGGGGTGAGTGCGACTGGTCGGTGGTGGTTGGGTTCAGAGGGATGGGGTTTCATGGGTACTGGTATAATGGTGGATGTTTTCCAGAGGGTGGGTATTGATGCTGCCCTGTAGGATTCCCAGAAGATGGAGTAAAGGATTGGGGGGGAGCTCCATAGCACAGAGCTTGAGCACCATAACTGGGATGCCATAAGGCCCTGGTGCCTTGCTGGGTTTGCACCTGACATCCTCCATTGTGAAGGGTGGATGTGTGGGCTTTTGAGAGGGGTGGGTACTAAGCAGCTCCTCACAGGCAGCAGAGTGGTTGTAGATGTCAAACCTGTTCAGGGTGTTAGCAAAGGTGGTGGAGTCTGTGATTGTGGTTAAGTATTGTAGTGATTGTGTGCTAAGTGCTCCATCAAGGAATAGCCACTTCTATACCATAGACGCGTGTACTATAACGTTTTCCTGCAGTTCCTTATTAAAATTGCATCGAGGAGCAGTGTGAGTTTATGAGTTAATGTTCTTATTTCCATTGCAGTTCTGCTCCATGAACACACAAATTGGAGCCCAATTACCCATTGCTTTACTTGGATGCACTGCAGATATGAGGCCATATTGAATATAATTGTACCCAGTGAAATGCATCCAGTAACGATGGTGACTATACTTTCATACTAATTTCCCAGTGGTGATCCAAGTCACCTCTGACTCTCATTTCATTTAGATACAGAGCACCTGACCATTTTTCTCTCTTTGCCTCTCTATCACACTCACATATACATGCACACACACTTTCATTTTCATTTCCAATTCACTTCATATTGTGATGACATTTACATGTGAAGAAACATGCTCTCTATCATTACAGTGGTGACTGACTCCAAACTGCTTTACTTTTCCTTTATTTCACTACCTGATCAACCTTACTATAGTTATGGCAAACACTTAAACAGATAAAAACATATGCATTTGTAGTTACTTGTGAAGACCATTGTTGACATAATGCATTCCCTAGCCCTCTTACCTTAACCCTAGCAATCACAACTTTGCCTTACCACAACCCTTACTCTTACCCTCAACTGAACCTAGACCTAATTCCAACCTTAACTCCCAAAACAAGTCTTAACCATGAAACAGCCCTTTGAAGGCCTGTCCCATAGTGAGGACCGGACAAAATGTTCTCACTTTCCAAAAATGTCCTCACCTCCAAGGTCTACGACTCAAATTGGTCCTCACAAAGATAGACGTACAAGTACATACACACACGCGCGCGCGCTCACTCAAAGACTCTCTTCACATCGCTTGGATGCCTCCCTATCTCACAGAGACATTATGTAATTCACCCTGGTAACTGTTCTGGATGCTCGGTCTGATCTCTGTTACCCTCTCTAAATTCTCTGCAACACAGCCCAGCTGAGTCCTCTCTGGCTCTGCGATGCCATCTAGCGACGCTGCAACGCTGCTCTGCAGTTTATATCCCACTTGTGTGCCTGCTTGGATGCTTATGCGCCTCATCCTTGCCCCTTTCAGTTTTTGACTCATTACAGGTAGAAAAGTGAAATAAAACATGCATTATTATACTGGGGAAATCTGATGTGCTCCAAGGAAACACTTTTTGTTATCATGGGTGTCTACTAAATGTGTTTTATCATTACCAAGAGCAAAAGGCAGTACTGAAGGATAAATTGTATTGCAACGATGATGACTCGTTGTAATGAGGAAATGTCAAATTAACAGGATTGCAGTTTTACATGTGGTTATGGTAAGATTAAGATTAAGAAAATTTGAAACAAGTCCCCATGTGTAATAAAAATAATGATTGTGTTGTTAATTCTGTCCATTTTTGTACACAACTTGTTCCTTGTTCTGTAATAAATTGCGTACAATTTCCTCCGCGCGTAAAAGTAACGCCCGTATGCCAAGCGTTTTTCTGTCACCTGGTCTTGTTGTTTTTGTCACTCTACACGGAAAACTGCACTTGATGTCAGTTTAGATTTGCACACACAGCCGCATGCTTCTTCGCCTCCCTCTCTTTTCTCTGTCTGGTGTGCCGAAGAAGGGGTTGGTTCGATGTGTGTTATGTGACAAAAGACCGCCCAACCCCGCCTCGTAGAGAGAGAGAGAGAGAGAGAGGGAGAGGGAGAGAGACAGACAGACTGAGAGAGAAGGAAAGAGGTGAAAGCGCGAAGCATACAGTCTTTTCTCACACCAGCCTTCATGTGTCCGAGGGACATTTCCCTGTTTGTGAAGCTCTCAGTGAGACAGGCTCAACCGTTGAACATAGTCTTGTTCAACAATGTGTCCAAGATACATGGCCTGGGTCAGCGACCACCTGTAGGCAAACAACCACCAATTAAAACAATTATTAATTAGGCTACTTTAAAATATACAGTTCACAATATGTACATCATACTACCTGTCAGCCTTTAAAGATGGATGTTTAAGTTTAGTTGGGTTTACTCCCCACTAGCCTACATCTTCCATATACATCCATATACAAGTGTTTTGGTCCAGATTTTCTCTATTCGGTGTTATAGATGTGCACCATTCATAACCTCAAACCAGTCTGTGTGTACAAGTGGACAGAAAAGGGGGGTTCGTATATTCCTTTTATTCAGAATTGCCACGGCAACACAGTGGTACAAACTGTACTCAAAGTTTCCATATGGTAAAGTACACTTCCCATACAGCTATATGTTAATGGCATACACATGGGCTGGTGGTGAGCGAGTAGAGAAGGGGGTCCATAACATAAGCCAGTGTCTCTTTAAAAAAAATTCAAGTTTCTTGTTGTATTCTGGAATGAGGTCAGACACGAGGCTCCTCATTGCACGCGCTGATTATTATTAGATTCCATTTTCGCCAATCAGCGCCGAGAGGGGCGTGAGTTTGGCACAGAGGCAGGGTAGTGACAGCGTCCCATTGGTGGATTTTTATCGCCGTTGTATCTCGGGAAAGGATAAATGCAAGCAAGGGGGCCGAGACTGGAGGGCTGCTTGAAACTCGACTGCAGGTCTTCAGATGGAAGGCGGACAGTGTAACTCGCTGTAGGTTCCTTTTTTTCCTCCCCAGCATGCATGGCTTTTGTTTCTAGGAGAGGGGGACAGGGCTGATGCAGAGAAAAGCACTTACCACTGTACTTGGGAGCCCTTTGTAAATGCCCGAGCGCACAGTGTGGCACTCAGTCTGCGCTCTGCAGCTGCATAGACTATGTTCAGTCACCACCAGGCTGAATTGATTTTATAACACAGAAGGAAGAGACTGAGAGACTGATTACAGGGTACCTACACATTGGAGAGTGGGCTATGTCGGGCTGTTTAACACTCACAGAACCTGGAAATTAAACTTTTTTTTATTTTATTTTTTACACACCTAGCCTTTTTAAGGCTACACTGGACTGAACTGTTCTCGAGTTTACTGCACATCTCAGGAGTGAATTATTTCTTGCGCCTTTTTTACTCAGCTCAAACTGTGAAGAGGGGGAGAAAAGAGCTGAGTTTGCTTTAAAGTGAATCGGAGGACCAAGAAGAGAGGGAGAGAGAAAGAGCAAGTACTTCGCTCTCCCGCATAGCTGGGCAGCATGGTGCAGAAAATGAGCCACACAGAGAGCACCGCCGAGGCGCTGTCCTTTTTCGCCGGGGACTCGAGCTCCGACTCCGGGGCTTGCATGGATCTGGACCCGGCAGCGTCGCCTCTCTCACCGGACTCTTCAGCCTCTTCGACGGCCGGAGACAAACTAGGAGAGAACCCGGCATGGTGTAAAACTCCCAGCGGTCACATCAAGAGACCCATGAACGCCTTTATGGTGTGGTCACAGATTGAGAGGAGGAAGATTATGGAGCAGTCTCCTGACATGCACAACGCCGAGATCTCCAAAAGGCTGGGGAAGCGGTGGAAGCTGCTCAGAGACAGCGATAAGATCCCCTTCATCAGAGAGGCGGAGCGGCTCAGACTCAAGCACATGGCGGACTATCCCGACTACAAGTACCGGCCGAGGAAGAAGGTAAAATCAAGCGCCTCCAAGCCGGGCAGCAATGGGGACAAGGGAGAGAAACTCAACAGTAGCTCTAACAACACCAGCACTAAGTCATCCTCATCTTCGAGGAAGAATGGATCCAAATCACCCAGCAGCAGCAAAACCCACAAATCACTTTTCGGGAGCAGCAGCAGTAGCACCAAAGCATCACCGTTTGCCTCTGAGCACTCATCAGAGCACCATCACAACTCTCTCTACAAGTCAAAATCTGTCTCCTCAGCAGCAAAGCAGATACCGGATGGCAAGAAGCCCAAGCGGGTATACGTCTTCAGCAGCAGCGCGGCAAGCTTGAGCGTCAGCCCCGCGTCCTCCGTCGCGGTCCCGGCCAGCCCCACGCTCAGCAGCTCGGCGGACTCCAGCGACCCGCTGAGCCTGTATGAGGACGCGGCCAGCGGTAGGGAGGAGGGAGGCGAATCCCCCGGCAGCAGCGGCAGCCTGGGCGGCTCCTCGGAGCGCCACGGCGGGCACACATACAGCAGTCGGCGGGCTTCTTCACCTACTCCCTCCGGCTCTCACTCCTCCGCCTCGTCGTCCTCTTCGTCCTCGGAGGATGAAGAGTTTGAGGACGACTTGCTCGACATTAACCCAAGCCCCAGCTTTGATAGCATGTCGTTGGGGAGCTTTGGCTCCTCGGTGCTGGACAGGGACTTGGATTTGAACTTTGAATCCGGCTCCGGGGGCTCCCACTTTGAGTTCCCCGACTACTGCACACCCGAAGTCAGCGAGATGATCTCCGGGGACTGGTTGGAGTCCACCATCTCCAATCTGGTGTTCACATACTGAGTGAGCAAAAGCTAAAAAAAAGAAAAGAAAAAAACTACAGGTAGCCTAGTGTCCTGCAAGCAAAAATATGACCACAAACAGAACGAGGGGGTCTCTGGTGCAGTGGGCGTAATAGTTTGTGTTCTAACTATACCAGACTAGTAAAAACCCACTAAACTAGACCTCGTCCCTTCTCGCCCATATAGGCAAGAGCTGCAAGTCCTGGGAAAGCTTAACTTTAAAGCGAATATCTTGCTTTTGCAGGCTACTTTTCTTTGGATGTGTGGACTGTGGGACTTGGTACAACCACGAAAGTGGAGGGAGTGCAAAACAAGAGAGAGAAGGAGAGAAAATGAGAGACTGGCTTGGTTTCCTGTTAGTGAAACACTCAGCCCTGGACTGTTTTGAACTGAACAACTTAACTGTGATTGATTTGCACGTTATGCGGTCCGCCGTTCACTTAATCAATGTTGTTGCTGATTTTAGAAAAGGGACATTTCACAACTTTTTACCGTTCGCCAAGTGAATTTCACCACTAAAAAGGTACAGAAATAGGACTGTCGTGCGACATTTTTACTGTGGTGTGTCACCGAGAGGGATTTTTAATGAAACCGAGGTGGGTTGATGTTTTTTAAAAGTCGAATATTTTCTCAAAAGCAAAAAACATGTTAAGCATGATAGCCTACTTTGTTCCTATCTTGTGCTGAGATTTTCTGTGAGACTGTCAAGCAGTTTAAAAACTAGTATTAGGGTTATTTAAATGGATAGGTGGCGCTCGCTTCGGTTCTTCTCTTTAAAAAAGGACATTGAAATAATCACCAGCTGTTGTAATTTTTCAAACTTCAGGATTCAGACGCAACTTCAAATCTGTGCTGAACTTTATACATGTGTTCTCTGCGATTCAGGACCAAAATTCTTTAATGTTAATTTCAGATGATAGCTATAGAGAAATCCTCACCGATTTTTTTTTTTCATCCTCTGAGCTTTGTTTTGTACATGTATTCAGATGCCATTTTATATGGGATGTTGTATTTATATACTGGGCCAAGCATTTTTGACTTGATCATTTTTTATTTTCTCGTAGTCCTGTTTTTTTTTTCTTACACAGTTGTTTGTCAGTATGTCTGTGTCTGTCACATTTCCTTCTCAGGCGAAGGGCTAGAGTTTTAAAAACACACAACTTTGATTTCTTTTTTATATTTAAATGTACACACTTTTTGGACACTTAAAAGAGAGGAAACAGTTTGATTATTTTCTCAGTGTATTTTTGTACAAATCTATATAGAAAATGGGGGAGTCAACAATCGGTGTGTGTAGCCTACTATTACAGCTGTATTGAGTTTCCTAATTTTAAGACCCCGGCTGGCTGGTTTTCATGCTGCCTTCAAGTGCTCATGGTAAACTCGTACTTATGAGTTTTTCTTGCTTGATCAAATGTTTTTGTAAGGGGAACGAGAAAAAAACAGACCATATGACACTGTGGTGGCTATTATTTAATTTTAGAATTGAAAGGCACCAAACTATTTTATACTGTAGTGACAGAGCAGAGTAGATGATCTGAACCAGGTTTGTAATTGATGTACAAGTCACTCATTTGGCAAGCTTGGTGACTTTTATCAGCAAATACTGACAAGACTTATTTTGTCCAATTTCTTAACATTCCCTATTGTCACTTTAGGCATGAGATACTTAACCACCCAGTTATAAGGATACAAAAACGATTTTTCCTGACAGCACTTGAAAGCAGCACCAGTCTTTGTATCAGCCTACCTTCTACGTTTACAGTGCCAGTCTGCAGGCTCCTTAAAGACACAGGAACGCATTATTTCCGGAGGCTATTCCTGTGGACCATGTGGTTTGAACAGCATCACTCTCTTAAGCAGCCACTCCTTTTTGCATTTCCTGTCTGATATCTTGCCTGTGACAACAAATGAGGAGATTGTAGCTTTAAATTTGACTTATTTCTTGATGTTTTCATTAATTGATGTCAAAATTGCCAATCAACCACTGGATTGAACAGGCTATCAATATAGCAAGCAAACAACAAGGATGATAACATCAAGCATATTCAAATTTCTGACTTGAGTTCCGCAACACCTACTTGTACTGCGTTTCTCATTGTATTTGAATATATAATCTTTTCTACTTGTCGGCTAACTATTAGCTAATAATTGTTTTAGTATCTTTATGGCATGGTGAATAGCATTTGTATTTCAGATTCAGGTTATTAGCTGTTGTGTTTTTCAGAAAAAAATGAAAAAATGAGGAAAAACGATGAAACGTGAACTCGATCTTTGTATATTTGACTGTATCATAAAGCAAAAAGATTGTGTGTTTATGTACGTTGTTGCTATCGAGGACAGGCACTGTCTAGAACTGCTATCTTTTACACATCCTTACTTACATTTAAGGTGGTCAGTTCAGGACTCTTTTTTTATATATATATGAAAGCATTTTAAATATATTAACTTTATTTTTCATCCATCCTGTGCAATATGCTGTGTAGAATTATCATTTATTGTCTCTAATCATGCCATAAACAAAGGAACCACCCTTTTTTTTGAGACTCGGAGAAAGGGGGGGAGAACTCATGCCAGCTAAATTTGTGTCCATTCACTGCCTGTCAGATTGTTGATATAAACTTGTGTACAGAACTTTTTCAAGGAAGGAAATAAATATCAGCTGGAACTGAAACTCTACAACTCTTCTCTTGATTCTTGAACTTTTTATCTATCTTTGTGAGCAGTTGGCAAAAAGTGATGTGTTGGTCTAGACAATATGAGGTTTCATGGCTTATATGAACTCCTAATTATCATTACCAACTTGGTGTATTGATCAGTTTATTATTGATCTTTTGACATTGCTTCCCAAAAAACTTCAAAGGGACAGTAAGAAATAAAAGCAAGAACACACAGGCCCATCAAGGTCTTTTACTCATCTCACCACTGACCCTGTTAATTAGTAGCCATTCCATTCTTAATGACAACATATAAGACAGCTTTGAGAAGTAAAATGACAAGTAATCATAAACCATATTATATGGGCTGTTTCCTAAAAGTTGTTAATATAAAATAATCATATGTGGGCTGAGAAATGACTAGAAACTTGGGAAGTCTTCATTTTAACTAATGTATTCCAAACAAAAAACAAAAAACGACTCTTTATGGAGGGACAAATGATTGCAGGGACTTTTCTCTACAGAAAGGGGCTTTGTTTCTCAAAGTTGAATCCATGCATCCTTATAACATTTTTTTTTTACAATGTCCTCTACAATGAGTATAAATAGCCCAATTTCTAGCATTTGGAAAGCTAATCAATGAGTTATGAAAAGGCATACTGTTACTCTCAGCTACAGTAAAATAGACAGGGCTGACTCTCTGTTTTATAGCAGCCCACCCCCCCTCTGTAGAACTGAGATGATCTTGATACTGCAAAGCCTCAGGGAAGATTACAGCTCCACTGTGGAGCCTAGGAATAGATACATGTATATAGACTCAGACAGAGCAAATCAATAAAAATATTTTAACCCTATTGTCACATGTATTTGATATTTCATGTTAAGCCACCATAATGCTTAAGTCAGCAACATGCATTCAAAATGTATCTTAGTAGAGGAGTGTTGATGTCAGACCTGCATGTCTACTGATGATTATATGGCCATATGACATGACCTAGCTTAGAGGTAACTGCATCTACACGCCACAATAGATCTGATTCTTTAAACTGTGCTGAACAGTTTCTCTCATCAGGAAGAAACCACATGAAAAGCTAGATTCTTATTAAACATGCATGCATGGCTCTTTAAATAGCCATGCAAAATTGATTTGTGGCTTGAAAGGTTAAGAATTCAAATGCATTATGTATAACGTAAAACTATTTTGGTTCCTGTATAAAAACAACAAAAAAGCACATAGTTAAGTCTATGTCTTCCAGTAGACAGAATACACAAGTTGAAATCTCATCAACACTGCTGCACATGAATTAATCTGTACAGCTAAATAGTTAATAGTCAAAGACTCATTTAAAGCCAAAAATCCAACATGAAACGTTGACAAATGTACAGTTCCTGTAAACATTATGGCTGACCAGATGAAGTCTATGACAGAGGGCTACTTTTAACACATATGTGCATCGTTCTGGTACCGTAGCCACATACACATATATATTTATGTTACACAGATAATGAGGTGATGAAGGTGAGCAGTTTTTCCTGTTTCATAAGTAATATGTTTCTTGAGTAACCAGTTATGTTGCTTTTTTTAGGTTTTTCTCATTCGTTAAAATTTCAGCCTGCTGAAGGGTAAATATTGCCAATACTAATTGACTGAACGATAAGAGATAGTGGTGATAAAATCTTATTATTTTAAAATACACCTTGGGCTTCATGCCAGGCAAACTGAGGTTCTATTTTTATTCTATTCTATTCTATTCTATTCTATTCTATTCTATTCTATTCTATTCTAGCCTGTTGTGCTGTATGCTGGCTGTCTGGTGTTCAGACAGTCATGATTTCCCTTCCCCCTCTCCCAGACAGACCTTTATTGTGGGGGAAGGGCTGGTTTAGCAGCAGTCAGCCAAGGGCCCTCCAGCATGCTGACAAGCATGTCTGTCTGTCTAGGGTATGTATGTGTGTGTGTGTGTGTGTGTGTGTGTGTGTGTGTGTGCATGTGTGTACATCTGGTTAAAATTCTATGCATGAAATAAATCATGACATGGGCATCCCCCAACAAGTTCTCCAAATTAAAGAACAAAATACAGACCAGACACTGTATGTCAATGCCATACATGTTGATGTATGAAGAATACATCAAATGACATACAAATATCAAGCTCAGTGGTACAAAAGATCAATGTATAAGAATGTAACATCCTCAATTTGAGTACTATCAAGGAGTCTTCAGTATGCATTATGATCCTAGAAGTATGTATTTGCTGGGTGTAACTTCATTGTAGCAGCAGTGAGCCACTACTCTATTCTATCACCTTAATTAGTTGTGTGAAATTACTATAAAGGTGGCACAGATGTTAGTGTAATTGACTGTGTGGAGCTATTATGTATGGTATAACCATGGTATGGTATAAATGTACAGTATGTTTCATGTTGTAATTGGATGCCAAATTACTTTAAGATAGCAAGACTTTAAGTATGTGCTTTTATAAAATTTCAATTATTTCCACCATACTAAGTAATATACATACATAGTGAGCCATTTCATGCTGTTCATTATTTTGTGACACACTTTGTACAGTATGCAGCCAAATGCTTGTTCAGTATATTTTCAATGAGCTCTCGAGTATGTCAAATTAGTTTAATTGTCTGTGTGTAATGAGTAGGTAAGTAGCAAGGCGTTAAATATATATTTCGTAAAACTGCAAAGTTAAAATCAGATTCGCTTGATTCACCATTATGTGCGTTGATTTCTTTTGGTGGTATGAGTCCTGATGCACAGTAATAAGTGACAGGAGAAGAGGTAAAGATAAATGTAAGACACAAAACAGATTGTAAACTATACATATAATGCCTATGATCTACTGTATGATATATTCAACATTGAGTAGCTACTGTATGTACAAAAAAGTGCATTACTAGTATGTTTTCAACTGTGAATGTACGCTAGTGCATTACTGATTTCACGAAGCTGCTATATCTAAGACCTTGCAGCATCACCAATATGCATTTTGTCACAGCTTAATTGGCTGAGTCTAACTACAGACTCTGCACTGAGCATAAACAGCAGTCTTTTCAGCAGGAATTTTGTAATAGGCTACCCAGTGTATATTACTTTCTTTCTTAACATACTGATGATAAATATGTATCATGCACAGGAGATAATATCTTCAGTGTGTGGTATAATCTTGCAAATTTCCTAAGAGCTCCAGCACCTCTATGTGTGTGTTAAGCTTCTCTAAGCTGTATGTAGCCTGTTCAGTGTGCAGTCTCATGCTTGGCTCAGCTGACTCCTCAGTGGGAGATATGCAAGCAGCAGTCAAGGCAGAGCAGAGTAGAGCAGAACAGGCTGACTGCTGGAGTCAGTGGCCCAGTAAAACCACAGCAGGGGGGATAAGAGCTCTGCTGGAGGAGGGGGTGGGTGGCGGTGGTGTTGAGGGTGTATGACTGTATAAGTTTGCCTATCTGTATATGTAGCTGTTCTGCTCTCATCCCAGAGGGGATGGATAGAGTAGTGGTGGTAGTGATGGTATGACTGTTTCTCCCCTCTTTCTGTTTTATGCATGTTTTTACCTTACTTCTGTTCTTTTTTTGTCTCTACTAAAGCCATGTTTTTGTTGCTTTGACCTATGAGCAGCACCACTGCTTTCCATTGTTTATCTTTATATATATATATCTGTCTGGCATATTGAAAGGAGGACACAGTGGTGGTGGTGGTGTCTGTTATCTTTAGTTTTCTACTCTCTACTTGACTGTTTCAGTCTATATCTGACATGTCCCTGTAGGCTTACATTCACGCAGAACACAAACATCACACAAACAAGAGTACACACAGATGTTCCTGTTTGCTTGCTTGGTTTGTTTTCAGGAGCCAGGTAGTTGTGGGTGAGAGTGGTACTGTGGTACCTTCTGTGTTTCCATCTACCTGCCTGTACGTCTGCTAAGAGCAGGTGATTATTGGATTTGATTAACTACCTTCCTGTCTGGTGAAAGCAAGCACAGCATAACAGGCAGGGCCACACAGACAACATTTTTACCTGTTTGCTTAAGTGTCTGTGTATGTAATGACACCATTGCATGTTTTTGCTTATGCATATCTGTCTATCTCCAGAGCTGAAAGGCAATGTGAAGAGCTTTGTCTAAAAAAACAATCACTGGAGGATATAAAGAAATTAAAGTGACCACATCTGTTCACAACTCTGCGACGTGCTTTGTCTCACTCTGATACAAAAACCTAAGATCCTTTCCTTTTGATCATGATTTAACCAACGTTGAGGAAGTAATCAGGTTTAGCAGCAGGTGTTAACAATAGACTGGACTGATATTGAAAAAACAAGTAACAATGCAAATCTAGTTTACATAATCAGATATGTTCTCAATTAATGTACATATAATCAAATTAAGCTGGGTGGAATTAAGTAATTAAAAAATGATGGTATTTATTACATTCTTGTTACATGTACAAACAGAAGAAGGTATTAGCTGTGAATGAGAAGGATAAATGAAACAAAATTTCTAAACCTTTCATGACTACATTGATTTTCAGTTGTCAAGGTTTCACCTTGTAGCAGCAGCGCTGCTTGCTTATTATCATTTATATTTACGTGCTACTCTGTGCATTACAACACAAGGAGACCTTTTTCTTTTGTCTCTTCCTTTGTTCCCTTGCTGCTGCTGTCCAGACACAATGGTAATCTCCAGGCGGTGCACCCAGGAAAGTTTTTGTCAGCCAGCCTGTGCCAGACAAATACTGCAAAGACAGAGTAATGCAATGTGTTTATTGTGAAAGTTTTAAGTGTTACTTCTAGTAGCCATTAGAATAAGAGAGAGCATAAAAGAGCAATACACAATTTCAAAAAGGAGAAAAACCTACAAAATGCAAGTAGCAGTGAATAAATACATTAGCCAGATTAATTAAAAAAAATCAAACGAATAGATAGTAGAATAAACAAAATAAATTAAAAGAAAATAAATAAACATTCTATGATAGATAGATAGATAGATAGATAGATAGATAGATAGATAGATAGATAGATCAATTAGTGGAACTGAATAGTGATTAAGTTAGTGAGTTTAAACAAATCAAGTCCTACACCAAACAATAACCTCCATGCTCCCTGTTAGTAATGAGGCATATCCTCGGCCCGACTATATTGTTGTGTGCATAGTTGTTTGACTTTGAGAGGGCGGGACTCTTTGGAGAGCGAAATGAACTAGGCGCGGCCAAAAGGAGCCCCATCCATCTATCACACGTGTAGACAAAGGGGGACTCCACAACACAAAGCTAGACGTGCCCTCTCAAACTTTTTCCACGACGCACGGCGACACGCACAGCGCAAGGCACCCCCAGGTGAGTTGTCTCCGAGCGGGATACTGTCCTTGCTTGCATCCCTGGAGTGATTTTCGATTTTATTTCCAGTTAAAAGTTGCTACTGTAGTTGGTGCGTCAGCGCTCAAACTTGAGCACAAAGCAGGAGAGAGAGGGAGAGAGACATAGGGAGACAGAGGTAGCGAGGAGAGAGAGAGCGAGAGGAGCGGTCCCCTTTTCCTTTGTCTGATGCGGGGCGCTTTGCGGAGAGAACTTGAGGGGATGCTCAGGCACGCATCCTCATAACGCTCAATAATACTCAACATATGATAAATAGAATTAATTGGCAGTGAGCTTTAATTGAGGTGAGATGGCGTTTGTACTGTTGCCGTATCTTTGTCTCTTGGGGATGTTGCGACGCACAAGACAAAGCAGCTGCCTGTCAGAAGTTTGCAGAGAGAAGGACCTTTTACGCACGCTGGAAAAAAGACAAAGTGACAAATAGTTCATAAATAGTTTGTAAATAGTATTGTCCTCGTGCAGTAGTTTTATAAGAGTGGTATTCGTGGTCTTGCGAAGTTGCCAATGCACTGTGGGAATTCAGAACAATGTAATCAGGTGTAAAGTCTCTAAGAAACAAAACAGTGCCACAGAATTAAACTTGTTGCACGAATAAGGAATAATCTTTGGAGGCAAAAAGATGTTATGACATGGATAGAAAATGGGTTCATCTCGAAAATCACCAAGAAACTTGTTATAGTTTATTGGAAACAGAGCAACAGGTATAAGTCGCCGCAGCTTCTTTGTTACAGTAAAGGCTCCTTTGTTCTCAGTCCATACAAAGAAAACCAGCAAAAAGGAGCGCAAATCCTAAAGGAAACAACTTTTTTGTACGCTTAAAATGATTTCCACGGGATGAAAATTATTTTGAACTTAGTTGTTTTAATATCCAAATTGTTAAGTTAGCTTTTATTTGCCTTTTCCCCCTTTTAAATATATAAAACCGCGGGAGCATCTCAAGATAAATAATTAGTAACTTGAGGTTTATTGCAGAGTTTCAGTCAGATTTTTATTGTGTGACTAACATAAAATATTTAAACATTTACATAATCTTTAAAAAACTTTATCATGTAAAGGTGTGGCCAAATAACTTGTTTGAATTTGCTGCATTCCATTGTACAGTGGCCCTACCCTTAAACTTTTCATTAGGCAAGATCTAAGACAAAATGTACCAACAGGATATATTTTTAGTGCCTGAAACGAAATTAGTGATGCTTTCGTAAAGTATTTGATCTTGAATTTGTTTAGTTTTCAACTTTTCAAAACATTTCAAACTCTTACAGTTCATACCAACTTTTAGACATCCTAACACAATCACACCCAAACAGTTTATTAGTTAATTAGATAGTATGAGGAACTACTTTTCCATATTAATATATTTATGAAGCATTTTATGTTTGTGCTTTTTAATTTTCCTTTTTTATTTCAACAGTTCAAATCAATAAGAAATCTGTTGCGTTGACATGACGTTGACAACAATGTCTTTTTTTCTTGATTTCTCTGGGATATGTTTTAGGTGGGATTTTAACACCAGATTAGCCACCAAAGCGTTTTCTCCTGCAGGAGGTTAAGGAAATGAAAATATGTGGAAAACACACGGAAGATGTACAGAGTCACCTATCAAGCGGCTTTTAGGATTAAGAGACAGTGCACTTTTCTTTTGGAGAAGGTGAAGACTCATCTCATAAGGATTTAAACTTCAGCAGCAGCAGTGCCAGGAGGGATGCGTTTTAGGCACACTTGGAAATCTAAAACTCATGGAGACACTTTGGGGATTATAAAAATGTGCAGTATGTCTCTCCACAAGACGTTTCTCAGCCCAAAGTCACTGGGATAGCAGGATATTGCATTTTTGATCCTCTGCGGCCCTCCTCATGGGTAGGTGATATAACTTACTGGGATTGTGACACTTGTTCAAGCACTCTTTTAGTGGGCTGATTTACTCAGTTGGAATCACAGGGACCAGTAGGGTCCCCCGGCCACCAGCATTCTCTCTCTCTCTCTCTTCTTCTCTCTCTCCCTCTCTCTCTCTCTCACACACACACATGCAAACACAGACCACCATAATCACCCCATTTCAGTTGAATTTTGGTGGAGGTTGTGTTTCTCCTACATTGGAACATTTGCAAATGTCTCTATGTAGTATAATTGTCATACAAGCAAAAGTTTATATTGTGACATATCTTTATAAAAAAGTCAGTTGTACTCTCAAAAACAGTTTGCCTCCAACTTTGGTAGTTTGCAGACCAGCATCTAAAAATGTGTATTTTATCGTATCATGTTAGTCATTAGACTTTACGTTCCAGAAATTAAGTCAACGTAAGTGATTTGGACAATAACTGAGAATGTTTTAAGTGATACCGAAACTTTTTCAACAACTTGCAGGATTGCCTTTTCCCAGTTGCTGTGCACTTGGATTCGCGTTTAGAAACAAAACAAAATACCTAAAGCATTTCGTGAGCATGGTCAATTTTAAAAAGCTGTGGATCCCACTTAACCACTAGCTTATGTAATAATGTTATTAATGATTAATTAAGGATATATCACTAACAGCAGATTATGTTAGATGCTTAACAGTCAAGTGTAAGCTGACTGAAAAACTTTTATCTTTTAATTTAAGACTAGATCGCATGGATTTTCTTGACTGACCACATAGTTTGGAGTCTGCAACCTCACTGTGTCATATGCAAGGTTAATGTCTGTATGCAGCAGACTTGACTGTGGTTGTCTAATGTCAGTGTGAAAAAGGCTGTTGAGTCGAAATCCATTTGACCACAATCAGTTCTATGTGACATTTGCTTTGAGATTTTCTGGGATGTCATTGTTTGATTTACAACTGTAGAGCTGTTGTGTGAATTGCCATCTGATCTGTAGTGTAGTTGCTACTTCTTTGGTGGGCTGCAGGCAGAGAAATGTGTCCTCAAACCTGGACAAGAGAGTAGAGAGGGAGTGTCAAAATGAAGCAGTTGCTCTCGTATTGTGTCTATTGCAGAAGTGAATTTAAGCAAGCCTGTTAAATCTTGGGAAAAGGTCAGGAGCGTTCTTAACTTGTGCTTATAGCATGTGAGTGTGAAGGAGAGAGAGTGCTAGACTTACACTCCTTTCACTCTCTTTGCAGCCCCTTATCAGTGATGTCATTGAGAGCCAATGGGAGCATGCGGTGGTACTTGTCAGCATCCAAGCCCCGCCTCCAGCCTTTTTGTGCATGGCAGCCCACATGGTCCTGCAGCATCACATTTTCACCATGCTTTACTCTGCTGCAGAGAGAGGCAGATACAGAGAGGTTGCTCTTGGCTGTGTGCTCTGACGTTAATCCACCATGGGTTCAGAAATAGCTTGTTTGGAGTGAGGAGAGATGACATTTCTTTTGTTTGCATTAATTATTAACCAGGAATACAGCAGCCCTAGAAGCGATTACCTCGATGATTACTGTAATTCAACGCAAAACATCAAATATATAGGGATAAAGCATAAGGGTAGGCCACAATATATATGTCCTTGTGTAGCTTACCAATAATTTACCAGAACTTGTTAATACTTGAGGCTTTGGGAAAACAGCATTTATCCATCTACTGCTACTCTTGTGGAACTGGCTCAGGTCTCAGCCTGGAAATGACTGGATCAGAGGGAATGTGGGTCAGTCAACATGGTGACAACAACTCAGTATCACATCAGAATATATAATAGCTACTTTGGTCCATAGCACAAAACATCATAGTTTCATAAAAATGGCTCTAAAATTCTGAGATGCCTATGTTTTTTGGCCTATTCTTTTTTTATTGGCCTGCATCCACATCACATGAGTTTCTGTCTACAAAAAAAAAAAAAAAAAAAGTCTGACATTCATTTTCCCAGTGGACAATGCAATATTTTAAGATAGTTTTTGGCAAATGTGTTTTGATAACATTTCTAGTGGGAAATGTGCATTTTATTTTCATAATATTTGTTCAGTGAATGTATATGATCTTCAGTTTGTCAGTTATTATAAAGATTTTTTCATGCTTTCTATTGTTGCTATGGATGCTGCAATTGCTCATTGTCTTTGTGATGTGTAGTTATCTAAGCTGTTATATTGTTTGTGTTATTTTATGTAACTTGATGATCTTCTTTCACTAAAAAAATGTAGACTTTAGAGTACCCCAGGGATGAATTGAATTTGAAATACAGAATTTGAAGCTTTGCAATTGGCTGACCGGAGGCCCTGCCTGGAAGTATTTTCCTCCTTGTAACCGTGTTAATTTTCTTTTAATAATATCAACACAAAAACACGAATATGTCTGTGATAACTGAACAATATGATGAGGTTAATGTTAGGGCCATCTGTTTTAGTCAAAGACAATTATTCAAACAACATGCAACTACATGGTTTCAGCAATAGAAGTGTCCATAGCAACCGCCATAGCGACGATAGAAAGCCTGAAAAAATATTTGATAAACCAAACATCATATACATTCACTTAACAAAGATTATGAAGTAAAATACACATTTATCAAAACACATTTTAATGCCCAAACTATTTTAAGATATTGCATTTTCCACCCACAATAAAAGGAATGTCAGACATTTTTTCTTTTTTTTTGACAGACAGAAACTTGTCGTGTGACACAGACGCAGGCCAACAGAAAAGAATAGGTACAAAAAATGTAGGCATCTGAGACTGGGTGGGTGACACACAGGTGGGACAGATATAGGTCACTGGTAGAGTATGGGTGCTGATGAGTCATGCATCCACAGTAAGTAGGGACAGAGGATGTGTGTGTGAGAGAAAAATGCAGTTGTTTCACCTTTATTGCTTCAGAGTTGTAAACTGTTTACATTTTAATGACATTGCAGATCTTTAATGGGGTCTGCAGAAACTGTTAAATATGTACATTTCCAATTTTAATGACCTGTGTGGTAGCTTTGTATAATAATTTTACCTATAACCATGGATCTGTCATTTACAAGTAATGGAAAAGTATTTCCGATGCCCTGCCAATTAAATCCTGCTTATTAACAACTGTAATTATAGCTCTACCTCTCCTTTCTCCCTAAAATTTGAAGAGCTTTGCCTATCCTGTCCTACTGTTTACCTGATATTGTGGATTTCAAGCTGTGCAGATTGAATCCAGTGCAGTCCAGTTAATGAACTTGTGAATAAAACAGAAACATCAAATTTAGCGTAACTAATTATTGCGACAGGCCCAGCACTGAGCTCTTAATAGGCATCACACGGGCATGGTTTCCACTACAATACAGTATGCTCCAGTGTGTGTAGCTTAATTACGTTGCTTATCTGTAATGCTATTATCAAGTACAGTGAAGTTTTCATAACATTTGGCGTTTGGTGGACGCTTTATGAGAGCATACATTTTTTTCCATGTTGTCCCAGTGGGAGTTGGGCTTCTAAACCTAATCCACTGAGTTACACGGGACAACATTAGCACAGCAATCTGTGGTATCTTCCAGCTCTGAAGTCTCAATATCCGTTTAAGCTGGAATGCTCATTAAAATGGGCAATGGTTTCAAACCATCTCTTTCTCTGCAGCATATGCACAACTAAATCTGTCACCATAATCTCTCATCCATCTGCATTTGCTATATTTTGCTACACTAAAGGGCTTCTTTCTTTGTCTGGTGAAGTCTGATGGAAACAACAAAGCATATTACTGAGTTGGAGCACAGCTTACCTTTGGCTCAATGGCACCAATCCTATAGACTTAAAATAAATAATATGCATTATTCTTATCCAGTTACATTTCTGTAATGCACAGCATGTCCGTGAGCTGGTCTGATGTTATGCAAAGTGCATTAGACTAGAATACAACATTAGGCCTAGAATAACTAATCACTACCATAAGCCTAATTCTCTCAGACATCCTGTGGTCAGCCTAAGGAAAGCTATCAGGTTGAGTTTTACCACTCATTGTATGTGGCTTGTGGGCATTGAAGTAGTCCCTCATAGAAATTACAATAATTTATGTGTATACGTACACTTGTGATCTTTTCTGGTTCATCACACAACAAAATGGCAACAAATACAAGTCAAGGTCTGATCTATTTTTGCAGTAATGGACACTTAAAACACCATTGATCCACTACTGTGTATGTTTACACAGCACTTTGTTTAATTCACACTATTTTTGCCCTCTGAAATATAATATTTGATGCTCTAATACAAGCACTGACAGATGGACAAATACATTTTAGGCTGGATCTTCAAAGTGGAACAGCCGCTCAAACAGATTTTGTATGTGCCTTGGCAAAAAAAGAGAGACTAAATTGGAAAAGATGAGCAAGTTGTCAAAAACTGCTGCAATGATAATATTGTTTAATTTTCCCTACAAGCTGAATTTGCATTGATGTTCCCTTTGTGCATATCACTGAGTCATAAAGGACACTACACTATGGGTACAGTACTGTAAATTGTGCAGTAAAACATTGGGCCCACCATTACTAATCGTGACGACAGTTCTAATTCTCAAAGCTACAGGCATTCTGTGGTCATCCTGTTGCAAACTATCAGAGCTTAGTTTTACCACTCAGAGCCTGTAGCCGCGAGATAAGTTAACGTGGTCTACTGGCATACTAATACATACCCGCACTGGGGGACAGGAATAAATTATATCTTTATGACTGCGCACAAGGCAGAGCATTTGAAGGTGGGGGGGCAGGGGTGGGGAGAGAGAAAGCAAGGCAGGAGAAGTAGTGAGTCAAATTGAGAGGAAGGGGCAAAAAGGAGCCAGAAAGAGAGATGAAAAAGACAAGAAGATTGAAAGCTTTATAGTGTTTTTATAACTGTCTCTTGGAAAACATAGTCCTCCAGAGCTTCCTTATTTTTCAATGCACTAAGAGTAATAACTGAAAGGTTATTAACAAAAAAAACCCCCAACCAATTAATAATTGCACAGATTTATTTTACTGCTGTTAGGCTACATTCACAATCATATGACCTTTCAAGGGTTTGAAATATTCAAATCATGCAATGAGAAATAGCTGGTATATAATGTTAAATAATGATGCAATGGCTGAGATGTAAGTACAACACACTGGTATTGCTTTCAGTTTGAAAAAGCAGTGATACAGAGGAATTATTTCAAATAGTCTCTGAAGGAAAATGAGAAGAGGCTTTGTGATGTGGAGTGCTATTTAGTTATTTTATGTTAGGGTTCAAATGTTAATATCTTGTTTTGTGCTACACTTTTCCGGCTGCTGCACATTTGGCCTCTGGGATATTAGTAAAGTCAAAAGTGAACCGCACACAATAGCATGACAAATCAGTAAGAAAAGCACATAAAGGTAAGTGCCAAATCAAAATTCACTGGATGAGAGCTCACATGGTGTGTTGCACAGCAGGTCTAACTGCTCCTAAACATATTTCTTTCTACTCTGTCGTCCTAGCCCAGGTGTAGATATAGGGACACAATTTCCAATAACAGCTTTAGCCAGTTGTCTGTCTGTCTATTACAGGTCAACTTATTACCTCCATAAATGCACAGTATGTTGCTGTCTGGGGATGGACTGATAATCCCTCTAAAGACTGGGATTTTATCAAAGCTAAATCTGCTGCTCACACAAATACACACACATACACATACAAGGACAGGCATGCATCAGGAATACCCACATGGGAGCACACACAGTCACACAGACATACATATGAAGATAGACTTGCCTGGTAGACAGACACACGTGTAAAGACTAGGATTTTATCACAGACAAATCTGTTGTTGTCTGGTAGTTAGGAGATTATGAAGCAGTGATTTTATAGACACACACACACACCCATGTGTCATTAGAGGATGAATACTGGCTTGCATACTGAAGGCACAGAGCAGTTAAAGTGTTATCAGTACTGGCGAGCTTTAATACTGTGACTGACTGTGGTTTAATACTATGACAGTGACTCAGTAAATCATTTAGGTGACAGTTTTATATTAGACACTTATTTCTGTTGTGTTTTTGCATCCTTCTGCTGCATTTTATGCAATGCACCAGATTTTGTGCCACACCCATCTGCTCAGTCACAGATTTCCATGAATGCTTTTGCCAAAAAAATGCATGGCAAACATTCCATAACTTCAACTTAGAACATATCCGTGCCCATGCATCCCCAAGCAGTCTTTTGCTGACCTTGCAGAGTGAGACTCCATATCACAAGCTCAGTTTTCATGAGATTTACCATGGGTCTAAAAGTTACCATTTGAAAATCAGTTGAGCCTGTTCAGATATTTACATGACCAATCACCAAACGTTGCCACTGAAAGGCCTATTTCTATTTCTTTATTCTTTCGTGGCTCATTTTGGAGCAATTGTTTACCAGTTTGGAAATCAGAAGGAAGGAGCAATGACTCAATGAGTGTGCTACATTGATCCAGTTAGGTGTAGAAAAGGTTTATGTTGTATTTGAGAGAAGGAGAGAACTTTCTGTCATATACTGTATTGTCCAGAGTAACTGAAATTATATCTTTCTGTTAGCTAAT
This sequence comes from Euthynnus affinis, assembly GCA_029490765.1. Taxonomy (NCBI): domain Eukaryota; kingdom Metazoa; phylum Chordata; class Actinopteri; order Scombriformes; family Scombridae; genus Euthynnus; species Euthynnus affinis. The sequence goes on from CM055847.1 coordinate 21,022,988, forward strand.
TGAGTCTTAGTGCTGCCAGACCAGTGACCATGAGGGAAGAGGAAATTGTGGGATGTGTTTACCAGGCTGGCCTTCAGCATTAGGTTATAGAGAGCAAAGTTGTCAATGATGGAGACCTGACTTGCGTCTTAGCACGCTGGTAAGCAGACATGGAATCTAGACTGAGCTGAGCTGAGCTGTTTTCCCACACCATCAGCTTGGAGGAGAATATGTCCTACCATTAGTGAATGGTTGGACTGTCTTCTGTGCTGGATGCTTAGTTTTAGGTCAGAGTTCATGACCTGGCTATGTTAGAGCTCTTCTCCATACACGGCCATTTCTCTGACCCTGTTGTACCAAGAACAAAAAGGTCACAGACAGATTACTATGCCAACTGGAACTCCTTTCTTCTCAGGCGAGTGGGAGTAGCTGGTTTTAGCACTCTGACTCAGTATCAAGTAAGGGATGTGTTTGGCTGAATTCCATGCTGTGGTGACTATTTTGGATGGTGCTGTCACCAATTGTTGTGACTTGTCTCCTGGACAGCTAGTGGAGGCTGCTTCCATCACACTATGACTGATACTGATGTGGATGTTACATCTGCTTAGCTACAAGTTTGGGAAGTGGTGTAGCAATTTCATATTAGGAACTGTCCTTGGCATTCAGGTCACTGGGCAGGAGCTACAGCTTACTGTTGGAACCAGACTCATAGACTTTTATACTTGTCTCATGTCTCATTCTAAGTCAAAGTATAGTGCCATTTATTTATCTAGGTTATGTACACTTTTGGGAATGCTAGAGCTGATATGAGTCTAGTGAGGAAGGGGCTGCCTGCCTCCTCTTTCTATGCAAACCAATATACAGTAATTTTATTATTTGTCCACAAAGTCATGTCTCTCTACATGAATATTAACTGGCCTTAACTATCAGGCACACTGTAGTTAAGTACAAACTGAGGCTTCTGCTAGCTATAGTCTGTAAACTGACAGGGAAATTAAAGCTTGCAGTTCTGTTTGAAACTGGCATCTTTCTGATTTCTTGAGAATGTGTTTATTTTAAAATGTTTACTATGCGAAATGGCAAAGATCACAGAAAAAGAATTGCAAATATTTCATAAAGCGATAAAAGCACCAGATAATGAGCTACAGTGATGTACAACCATAAGGGAATGCAAAAAATGAGCACAATCCTGATGTCCTGAAAGTGTCACTTTAGGATTCTTCTCCCCCCTCCCCCCTTTTTAGATGATACAATCCCATATTTTTTCTATTTTACTTATTTAATGATATCGAGCTCAGTGAATTATATTTTCCCGCTAACAGCTTGTGCTCTACTTTGGAACATCAGATATAATACAGGTGTTTAAATTTGATATGGTACTGTCCTTCTAATATGATGCTAATCCAAAGTAATGTGTCTATTTGAAAGCTTAGAGCTATTTTCACTGCGGCATTGTGATGAGTTGTAATCTTGTTCAGATGTAGCTGTCAGATTATAGTTAGGTGTTAAACAGGAAGTATTTTGACTTGAAATACCTGAACTAATATCTCTGTGTGTGTGTTAATGTGATGCTGTGTGCTATATGCTTGCCACGGTCGGGGCAGTGATAGTCCAGCAGGCTGATCCAGAATATTATCTTGTGTCATATCTTTTCTTTGCTGCGTAACACCTTGTCAGAACTGTGCACTATGGCTGACTAGTGCTGAATCAGATCTGTTTTGATGGAGATATCTTTGAGCTTAGCTGGATATGGTGTGATAACTTCCGATTATGTCCTGCACAACTAGCCTGAGATATCAGACTTTAAACTGCCCCAGTCTCTGCCTTTGTGGGTGTAACACACCTCTTTCTTCCTTTGTATAAGCATACAACTCTGCATTGAGGAATATGAGATTTTCTTATACCAAGATTGCAGAATGGAATGAGGATCTCTGCTTCCTCTGGGTTATTTCTGAATCTGTATGTCCCTGAGGGAGATAACAGATCACATGCATGCAGCTACCAAACAGACTAGAATCTATTGGACCAGGATGTGTTAGGATATATTCATATATGTAATTTTAACACCACCATTGTACTTTTGTAGTTAAGCCTTCTCTATCAAATTAATTTTCTAAACCATTGATATGGAAACTGACACCATCATATTTAGTTTCATGCTTGATGTGGATTTATATACCTTCTTTGGTATATACAATGGATCTGTATTTTTGTTATGATTAGTTATGAAAATTAAACAACTTGGCTTTGAAACAAACTCTTGAGGAGTCTAATTAAATATGAGAAAATCAGTCTATTTATGTATGCATATGCCTATAAACATATACATGTATGTATATCAATTCCTATTTATCTATCCATTCATGTAAATCGCATGTTCTCATACACATTTTGCTGATATCATGTTAATTATAATACTCTATGACTCACAATATTAAAGTGATTGTGTTTTTTTTAATAGTTTGCATCAGTGATAAATCATGTCTGGGAATCTTTGAATATGTCATTTATAGCCATGTGCTTGTTAATATAAAAAGTTGTGTTTCCCTGAGGCAGATTATGCCTCATACCATGAAAGCCTTCCTGTAAGAGAATCTGCATTGACACGATTTTACAGTCTAGTGTGAGGCATAATCTGAAATGGACTGAATAAGCCCAAGTAAATGCCCCACTCTCAATAATGTAGCAGTTCCATGCTGGTATGATTCAGCTGGATACAGGCCCCATTTTTTTTAATAAAACATGGCTCTTTAAAAAAATGAAAAATGCATAGCACACAATGGTTAAGTAGTAAGAGTTTGCATTAATTCTAAAGTAATGTATATCTGAATAAATGTATATTCTTAGCAATGGTACCAGCTAACCAAATCATTATTTCCTCCTGCAATCCAACAAATGTGAGTTTTTCCCATTTATGTAAGAAAAAAAAAATCCAGATTAAGTGAAGGCATTCATAGATAATATAAGAGATCCAGTAGAGAATACAGGCTGACACATTTCTTTTCAGGTCTTTTCATATGAGGTCAGTGCATAGTCTCTGGTGGGAATGTGGCTGAATAAGGCCAAGTCATGCCCTGCTCTTATTATTATGCATTTAATTACTATGCATCAGCCATTAGCTATTCTGTACTATGCGGTATTGCCAGCACCAGTTCACAAGGTCAAATTCATGGTACTTGTAAATGTCCTTGTGAGAAATGAGCTGAGTAAGCGTGAGTCATGCTTTCAATTATGCATTAGCCTGCTAGCCTGTGCTCTCTGACAGACAGGCAGTGTTAGCTTTCAGATAGCTGTCAGAGGCTAGATTTACAAGTGACCCTGTGATCCTTTGGCATGCTATCACTGAAACCAGAAAATGGTGAGTTAACCATCCAAAAATTGTAAGTACGGTACTTAATTAAACTAATCAAAATGAATCTACCGTCAGCATATAACCATCTCCAACAGACTGGTGTGACTGGTGAACTATGTTCACAACTCAGCCTAACAACTTGTTAACAGGACTAATTTTCTCTCTTTCCAAATGAATGTGGCCCCATGTAAACACTTTAATTGGCCTAGAGGGAATTAAGAATGTTCACATGCAACTTAATTGTCCATTAATATGACTCATATACTTTTATTCTAAATTACCTGCCTTCATATCACAACCCCAGACAGCCTAGAGGAACCTGACTGGCCTCATTCTTGCTAAAATTAAATTTAGGTTCATTTGAATATTCTTGCACATGTAAAGTTAATCCCTGTGCACCAGTCACACTTCTTTTCAGTTGGGTTGGGTAGATAATCCACTTCCAGCCTCACCAGTATGCATATGTGTGAGTGTGCAAGATTTAATGTGCACATGTGATTCTGTGTTCAGCCCTGTGCTTCTCTTTTTGCTGTTGTTTGTGTTTGTTGTGTGTGTCAGTTTCTGTGCTGCTGCTGTTTGTATGCAGATAGACAGTGGCTGCTTTACCAGCTACTTAGTAAGCTCTCTGATGTCCTTATCTGTGTGTGGTAATGGGAGCTGCTGACACACTGAACTGCGGCCACTCAGACAACCAGATATTCAGTATGAAAGCACGCAGACACAAGGGTGCTCACACATAGGTGTTTACTCTTCTCTCCAACATGCTCACTTCCCATTTTTTTCTCCCTTTCTCGCTATCTGTTTGTTACTCCATCTAATTTCTTCCCTCTTTTGTTCCCCCTCGGCTTACCCTCCTCGCTGCCTCTTTATCGCTTCCTCTGACTTAATTTTTCTGTCTGATTTTCTCTATCACACACAGAGTGAGATGCCGCTGTGCCACAATAGACAGTGAGATCACTGAGCCAGCCTCCTCTTCAGTTCACCGCCAGTTCACTCGGCTCCACACTGACAGAAATGATGCGAGACAGAAATGCAAATTTGACAATGACAGCAAAGGGTACCATTACTCCTCAAAACTTCAGGTACTAATTTGCATTCACTTGAAAGGGCAACTCCAGACTTTTTTTGACAAGGGTCTGTATTATTCTTGTCTCAGAGAAACACAGTATCTCGGTCTGTTACACTGATAATATGCTGTCACTTTGCGCTGATTCATCAGTCCCAGGAGCTTCCAAAGGATCTAAAAATATTTTGTCAGACCTTGTACAAGGAAAAAAACCATCTAATTTGATGAAAATACTACACCAAGTGGTATCATTATTTTTTTTTTTTAAAAAACCAAACAAGTTATTCCTTTGTGCTTCATAGTGCATTTTAGGACATACAGTTTCAACAAAAGTTAGAGAAGTCCCCTTGTAATGTCCTTGTAAAAAACTCTATTAATCCAACAAGGTTGATAGTGTACTGCAGTCATCTTTTACAGTGTGGATGGCTGATAATCTTGCTGGCTGACAGGCTGGTTTACAGTCTGTTTCACAGTCTCAGGGCAAGAGGAAAGACAAGTTGTCCTTGTCATGCGGAATATTTTTCCTGTTGGACTGTGCCCTTAGACAAGCATGTAAGATCCCTGCTGAGTTTTGCACCATCTCCCTGCATATATATCTCTCTTTCTCCAACTCTCACTCATACATGTAGGAAAATCACTCTCCTCTGCTTGCGCTACCTACTCTGTCACTTCATCTCTTTTTCTCTCCCCTCTGGTTACACTTTGACTTTCTTCTCTCCTGCCTCTCTCTGTTTTTCTCTCTGTTTCATGCTGCTATGCATTGCTGTCTTCCAGTATTTCTTGCGCCAGTGCTGCCTGCCTGTCACAGTTGGGATGCCTGTCTATCTTTTTCTCTCTTCCTCACTATTTCTCTTGATCTCTGGCTGCCTCTCTGGCTGCTTGCCTGTCTGTTTCTATTTCCCTCTCTGTATGTTCCTGGCTGGATCTCTCTGTCTGTCTCTTCCTCCCACTCTCTACATGTCTCTGTCTGCATTACTGCATTTATACTCAGATGCAGTAATGTATCTTCTTACTAGTAATGGAATTCTCTTATCTCTCTCTCTGTCTGTATGCTATAGCAACCACAGTTGTCTTTGTAATGGCAATAGTCCACCCTTGTTTTTGCAGGTATGCATTGCTTCCATCTCTCATTCTCTGCAGAGTCACATGGTTTCATCTGATCTTTGTGAGAGTTTGCTGCTTCAGAAGTTTCCACTCCTCAGATTACCTCTAACTAGTATTGGGAAGATGATGATTTATTACTCTTTGAGGGTGTTTTGGATTAAAGTGCTCATTCATTGGGTTACCACACTTGTTAAATAAATCTAGATTCCAGAGTTGGGAAGGGTATTTTAATTGTTATGTAGGCTGTTGCGGATTGTAATTAATAACACATCATTTGCAGACATGCAGCTTTCTGACTTTAACCTGGATTTGTGCACAATAACTGGTACTGCTGTTGTATGAAAACCATTGGCACTAAAATACACTTACTGTTTCGCATATAGTCTGTTTCAAGTGTTGACTCAACCTCTTCTCCACAATCTCTCACTCAGTGCTTAAAAAAAAATCATTTTAACCAGCCTTTAATCAGTCTCACAGCCTGTAACTGCACCTGGGCAGTTGATGTTATGGAAAAAGCAGGTAGACTTAACATTTTGTACACAGTAAGTCTCAATGGATGAACAGTGATGTTTGTGTTTGCTTTGCCTATGTCTATGTGAGCGTGTTTGTGTCCCTTGGTGTCCATGTGTTCATGTCCATGTGTGCATGTGTGCCTGTGCATCTGTGCCAGTGTGTCTGTTTATTTGTATGTCTGTGTTATTCTGTGCTTGTTGCATGTGTGCACACATACAGTATGTGCTTACCACTGTGTGTGTATGTGATAAGTGTGCCATATACTGTACTGTTTGGTATGTGTCTGTGTTTACATTAGGCTTCCTAGTCAACCCAGCCAGGACATCTCCAATCGTTGATATGGAATTTCCTCTCAACAATCCAAACCATTGGAGCCATTGTCTCAAACTGGGGAACCATAAAACTCAATTTCCCATGGAGAGAGGGAGGGGGGCATTTTGAAGTCCAAATGTTCTTATCTCATGCACTATTAAGCGAGGCAGTGGGGTGTGTGGGTAACGTGGTTTAGAGTCCGTCTGTCACAGCCTCAGGGTATGTTGCTTCGAGTGGAGTGCACACACAGATACACTTTCAGATACACACACACATGGGCACGATAGGCAAGTATGAAAGTATGCATATGCATAAACACACATGCACACACCCCTCTTTCTCTCATGTGCCCATTAACGCACACAAACATGCACACCGCCTCAGGGCTCTATAGCTCTAGTCCTACTCGGCCTTGGTGCAGGTCAGAAGGGTCGACTGAGACTCTCACTTCATTAATCACATCTGGGAAGCTAGCGGATTTTTATGTATATGTTTCCATATGTGTTTTGCCTTTAATCAACTTTGACTTCAGGGTAACGTATGGACCTAAAGCTGTCTTTCAGTGATTTAATATGGGAACTAATGTAATTGAGAAAATAGTACAGTAGTTTGTTACCTAATATGTGACTGTGTTCAGTGAGATACAGTACATTACACATTTAGATTTTTATTCAGAATCAATCAGGGTTTTGTATGGAATGGTTAATAGTTTAGTTTTGTTGAGTTATAGTTCAACAAATTTTTCCCTCCTATCTTTCTCTCTTTTCACTGTGTCTTCTTCAGTCTCTATATTTTCAAGGTAGCAGCAGTTTGTGTCCCCAAAAAAGACCCCTTACTATCAATTTGGACATTACTGAGAGAAATGATATGTAATGACATGCAGGAGCATTAAAGCAAGCATGAACTAGAAGTTGAAGTGCAATCACACACACACATAGAAGTATACACACCAAAATATAAATTCATGTTGCATGTGAAATGGCAATAGCTGACATCACCAGAGTAATTAAAAGTGATAGATTTCGAGTGTTGAAGTAGGTTGTTGATGTGATAATCATCATGAAGATCATAGCTTCTTCTTGTCACAGTACACTATACTGCGTGTGTGTGTGTGTGTGTGTGTGTGTGTGTGTGTGTGTATCTGAGGGCTTTGTAAACCTGGCTCACATTGTATTGGGGGTGGAAAGAGACAGTCTTAATTATTTCAAGTCAATTTATGTGTGTGTCTGTGTACTCACTGATCTGTGCGAACAAGCTCATTGGCCATTCAGAGAAAAACAGGACATCAGCTAGATTGATGCCTGGTACTGAGAACAGTTATTTATTTTGGTGAAATATTTTGACTTTTCAGCATGCAAATTTCCATGAAAGCTCATAAGCACTTAATCTCCAGTCTAAGCTGCCCTCCGGGGGATTTGTGTTCTCTGTCACTTTACATTGTATTTGTTGAAAATGATTTTATATGTGTAACATATACAAACAACAACAACTGGGAGCTTTGATTATTTTCATTTTCACAATTTATGACACATCGCACTCCTTTACTCTTTTATCAGGGTTCTGATCATCATCTTTAAAATTACTTCAGTATTTGTTTAATTGCATTATAAATTAAATAGATAACGGAAACACAATTTGGCAATGCTTATCTAGGCTTCACAACTATTGATGTAACACTGTAGTTCCTTACCTTCATTACACTGTCCCTAAATTGGTCAGAGCATACTGTGTTAATTCATAGGCAGGACCCTGGTTATGCATGATCTGATTAAAGATATGAATGGTGTAAAAGCATTAACACCATGTTAATAGTGACTGCACTTCCAAACACACACTGTCATCACCCACCTTAAGCCTGGAAGAGATACCTGCAAGAGGTTTTGGCAGAGCAGTGTTGAGCAGTGTAAGGTGTTATCACAGTGCCTGGAGTGAAACTGATGTCATACTGTGTGTTTTGTGTGCATGTGTGTGTGCGTATGTGTTTTGCCCTTGACTGTTGGCACCCCTACATGCTTGGAAATGGGTAGGGGCTTTGACGGTGTGTGTGTGTGTGTATCTGAAAGCAAGAGAGACACTGTATAACTGGGCTAAAGTTAAAGATTAGCTTTAGTGAGTACAGTTTCTCTCACATTCTCTTGACTGATGCATGATGTCAGTTGTACTGCAGGCATTTAACTAACACCTCTTGGTAGTCAGCTCTAGTTGGCCAACATCAGGTGTTTCTCTCATATGGAAGGTGGCTGTTGATGTATGCGTGTGTAGATGTGTGCACGGCACAGAGCAAAATCGAGGGTTTTGAGTTTGTAAAAAACACCTTATTTATATTTAATTACAGTACATTTGCTAAAGGTTTATTCAATCAGTGCAAAAACATTGCTGTGCTATTTTATCAATAAAACAGATTTCATTATTATTTAAAGAGAGAGAGAGTATTTGTGTCTCATTATGCGCATGCCAGGAGAAGTGATGTTTGATGTGTGCGTGTGCATATGTGAGGGTGACAGTGGGTGAGGGGTGTATTTGTGTCAGCACAATAATCATGGAAGCAGGGTAGAAAGGAAGTGAAGGATGTCTGAGCATATGTGGGTGTGCCTGTGCGTTTGCTGTGTGTGCGTGTGTTCCATGTGTGTCTTCTCCATGGTGTTTTTATAATCTAGACTAAACTGTGGTAAGCACTACATTCTGTAAACTACAAAGAAGTTAAGGGAATAAAAATGCATCCACACTGTATTAGTGGCCCCCTTGTGGTTAACACTATACAACATTTCATTCCCTTGGCAAGCGGGACTAAAATATGTGCAGTGGAAATGTTGTGTTACCTGCGGGGGTCATTCATTAGTTATCAAGCATCCTCTTGAGCTGAATCTCTATCCTGCTGGCTCCGAACTGAGTTCATTCAAAACTCTGGGCTTTAACCAACTAACCCTCAAAACTTTTACTTTGTATCCAGGTTATCCAGGACTGTATTTTTTGGACTGTCACACAAAACACTCACACACTCTTCATGCTTTTGCTGAGTGAGTAACACAGAGTACGACAGACTGTGTGTGAAGTGCTAAGTGAGCAGAAGACTCTACAACAGCCTCTCACAGCGTTTGCCAGCAGCATGTTGCCTTGGCAAAAGAACTGTCCTTTTTGCACAGCTAGTGGTACCACTGATCAAATGTGTTTGTATATCTGCCTGTGTGTGTATGTGAGTGTGAGTGAGTGAGACCACTGCAATTCCTACTGCGTATTTCTCAGTTTGTTCTGAACATCGAGTTGAGTCTGAGGATGCGAGTGGCTGCCTGCTCTGATAATGACAGAGTAAGTAAATTCTCGTGTGCTGTCATCACCGCTGTATCTGTGTGCATGTGTGTCATGCATTTTAGCATGAGTGTGTTGCGTGTCCACACTAGAAAGGTTCTAGAGAGAGTTTTTTATTGAGATTTGATATCAGTGTGCCATTTTCACTCATCTGTCAGGTACAGACATATGCAGACATACACAGCACAACACTTAGCCCCATTATTCAAACAGCGTGAGGAGGTGAGCAGTATCTTCTGACAGACCGGTGAACTCTAAAGGGTGTTTATCAACAAAGCACTTTGCGGCAGTGAGGAGGAGGAGGGGGAGGAGATGGAGGAGAGCAGGGAGATGAAGAGTTGAAAGTAGCAATAGGGGTCTTTTCTAGTTGAAAGTTTACCGGAGTGTGAGTTTAGGATCAAGGCCCAGCCGGCTGACTCTCAGCTGACCCAAGTCGAGGAAAAAAAAAGATCAATTTCAAACTTGGGGGAGTTAAAATCAGAGACTTCAGAGAAGGTGAGTGGGAGGTTTGAGTGAAAAAGAGGGGGTAGGAAGGCAGTATTGGTGAGGTGATGAGTCAGAGTGACATGTGTGTACCCATCCCTTGTCTCGTGTTTCTTTCCTGTCAGTCTTTGTCAAACTGTAAACTTTCCAGAGAAATGACAGTCAGAAATGACAACATGATAACCACAAATGAAAACAGACTATTTGTGCAAAATGTTTAAGCAATCACATTATGTTTTGTCACTGTCAGGTACCAAGATAACCGCCTTTAACAGGATATGCAATGAGTTATGTTCAGTTCTCCCTGTGCCTTTAATTAACCACCTTTCAGTCTCATCACAATTTTGTAATAGTATCCCAAGCTATTTTGATATGACCCGACATGCCTGACTGTTCAATTAATTAAGCCCCAAAGTTGCCATCACAGCCAAATTTTCAAGATTGGGGATGTCCCGAGGCTGCTTATATCATGGAAATTTTTTTACCACAGCCTTCTAAATTTGGGATGAGCAGGCCTAATTAGAGGTTGATTTTGGTTGCATGGCTTTGGCTGCACTGCTGAGTTTTTATCCAACCTTAAAGCACACCAGAGGGCTGTCTTGGTGTCTCAGCAGAATTAAGTGCATACCATCACAAGTGTTGATGTCGCTCACAGCCCAGAATGTTTTTTTCCCGTCACTCTTCATTTCATGCTGTTAGAATTTGATAATCCATCTGAGGAAAGCAACCTTCCTCCAATGATTCTCATACGAAAATAAAATGAAAACAGAAGTGACAGAGAAACAGTCTCCATTTTCAGAGTGCTTCTGTTCAACAATTTTTCTTTTCTGTTATCATATTTTATTCGTAAATGCAGAAACTGTTAATTAAGTGAGGCTGCTAGTATTTAGAGTTTTTTTGATATGTGCAATGTATGCTTCAAAAAGGACATCCATAAAATAACATACAGTAAGAATAATGTCTGCATGCCTTCATTATTCTTCATTATGTGAAGTATAGATCTCATAGGAAGTTACTTTGCACTTACAATGTATTTGCATTGCCTAAAGCAAAGAGCCTGAAGTTCAGCCCATTACTTGAATCTAAGTTATCCTCAGGCCTCTTTTCCATCCAGCAGGGTTTTATGAGGGTATATTTCACTAACTCACTGGCACAGCTGAGCAGGGAAATCCTTCTCTTCACGGTCTAGTTGGGATGACTGATGTAAATATGCTGCTGCTGAGTCCAGACACTGACACCATCATCACACTGACCCAGTTAGAGAGAGAGAGAGAGAGAGAGAGAGAGAGAGAGAGAGAGAGAGGTTCCAAGTCATTTGCGACATGCATTTATTTTTGTGACTCCACACGTTTTTAAGTAGTTTCCAAGACTTTAAGAGCTTTGAGCCATGTGTGGTAGCTCTTTGATGTGGGAAGGAGGAATAAGACATGTATTTCAGGTCATCTGGGATGCATGCACTGAATGACTGGACATTTTTTCTGGACAGATCTTCTTCAGATCATTTGTGCTTTATATTATATATTTTCTGTGCAACTAAACATGCTTTTCGCTTGTCTTGTACTTTCCTAGATGATACACACTATACTATAGCTGCTAGCTATGCATGTAACCTCAGACCCAGTCACTTTTTTGAGATGAAGGTAAGGTTTGGTTCATGCAATTATTTTGATTTTTGTCATTTATAGGTCCAAAAAATAAATATTGAGCAAATGCTGGACTTTTATGTGTAAGTGCATATACTCTAGGTGACTGTTCTTTCTCTAAACCAACAAGTCCTCATACCTAAATGACTGTATAGGTAATTTGCCTTTTTTTGATATAGTGCTCCTATTGGCAGGACTACACTGTCATTGCCTTCCAAAATGAACCATATCACAGATACAGAACAATTCATATGAGTGCTTTCTGATATTGTAGTGGAAACTGGAATGTCTTCCCTTAAGAGTTAAGAAAACAAAGTTGACTGTTGGTAGGAAAAAGAATGCGAGCAACAGGCATAGATTTTGTATGCCAAGCCATCTACCCCAATCAACAAAGGCATACTACTTCTTTGCTTGACCGTGCTTCTGAGAGAGGACAGTCCTAAGCCAAAGACCATCAGAGACAAGGGTTATGATCTTCTACCTATATACAACCACTTGTTACTTGTTACCACTTGGACAGGATTCTACCCTTGGGTCACTTGATGACACTTGAGTCAGATTTGTTTGCTTAATGAAGACCATTACATGTGGTTGACAACTCTGAAAGCTAGGAGATGGACCTTTGAGCTTAGATTATTTTGTTATATGTAAGAAAAGGGTTGTTTTAGGTGCTTGAACAAACTAACCTTGCTGTTCTCAAAACCATCCTGCTTCTGCTATGACTTATTAATGCCATCATGGTCAATCATCTCACTGTGTGTAATGTGCAGTGATTGCAATTACATGAAAAAAATATCTGTCAAAAGTACCAAAAGTTACGTGACCCACTCGTTCACCTGTATAGGGTTAGGCTTTTACGTTCTTGTTTGTATTCTATGTGAGTATTGCTGGCCTTACTGCTCGTTAACCTTTCCTAATACGACCTACATGTATTAATAACACTCGGTGGGAAAGGTCAATCGATGGATGCATGCATGTGTGTGTGTGTTTTTTTCACTGGGAATGCTTATGCAACCTATAAGTGGCTTGGTATAGGAGGTATATGGGCTTGTCAGTGAACTGGTGAGGGTAAATTGGATTTGCTCTTAATAATTAACCAGGACTGATGGTTTGATGTTGTGTTAGGCTTCAGGGGGAAAATCTAGCTAATGATGACATGTAATCAAACGTATTGTGTATCACGATGTGTGTTCTTGCTATGTTCTATACTATCACTTCTAGATTAAAATACCCTTATTCTGCTCTTTGAGATGATATTTTTGAGTAAAATAAACAAAACAGTCTTTGGATGTGTTCGAGTGGCAGCGAATTAAATTAAATTCATCTTTTTTTTTTTTTTTAATTTTCTACCTGAAATTCAATTATGATACTTTAAAGATTACACCTTCATTTGCACAAAATCACCTTAGCCATGGATTTAATCACGATATAGTAATAAATTACATAATTGTAATTGAAGGCACTGGAAAAATCAAAGAATGTGATCCTCATAGACAAAGAGAGCAGTGCTGTGAGGATCACATTCTTTGATTTTTCCAATGCCTTCAACACCATCCAGCCCCTCCCACTGAGAAACAAGCTGACAGAGATGAGGGTGGACTCACACATGGCAACCTGGATCACGGACTACCTCACGTGAAGACTGTTCCTCTGAGACTATGGTCAGTAGCACTGATGCACCACATGAGACTGTGCTTTGCCCTGTCTTGTTCACCCTTCTTCTAACTTCAGACTTCAGGCCACATGCAGAAGTTCCCAGATGACACTGCGATGGTGGGGTGTATTAGTGGTGGACTGGAGGGGGAGTACAGGGGCCTGGACTTTGTGGAGGACTTTGTGACATGGTGCAGATTGAACCATCTGCAGCTGAATACCTCCAAGACCAAAGAGATGGCGGTAGACTTCCAGAGGACCAGGCCCCACCTGCAACCGGTCTCCATTGACGGGGTTGGTGTGGAGTTGGTCAGGACCTACAAGTACCTGGAGCTGCACCTAGATGATAGACTGGACTGGTCAGCAAACACTGACATTATTTACAGGAAACAGCAGAGCCAGCTCTATTTCCTGAGGAGGCTGGGGTCCTTCGACATCTGTAGGAAACTCCTGCTGATGTTTTACTAGTCAGTTGTTGCCAGTGTTCTCTTCTATGCTGTGGTGTGCTAGGGAGGCAGCACTAAGAAGAGGAGAGCTATGTGGCTGGAAAGGCTGGTGAAGAGAGCGAACTCTGTGTTTGGCACGGAGCTGGATTCCCTTATGTCAGTGGGAGAGAGAAGAACCCTAAATAAACTGTTGTCCGTCATAGACAATGCCTGCCACCCTCTGCACAGCACATTCACTAGGCAGAGGAGTATGTTCAGTGGCAGACTGCTGTCTCAGTCCGGCTCAGCAGACAGACTGACGAAGTCTTTTGTCCCTCAGGCCATGTGGCTATTCAATTCCTCCCAGTGATGGCAGGGTGAAATTGACTATTAGGCATGTTGCTGCCTCTTTGTTGCTACCCATGCTCACCTGCATTCTGTCATTAGGCTGCTTTACTGTCAGTTACTAGCTATGTGAGCCTTACACACAATTTGCACTTGTATTTATTTTTGTTTATATATTTTTCTCCAATTTGTATTTTATGTTATTTTCGGCAATTAGTAATTGTTATTCTTACACTGTTAATTTTGATAATTTTGATAGTATCATCATGTATTTCTATCTATCTATCTATCTATCTATCTATCTATCTATCTATCTATCTATCTATCTATCTATCTATCTATCTATCTATCTATCTATCTATCTATCTATCTATCGAATTCAGTTTGACCTTAAGGGCTATGATAACAAATGCAAATGTATATATCTGACCTGAGTGACCAGGGGTTTGAATCGATTGTCTCATTGAGTGTTGCATGCTGAGTCCAGTCTGACCTTTTTAGTGTGACAGTGCTTGGAAATGTGGCTCTAGAAACCGGCTAAAGACAAACTAATAGCACCTTTTTCATGATTAAGCCATTGTTGCTTTATAGTGTAGCAGAGAGATGAGGGGGAAAAAAAGGAAATTCTAACATGTTTAATTTGAATGCACCCTAATAAGACATATATTTCATTGTTTTTTTATTTTTATTTTTTTAAGAGAGCAGCCTCTTTTCTTTAGTTATATTTTTTACATTTTGTCCCAGGTGTGTCATTGTTCCTTATCATATGCATAAGATATTAACAATAACAGTGTAAGTGTAACATTAGTTTCTAGAGTTAATGTTCTTTGGTCTGAGCTGGAGTGAAAAGTATACTTTGTCACTGTGTATTTGCACTGTGTATTTACAGTAATTTGTTTAGGTGCACACTGCCTAAGAGAATATGTTCTTAAAAACATCACATAATCTCACAAGTAGCTTGTTTTTGGTAACCTGTTCTCCCTGGTGAGAGTCTGGCAATGTGGAGAGTCAAAACACACCTGATGCCAGTCCTTGTTAAACTCAGTGAAGCATGACTGTCTGTTGTAAAAAAAAACAAAAAAAAACAGAGAATATACAGCAAAGAGCACGATTAGTTACATGCTGACAAATAGCCTCATGTATAGTAAACGTCCTTCCTGCAGTTTGCAGTTTCAAATTTTCCACTTTGCCCAGTTGCACCAACATTAATAAATGATTCAAAGGTTGAGGAAATCACTGTTTTTAAAGTAAGTTTGGTCTCTAAGGTGGAAAAAGATGTGCTCATGCAATCTTATCTTTACATGCTGACTATAGTTTATGACAGATTGGCTTATGAAATCTGTTGCAAATACTTAGTCAGTCACCTTTTTGACATAATATCGTCAAAATCTGTATTATCATCATGAATAATCAACCATCAGCCTAAAGTTCTATTCTCTCCAGAACAAGGTGGAAGTAGAAAACAAAGTCAGAGTAAAAGACAGTACACAGCGCACACAATGTATTTGATTTCAGCCTGTACATGGCTGACTGCCAGGTGAAAGTAAATGATTCACTGAACCACAGCTTCACCCTCTAGGCAACAGTACCACCCAAAAACTCCCAGTATCGTGCAATTACAATATACCTATTAACCAGCCTGTTTGTTGTACAGATCAGTGACTTTTGCATGTCAGAGCTTAGCAACATGCACGCAAAGTTCAGCTTTCATTTAATTACAACTCACCAAAGACAAGCCTCAGACCCAATTTTGTGTTCCAAGTCATGTTTTAGGAAAACAGCAGACACAATCCATCCAGATGAACATTTCATGTTTTCTCGGTATGTGATTTCCAATCTGACTGTGGCCCGATAACGGCGACATTGCTGTTACTCATTCCCTCAGATCCCCTGACTCCATCTCTCCTAATCAGATTTCTCTGGTTGGGTTATTTATCATCGGCAGCTCTGACTGTGAGTGATGCTTGGCTAATGGGTTTAGCATTCAAATCTGCTGGCTTGATGCGACAGAATCCCAACAAGGGTTGTCATTCCTGTGGCGGCAGCAGCTTCAGAGTGGCGTAAATAAGAGGGAAATGACATTGTTGAAATATGTATTCATGGCGTGGTTGTTTTTACATTTGGTTAGATTTGTATTGATTTTAAAGGTGTTAAAATGAAAAGGAGACAGCGAGGCAGAAAGTGAGAAAGATGGAAAGAAGAACGGGAAGAAAGTAAGAACTTGAATATGTGTGCTTTAAAATGACAGTCCATTCATGCATTCATATACCCATACATGCATCCATCCATAAACCATTTATCCCTTCTTGCCTGCTCGTTTCCTTGCAGGAGTGACAGGACAAAGAGGGATCATGACTCACCAAATGAAAGCCAGTAAATGAACAAATGTACTCAGCAAAACAAAATACAAAACAGAAAAGCTCTCTGACAGTGTGGTGAGCACATGCACATCAATGAGACTATGTGGAGCTGAATGACAGTTATGGTTATGACAATAATTATAAGTCATAAACCAGCAGCTGTGAGAAACTCGGTCTTCTCGTCTTTTTTCATGACTGCACCTGCGCTGTGTGGTAACATCATGTGGTATGGTCGCCAGGTCCTCGCACCTTATTGTTTTGTGTAATCTGCAGTGATGACAGAACTGTAAATTACAAGACAGCTGTTACTCAGTCTTCCTCCATTTTGTCCTTTCATTCTATGATATGTGGTTGAGTGTCAGGTGTATCATTTTCTAATGTTTGATCTAAGACCATAAATTAACTCAGTGAAGAGATAACGAGACAGTGTGTGTGCGTGTCAGACTCTTCAGTCTTCATTGCCCCACCACCTGTTCCATGTAAATAGCTCCATATGTGTGGATGAAAGACTTTATGTGGCTCAAGGGAAACATTCTGGACACCCTTATCACCTCATCGGTCATCAGTACCCCAGTTACACATACTGACATCACTTCTAACACGGGGAAGGAAGGAAGGAAGGAAGGATTTTACAGGGAATAAAAATTTTACACTAAGAGAAGGTCGTAGTGAAGATGAGTGTCAATGTGAATATTTTCACTCGTCTCATCCTGTAATTCTGTTTTTTAATATTTCCTGAAACATGTTGATCTGGTATCACAGATCAACCCCAACACATTTCTGCATCATTCCAGGCATGTCTGGACTTGTATAAACGCTCTAAGGTTATGCAGTTTGTCTTGTTATCACTTGATCTTGTTTCTGGATTCTGTGAACGCCCACAGATGCACACATAAACACACACGTGGCACCAGATGACCAGGATTTTGTGTCTCCATTAACAATTAAAAAACTGGTGTTACAAGTATGTTGCAGCACATCTGGATGACTTGGCATGACTGTGAGGTTGAACAACCTGCTAATCAGGTCAATTTTGACAAGGTGTGAATCACTTTTGATGAGGTGATAGTATCATTGTGTGTGTGGATGTGTGTCTGTTGTGTGTGGTCTAGTCATGTCTCAGCTGATGTTGTTGTGATGTATAATGACAAACCAACAGGATGTGCGTGTCTACTCCTGTTTAGAAAGTAAAAATCACTTGACTGTGTTTCACAACTCATGATAACGTAATACCTGTACAGATTATATGGATTAGCTTGTGTCTAAGCAGTCTTTTACTGCCTTATAGTCCATTGCTCCACACTCTCCCTCTCTGCCACTTTTTATCGCTTATTTTAGTCCCTTGTGCTAGCTGCATCTTTCAGTATCTGTCTCTCAGCTTTTGCAGTATCTCTTTCCTTTCTTTTACCCTTAAATCAATTACAGTGAATTTCCATCACTGTTTTATGTCAGTGGAACTCAATTACATTTAAGAATCAGATGACGTTCTCTGTTCTCTTTTCATTAATCATCAATCATTCCAACCATGATGCTTCTGTTAACACTCCATTAAGTGACTACAACACTTGTTCATATAGAACTCCTTTGCATAATTCAAGCAAAGCTTAAATGACATTTCATTGTCACAGTGCCTATATTTTGATTCATCATGTGGTATGACAAGCTCTTCATGTATCATTTTGAGTTAGTGGCTGTGCGTGTATTTATTTGCACAGATGTATGCGTCTACATTATGTGTCTCAGCATGACTTCCAAGTCTCCCACCTAGCTTTGTAATTACCTTTTTCCAGCTATGACTGTTAATTGGAGTACTGGAAAATCACTTCTGTACACACGCATGCACACACAGTTGAGCTGTCTCACAGAGGAGAGATTGGGACTCTTAAGTGTTCTTAATAAAGTTAAAGCTTTACAGTGACATCTATTTGTGTTTAACTGTTATTATTTTTCATTTATTATTAGCTGAAACAGATCACGCATATTGTCAGCCCCTGAGAACGTGAAGTGACGCTTTGACAGCCTGTTTGTTCTGTCGCTGATGAAATGTGCAAATACATTAAAGAGCAAGTGAGAAATCTCATTGTTAATGCGGACGCACAGGCGCTAATATTAAATGAGTGTGAGGAAGTCTTTAATTGACTGAAGATAGAAGGTTTCACTTTTGCATCTTTGTTTATTACTTCGTAATACCTTGTGAATATTTGTCACTGGGCCAAAGAGACTAACATTTGATACAGTATAATACAATAACTTCAATATGTTGAAAAAGGGACTGACTAAAAAAGTATAAATGAGGACTTGACATTGACAAATTTCATGTCAGTCACACTTGAGCATGAGCATTGCAGTTGGATGCTTCAGTTGGTAAAGTACTGTAACTCAGGAAGGCTGCTGAGCTGAATAAATGTTAGACAATATGAATTATTATGTGCCTTATTTTAGAGTAGTGAGTAAACCAGGATGTAAAAACTGTTAAGACACACAGATACACAGAGAAAGTAAGAGCTAATAATGATAGCCTGGCGTTTGCTTCACAGGTTAGCATATGCTATCTTGTCAATGAAACAGTAGAAGCATCCAGGTAGGCAATTAAAAGTGAGTTGAATACAAGTGGATTTCTTTTTGTAATGTTGCCAACACATCCACTGTGCCGGCTTAAGTCACTGCCATCTCACAAATCACTGGGAATCTTTTCTCTGTCGAGTTTCATTCTGTTTCTGTTTCCGTCTTCCTCTCTCCATTTTAGTTCACTTCCATCTCTTGCTCCCCTTGTGACTGCTGTGTTCTCTCGTCACGTCTGTCTCAGTTTAAAACATTAATATACAGCTGAAGTCATTATCACCTGTAATCTACAAGCAATACAGAGTTTCTAAACTGAGATTTATTTATATCAAAATGTCACAAGTTCTTACTTTAATGTAGATTTTGACAGGAATAAAGGATATGTGTTCAGCCACTCACTACACAATGCAGACAGAGTGACAAAAACAGAGGGACAGAAGAGAGTACATTGACAGAAAGAGGAACATCAACTGACATAAGTTACAAAACTCACATTTATTTCAATTAGAGTGTCAGAAAATGTCACTTTAATACAATTCCTGACAGAACACAACTCTCATGTGGATGAAAGAGAAAAAGAAAGCAAGACATGTAAAGACAGAGTAGCAAAACAGAAATGTATTTATAGGAATTGCCACAGATTATTACTTTAAGCATGTGTTTGGGTTTGGTCAACCAGTTCCTATGCTGAGCCCACATGTTCTTTAATTTGGATCTGTCTCTCATTGCCTGTCTGCCTGCCTCTCATTCTGTTCCTATTGATCGTCTATACCCAACTTAAGGGATGTGTACGTATGTGTGTGCGTGTGAAGAGATGAACACAAAGACAGAATGTGTGATTGTGGCCATGGTTGAAGCCATTTCTCATCTATGTGTATGTGTGCATGTGTGTGTGTGTGTGTGTGTGTGTGTAATTTTGTGACAAGAAAGCCACAGATTATTGCACATGAAATGTTATTCATACAAAGTAGCTCTAGCGTGACTATCCCCCTGCTACAGCACTCAACAGCCTATTGGAGAAACACAAGAGAACAAATCTCAGTGAAAATAACAGTCTACAAATCTCACAAGGGAGATTCTCTCTCACTTCTCATTTCTGATTTTAGTCTTTTTTTGTTTATTTTTTTTTCTGAGGGAAGTGTGTTTTGTCGGTATTTTTCTAATTAACAGAGTAAGAGTGTACAGAAAGGTGTGTAAAAATTAGAATTAGGTTTTAGCTTTCAATTTTTGCATCTTTCACAATACTGAGTATAGGTCTATCATAGAAAAAAACAAATATCACCTTGTGTACAGGATGAAATAATGTATTTTACTGCAATAGTGTTTAAAGTAATGGTGGGGCACTTAGCATGAGCAATGATAGTCAACATGAGTGAATAGCAAAGTGCGTACCCTAAAGGAAACTGATCTTTATTAACAAAAAAACATCACAAATTTTGTCTAAAAAGACCAAACAGGCATTACTATGTATGGAGTAGAAAAACTGTATTTTAATGATTTGTGGCATTTTTAGTGGCATTGAGAGGTAATTTAAAATTTGTGACTGGTGGCTTTTTAATTAACATATACTATATATAAACAAACATAAACAGAGTAATTTATAAGGGCACTGATATGTATATTTGGGTCAAAACATTTCTGTTTTCCTCTCCAAAAGGCTAACGTTCTTTCCTAAAACAGCACAGTCATTCCCCACAAGACCTCCTCATAGACGGATCCTCTACATCTCTCCAGTAAATCATGTGCCCTTTCCCATCATCCACTTTCTACCCACTCAACACTTCTCATATCCCTTTAATCTTTCTTACAGGGCTGCAGGGTGTGACCATTCTACTTAAAGATGCAAGTGAAAATCTGCCAAATGCCACCAACAATTTCATTGGTTGCATCCGTGAATGTAGCTGATATTTGATTTTGTCTCTGCTGCACAAGCGATTCTGTGCTCCACCTCGTAATGCCTTTGAAGTGTCACATAGTCAAGCATTCTCCAAGCAGAATTATGAGTAGACAGAGCACACTGCACACTAATCATAACAGCACATACGCAGCCTGAAGCTAAATCTGCATAAAATGAAGGGAAGTAGCATTTATTTAAGATAAATCTCTACTGATGTTAGGTGCACTGTGCCTTCACCTGTGTGTTCTGAGCCTGTGATAACACTAGACTCTGAGTCAGATGATGATCTGGCAATAACACGGAAAAATGACACAGGTCCATAGCAGTGACATCCAAGTGCACCTGAATAACCAATGAAGTGTTTCTGCTCTAAATAGTATCAAAATAGGATTTTTTGTTGCAACACTGCCTTAACAGTTTTATGTGCAGTCAAGAAGTCTGACTGAAAAAGCGAGGATTAAACTGCCTAATACCCTGTAGTAGACCTCCACATTTTCATGGAATCGGTTTCTTTTATTTGAAAAGACTGTTAGCAAATTTTCCAAAGGTGCAAAAAAATAGAGATAAACAGCCCTAATGTCACTGCAGTTAGGAACCATATACCCATACAAGCAGTCAAACAAACAGTTAATCACAGTTCTGTTCTGTGTCCTCTCTCTCCTTCTTTCTCCTTCTCCTTATTTTTTCTCTCATTCGCTTTGGTTCTATTCTTTCCAAATGTCCTCTGGAGCTCTCCTTTCTTCTCTCAGTGTCAGTTATCCTCTTGTCCTGGCTCATTTTGTTCGTCTCCCTCTATCCACTTATTGATCTTGTTGTTTTTCCTCACTTTGTTTTTCTCTCCTTCTCCTCTTTTTCCCAGTTTTGCTCTGTGATATCTAGTCCTCTGCTCTTCTGGTTTTGTCCGCGTAATCTCTATGATCTCCATGTGAGTTGTTTATAACTCCTAAATGTGCCACTTCCTTGCCCTGACTACAGTGGAGAGAGAAATGTATTCATTTTCATGCCGCTCTGCCACACTTATCTTTTATTTCTCTCTGTTTTTTATGGCAGTTCAGCTTTGACAGATGTTATATGGTGAGATGTGATAGGTGAAATGGGAAACGGTTCCATTTGTATTTTCCCTGTGGTAATGTTTTAAAGCTGTGGTTACATCTTCCACTCTTCTCATACTTTGAGTTGTACTGCCATGCTCACACTGTTCTCAGATTTCATATCTGAACAAAAGCAATCACTTATTTTCAGTGGAGTAAATTGAATTATTACAGTATTTTAAAGGTTGTTGGACCTAAGTAAGCTCTTTGCTCCTAGGTGCACTAAAAATATAAAACACAGCCTTGTATGGCTCATTGCTCAGATAAAACTCTAGTAATACATTGGTGCAATAGCAAAGGGCAAAACAAGACATATTCCTTTTAATAAATAAGATTTAAATGCTATTTTTCCTTTCAGCAAAGTCCTTGAACAGTAGCTAAACAAGTGGTGGTTGCT
Source organism: Euthynnus affinis (assembly GCA_029490765.1). Taxonomy (NCBI): domain Eukaryota; kingdom Metazoa; phylum Chordata; class Actinopteri; order Scombriformes; family Scombridae; genus Euthynnus; species Euthynnus affinis. The sequence continues at coordinate 21,045,476 of CM055847.1, forward strand.
AAGCAACATACAAGGGGTAACTTTTTTTTTTTTTTGGCACATTCATTTTAAAATCATGGCTAATATGGTTATATCTGTGTGTGTTTCTACATTTTTAAACCTGTATCAGTCAGTCAGAAATGCATACAGCAAGCTTTAATAACAGTGTGTATTTCCATAGTGGCGTGTACCAGTCTTGCTGAAAGGAATAAAGAGCAAGCATTAGAGTACATAAGAACAATCCATTTGAAACCCCAGAATTGCATGGATGAATATTAAAAGGATTTTTCAAATTCTCATTTCCTTTAGAAGTGTTAGAAATGTTCTTGCTCTGCAGCAGTCCTCCATTGCTTAATGTATACAAGGGAAACATATTTTCAGTATAGGAATGGACCATATTTCAGTCTAACACTATAGCCTTGTATTTGAAAAGAGAAGACAGAATAGACAGCTGAAAGAATGGCCTCTGTAGTCTGCCTTTGACGCTTATGATGCCTTCGACTTTTTAACCCCAACTTTCATTGGATAGAGTCCCCTTCTCTGTCTGTCTCCTTCTCTCATTCGCTCTCCTTTCTGTCTGTCACACATGCCGACGCACCGCCTGCCCCCCATCTCTCTTTCTCTGTCTCATTACCTCTGTCTAACCCCCCTCACATACTCGCACAATGCCTTTCTCTTCTTTCTCGATGCCTGCAGTCATTTTCACTTGGTGATTGAACTGACTCTGTAGTTTGTGTGTGTGCTTGAAACAGGAGGAGTGGGAAAGAAAGCAAGATCCAGTGTAGAGGACAAGGCAATAGAGAGTAACAGGATGAGAGAGGGGGAATGAGAGAGCCATGGAGAGTGAGAAAGATGCGTTGGAGAAAGAGAGGGAGAATCGTACTGCTAGATATTGCCTTGATGTTGATTCTGCCCTAATGACCTCCCATTCGCCTGGTATCATTTTTTTCCTTTCTGGCTCTTCATCTAACTGAATCTCTTCCTCCATGAAGGTTTATTAGAATGACCACAACCAATTAATATCTTACAGTGCTAATTTCCATTTTGCAGCATAACTTATCAAAGCCTCACTCTTTTATCTATCCTCCTGTCTCTCTCTATTTATATATACATCTTTCTCTCTACGTCTCAGCTGTTCACTATCACCTGCTTGCACTTCTTATATTCCTCTTTTCTACTGTGTAATTTGAGAGGGAACACAGTGAAAAAAAATTCCCCGGTAGTCTGACCCACCGTTGAACCTTTGCCTGCTTTGACAGATCACTGCAACACAAGCCTTTCATTTCATTGGCGAAAAAGGGTCTCTCTCCCCTTTTTAATGTGTTGTGTCTTTCACAGCAAATGGACGGCAGTAAAAAGATCAAGTCCAGTGCCATTAATGTGTGTGATATGTGTGCATTGTGTGTGTTTGTCCACCTTGGTGCCATTGATGTATATGATGATTGTGTGTCTGTATGGGGCCCATTTGTGAGATAAGAGTAGCTATAGTAGAGATAAGGGGGCGCGCAGAAAGAGGCTTTGTTTTGGCCAGACGTGGTGAGAGGTGTCGCAGACAGTTGTAATAATTCGTTTGGTCACACTTTAAACACCTCTTACTGTGAAAATACATCCTGTAACACACTTCACATGCTGTTACTATGAGCTTATGTATCAGTCAGTGATCAAGAACAATCCAAATACAAAAAAAGGAGAACTTAGAGTTAAATTTGATTACATAAAGAAGATGACTCAAGTTATTCAATTTTCACTGAACTGTTGGGATCACCTACATATAGTTTGAGATTAGTTTTAGATTTTATGTCAACAAGTTATTTATACAGTGCAGTTATTTAGTTGACATTCCAAGGTTGAATATCTTAATGACATTCATATGAGGACTGAAGCCTTGAACGTTTGGTTATAGGGCAAGTTTACATTGTCATGGCTTTCCTGCAAATACAGAACAGGCCAGCATCATGACATGTAAATTCAATTTTAGTGTGGATTTCTTTATGATCTCAGTAAAGATACAGAAGGCATCTGAGCTCAAGAAGATAACGTTGGATTCAGTTTACTCTGAACAAATGATTTTTTAAAAATATCAATACTCTCTGTACAAATATATTCATAATACAGCAGCTGTGAATAATATTGAAATCATTGTTTCAGGGTGAACTGAGTGAACTGAAAACTAACAGACCCTAAAGTGGCCTAGAACCAAACTTTAATCTACCAGTCTACCTCAAGCATTTTCTTTTAACATTACTTGGAATTACCTGGCTATCGAAAATGTTTTTGTAATCATAATTATTATCACTTGGTATGAAATGCAGTAAAAGGGCAGAATGAAGCATTCTCATTATTTGTGATGATAAGGCCCATTATAAATCCTTGTCAGGCCATGAACATAACAGTCCTTTTGTTGTGAACAAAATGAAAGGTTATGGCGATTGAGAGTGAAATTAAAGGTTATAAATGAAATTGAGTATTTCCTGCACAAGGACATTTAGGAGATTGAGATTGTAATCATTACTGTTGTGGCTGACAAAGAACAAAATGGGCACAGGGCCTATTGTGTAACCTAAATGAAAGAGTAAGGACTTGACATTGCAAAGGTTAGACTTATGGCAGGAGTGAAAGAATGAAAGGAAAGGGGGTGTGGATGGGGATAGATGGATGGGATGAATGAATAAGGAGGGGGAGGATATGATGGAGAGATGGAACAGAAAAACGGGGGGGGGGGGGGGGGGGGGGCTAGAGGGCAGAATAAGAAAGAGCAGCAGAGAGATAGTGAGCTGGTTGGCAGCAAGAAAGACCTGGCCAGGTTGATTTGATTTGAGAGGTCTCAGGAAGGTCATTCATTTGACACGGTTGGCTGCTCTGTGCCAACCCTGACTACTGGTTCATGCTCTCTCTCTCTCTCCCTCTACCATTCTCTTCCCACTGTGTCCTTCCTGTCTTTCTCCTGTCATCCTTTCACCATCCCAATCTCTCCTTTTAGTGCATCTCTCCTTCCTCTCTCTGTTTCTCCCTCTCTGTCAATTTCAGTTTAAGTGAGTGTTATAGAAAGCATTTGTTTCCAAAGAAAACAACCTTAGCAAAAGTATTAACAGAAGCAGATGATTTGACAGAACAAGTAAGTAAGTGAATGACTGGGAAATTATTTAGGAATGGGGAAGAGGTCTCTCATTATGTCAGCCCATTTCCACTGACATTGAGACAGTTCTTCCAAGAAATGTTTTGTGATGTCTGACATTTCATTGAAAACTTCACTGAAAATGGCGTTGGGTCCGCAAACCTTTTAATCTTTTAGAGTCTTAAGTTTAGCTTTCAGCCCTAGTTGTGTGATGTGGAAATCTTTAGGGTTCTGTTGATGTTTATCTATGTTTTGAAGCTCCTTTAGTCAGTGCTGGTTTTCTCTGGTCTCACTGTTGTTGTTTACAGGTGGTTCAAATAGCGCTTTGAAGTGATTAATCCATATATCTACATCTTGATTCAATAGCTGCTCTGAAGACATTCAGCAGAGGGAGTTCCAGTGATCCCAGAAGGAGTTGTACGGACTCTTCAGTCAAGCTCAGCTGTTTACGGATATTGAGTTAATTCTTTTTTTTTCTCATGCTACACTTGTAGCATTTGGGCGTCTTACGGTATGGGAGTTGTAATAATTTATCTGCTGGATTTTTTTTTTTTATTAGAACGTTTTCTCAGCAGCCATTTCTCACACCAGACATTTTAACTTGCCAAACACTGGTATTCAATTGCATTAATCATTGCTGCAGTAAATTTAGGTGTGTCGCTTTCAGGGCCCTCATTGTGCTCTGGCACACCTAAATGGAACAGGCTCATTATTGATGTTATTAGTTACACCCGTGCTTTTCCTGCAATATTCATGGTTTGTATGTGTTCAGGATATTTTTGGAGAGCAAGTATATGTGACATTTTGGACCTCTGGACTTGCTATACTGCTGTCAGCCTTTTTGAAATAATTTGTTAAAGGGGATATATTATGCTTTTTGTTGTTTTCTCTTATTTATATACTATTTTGATGTCAGACATGTATGTTAAACATGGTCTAAGTTCCAAAACTTGAGGTTAAGACATGTAGAAATGCTCCCTGCAAGTCAAAAACCAGGACTTCAACATACCCTGAACACTTTGTTTGCAATGTTTTTTTCTACCTTGCTGAGAAGCTGATGTCAGCCTATTGCGCATGCCCATAAACGGCTGCCGTTCTGTAGCCATTGTTGTTAAGGTTGTTGCTAAGATTTTTACAAGTGTTGTTTGTGTTGTCCTCTTGCATATTTCCCATTGGATTCCGGCTTGAACATATACAGATGTGAAGAATGAGAAAAAGTAGTAAATTCCTACTACCATAGTTTGCTTCATGGTTTGTTGATGTAGCCTGCGGAGCTGGTGGATGTCTGCTGAGGGCCAGCTTCCGAGAGCTGGCCAAACAAAACATAGTGGGCTCCTCAGGAGGGGAACCTTGAAGAGACAGGAGCTAAAATGGTGTCAGGCAGAGGTTGAACTGAGAGGCTGCATAAAGAGCCAGTATAAGATAAATAAGGAGTTTTTTGAGCTGTAAATCATGCAAAGATATTCCAGCAGAGCCCCATTAAAAATATAGACCTGGAAATTTGCATGATATGTCCTCTTTAAATTATATACATGGCAGAGCTGCCATGAACACTTGTCGTTTTGGCAAATAAAGTAATCTGGCCTTGGTCATATGGACAGGGCAGGAGACAGCATCCATGTGATGGTGCCTTTGGGTGAGCAGTATTTGTATCTTCCTACAGTTGACAAGATGCAGAGTTGGGCTTCCTTTTGGTTTTGCATATTTTATTTTAGTCATGGCTTCTAAAAAAAAAATGTGGCTTACACCACAATTTCTGTCGTTCTCTTTATCCCTGCTATCACTGTGTCCCCACCTAGGGGCGAGAGGCTACATGGAAACAATGCACCAATATACAGAATTTCAATAGAAGTCAAGATGGAATAAAGGAGAGGAAAGGAAAAGAAAATAGGAGGAAATTGGGTGAACAGGAAGAAGCTGATGTAAAAGCCAAAACAAGAAGGGTAGAATGAAGAAAGAAGGGGCAGTGGACATAGAAAAGGAGGTACAAGGGGATAATAAAGATAGAGGAGACTTGTGAACAACAAAGAAAATAAAGGAGGGAGAAGAGAATAGTGAAATCAAAAGCGTTGATAGTCACAGGAGTATTTTTCTGGATGACAAGAAGAAGATCATAAACAGCAGACAGAAAGTTACAGTAGCTGTTGTATCAGATGTAATGGCTATAAATGATACTTGTTTCCTGTCTGAGTACACAATGCTCAAGTCTTTAAAGTATTGAGAGTTCATGACACCATGGCCCTTTTTGGGTCAAAAGGACATGCACTGTGGAATTGGAATTTTTTTTTTCAGTGTGTGAGTGTTAGTGCGTGTGTATTTTAATGTTCCTAGTGAACGGCACATCTGACATGAACTGAACCCTTAACCCCTAGCGATGCAAATGTTGGCAGGTTACTTTGCCATCACACCACAGCATTTACCAATAGCTGACTGCATCACAGCAACAGAATCAGCCATAAGAAAAAACAACTTAACATAAATGAGGCAGAATAGCTCAGGTTTGAGATATCGGCATCCCTTTCTGATGCAAAGGCACCGCCTTATAACCTCATCATCCAGGAAAGGAAGGCTGTGACGTCACTGAGCAACATCACCATCTTACCAGCTGATGAAGGAAGATGCACCGTCCTAAATGCATTGGACTACTGTGCCAAGGTCAACACACTACTTAGTGACACTAATATGTATGAAAAACTGAGGTGAGATCCCACCAGTGGATACAAGTAAAAGGCAATAGTATGTTTACAGCAGCTACAGAAGGAGAAAACTATCACTTGAGAAGAATATCATCGCTGGAGAAGCCAACCCATGAATGTATGGTCTCCCTGAGAGTCACAAGGAAGGAACACCCCTCAGGTCCATTATCAGCAGCATCAACTTAGTTACTTACAACATTGCTAAACATATATCTACCATCTTAGCCTCCTTGATTGGTAACAGTCCTAACTATATTCAAAACTTTATCGAGTTTGTGAACAAGATTCACTATTTGCTATGTAAAGATAAATGGCGACCTGAGCAGAGAATTAAGTCACACTCCCTCTGTGTGTTGTTATCTGAGCTTCTCTGTTTCTTTGTTTCGGTAGCTGGTCTGGCTGTGTGTGCATGTTAGTCCCTCTGTGTCCTCCATGTCCATTTCGAAGATGGCGGCCGTCACAAACTTTCTCGAATTACAGCTAAACAGTACACTAAAATATGTTTCTCATTTGAGAAATAGGCAGGATTTTGATCAATATTTGATCAGCACTGCCTGGTTCGACAGTTTGATCTGAGTTTTGTGAGCTGTCCGAAAGAACTTTATTGAGTAAATCTCGTGCATATTTGTTTTGGTCTGAGATGCGGGTGCCATAGAGCAACATCTAGTGGCTGAATGTTGTGCATTGCAACTTTAAAAGATGCATGAACATTCGAACTATTCTGTAACTTTGTTCTTAGTTTGTATGTTTTAGTCGAAGGAAAGAGAGCAGTGCAAGGAGGCCTTTTGAGCATTTAATGTGTGTGCCATTCAAAGCTATCATAAAATATCTGATAAATGCTGCTCTGCAAGATTTGCACTGTTTCTTTTAAGTGTAATCACTGCACTCCATCTGCACCATTTCTGTTCCCCCTGTCCTGGCCCTCATGCTCATTAAAACATGTCAGCATTTGTCATGTGGAGAATCATTTAAGTCTATGAGTGGGTTCATTTTGCCATAACTAGGAAAACCAGTCTCTGTTTGTTTTCTAAGACTTAAGTGGTTCCAAAGGAATGCCTCACTGATTAGAGTTTTAAGCAGGTAATCAGTTATCTGTAATGGATTACATTCTGAAAGTAATCTTCCCAGCCTTGTTAACACTATAAATGCTTTTATGAGCCTCAGGCCTTGTACAGTATATGTCTTTCATCTATAAGGCTTTCAGCTGTGTGTTAGCTTTGCCAATAAGACATGCTGTTTAAGACTTGGCAGCTAGTCTGCAGCCTCCACAGTAAATGGTTTGCAGCTGACTTTAACACACAGTGGCTATCAAACTTTTCAAAATGATTTTTGTTGCAGCCAAAACTTTGTGTGGATTTTGTGGGGTAAGATTATTGACTTCCAATCCAGCAGTGTGTCAGTGACCTTGTCCCACGTCTACGACTTTAGAGTGACGGCAAGCAACTTACACTGCATGTAACTTCGGATGGAAATTTCTCCAAAGTAATTAATGTATCCATTTTTAGCCCCTCAGCCAACTTTTAAACCTTAGTGCCGGAGACTTGGACCAGGAGTAGACCGACACTTGTTAAAGGCAAGAGCAAGAGAATTTAATTTAGTTCAGATATCAAAAAGTGAATCAAATAATAAAATGGTCATTAGATTTCCTTTAATACATTTTAAGACTGTCCTTAGTTAAGTTTTATGAGTTGACAGTAAAATCAAAGTATTCGCAGACATTTGTTAGAAAGAAGATGTGTGTGTGTGTGTGTGTGTGTGTGTGTGTGTGTGTGTGTGTGTGTGTCTGTGTTCTTGTCAACATTGGTATAACCTGCCCTGGGAGACATTCCTTTCTACCTGAGTTAGCTTGGTAAGACACTGTCCTCCCAAGAAAAACAACAGTCAGTCATTTCAGCAAGTGGCCCTAAAGAACATTTACGCTCAAGTGGCAAAGCTCTCTAGTGGCCATAGTAATTATGACAGTCATAACGGAGGACTTTAGGTGACGTTATTACAGAGCGAAGTCTGCGAAAGGAGAATTTCGCGGTGGACGGGTGGGTCAACAAAACACAGGAGATCGCCGTTCTTTTCATGTTTTCAACTGTGAGTCAACATGATCGTCCCTAATCTTAACAAAGTACTTATTTTAACCCAAACCATGATTTTTCCCTGAACCAAACTCAACTCTAGTGTTGTCACATCATAAAACATATATCCTAGTGATTTGTGCCAGTTTCACAGACAAATCATGTTGCCCTGCAGATAGGGGCATCAGACCGGAAAATGCTTCTATGAGACATTCTGGAGTACACGGACCAACAACATATTTTGTCATTTAATTTGGAGTACTTGTTGCGTAGTAACCACACAGAAACACACACACACCTTGCATTTTAACAAGATGTGCCTGCTGTGCTTGTTCTTAAAAACTTCTCTGTAAAATCAACAACTAATATATATCAGGAAGGGAAGTTATAATAAAGATAATAGAGGTTACTCTGTGTATGTGTGAGTGTGTCTGTGTGTGTATGTGGGAGTCAGAGAGAGGGAGAGAGACAGAGTAGGGGAGGGCTGCATTTTAATTATTTACAGCTGTGCAACCGAAACTCCTCTCTCTCTATTTCTCTTTTTTCAGCCTACCCTATAATCCAGAGTTAGGTTATAAACACAGTTAAAGTTTCCATGTCTCTCTCTCTCTGTTTCTCTCTCTCTCTCTCTCTCTCTCTCTCTCTCATCCTGGGTGGCCAAAGTGTGTATTTGTGTGTGTCTGTCTGCATGTGTGTTTGCCTGTATTCTGGTTTTTGTTTGTCTGTTTTTGTCTCTGCGGACATATGTCTGAAATGTGTGTAGTTTTGTGACTAACTTGTGACCTTTCATGACCCCGATTGTGTTTATTTCTCTTTATAGGACTTAGATTTGATCATGTCTGTCAGGCTTGCTTGGAGACTATTCTTAGCTTCCGCAGTGCCAAGTAGTTGAGGTGCCTTTGGCAGATAAATACACTGCTGAAACAGCATGTGCAGTGCAACAACCTTGACAGAAAATAATCATGTCACTGGAGAATGCAATGAGAATAACACTTATCAAAGTAACTGAATCGTATAGAGGGATATGATGCAAAGGAAACACATTACTGAGTGATGTATTTCTGTTATTTCTCTTATGTTTTCCTTGTTTTCACACCTGTATGAAAGCCTTTAAGAAAAACAAAGACTATTGAAAGATTCACAGACTTGCATTGACATTATCATGTGAAGTTCATCAGTTTATAAAGCTTTCAAAGAAGCCTCATGTAGCTCTGTAGTTCAGGTGTAGTAACAGTTATGATGTTTTATTGATCCCCCATAGACGTATTCTGATTTTATTGATTCCCAAACCGGGAGGCCAGAGGTCAAGCTTAGCTACAGAACAGCACCACTATAGCTGGGAGAGGCAGAGGTTGGTACAACGATTCCCTTCACTGCCTTTGTTCTCATTATCTCATCATGGCTAATAAAAAATGGAATTTGGTTTTGACTTTGCTCTTGTGCTTTGACTGCATGTATTTTACTATTTATACAAGCCTATGATTAAATACACCAGCCCTAACTGAGATTATGTAACTTTGCTCAAATTATAATGATAATAATAATGCAACAGTAAAGGACTCTGGCAAAGGCAAAGAGTTGAAATTCAGAAAAAAAAGAAAAAAAACACATGAATGTTGTTCCAAACCAGCAACTAAGATGTTTAGTGTGCACTTGACTGAAATGCACTTTTTATTATTCATGTATTATTCATTATTTCTTCTTCTTAGTTACTTTTTGTTGACATATACGACTACCAACACACTAAACTACACTGTGCAGTTTTCAGGAACATGTTAGATTTCTCTAAATGTTGGTTTTGGTGTCTTTTACCCAACATTTTAGATCTCTAAGACGCTATGTGAATAGTAATACTAACAGTGTTTTTCACTATACACTTTGAGAATGGATTAGTTACTGTGCCTCCCAGTTTCAGCTGAGCTACTGTACACAAAGTTGTTCAATTGCTGGAGTAAGAAGCTTTGATATTTGTGTAAACCAGAGCTAAGTTAAACAGTGAGGCTGCAAAATGTTATGGCGTGTCTGTATTGTCAGTTCTGCTCAGTTTGAATAAAAACAGTACTCTGTGTGTGTGGTTGCATGTATGCAAATGATGTTTGTATTGTGTCCCTTCACTACTTTCCCTCATTTTCTTCAGGAATTTTTTGTTGAAATTGGTCACAGGTGGGCAGCTCTTAGGAAACTGCAGTCTGCCTATAAAAGGTGAAGAAAAAGAAGAGGAAGAAGGAGCTTAAATGTTAAATTATTTTTAATAGCTGTATTTCCAGACCCTGAAAGTTCGTTTGTGCATTGGCGGCTTTGCAGTGTGCTTTTATTATTGACTATATAATGTGAACATGAATTAAAGTTGTAAAATTTTTGAAGGTCAGCTTAAGCAGACAGGATGAAGGAGGGAGGAAAAGAGAGAAAAAGAGAGGCAGCAGGATGGTATGAGGAGTTGCTGACACCAGTCTTTAGCTGTATAGTGTATAGAGAGTCTCTATATGATATGTGGGTGGCCTAAAACACTTTGCGAGAGACGGGAGGGTAGTTTGAGCTCGTTCTGTGGAAAGTGAAACCATCCAATCCTCTCAAGTCTTACATCAACATCAGAATGTTATTAATGTGCTCTATTTTAAGGTGAGAGCTTTGAGAGTCTATCTCTCTCTTACTCTTGCTTTCTCTGTATGCTTTGAGCATTCCTCTCACCGCACAGCTATGTGAAAAAATAAGCTGGCTTGGCCATCTTTCCCTAAAGTTAATGATTTAGAAGAGGTGTTGGCAGACTAAATTATCACCTTCTGAAAGGACCCATTGAGATCCCATATGTGAACCACACATATCTGCAGCAAAGCTCAACGCAGCCAAGAAAGATTGAGCCCAACCCCACCCAAATCCAAAAAAAGTCAGTCTAAAAACTGTAATGAACCTGAGGTGTATAGCTCGTTGTCAACCCACACCTGAAAAAACCCCAAAAGTGCTAAGAATATTTGAATAAAATATGGGTCATGGCCTATTTTAAGTTCTGGAACACAGAAACACAGCATATAAGGGTGATTTCAGCTGTTTTGCCAAGAGAAGTAGATTATATTAGATCAAATATGCCTGAATGATAAAAGCTAAAGTAATGCAAATACACCTTTTTCCAAGTGATGAATTTCTGAAAGACTCTTTCAAGGTGTTACTTCCTTAAGCACTTTTTCTGCAAGGGTGGATTCAGGTGTGTGCAGGTTAACCATGAGAACCTTAAATCACTTAACTGATGTATTAGATGGTTTGACTTCTGAGGCTTTCTGCACATGCACCTCTTTTGCCAATCCCCCGTATGAAAATCATGAGATGAAAAATCCCTTAGATGAAAGAGCAGAAAGTGAGCTAGTGTAATATGACAGCTAAATTGACGGCATTGGACAGACTAAGCTGGCTGTTCTGAAGGTCTAATGAAAGGTTTCTTTGAGAGGCCATGTCAGCAGGTGAATGGAGTTGAAATATGTAGGCTCCCTCCCTCCCTCCTCCTCTTTCTTTCCCACCTGTCTCCTGCTCTCCTATCTCTTTCTCCCTCTCTCGATACTTCTTTCTTTAGGCTAAAAAGAAAGCCGCTTTTTTCTTTGATAGTTATTATGAGTTATTATCGGCTCCAGTGGTGGTCTGAGGCTTGTGTGCATGTGTGACTAAGGGCCACAAACACTCATCAAAAACACTCTTATCAAAACCTTTTATCTATAGTAGGGACTGTATGTCACTGTTCAAGGAAGTGGTGAGTAATAATAACTGAGGTAACATAATCTATCTATCTATCTATCTATCTATCTATCTATCTATCTATCTATCTATCTATCTATCTATCTATCTATCTATCTATCTATCTATCTATCTATCTATCTATCTATCTATCTATCTGTGTGCATGAATGTGTGTCTGTGCTAACGGAGGGTGTTATTCCACTACAGCTACCCGCTATACCTTTGATGGTCCTATTTGATTTATAGCAACATTAAAGGGCTGTTGCCGGCGTTTGCATTTTTATTTTATGTTTCCTCTTCCTTGCATGAAGAGACCCTGTGACTTATTAGTGCGACAGATTCTGCAGAGGACAGTGTTTTGTTGTGTGTGTGGAGAAGGATGGGTGGGTGGTGTAGTGGTGTAGTGTGTAGGGATCAGTGCGACTGCAGTCTGTGCTGCATGCATTTCAGTGATTAGGGTTCAAATCTTACATCATACTCTTCCAGCAAAGTTCTCTGCTTTTGAGAAAGAAACATTTAAATGGTTGTGGTGATTTAAAAAAAATGCTTGGGAGAGCAAAATTAATGCATGGTTAAAAAAAAAAATATGTAAATTTACTCAAAATGTATTTTGATACAGCTGGACATATTGAACAGAGCACAGAGGCAATGAAATTAACTCATATAGATGGACATTAATGACAGCATTATGTTTATTCTGAATGCATTCTGAGGAAAAAAAAAAGATCTCTGCAATGCATCACTGGTTTGATTGACTTTGACATTTCTGTTAGACTTATTGTAAAAACATGCAATGAATCAAATTACTTTCTTGTCCACAAGTTCATAAATGATCTGTTTATCTGTTTTTCTATGTGTCTAAATGAACACTAATACTGTTCAATGTTCAAACTACAGCTTAAGACAAAAATGGCACCACCTTGCATCAGGCCCCTGAGCTAGTGTGAGACACAATATGTTGTTCTAATATGCTAATTTTTCATTAAGAATTCAGTGAAAATGAGCGTGTGAGATGATCACACCATTAAAAGTTAGCATTAGCAATGTAGTATGTTAATCAGACCAGATGGGACCATTCTGTTTGTGTAAATTAACACCTTCTACTTCTTTGTCACTAGACCTGGAAAGATAATCTTTGACAGGCCTTTGAAAATGTTTTCATTAAAAATACACTGTACTTGTGTCAAATATATTGACTGAAACACTTACTGAAGTATGGGACTTAATGAAAAAATGCACTTAGATACCCTCACACTATGAACGTCAGCCTGTGATATTCAGTGGTTTTAAGGCATTATTAATAAAGTGCTGTAATTTACTATTTTGGCTAATACACTTCCCTGAACCTGCCTCAACATTACTGGTCTTTGCTTGTGAATAGTCATAAGAACTTAATGTTTACTGCTGGGACCCATAGTGGCCATTACTATAATGAAATCTTACAACCCTAATACCCTTGTTATTTGCTTAGCATTCAATCAGTGGATTTGCACATAACAACCTGTACCATTATTGAGCTTGGCAACCGTGAATTTCCAGAAATTGTGGAATTCTGGGCAATCTGCTCAGCAGTACTGACCATATAATGTAATTATGATTAGTTCTGGGTCCCTTTTGATGAGAATTCACATTTCATTTGAGGTGATTATTTGGATTTATTTTGTGATGTTTCATTTATTTGTACCATTGTAGTGAACTAGACTTATTGCCTCACTTCATTTATCCCCTTTAAGTCTTCCTCAAATCATGACTTTCTCCACAAAGTCAGTACTTTATTTTAAGCCTTTGTGTCTATGCCAGTTACTCTGCCACATATTTGAATATTTAATTTACACACAGAAAATGGACTATATTGCACTTTTTCTTCTTTTATCAGGAGTGATCATTCTAATTATGTTAGGCCACTGCTCATGGATTAATGGAGGGAAAACAGCTGTCTGCACTATAAACTAACTGTTGGCTAACATCAACCCCCCCTCCTGTTAAAATCCATTATTTTTATCCCTTGAATACTGTCATTATCCTAACAACACTGAACAAACTGTCTCTCACACAACTCAGTATCCCTCCTTAGCCAAAATCAGTATTAGTTTTCCACCACTGTCCCCGGGCATGTTCTGGCTCTCTGGCTCCATAATCCAGGGCATATTCTAAGATCCTTAACCCAGCAGCAGGCTTTGTTTTTGGGCTTTTGTCCAGCTCTGCTCTTGGGAGGTCCAACAGCTCCTCCAAACCCCCTCCAGTCATTTTTTTGGCGTGAAGGATTTTTATTTTCAATCACGCTGTCCCAATCCCCAGGACAATTAGAGGTCATCACAGAGCAGTTTATAGAAAGTGCAGAGCAACAGAATGTTGTTTTGGAAAGTTGTAATGGTCCCTTGTGTGAGTGAATAGGCTTGGAACAGCAACATTGAATGAAAAAAGGACTTTTACAATACAGAAACAGTAATAGGTTGCTTATCTTTTAATAATTTTTACTTTCCAGAAAATCTTGTTTATCCAAATCCCTCAGGAGTTGTCCAAGAAAATTAAATGTTCTGCATAGACATTCATTGAAATTCCTCACCGGATCCTATCAAGTTCTGAAATGTGAATAGAATTTATTTTAATCTTCCTATTGCTTGTGCACATCTCCATCCAGTCCACAAGTGACATCAAACCTCTGAGGCTTTGATACATGCAGATTGTAAAATATCTAACAGTGCTAATAAGTCTTTACCACCTGTTGCATTTATGCACTCAATATGGTATGTTTGTTGAGAAAACAGTTCATTTTCTGTCTTTGTGTCATAATCTGTCTTCCAACACTATGTAGATATAGAACCACACAGTATGTACCGCACTAAAGATATTGCACCAGGCAACTTGTACAGCAAATTCCTCACATTCTTCCCGTATGAGAAAATCTGACCCACATTTCAATACTGAATATTTGTTTAAGACCAGAAAATGAAAGAACAGACCATTAATCTAACATTATAAAATTAAAATGTTGCTCAGCAGCCAATTACCGGATCTATTAAGCACTCGACTATGAGGTTTAAAATAACCATGGTGCACCCGTTCACCTTTCATGTGACTCATACAACCAAACTAAACACTGCCCGCCCACTCCCTCTCTCTCTCTCTCTCTCGCTCTCACTCTCTCTCTCGCTCTCTTTCCCCCTCCCCTCCCTCTCTCTCTCTCCCTCTCTCTCTCAGACATCATTATCTTGTCAGCATGAGGCCATTGACTGATTGAAGCCTAATGATGTCATTTCCTTCATAAACAAGTCCGGCTTCCTCTCGATGGTCCATATCAGCTGAGCTTATCCTGTGAGTGCCCCAGTGGGAGTTGAGTTCATTTCAGCGTCCTCCCCAGGAAACTGAAATGAACGTTGTATATGGGGGAGGGTACAGCTAAACTTTGTATTCCTTTTTACTCCTTTTGCACAGCTGCATGAACCCGTTATATTTCAACACCAGACATTTTATTCAGTTCTACAGGGTTTGACAAAGAATAAGCTGCTGGTGTACTGCAGATCCACAAAAGACTAGTCTGGTGAGTCAGATGTTATCCTAAAACCATCCCTGTATATAAGCAGACGCTACTTTACTTACCCTGACTCACTACACAGTTAAACTGAGTGAAAACAGCTGACATTTGACTGGCTTGTTGGTGGAGTAGTGTTTGGTTTGTGTAGCAGTGTGGATCAAGTGTTTAACCACAACCTACACTGATGTCAAACAAGTCTCAGGCAATGCAGTATGTCCAATTCAACAGCTTCACTGTGTTTGACCATTTAAAACGCCCTGCACCCTGTCCTGTAGATTTATTCAAAGGGAGCTTGTAGTTCTTTAAGTCAGCAAAGTGAAGGGAATGACTATGAAATACTTTTTGGAGTTTTTTTTTATGGAGTGAGACACAGCTGTAGCCTGCCTGCATCAACATGGGCTGGGTTGTTGTATTCAGCCAAGGTAATCACAATTTAGATGAGCTTTAAAGCTGCTGGTTGCTGTTGGGGGAAAAAAGGTCCCTGTTTTTCCTGCCAAATCCCCTTCCCTCTCTGTTTCTCGGGGAAGGTTGATATGGGTTAGGAGTTTAAAACTGCTACACACCCATGTGTTTTCACAGTTCTCCACCACATGTGTTATCAGCTGAGCCATGAATGTGGGAAAGCCCCGCAGGCAGAATGACATCATGCCCTGTGTAAAACTAGATATAGTTTAACACACAAGGGTGTAGCTGGGAAAATGTAGGAAATGAGAAATTGTTGAAAACAACAGAAACCAATGGAAACAAACAAAAATAAAGATGCTCATTAACTGTTAAAGCACGAGTCTTAGTTTTGTTTTTTTTCTATGCACCATTTGGAATGATGCAAAAGTGCACTACATTTGACATTTCATGCATAGTAAAAGATGGTATGGAATATGTTAGGGGGACCAAAGTGGGGATGACATCTCCAAATCAGACTCTGCATTAACTATGAAGATTTTAACCTCTCAGTGTTGCAACAGATGTGTCCATTACAGTATCACAGTAATGTTGACATTCTAGCTGGTATTGATGTGTTTCACTATGATGTGGCTAAAGATATTGATTTTAAGCGTCAAATTGATTTTTGTGTATGCTAGCCTTTTAAAAGCTCTGGCATAGTCAGCTGTTTAGTGTTTTAACGTTTTAACAATTAAAGTTCCTCTGCATGTATTATCGGTTTAGTCATAATGAGAGAGAAGCCCAGTGGCAGAGTGACATAATTTATAGCTTAGGACCTAACACACAGGGGTGGACTGGACAATAGCAGGGAATCTTTAGAATCAGGAGAAATCAAAAACAATGGAAACAATGATGACTACAGTTTTTTTTTCCAGAGGAGGGGCTCATGATGATATACTATAATTCACTCACATTAGACACTTGAGCATGTTTAAGTAATTGTTTTTTCTGGGGTTTTTTTTAAATCAAAGTACAAACAGTTAGCATAGTGTCTCATCAGTGCTGAGTAGCGCAATAAAGGATGGACTGCCTCTTTAGTACTGGAGTCTATGTTTAGACTTGTCCAGGACATGTGGGCTCTATTTAACAAAACATCAGTAATGCCCCTAGATCAGGCTAATGATTTCCCAATCAACTTCCAATTCAGAGTGAGGGAGCAGGCACTTTGTGTCCTTGCTCAGATTTTAGAAGGAACATGAAACTTAAAAATATGAAAAAAGCCCTGAATCACAACAATATGTAAGTAGATCATATGGACCCAAGGACATGATAAACATAATACATTTTTACTCATTCAGATGACAGTGATGAACATTGTAAGACCAATACATGTTTCAATTCAAAGTAAACCCTAATTTACAGTATGTTACATGAATGATACTAATAATGCATTAATGTGGACATACATGTAGTCTGCCGCCTCAAGTGATTTTGTTTGGAAGATCAGCTGAGCTCGTACGAGAACTGGTTCTTCCTTTACGGAATTACCAAAAGAGAAGTAGCTCATGTTGTAAAACTAAAAGGGAAAATGCTTGAGGGATGATTACATCATCAATGTCATCACCACCATGACCACTGCACTAGCCATCACCTTCATCATCGCCACCGCTCTCACCACCGCCACCATCATCATCATCACCTCCCAGAGCTCAGGGCTTTAGCATAATAACAGTGAGATTTAAAGCCCTGTTGGAAAGATGACATCATTCATTTTCCCCCCTTATAATTCTCTAGTGTACAACTGACAGATCTGAAGAGCAAGGACATACTTTTGTAAATGATGTGATGTGTTGGCATCTTTGCAAGGATTGTCAGCTGCTTTGCTGTCTACATCTCACAGAGAAGGTCCTGTAGGAAAGCTGACATCATTCTCATGCTGTAGAACAATAACTGGCATCTGCAATCCTCTGACATAAAATTGACATATGTCTGGAAGAGGGGAAATATATGACAACAATGGAAATCGTTGGCTCTTCTGCAGGAATAGTCAGCTGTTTGGCGTTCTAGAAATAAATGGAGGGGATTGAAGTGTTTTAACAGAGCAGCAGACTTGCCAGAGACACGGTCCATGAACTGTGACTGTAAGGGTTCAATCCTTCCTCATGAAATGCTGTCACACATTTCTATGCAATGTTCCATGTGAATCTACACTGTAATGTCTAAAGTCAGTTAATGACCCTCTGGTGTGTGACTTCAGACTGCCCTAAGGCTAACTGACATAATTCCCAGACGTTGAAAGCGGTGTAAAAGTTGAAACTGATCTAAAGCATTTGAAAAAATCATAACCACATTGGAGCACTCAAGATTAAAAACCTAAAACCCATCATGTTTTGATTTAAACACAGAGTACTAAGCCTCATCCACCCTGCAAATGGTTTTAATTAAAGGAAGTAAATTAGTGAAACTTGGGAGCAAGGGTTCATCTACCGTGCATACTCGAGGGAATCACTTAACTGTGTTGAACTAAAACCAAAAGAGCTACAGGCAAAATGAATTAAATCCTACTGGCTAGGGTGATGCTAACTGACTTACATAGTTGTGTGTCGAAATCCACTGGTGGATTAGGGCCCTAAAAGTGACAGCATGGTGGGAAATGATGACCATGGTGCTAGAAAGGTATGTGTTTGTTAGCTGTCAGCAGTTTCCTAAGGAAAGAGAGGAGAGAGAGCTTGTGTGTGTGTGTGCGTGTGTTTATTCATGGTAGATGATGTGCCACTGAAAAAATGCCAAATGCCCAAAATGCTAGAGACACACTCATGCGTGCACATGCATACACAGCCATAACAGAGTGGTGTGTTTTCACAGAGAGCTGACAGTTGGCTGATGTCATCTAGTTAAAATCTAGCTCTAGCATCGGTTAATGTGTCTATGTGGGGTGTGTGAGGAGTATGCATACATATTACTACCTCAGTGACTAGAGTCTTAAATAGAGTAGTCAGGATATTGTTCATGTCCATATTAGTGTATGAATTTGTGTGCACACGTTTAGGTATTTGAGTAATTTTTACCCACCAACCAACCCACACTGTATTATTGTAATTTCATATTTGCAAGCATTTTTTGCTCATTCCCTAAATAGTGTTCCTTTAATGGCCATTGAGTGTTTACTGTACTGCAGTGGCTAAGAAGACATATCCACTTCTGTCTTAAAGGCAGAGTCAGCAATTCAAATCCAATACACTCAAAGTCAAATTCAGTGAATATTTCCTCACAGTCTGCTAGCTCTCCCTTCTGTGCATGTGCTGAAAAAAAATCCCCTGCCCATACACAGCACTGACACTGGCTCCGAGTGAGCCACACAACACAATACCAGCCAAACAGCAACAGGGGGTGTTTGTACTCATGCACAAGACAGGGGGGAAGTCATCAGAGCAGCTGTCTGTGTGAGGATATGACAGTCATCTCCCGTCTCTATCACCCGTTGAATGGTGTGAGAGAGAATCTGTAACCAATTCACATAGAAAGTGTTTTCTCATGGAACAGATATGCTTCCATTTTATTAAATGTATCAACCCACACTGAATCCAAGACAGTCTCATGAGATCCCTGTGTTTTTTTTTACGCTCCAACTCGGTCTCTGTCACAATGAGTGAAATGCAACCTGATCAGGCAGCTGTTTAAATCACACAAATATCCCACTATATATGTGTTTTGAACTTATTAACAGTATCAATGAATCAATAAATACAAACACTGTTGATTTCTTTCTGTGGAGTCGACATGCAAACTATCTTGGTTCAATAAATTCCTGCTGTCAGTCAGCCTGGTGAAGGCAGTCTGTCTGGCAACTGTCCTCTCAGCTCCCTAGGAGCTGCAGCTAACAGACGGCTGATTCTGTGGAAAGAGACACTGAACACAGGTCGAGTGAGAAATGCGGAGGCTGCAGAGTGGTGGAGGGTGTCGATGGACTGTTGTGCTCATATGAGACAATTTTTTTTCCCCCACTCGTGATAAAGTGTGAGAGGAACAGCAGCAGACACATTGTTCTGGATTCTGCCATATATTTCATTTGGTCATTGCCTTTGCAATGTGCGTCCATGAATTTGGGGAGGGGAGCTTTTGAATGAGCAGGAAGGGAGGGGTGTATTTGTTTGGGTGTTTTGTTCGAATATCTCCAGAATGACTGACTCTACCTTTAAACTACAAAGTTAAATCAAGTTTTGACCTCTTCTAACGCTTGTCTTGATGATACACCAAGATCATTCGCCATCCTGCAGCATACCATCAGTGTTAAAATTAAGACAGTTGTGAATAGACAAATAAAGACAAATTCTGCATAGATCCTCAAGCAGCATATGATACTGCCTCTCTGTCTGATGAAGAATTTCATTTCAGTTTCTTGAAATCAACAATTTGTAAACAAACTGTATGGCTCAGGATGAAGTGTTGTTTGGCTAGGTCATCTGAGGTTCTCATGTAATCAGGAAGAGTAACTCATTTTATTGTTGCAACCACTGGATATTACTAACCCCATATAAGGGCCTGTGGGTATTAACAATCTGAATCACTGATATAAAATGAATCATTCAGAGACAGGGCAGAGAGCCATAGTAATGAGGGGAATCCACGTACCAGTGGAATACTACATGCTGTGAGCTAAACTCAGTCCTCTAAGCGATAATGGCTGAATAATAAAAGTTTGAATCCTCCAGTGTCCTGTATACCTTACACTCTCTTTAGATGTGTCCTTAGGCACAATGCAGCTTGGTATCTGACTCACACGAGTCATGCTGACGTCTATAGCAGAAACATTGTGTACTGTGTTTGACTCAATGGGGAAAGGAGTCTGCCAGCTGAATCATTAGTGATACAAAGCACGTGACTCATTTGCCAAGATCCAAAAAAAACAACTTATGTATGAAATTCTCACAGTCAGGAATTATAGTCATACAGCTGTTTAATCAGTCAGCAAGTTTATGAATCCCAGTATAATAAGTAGACAGCATATGTTACTATAAGTAGCATGTCAGGTGCTTTCGGAAGGTATCATACAATATATGACAAGGATTCTGCTGAATACCTTTGAGAAACTGAACATTTGACCATCAAGTGTTGACAAAAGTGACTACAGGGCCTCAATGTGAATGGAAGGACACCTAATCATTTTGGGAATCCCTGTTTGTTTCACCACATGCACAGAAACACACACGTGCACGGTCAAAATGATCTTCCTTCCTGCGAAATGACAATGCTTCCTTGTTTATCCAGTTGCCATAAAAACACAATCAGCCACAAGTCAACACTGAATGACTCCAAACAAGCTGGATTATTGCTCTAATTAAGCTTTAATAAGCCCTTATTAAATGGCCGCAGGCCTCGTTAGGCGGTTCATTAAGTCATTTCATCCTTTTATTCCTTCATTAAGTCTCTTTTCTTCTCTCTTTTCTTCACAGGGAGTGCGTGAGTGGTGAGGTCTGGGAGATCATGACCTTAATTCTCTCCAAGACAGATGGTTTAATTAACACTGGAGGAATCCTCGCTGACTCTACAATGGGAATGTGCAGGGGAATTGGAAACCTAAGGTAAGATACTAAGCTGATGTGTTTTTTACTGGCAATATACGCTAATAACCTTTAAAATTACAGCTACAGCATTTCCTGTATTTATGATGTAATTAGACAGTAATATGAAATGCAGAAAAAAAACATACAGAAATTATGAATACACGTAACTGAGCAGTGTTTTAAATAAATGCCTGCTAATGATCAACAGTGTTTAATTAAATGTGAGGACATATTTTCTTTTTTTTCACCTGACCCCAACATAAGGAATAAGGAGTAAAGTAAACGTATATTTACATTGTAAGGTGGAGAGCTATTTACTGGTACTGGACTGAAAGAGACAGAGCTATCCACAGTGACTGACTATATCAGACTACAAAAAATACAGCTTTCTCCACAGGCAATGCTGACATTTAAGGTGCAACAATGTAGGTTGTTTACAGTTAGAAACAGGAAATGTTGATGTATAGTATTAATTTCAGAAACCCACAACCCTGTGAAAGTGCAGAGGATGAAACATTTGCTGCAGTTTGAGAGGAGCCCTTCTAAACTTCCTAAAAGCTCAACAAATAATCCCCCACAGCCTTATTGATTTTAAGTTTTCACGTACAAAGTTAAATCAGTGTTAAAAGGACATTTCAAAAATTTAAGCTTGATACTGTTTTACGCCTGACCTTGGTCAGACGGTGAGTCAGAAGCAGAAATCACGTAAGTTTCACCATGTAACATGGTTTAAAACAGCTTTTCATGGGAACACATGGTTGTCATGAATATTTTAACAAATACTCACTGTGCACTAGATTCATTGTAGGTGAATAAAAAGAACAACAGAGGCCAGTAGAGAGAAACAAGAATTAAAGGGACATATACTCATTGCAAAAGAGATGTATTTTTTTTCAAACCAGTCTCAAAAATTATAATTTAGAAACACAAGAACCTTCCCTTTGAACAGCGCAACATCAAACGTTCTCCCCAAAGCAAAGAAGCTAAAGATTACAGTTAGTAACACCTGCATGTTGTGTCTGCTGCACAAGGGGATTTCCACTTCTGTGTGGAATATTCAGAGATGAACCTTGCATGCATAGACTGCTCTCCTTTCACGTGCCAATAAACAGCCCCTGAGAGACTGTTTGCCGTTAGCAGTGAAGAAAGTGATATCCCAAGGAATCTGATGGGAAACAGGTGTCTTAGTTCTTACAACATAAAGTAGTTTATTATTGCATAAGGATCCGTATGAATAAAAAATTACTGTGTGAACATTGATAGCTTTGTGTCCTGAAGGTGGTGAAAAAAATAGCAACAAGTAAATAAACAGACCAGAAATAAAAATGTCTTAGCTATGCTGGGTGGCTGTGGGTGCAGGTGTGTATGGAGACAGACAGTGATGAAACACTGAACCAGTAATACATGGAGACTGGGCCAAATTTAGTCATCTATTTTGACTGAAGGAGCTGTGTGTATGTGTGTGTTTTTGTAAGAGAACAAGAAAGAAATAGCGATAATGAGTGTTTGTATGCACGTGAGCATGCGTTTGCATGTTTATTAGCAGTTTGGATCCTGCTGAGGTGACAGATGTTCATGACAGAAGAAGGCAGAGATGAGATGCAGTGTCCAAATTAATCCACTGGTGTGTGTTGTGTGTGTGTGTGTGTGTGTGTGTGTGTGTGTGAAAGGGAGGGAAGGATGGAAGACAGAAAAGCTGTCCTTCACCTGTCTTCATGGCATTGTGAGTGTGTTTGCATATGTGCTTGTGTGTTGACATGATTTAGTGCAGACAGGTAAGACTTCCACCTTCAGGCATGAAGTGATTGAGTTTCCTGAAGCTTCAGCAGATGTCCAAACCCCAGGATTCACCCTCTGCCTCTTTCTATTTTTGGCTCTCTTCCTGACTTTGTTGTTTTGGATTTCTATGAGCCCCTACTTCCCTGTTTTATTCTTTCTGTCCTCCTTGTCTCACTCATTTTCTCACAGATTGCTGCCCTTGATCATTTCCCTAAATTGATTTTGGGCCAAACTAGAGATAAGCACACACACATATATAACGACACCTACTCACATTCACACACGCACACACCACAGACTGTTGATGTTGACTCAGGATGCAGATAAACACACACCCAGACAGAATAAGAAATACAAGATGCTGTTTTGGACTTTATGTGAAATTAGTCTGTATGGCACATAACAAGCACACAAATACCAATATGTCAAGTGATTAGTTACACAATTATAGGCATAATGTCCAAAAAAGCAGAAGTTCAAACTGTTTGTACCTTTGTGTAAAGAGAAATGAAACTTGAGAAACTCAAAAATCTATGGTTGAAGCCATGTGTGAGTGAAGATGTTTTGCATTTTGTAGCTTCGTTTGACACATGATCAGAGCTACTTACAATACTGTGTTTTGTGTTGCAATCTGCTGTTATTTTAGGTTGTACCTGTTCAGCCAGTTTTATAAGATGTTGAAATAATGTTACAATGTCTGTTCACCTTTGCTGCACATTTTATGTGATGTGTCATTATATATAATTATAGTGGGAACTTTCCAGTTTAATATAATTCAGTCAAGTAAAATTTTGAAGAATGGCTTTAGACAAATGCTGAATCCACAAGATCATAGTATGCAACTTTGCTGAGCAAGCCAACCCCTAGCTGTTTGTTTTAATTGACTGCAATTGTGGCTGTAGTCTACTCAATGAAAGCAATCAAAGGCAAGCAATTACAAGACATTGGTCACCAGCCATAGGGACAGAACTTCAGACCGGGAAACATGCGTGTGCATGTGCACTTACAAATACACAAACTGAGATACGCATACAGGCAGTCACCCACACATTTCCTGAGTGTTTCATGCAAGACAGTCTTTTCTTCTTTCTCTTCTGTTCGAAGAGGAAGTGCGGGTCTAATGACTTTTCCTATGCGTCACAAACACCGCATGTGGGAGGCAGACAGCCGCACTGCACGTGTGTTTATGTGAGAACCATTATGCTTATATGTATGAGTTTGTGAAGAACTTGACACACACGTTTTTTTATGCATTTGTTAGAGGCTTTAAGTGTATTTACAAGTTCGTGTTTTTGAAAAACTTCACATGTGCATTTGTTTGTGTCTGTGACAGAAAGTTATGTGTATGTTTATGTGTTCACAGGAAGTGTGCACATCTAGCTACTGTTGAGAATTGAAAATTGTATGAAAAATAAGTTTATCTCTGAGGAATTTTACACATATGCTTGTTTCACTGTGTGCATTTGATGTGACCATGTGTACTTGCAAAACACTTCAGTATGTGCTTGTTATAAAGCATGACCATACAGTATGTATGTGCGTGCAGTGAGATTGTTTCTGTATGTGCTGCTTGCTTGGTTCTTGTAAACACAGCTACCACTGCACTGAGACCTCATGCAGTTTGTGAAACTCACTGTTTCTCTTTCTTTTTTACTACTGAAACTCTGTATATTGATCTTAATCAATATTTTATGTCTTATGAGAATTAGTGGGTACTGAGCAGAAATTTCAGTTATAATCTGCAGTAGTAATGTATCATATATTTATGATTACCACCAATACTTTTCTTTCAGTGCCCCACAGCATTATTTTAAGACTGTGAAGGAGAAGTCTACCCCAAATCAACAATGTGCTGCCTGCCAAAGTCAGACTGATTTTTTATTTTTTAAGTGAGGCAAACAAAACAACATACTGCACTGTACAGGTTTCATATAGTCACTCTGATGTACTCTCTGATGTATTAAAAGTACTATGGTTAATAAATTACTCTTTGTCATGGCATATGTCAGTCTTTTACAACTTCACTCTAACAACAATTATTTATTATTAAACTCCCAATCTATCACTCAATTAATGAATTCGGTGACTCACTGCTGCAGGGTTCCCATAATAAATGATCCCATTCATGCACCCAAAACTGCTTCTGCTACACCCACCTTTGAGATCAAATATCTCAAGCAATTTTAAACAATCAGGTGTCTCGTTCTAAACCGCATCTACAAAGAGTCTGAATAATTCTTCATGGGTTCCTAGAGTGAAACAAGGTTAGCTAATCCCACAACGCTTGGTTCCCCAAGCTACCGCTGCAGTTCATCTGGGGCCACAGAGAAGTGTTTTGCTCAAAAACGAGTATCTATTCAAAGACCAAGGTTGGTGCTTAGCTATGAGCAAGTGACTATTGAAACATTATTTTAGGTGAAATGAAAAACAGAATCAAAAACAGTCTTTTGATTGGATCCAAGGCCTTCGCTGAACTCTTCCTCCAAACTCATCACTCCCCTTCTCTACCTTTGCTCCCTGGTGCCAACTCCATCATTTCCCTCACTATGTCTTTGGCTTATAAACACCCACTCTCCTTTCCTATCTTTCTCTCTCCCTTTCATGTCTCCTTCCTTTCTCCTTACCCTTCCATCACTCTGTCCTCCTTTTTCATTCCTTACTCCCAAACTCTACCAGCATCTGAGAATCTCAACTCTTTCTGCTCCCCTCCATATTTTTGTTTATAGCATGCATTTGTCACTCATTGCCTTTCCACCCCCTTATTCTTTTAGTCTCAATTCAGTTTCAAATTCATGCTGTAAATATGCTTTATTGGCATGCAAGGAGAAATCTGTGTTGATAAGTTGTTTTGGTTGGAGAATTGGTCATTCACAGATAAGTTAAATAATGGAACCAAAATAAGACTTTTATTGGAAGTAAATCATTAAATTAATCAGTCTGTGTACTGTACTTCCATGATATGACCATGATTAAATGATAAAAATGCAGTAAGGCTGCATTCACACCAAATCCAGCAATGCAGGAAAAATGCCAGTTCTCCCATTCATTTGCTGCTAGTCATATATTGTTGATTGTTGTTGTTGTTGCTGTTCTGTTTCTCTGTGTCCCCACCCCCCACCCTCTTCTCTCTCTCTCTCAACCCAACCGGTCAAGGCAGATGGCCGCCCACCCAGAGCCGGGTTCTGCCTTAGGTTTCTTCCCGTTAAAGGGGAGTTTTTCCATACTGCTGTTGCCAAATGCTTGCTCATGGGGGGAATTGTTGGGCCTCTCTCTCTCTGTAAATTAAAGAGCATGGTCTAGACCTGTTCCATGTAAAAGTGCCCTGTTAGGGGGTAGCATGTTTAGGCTGCGAGAGTGGGGACCACATGGGGTGCAGCAAACGCAAACGCAAACGCAAACGCAGCGGCTGTGTGGGAAGAAGTTGAACCAGAACTTTTGCTGAAACGTAATCCGACGCTGTGGTGGCCTATCACATCATAAGCTGGCTATCAGACCAAAGATGCCCATGAGTAGAAGAACTTTGTTTACCATATAGCAGAGCTGTACAACCTTGCCATGAGGGAGTACAGAGATGTTACTAGAATGAGGGGAGGGCATTTCTCTTCGTTTGAAAACATATACTATACGTAAGTATAGTTAGGTTCTGCTGTCAGCTTCCTGACTCATTTTTATAAAAGACTATAGAAAGAGAGAGAGAGAGAGCATGAGTGAACTGAGAACATGAGAGAGCAAGCGCAGCCGTGATTGAGGGAGTTATATAGTGAGTGAAGAGAGGGAGTGACTCGGAGAAATAAAATGTTATTTTCTGATTGTTTCACAGTGGTTATGTATTAAAGCACAAATAAACACACTCACACCTCCTGCACAACCCTGCGGGAAGGTGCCACATTGCTTGACTTGGGGTGAATGCGGCCTAACAAATGAGGAAATAATGGAACACCATCCATTGTAATATAACATAGGAAATCATACATATACAAAAAGAGATTTGAATTCTGTTCAATTTCTCATGTCATCATGTTCAAATAACGAGGTTATCACTGACTATGGACACAATCTCACCTAAATGTATTCTTGGTCAAGGATTTCACAGAATATTCTTGTGGTGAGTAATTACAGCATTCCAGCAAATGAATAATCTCTTGTTTTATTGATTTGGGAATACTGACTCAGTTTATCTCTTTGAGTTATATCAATTTTTACTACATTTCTTTACAGCAATTTAAATGGAGGGGATGACTTTGGTTTTTGCCTTTTTAGTCTGGGATATATAAAGGGAGTTTCTCTCTCTCTGTCTCTGTAACTCTCTTTAGCTCTAGCTTCATACTCCCATCTCTTTCAGCTCCACATCATCAACAGCGAGACTACTGATGGCCAATTGAGCCTTAATGCACGGGCTTACTGGGGCTTAAGCCCCGGGCCTCTTACTGAGGACCAGGGGCCTCACGAGACATGAGCTTACAAAAAAGTTTAAATATGCAGTATATATTATAAATTATAATATTATATATTTGCACCCCCACCATGAACAATATTGGGCCAAGAAAATTACAGAGGTTTCCCGTGCATATCCATGAACAGTTCACTGTTGTGTAGAACAAATTTATCTGCATTTTGTAAATTCATCAGATCACCAGTCGGGTAGCCGTGGTACTGAAAACAGGCTTTCATGAATGTTGGCTAGCCTACTTTCAGTTTAGCTGTGGCTGAGTTTTCAGTGCGAAAGATGAAGCACTCACATCTTAGCAGTGCTCAGAAAAAAATAATAAACAGCCTAAAATGTATAGTGAAACTTTGCCAAAGGTGTTGTCTGTCTAGTGATGAATACAGGGCTACTACGTCTGCTGCTGTGGACAATGGAAGATTGTGTGCTGAGTTAGAGGGAAGAGAAGGAGTAACGCTAACAGCTGGAGGAGGAGTGCTGGTAGAAGACGTGTCAGACCCCTACTCTAATGACCTGGGTCAAATGTGAAAGTGGAATGACATTTTTTAGCGGTTATATAGAATGATTTGATTTGGGGTTTTTTAATCTGATCTGTCATGCATCTTGTTAATTATCCAGTCCAAGTCTGTATTTTTTATTTTTATGACTCGGTTGGGTGGGGTGTCTCCGTAGCCCTAGGGCTTAAAGTAATGTTAAGGCGCCCCTGCTGAAAGGCAAGCAGTTGAGTTGAGTTCAGTTGAGGTCAGACAGACAGTGTGTGCTGTCTGGGGAGATACAAACTGGCTACCAACCAGATAAGTTAGAGAGAGATGTCCTGGTGCTCTCTCTCTCTCATTTCTTAGAGCTTGTTGCTCCCGTTGAGCATTAGATGTTGAACAGAGCTCTTGGGAAGCCAAACCTAACTGTTGTAACAAATAATAATAATTATTATTATAATTATAATTATAATTATACTTATAATAGTAAATGAAATACTGTCTGTCTCTCGAATCACTACCACTCCTCCTTCCTCACTTCCTAATCTCATCTCCTGTGAGCACACACACACACAGATTTGAATGATTTATTTATGTCAGCATAAATTACACTGATCTCTAGTGTACTGTATGAGAATCAGATACTTGTGCAGTTGATATTTTAGCGGTGATGTTTAGTGGTGCCTCAATGCCGGCTAAGTTTGATCAGGGTGTGTGTGCATGTGTGTGTGTGTTCACGCACACATGCACGTGTGTGCATTAGTGTGTGTGCATGTGTTTGTTTAAACCCACTTGGCTTTCCCTGACAAGTTTGATCTGAGTAAACAAGGAGGCAGCCAAATAACTGTAGAGGGAGAGAGAGAGAGAAAGAGAGAGAGAGAGAGAGAGAGAGAGAGAGAGAGAGAGAGAGAGAGAGAGAGAGAGAGAGAGAGAGAGAGAGAGAGAGAGAGAGAAACAGGGTCAGAAAGTGAGTGCAGCAGTAAGAAAGGCAGAGGCAAACACTTAGTCAGGCTAGACCCCGAAGCCATGGACAGGAAGCTGATATTTTCCCAGACTTACTTGACTTACTCTTTTTTTCTTTTGGAGTCAATTGTAGCTTCCTCTGAGGGGCTAATAATACAACAGAGCCATTGTGCAATGCGTTGTTTCCCTTCGCCCGATTTAGCAAGAGAGAAGGCGTTTGCATGCAATCTTTCCACTCCCAGTGTGGTTGGGTGGAGTTTTTACTTGCCATCAGATTGGATTGTCACACCACATCGTAATAATGCACTATTATAGTCTGGCTCAGATGAACATGAATACTCAGATAACAGTGCTCCAGTAGCTACTGCAGAGATCTCCATTACTGGGGTCTATCTTTTACTGGTACTGTAGTTTCTTTTAAAATAATTTCTTTTGTGGTGAAGCAGCTGTGCATCTAGTACAGCATGTAAAAATGTGGGAAATATCTCCTAACTGGAATGTGGGTGGAATTACAATGAAGCACACATGCTGCATAAGAAAGGCTTGGACATGGAGCCATGGAGTGGATAAAGACACTCAAACACACAGTCAAGACTAATTCACTTTACAAAATGCACATACTGTAAATACAGATTAAATATTAGCAGAGGATAATCGAGTTAAAGGATTCTAAGACATGGTTTTAGGTTGTAACTGCAAACAAGGATTGGATTATTTCACCTGTTTCCAATATAACACAGCTTGTCTCAAGAATTTATATGATACATTTCTTTTTACTTTTTATTCACATATCAATTAAAGTTCCTGGAACTACCCTGAAATCTGATGTTTTAACATCTGCTTTGTCTCTATGTGTGTTGCAAACATCAGAGAAACAGGGACATGGTCCATAGTGATTTTATCAACTTTTAGCTCCAAATGCCTCAAGCTGGTGCAAGGTATTTTTTTTAATAAGTCCTCTAAAGGTGGTTTAGTAAGCAGCTGAGTAACTGTATTTGCATTTCTTTAGATTAAAAACATCCATAAGGTCCTTATTTGTCCTGTGGGTTGGGGCCAAGTTTTATTAGAAACTGTGTCGGGGGCAGGTGCGGCATTGAAAACAATCCCACACAGACTTGAAGGCCGAATGTGAGATGAAATTACTTGTTAAGATGGATGGTTTTTGTAGTGCACTTGACACAGCCTTATAAAAAATACAAATGATCTTGCAAATGAAATATTAACCCAGTGTTGCATCCATATCCACTTCATACAAGATGTGAACTCTAATATAACATATGTTTTGTTGAATTTTTAAACATACAAACCTTCACTTATTATTCACCTCTGTTGGACACAGGAATGATCAATTGTGGGTTGGGGGATGATAATAAAAATCACAAGAAAAGCATTACTCTTACTTGAGTTGTGAGAAAAAAAGAGAGATTTTTTGACCCGGACAGCACAACATTAATGAGACAAATCACTGTGTATCCTTGATAATCCCTGCAGGTATAAGCAAAGCAAACTCAGCCTGTCTGGCCAGGTTGACCTGTTTGTCTGTGTGTGTTGTGTGTGTATCTGCTTGTATGTGTGTGAATGTAGCCTTGTATGCATCCCTATCTGTTCATCCGGCTTCTGGTCTCTCTCACTGTTTGTCTCCATGTATGACTAACCATGCAGCTTTCATTTTATCAGTAAGTCTATCAATTGGTGTGTGTATGTGTGTGTCCATGGGTGAAATGACCACTGGGTTTCCCGCTGCGTTGACCACATGCTCCACTCCATTCTCCTTTCCTCCAGTCCTCCTTTTTACCCCACCTGACTGCTCTACCTTGACCACCCATGTTGTTCTGTCTGGCCTGGCTTCTTGTTTTGCACTGAATGGTCACATTATTCAGGCTTTTCCATCCTTGGGGCGTGGGGCCCCATGTGGGGTCCCTGCAGCTGAAAGTGGTACTCCCTGAAATGAAATCCTACTGGGACAACAAAACAAATGCAAAAAGGCTTACAGGACATTTTTATACAAATATGTTTCACAACTCTCTAGTGGAAAGTTATATTCCATAGTTGTGATTCAACCAGTACTCACTTTGTAAACATTTATCAGGTAGGTGTTTTCTTGCATTTCGGTCAACAGATAAAGATCTTGGTGCCCTAGCATGACTAGGGATATCCACCTTCACCAAACAGATTGCACTGACAGAAACTGAAATGTTACTAACAGAATATAAAAGGAAATAATCTCATAGTGCTGCACAGCAACTGACAAAAAGCCAGCTCAAAGAAACCTAAAATCTGTCCTTAAACAGATTGTTGGGGAATCTAAAAGGATATGATATATTTGATGATGATGATATCAGAAGCCTTTCATACATCAGAAACTACTACAAAATAGTTCCTCTTCTCTCTCCACCTGATCTCATCTGTCATCAAACGATCTTCAGTAGTCAGAGACAATAGAATTCTAATCTGCCTAGGCCAGAGTTTGTGAGTGCATAAACCTGACCAGTAGGCCATATAGTCAGCGAGAGTCTGCGTGTATAATCTTACCTCTCCGGATGCATGACATTGTTTATGTTTGTGAACATGTGCAGTTATATGTGAAGATGTACCAATTTGTCTTTGTGTGTATTATTTCCTATGTCTTCTTATTATAGCACTATTTACCTGGGTGTGGACTTAAAAGGAAAAAAGATTTTTAGTACAGAGACAGGAGGTGAATTGGCGTGTCCCGGTCTAGACTTATCTGGATGATTAGAAGGTGTGTTGTGGTGACATAGAATGAAAAACAGAAGAATTGGCACAGGGATTGTTTTTGTTTTACCTGCTTCCTGTTTCCTTTCCGGAGGCTGTGGAGAGAGTCCCCAGCTTCAGGTTCCTAGGAGCCTCCATCGCAGAGTACCTTTGCTGGGCTGATAACACCTCAGCAGTAGTGGGTAAGGTACAACAATGCCTTTATTTTCTGAGGAGGCTAAGGAGAGCCAACCTCCCCCAAAAGCTGCTTGTCAACTTTTACAGACGCACCACAGAGAGCATCCTAACAAACTGCATGACAGCCTGGTACAGCAGCTGCACCAAAGCTGACATAAAAGCCCTCCAGCGTGTTGTGAAAACAGCACAGGACATTGTTGGCATTGAGCTGCCATCACTAGAACATCTTCACAGAGCTCGCTGTGTGAGGAGGGCTAAGAACATCATAAAAGACATTACACACCCTGGACACCATCTGTTTAAGCTCCTCCCATCAGACAGGCACTACAGATCAATCTGCACGTGCACTAATAGACTGAAAAACAGCTTCTTCCCAAAAGCTGTGGCGCTATTGAATTCAGACATCTCCTCAGTCTGACAAGACTGATATGCTGCCATCATTAGAACACATGAAACATTTACTTAAATGTCTCTTCAAGCCTCTGATTATGTGCAGTATTTCTACATCTACCACAAATGCCATTCAGCACCCCAATACATCACTCCACATTTGTCTGCCGCACCTTTACTGTTCTTTTACTGCTGATGAATTGTATTTATACTTTATATTGCTTATATTTTATACTCTTATTGCATAGATTCTGTGCTTTTTATCGCTGATGTTTTATATTTCTTATCTCATTCCTGTCTTATTTATTCTTTGTAAATATGTATGAAGTCATAGTAACAGTTTACAAAGGACGCCAGAAAAAGAGAGCTATGGTGTGCAAAGCCTGAAGCAAAAATCAAAGACAAAAAGTTATTATTTAATGTAATCCATTTACATAATTAACTGAGTTTTGTTTCCTAATCAAATAATTCCCTTATAGTCCGAAACAAATTATTGAAGGCATGTTACTGATATTAAATTCATTCAGAATATAATGAAATTGAAATAAGTGTTTGCACCTCTTTGCCCTGCTGTAAACATTCACTTGTGCTCTCTTTAAACTTTCTTCCAGTCTCAATTTAAAGGGCAGACGCTAGTAAAACTACCCAGCTGTCTGCTCTCTCTTTCTCTGTGTAAACCCAACCAGCTGTCTGCCCTCCACTTTTGACCTTGTTTTGATGAACACTGTTGTATGTGTGTGCCAGTGCACACATGCATGTGTGTGTGCATACATGTCAGTGGGCTTTCAGAGTGACCCTTGACCTTTTGTGACTGACAGGCTAAATCTAGCCACCCTGCCTCTCTCTCTTGGCCTCCTTTTCTCCCCCCCTGTTTCCTGACTGATAGCCTGTCAGTGGGACAAGTTCTCAAGCATTTTGTGTGTGTGGTGGGTTGGACAGGTGTGCATGTGCCACTAAGGCATCAAGGGAAAGAAAGCATGTTTAAGTGTGTGTTTGCGTATAGGTGAAGGTGTGTGCACAAGCTAGGGGGGTCACACACTGTCCAGACATCTCAAAAATAACAACCCATATAGTCGCAGAGCTTTGTGTTTGTGTCGTTGGAAAGAGTATCTGGTAATTATTTAGTCAGGCTTTGACCTTTGACCCTGTCCTTTGACCTCTAACATCCTGTTCAACTGGGGAGAAGATGGACACATTCATACATATGCACCCCGCCCCCACACACACACACACACACACACACTCTCTGGGGTTTAGGGGATTTGTGTTTGTGTGTGCTGGTAGTAAATTCAGAGGTTTAGCAAGGTTTTGCTAACGTGAGTAGTTCAAGGTAAAAAAAAAAAAATACTAGAGTTTCAAGGAATGTGGGTAAAGTTGATCAAACATGCCTCAGAGATACCATTTTTAGATATGGCTGGTATTCTACTACTACTACTTTATTATGGCTCGTATTTCTCAAGTTATCCTCTGTATACCTGCCTGTATCTATTTTACATTGGAAGATTTAGTCCAAGGAATGAGACAGACAGAGGATAGGAGATGAGCCCCTGGCAATGTAGGAAATAAGAATGAAGCAAACTGTTACTGAAAGATTTTTGACTATTACTGCCAATAACATTACTATTTATTGATTACTGTATGCAAATGATACAAAGTATCACCTTGGCAACCAAGGTTCCTTTCCTGCCAATACAATAACAGAGAAGAAAAGCAGCATGAGTATAGGCTCTTTCCCTGCAGGATAACATTACTTTGTTCTTTTCTGATAACATCTACTGAGAGACTCATATTAGCCCTCATTATGCATGTCTAGGCTTTGTGTATTTGTATGTATGTTTATATGCACCGGGCAGTAGTGTTCATGTGTAGTGCATATGTACAATTTCTTATGTTGAATGTCCATATAGTGTATGTCCATTAGTGGTATGCAACATATATTTATGTGTAAGAGAAGGAGATAGACTTGTCAGTATCTTTGTTATAGCACATTAATGAGTGCCAATCACTTCTTATCTAATCTTTTAATTACATTCTTTCCATTGTAATAGCAAACCCCATGACCTCTGGCTGTGCAGCTTTAGCTGCTGATGATGAAGCAACAATGTAGCCAGAAATTTAGCTGCAGTACAGACCATGTGGTGCCTTTGCATCTTTATGGCTGTGGATCGATAGTTAAAAATGGGTAACCTGGTTAACATTATGTTTTTTCTTAGATCAGATTTGGATATAATAACTCCACTTCTTCAAAGCTGGGTGATTGCATTCCCATAACCATATTGTATTATTGAAAATAGCAATCATGTCTGTAAATATAATCATGAGATGCTTCAAAATGAAACAAAAAAAAGGAATGTACTGGCACATAATGGAATTGATTTCACCAGTCTCAAGTTATCTAGCATTGAAGGACATACAATAAAACAGAATACAGCAGTATCAAAAAAAAAAAAAAATGAAATAAAAACAATAAAAAAATACAGCAGTGAAGTGGAATTCAATAAAATCACTTGAAAGAGCAGACTTAATTATGGTCAGGCCTGAGTTTAGCTGGAGGGGGAAACTTTGTTTTTAACTGCTGGGGCTGGGTGAATGGGTTGACTCTGTGCCCGGGTGAGATATTTGTTTGGGCATTGTGTGTGTTAGTTTGTGCATGTTAGTGTGAGAGTAGGGTGTGTTTGTGTGTGGATGTTAATGGATGTCTGTGTGTGTAAGCCAAACAGCCTCTATCCCTAATTCGAGGGTGAACTTGGACTTCCTCCCCTTTCAAGTCTTCTTTTCAACACAGACTGACACAAGATATTTTTAAATGAGTCATCTCGCAGGCAGATCTCCTCATTCTTTCTTACTTAGATGTTTATTGTACTTACACTTCTTTAATGAATACAACTACAGCCTAATATATCTTATATATTTTTTGGCAAATAATTAAAGCCCCTATGTGAATTATTATGTGATAGCATCATAAAAATAATTATGGTATATTGGTTTGTAAAATTGGTGCAGTCAACTCTTTCATCTCAGTATCCCTGGATTTGATCTTGGGCTAGAGCGGGTTGTGGCATGTACTGCTGTCTCCTAATAGCTTTTTTGATGCAACCAATAGGATTTATCAAAATCAGAAATGTTCACATCCTATACGACTTAAATCTCATTTTAGCAAGTAATTCACTCATTACTTTTAGAAAACTAAAATCACCACTTTTCCTTTAGGACTGGCTCTCATGTCACCTCACCTATAAAAGAGTACTTTGATATATCTTTATACTGAACATACTGTATGCCACCCACATGAGATGTTCTGCAAATTCCCAAAGGTGTTAGTTGTCAAGACTGCAGCTGTGTGATTGTCCAATGTCACCTTATAGCAGACCTAACCCTAATGACTTAATGACCTATAGAAGGATGAACTTTGACCTTTAGAGAAATGACCCTTGATCTTAACAGGTCCTAATGGTACAAGAGCGGACTGCTGGTGACAGGAGACAGATGGAAACACACATACATGTAAAGGCAGACACACATATGCTGGTGCACAGACATTGAGACGCACTAATAGAGTGGAAAGTGTTGCTCTGCAGGCCTGAGGAGTGATGGGTGAACCATGGGGACGTACACACACACACACACACACGCACACTCACACTCACACACACACACACACACACACACATACACACACATGTGCAGAGCTCAGCTTACACAGGAAACTGCTGAGACATGCAGGTCATGTCTGTTTCCATGTTTATGGACCCAGCAGACATACAACGGCAGGCATACACGCACATACTCACTATGTGTAATCAATTTCATTTGTTTCGTGAACTGTTGGACAAAGTTTTGGCCAAGGCAGCATTGTCTGTTTGACAAAGTAGTAGCTGGTTTTGTCTACACAGAACTACAGGTCAACTTGACTTTGTTTTATTACTGCTGTTTGTGAACATGTATGTAAGTTTGCACAGACTCCCAAAGAACATGCATGGATACTGCACACCTACACACCTTACCTAGAGTAATTGAGTTTTCAGAAGGTTAAAATGGACACAAACTAATTTGTTTTGGCCTCCAAGGGCTTCCCTTGCCTAAAATAATGAGCCTCGTAGTTTACCCTTTACTAAACCTCCCCAGTAGATCACAGATGGCCTTTCAATTACCAAGCTAAAACATGCAGAATGGCAATGCATGGCATTATCAATGAGCATGGAAGAGCATTCTCAGCTCCTCATGAACATGCAGATAAGCACACATGCACAGATACATACAATACACGCACGCACACACACACACACACACACACACACACACACACACACACACACATATTTGTAGACATGCTCAGGCACATTTGCAGACAAATACACATATGGCATATATATATACACTTGCATGTCCGGACACACATGCACATACACACAACCAGATTACTTTGCTTATTTGCTTAGCAAGCAATCTTTGTTGGGGTCACCAGTCCTCACCCCTGCACTGCACCAATCTATAAGCCAGCCCTCTGGGCCCAAGTGAAGCCAAGGTATTTGTAGAGTGATCAGAAGTTAGTTTCGGTGTAGCTGCTGACTCGTTCACATTGTGCTGGAGGTTTCACACTTACTGTCAGATAAATGCAAAATGCAGCCAAAGAAGACTGACTGTCAGCATTTAATGCTGGAGCTATCAACCCATCCATGTGACATCAGGCCACACCCAAGAATCTGCTGTGACGATTCTCCTGCAAGTACAAGTTAAGTAATAAAAGACCACTAGGAATGTCCAAACTAAAACCGACCTTTTTGTTTGCCAGTGGAGAATGAAAAGGAGAGAAGTGGAGTAGGTGAAAGACTATAAACAGTACATATTACAGTACACATGAGCTTATTTGGCCATGGAGATGATGCCAGTCAAAGCCACAAAATTAGACTGCAATCTGATGCTATGTAACTTTAATAAGGAATATAATACATGATAGTACTGATTAAGATGCCTCTGTTCTCTCAGTTTATTGATTAAGTTGATCAACAGCCAAATGTCCCAGAATGTAATAAAACACACAAAAAAGTTACACAACCTAGTGAAGAAAAAGTTTTATACTCAAGACTTTGCCAAACTTATGACAGCACCCTCCATTTTTTTTACTCATTATCATTTTGAAAATAACATATCTGCACTTGCTTATACAATATTTATAGAATATATGCTGATAGATAGAGAAACAAATCATGACAGGGAACCTCTGTAATCTTTACATCAGTGTGACAGCCAAATGTTACTTTTGGATGTTTTCTGTGTGAAATATTTGCCTAAATTTGTCTTTTTTTGAAATAGGCTCATATTGTGACATGATGAGATGAGATAGCTGTGAAAAGCTGTCTGTATGCAAGACCTACTGTTTAGGAATATATAATTCTCTATTGATATGCTAAAAAGACATTTGGGATTGGGGTTTTAAAGGCAGATATCCACCAGGGAGTTGTGGGCTAGCGGAGGGTAGCTGCATAATCAGCTCCACCATCAGCTAACTGATGTTCTGCATAACAGAGATGGGATTTCTGGGTCAGTGTGTGTATGTGCTTCTGTGTGATTGTGAATGTGCGTGTGGCAGTGGTTGTGGGCGGTGGGGGTTTGTCCTTTTATCTGCATGGATGTGTGCATGTCTGCATGTGTGCTCTCTGCATGTGTATGCATGTGTGCAGTCTATGTCTGTATGTTTATCTGTGTGTGTGTGTGTGTGTGTGTGCGTCTGTGTCAGGGGCACTGACCTCTTTCCCCACAGGGAGGACAGTCCCTGTCTCATTAGGGAAGAGATATTGAGAGTGAGACAGAGACAGACAGACAGGAAGGGAGAGAAAGAGCAAAAACAAAACAAAAAAATAAGATGGGGGAAAAAGAAAGACAGAGAGCCCAGAGGAGGGCAGGCGTAGAATGTATTAAGGGGTCAAAGGTCACTCATCTATTACCACAATGAGCAGGAAGGGCCATTGCAAAAGAGTTTTCTGATTCACACACAAAACAGACACGCACACACACATCTCCCACTTCCCTCAATGGGGGTATAAGTCACAGTCCTGACTTGACTGTGGTTTAATTGAATCAAAAGGCAGTGTGTGGGTGTTTGAGGTTTAGGAAAAAGGGGAAGAGCGGGTGTGGGGGTGGATTGTAGAAGAGTGTTCATAAAGACAGAAAATCTGATTGTCAGGTTCTAAGTGTATATAAGTGCACCCAGATCCCTGTCTGTATTTGTGTGTGTGGTGGGGTGCACATCAGTATTTGTGTAGAATGTGTGGGTGTATATAAAGTATTGGATTAGTCAAACCTCAAGAGTCTTGATCCAGCTTGCATGACATGTGGCACAGAAGGCAGGTTAAAACTTCTTCTCACAGACAAGGTAAGGTTTATATAAGAATAAAGAGAAAGAGGAGAGAGGAAGAAAAAAAAACTGTAAGGGGGGGGGGGTGCAAGTAGAGTGAGTGAATGTCCTGATCGTCCTGGAGAGAAAAAAATAATTGCTCCGAACTACAAAGCAACCACAACAGAAGCCCTAAACCTCAACAGAGCCCACCACCTTATGATCATAGAGTGGTGTGGTTTATCTGGCAGGAGGCTCCTATACTTATTACAGTCATAATCTAAACTCCTCCTGTGTTCATGTTGCAGCACTTAGACCTTCACATGCCAAAAAGATCAAGTATTTTAACCATTTGTGGCACAGATCTGACGTTTTCCTAAAGCTTCTACTTCCTCTCATGTCTGAGATGCTCAGTCTAAATTCTGTCACCCACCACTTTTCTGTCTGCTTTCTGCTTTCTATACCTCAACTTCTCTGTCGATTCTTAGTTGTTATGCAGATGTGCAATAACAAATGCTTTTATAACATGTATGTAGACACAACAAGACTTTCAAAGCTCCTAGCGTATTCTGTCTGAGTTTAGATAGTTGAGCTGCAGACATTTACAGAACCTATTTGAATTGTTACATGCAGATATCATGCCATTAGATCCCCACAAATGTTATTCATTGGTATGTATTGCCTCTGAGAAAGTGAGAGATGGATGGGTTAAGGATGAGAGAAAGATTGATGGATATAGAGTGAAGAAAATGCAGATAAAAAGCCGAAGGGAAACAGTGCGTTGGACCGAAAAACAAGACGGAGAGGGAGGACAGAGATAGAGTGAGAACCAGAGAGAAAAAAGAGATGGAGAGAATTAAAGAAACCACAACAGAAGCCCAAAGCCCACTAAGTCCCCTTCTCCTTATGATGGTGGGGTGTGGTGTTAGGGATCTGGCACAACTTCCTACAGTACAGCCCCTTTCCAAACATCTCATATATACACCCAGTCAGAGACAAAGTCACAGATAACCACATCACAGTCGTTGTGCATATGTGTATGTGTGTGGTTAGCTCAGCTGCTCCCAGGCTCACAAAAAGCATGTGCTGCCTGAGCGTGTCAGAGCTGTCTCTTGATCTCATCTGTCTTTTTATTGCCTAATCCTTGTCTCTCTTCTCATCCCTCCCTTCCTACTTATGTACCCCCTCTTTCTGTTTTTCATCTTCTCCCTTGGCATACACTTCTCCATCTTTCTCCTTAAGGTTTGAATATAACCTTAGTTGTTCTGGTAATATGAGATTGTTTCTATTCATGCCAAGAAAGGTTGTCCCTTTTCCTGCCCTCTCACATATCTGTCTGTCTCTCAGGGTTTTATATCTGACTGGAGCATTTCACCTTTCAAAGCGTTCCCATTTGCTATAAATGAGTTTCAGATAGCCAACCTGCCATATGTGCCATTCATTCACTGTCCCAATCGGTTCAGTGTCGAGACGATGATTCACTCATGAATGTTTCATTCTGGTTTACATAAGAGTGGCTCAGTTCTTTAGTAGCGCACATTGATGTATGATTACAAAATGCTGTCAGTTATGTTCACCTTTTTCTTATTTTGTATCTGTCTGTCAGTCTTTCTTACACTGTCTATCCCTTTAAATTTCCTCTCCTTTACCATCTGTCTCATTTCATGAAAATAACATCATGCAATTGAGACATCCCCATCACACTTGTATTGGCATGACCTGTTACATTTTTGTTGCCAAAGCATTCAGAGAAGGAAATAAAGGATAAAGGAAAAGAAAGACAGAGGTTATAACATAATATGATAATGTAAGAAATTAATTAACTGCATACATACAGTAAAACAAAATACACAGTAACTAGAAGGAAACCAGAATGCATAGCTCTGCTTTTAAGAGTTATGAATCTGTATCAAATTAAACATAGTGATATGCTCATGCTGACTGGCTTTTGGTAGCTATTATCCTCAAAAAATAAATGAATATTTATTAGAGTGTATCCAGATAAGTTCACACATGGACCTATTTGGTTAAAAACTGGATATTTTTTGTGTGCTTAAGTAAGGTGGTGCTATTAGCTAAATGCTAATGTCTATTTACATTTAGCTTAAATCACCACCTAATATGCCTGATATGCATGCAATAACAATGCTATCATGCTAATATTTAATTGCTAATTTCATCCTGAACGGGACCCGAATATGTGAATCTTTGCCCTGTAATACTTCTTTGTTATCCCAACAGGAAAGGAAGTGTGTCATTTTCTGGCAAGGTGGTGAATCCCAGAGTAACTTTTCAAAAATTTGTGGTCCTATTAAGGAAATTTTTGTATGTGGGGCCATGTGGGTAGTAAATGGGCTGAAAATTTGACCCCCATGGGATAGTCCACAGGTTTCATAATTGTTCTGTGTCAATTTCCCACATGGATTTCATGCAGGATCAACTTGGTGTTAGGTGGACCCCAACAGGGTAACATATGCAAGACTCATCTCGGTCCCAGATTTAAGTTCTATGTTGCTGCTACATGGCTACATTGGCTGAAATAAAAGTTGCAAGTGGGTTTGTTGACGGGTTCCACATTGGCCCCATACCAATTACTCATGTGGGCCCAACTGGGCAATATACACAAGACATTAAGCTCTGTGTGGGTACTACATTGGGACCACATGGGCTGGAATATGGGTTGTAGGTGGGTTTACCCAAGGGTTCTATGTCAGCCTCATGCCAATTGCCCACATGGGATTCATGCAGGATTGAAGTGGGTGCTAGGTGGGGCCCAATTAGGCAACATGTGCAAGACCCATCTGGGTCCCATCTTCAAACTTTTTGGTGTTAAATGGGAGCTACATGGGCTGAAATCTGGGTTGCAAGTGGGTTTGTCCACAGGTTCCATAATGGGCCCATGTCAATTACCCACATGGATTTCAAGCA
This sequence comes from Euthynnus affinis, assembly GCA_029490765.1. Lineage (NCBI taxonomy): Eukaryota > Metazoa > Chordata > Actinopteri > Scombriformes > Scombridae > Euthynnus > Euthynnus affinis. The sequence continues at coordinate 21,086,764 of CM055847.1, forward strand.
GAATTACATTGGATATTAGGGCAAGGCAATATGCACAAGACCCATCTGGGCCCCATGATTTCCATGTTGGCCCCATGCAGACTGCACACATGGGTTTCACATTGGACCTACATGTACATATTAACAGTGCGGGGTATAATTAAAACCACAACGTCTGCTATGTCTAGTATTGTTAATACTAATGCAAAATAGATATGGCACAATAGGTCAAAAATAAATTCACAGGAAAAACATAATGGTGTCTATTCCAGGGGGGCAGTGTGACTACAGGGTTTCATTCCAACCAAGCAGGAGCAAACCAGACTTGACTATCAAGTGATTTCGGGTTCACACAGTTGATTGGGCAACATAATACATTTCCAGGTTGAACCTGGAATAATTAATGTGATTAAGCCAATTATTTGAAGATCCTGATTTGTTACAATACCAGGGTTCAATTTGTTTTGCATCTATGCCTATCCATTTCATCTTAATGGAAGTGTAAGTTTCCCTTAATTTCATGTCTATAAGGTATGTAAGGAAGTAGGATACTCTGTGATTATCTGAAGTACAGATAATTATACAGATAGTTATGCTCCTGTACAGCAATTCATAAAAATAACTGAATGTAGGTAGTAAACTGCTACCAGACTATATAAATTCTTCTGAGTTGTGTTTTATGGTCTTAGGAATTATTTTATAGTAAGCTGAAGCAATGGTTACAACTGTAGTAGTAGAAAAAATGATTTATCATGTGCACATGTCCCACCCCTAGAATCCCCAGACTTTTAAAATCACTGCTCCACCCCTGCACCCTTTCACATCTCAAGACAACGTGTCATAAGTCACTGAGTTTTTAATCACAGAGTATAAGTTTTGTAAAGACTGGGGATCTTGCAGGGTCACTATTTGTAAGACTACAACTAGATTCCTTTTGAGATTATTTCCCATCCTGCTCCTGGTGGAAATTTACAAGAAAAAAACTGTTGAACAATGGAACAGAAACAGAAGCTACTTTTGGTCACAGCTGCCATTATGTGCAGTGGTTTGTCCTGAAAAAACCAGCCAAAAAATGTAAATTAACTAATTAATTCATTTTCAGTTGTAATTTAACTGTGAAGTGAAAGAACAGTAATTGTTCTTCTTATTAACTAATTTTCATTTAACAACTTTTTTTTTCTTTTTTTCTTAATGTTTCTTGGATTATATCAGTGAAGACAATCACATTCTAAAAGGTATCATCCTGTAGAAGGAAAAACAAACTTCTGGCACTCATGCGTAGAGCAGGAATAATAAACTCTGATCAGGTTCGACCATAAAGGTCTTCGTCAGGGTACAAGGGTGAACGAACAACGAGTAAAAATTTTATAAACTTGGCAGTAGGTGTCATCCAATCCTGATTAATGAGTGAATGCAGGCGGGTGACAGGAATTGGATGACAATGAGAACCCATGTTTAAGATGGCACGCCTCTTTATCAAAAGCATCCTGCACAAAAATGAGAAATAAATGACCTAACCAACATTAAGATTATATACATCAAATCATTACGTTTCCAAAAATAATCAATTACTTAAATTATTTGACCATATACATGAATTCAAATGTATCTGTATGAAAAGTAAGGTCTCTGTGTTTGATCTTCTCTATCTTGTAATGTTTGTGAATTGCTAATGTTTTTTTAAGATCTAGAAGTCTTAATGCCTAAGAAATGAAAAATCAGTTGTCTTTGTCTGTAATAATTTTCTACATTTACAGAAAAGGCATGTAATCAATCTTCTCATTTAAAGCAGGATAAACCATTGCATCAAGTTTAAAAATCCAAAAAGTTTCCCTTTAGAGAAATCAACATAAATGATTACCACCTCTGATGGACACCTTTTCTAATTCTAAACCCTCTATCTTCAACAAGGAATTATTATTATTATGTACCTCTTTGAACAGTTTTGCCATGGGGTAGTCCACATTCTGCGTTCTGATTGCATATTTGTGTTTGGAGAGTCTGTCCTTAAGGTGTCTTTTGGTGTGTCCCACACTAAAACAGTTACATGGGCAAGTGACACATGTCCTCTTTATGTACTCTTTTTTTCTTTTATAGTAGGAGCTCGTTTGAAGGTTATAACTGGTGGTCAAGGGAAAATTGTTCACAAATTAGGGTCACTTTTTAAGATAGCCCAACTGGAATGAATGATATGTTGGATTTTCTGTGATTTAGTGCTATAATGTGTGACAAAACATGAGTTGGAGGAGTTCCTCTCTTGTTTGTAGGACTTGTGCATTAGATTGCTGCGGTTTACATGTCGGACTTTTGCTAAAGCAGTGGAAATAATATATGGCTTGTAAGACCTTTCCTTTAGTCGCTTTGATAGGCTTTTTGCCTGCTTCTCAAACTCAGAGTCACAAATCCGCCTGACTCTTTGAAACTGTCCATAAGGGATATTCTTTTTTTGATGTTTTTGATCGTCCTGTACTTGAAAACAGCCTTAAATTTCCAAGTTTTCCAGGATGAATGCGTGGGGAAACAAGGTATTTTTACAACTTTAAAACTTTGAAACAGCTACACAGTTTATACAGCTTCCCACAGAAACCACCTTCAGCCATTAACTGGGTCACATCACTTTCAGCTGCTGGAAGTTGAAGTCTTTCTGTTTGAAAACCCTGTAAACTGCATGAACTACAGTAGAAACAGCAGCGGCCTGGATAATTGTACAAAGGCAGAAAGTCATAGGTTTTACTCCTCCAACTGGCCTGAAATCATGTGTGAAAAACCAGTAAATACACTGCAGACATAGATGACAGAAATAGAAGGTCATATTTTACAGAGAATATTAGGTGTTTCTAGGTGAATAAATGTTAATGTGATTTATAAAAAAGGAAGCTGAAGAGCAACGAGAATGCTGAGCTTTCAAGTTTCATCAGGAGTCATTACTAGCACCATCAAGCACATCATGTTTAATTAGGAAAGTAGTTTAAAAACACGCACACAAAGGGCAACCATTAACACCATACTACTGTTAGAAACAGTACAATTAGCTGATAATTTGCCTGATCAGGCACCGCCAGTAATCAATACAAACACAGATTATTAGACTTTAAACCATTAATCGAACCAATAACTAACAGCAGTCAATGTCAGAAAATCTTATTGTACTACACTAACCTAGTGTTTTTGTAGTGGTGACAAAACGTTAACAAATATACATATTAGCAGTTTGAATTAAACTGAAGCTCTCTGCACTCTCTGGGGAAAGTATTATGCCAAACTTTCCTTAAGAAATGTGGCATATCACAGGCCTGGAATTAAGTCATTTTTAGGGCAAGGCCACTTTAGCCTTTGATAAATACAAATTTTTGACCGCATCACGGTCAAAAATGTAGGGCACCAAGGCCAAAACCAATGGTGCAATAAGTGATAATTACACTGTATGAAGACAAAACAGTATAAAATCAACAATTAGGAGTCAGTGTGTTGAAAAGCAGTCCTGAGTTTATTAAAACTGTACACCAAATGTTTGACTTTTCCACAAAATTCTGTCTGATTGTTTTTTTCTCTTTTTTAAAAATGTGAACAATTCATCATATTAATTGTTATTGTTATATTATAATGACAAAACAAAGTCTATAAATGGGATAATGGTGATAAAAATTGATCTGAACAAGTTTCAACACCCATGCAACTATTGATATTTGAGATCATAGGAGCCTTCACAAAAATGATTCTCAAGATAGACTAGGATGATAGGTGCAAGTCATGTAACAGCCGACAGCTTCTCCTGATCTACTGAGAAGTAGCTGTTTGTCTACATAGAAACGTGTGTGTGTGTATGTGTGTCAGTGTGTGTTAATGTCTCATTGCATCAATAAAACTCCCTGTTTTTGCATGAGGCTCATTTGCATAGGAAAGAGACAAATGTATGCATATTATGTAATTTACATACATGCAAACAGTGAAGGAGCACTGAGAAACTATTTGCTCAGCAGCACAGTTTGGGGTGAATTTCACCCTTTATGGCTACTTTATTTAAGTGCTTTGTGGTTTCTTTTTGTCTCTTGTGTGCAAGTTCTTATGTGTTGCCCCTGAATGTTATGTACTGGAGGCCCACCATGGCTACAACATCACATCCACCCCCAACTCTCCTGTCCCGAATCTCACCCATTCTCATCCGATCACCCTTTGAGAGAGAGAGAGCAGTTGTTGTCGAGTGAGCTAGAGAGTGAATGAAGAGAGTGCAGGGTGCTGGCAAGAACAAAGCGAATCAGAGAACTAAAATGTTATTTTCAGATTTTTTCAAAGCGGGTACCTTCTAAAGCACAAATAAACATTCCCACACCTCAGTACAACCCTGCAGGACAGTGCCACATTGCTAGATTTTGTGTGAATGCAGAGCTTCATCCTGACCACTGTGGCCTGTCTGTTCTGCGTGTGTGTATCTCAGCCCCACTTTGGTCAAACAGACACACAGACCTGTAGCTCTTCATACATTCATGACACAGAGACATAGAGCAGAGTGGAGCAGAAGAGAGAGAAAGAGAGAGACAGTGACGAACCTGGTCGTTACACTACAAGTCTTGACCTCACACCCTGTGCACTGTTATTGGCTGGGGGCTCCACACCCCCTGCCCAAAGGTTGACACACGGAAGCGTCCCAAACACAGCAAAATAATAACAAATACAGGAAGAAAGCAGAGCCATAAATATACAAATTATGAAATCATTCAGTTATAGGTAAGGGGGGAAAGCTTATCTAAAACAAATAAATAAATAAGAATAAGAATAAGAATAAGAATAAGAATAAGAATAAGAATAAGAATAAGAATAAGAATAAGAATAAGAATAAGAATAATGAACAGAAAATTGACAGGGAAAAAGGTTTAAATTTAAATCTTCTCAAAGTATGTTTTAAAAAAAGATCATTAAATTTAAAGTAAAAAGCAGTTTCCTTTGTCTTGAAAAATATTGACTTAAAATTTTAAAATAATTATTAATAATTATAATTATTTTCATTTTTAAAAATATATTTTCTTATCATTATTTTTTATTATATCAATTAATTTATATTAATTCTTCTATGTTTAATATTTTAAGGAGTAAGGAAAGACAATTATGACTGTACTATAGACTTTTCTATAACTTGAAAAGACTATGATTATTCCAGTGGTATAAAGACATTCTGCTGTTGCACTTTCAAGTTTCAAGATGCCACACCCACACTCTTTTGTGTTCATGGAGTAATCCCAACACTTATGTAACTGATTTTGTTAGATGGCTCTCCACACTCCCTTGTAGTCTGACCCAATAAACTGACAATTTGACATACCTTAAACTGAGCAGGCCTCTACTTCGGTCTTCATAGCTACTGTAGTTAGTGTAATTGCTCGATATTGAATTCTGTTTATTTTCTCTAATGTTGTTTTGCAAGTTCCACTGTATACCATGCCCTCCATAATCTCTTGTTTACCATATTAATATTGAGCAATAACATGATGAAGGTAATACCATAAGTAGACTAATTTTCTGGACAATAACTCAATAGCTTAAATCAGACCACTAAAAGATGACATGTTGGATATTTAATGGCAATGACTGTACAGCAGTCTCTTGCCCACTTTCAGACTCCAGAGACATCTGTGCTATGCAGGTCATTTGCTGACTACACCTATGTTTGACCTGTGTTTTCTTATAGTGTAACCCATACAGTTGACCTACATGCATCCCAGACCTACTGCCCACTCTGAGCCCACATAGTTCATAGATAGTTAGTGACCAATCTTGGACCTATATAGACAGCCCACCTGCCCCCATTTATAGGAGCCCACCTACGTTTTGTATGTGTCTGCCCACATTGTTCACCATAATAGGCCCTATATGCTTTTACCATTCTGAAACCGCCTGATTTGAACTGTGTTTGCCCATATGTAACTGATACAGTCGACCCACAGGGGTCCCAACCCACTGCACACCCAACTAACCAACCTTGGTCCCATACAGACAGACACCTATGTTTGGCCTGTGTTTGCCTATGTCCTACCCATATTGTTTGGCCAAGTGGCCCCCATATGTATTCCCCCATTCTGAATCCATATACAAATGACCTATTTGTGTAATACCTCAGACCCAGGTAATGAGCCTATATGGGATTGGTTGTGTTAACATATATGTAACCCATTTGTTAAGCCCAAATGGGCCCCATTTGTATTGTCCATACTGAGCTCATGCACTTTCCCATTAGTGACCCAACTAGGACCTGCATAGAGATCCCACCTGGGTTTGCCCAAATGAGACCTACTTAGTTGCCCAAAGTGGGCCCCAGATAAGATGCTTATTTTTAGCCCATGCCTGCTTGGTACCATGTAGCCTAAACATAACCCATGTGGGGCCCACATAAACATGTTGGCTATATAGTTTTTGGATTATACACATAAATTCTTTATATGTTTTCTTTCCCCTGTGATATTGTGTCATAGGTAGAACTACAGCAGAGTATTTTGACTCTGATGACCAGATTTACATACATTAAAGCACAGCTCAAATTTCATTCAATTTGTGATTGCAATCTGCCTGTAATTAGCATCTGATTTACTAAGGCAGCAAATAATTGCAAAATCAACTACTCGTTCTGTGAGTAAAGGAGGATCAACTTTTCTGCAGTCATTGTCTACAGCACCAGTTGACACAGATGAAAGAATAGCTTTGTGAAAATTTTCCAGAGGAGGCTGCGTGTGTGATATGGTCTAACATCAGATAAAGGAATTATTATCTTTCCATAACCATCAAACTATTTCGTTGTCTTAGTCATGCAATCCCAACTTTACCCCTAGCTGGTCTTTATTGGCAGACATGAATCAAAATGCAATCTACTGTCACTTATTGTTAAGGCACTATAGATGTACTCCATCGGTTGTGGTCCAACATCAGCTCCAAGAGCAGCCATTACATTTTAGCTGCGGTGCTAAGTAAAGACATTACTATGCATGAGTCAGGTCCTCTTCGGCATTGAGCTGAGTCCCTCTCACCACCCATAAATGTGAAAATAGTTAATATGTTTCCATGCTGGTTCAAATGCCTATTTCTGCATCAGTTGTGGTCCAACCTCAATTCCTTCTCCTTCAAATGTAGCCACCACTACTGTGTATGAGTCAGGTTATTTTAGCCATTTATAACCACGGTGCTGAGCAGACATTCACCCGTAAATGTCTGAATATGTCTCTATCTGTTGGCAGATATCTTACAGCAGGCACTCTAAACCTGTCTTTAACCTGAGACTGAATATGGTTTGAGTCTTCATGACACAGGGTCATTAAAAATAGTAGGATCCATATAGATATAATAATTTCCTTTATGTCCTCTCATTTTCATGTCATCTCACACCTCACTCTCTCTATCTCACTGTCTTTATCTCTCAATTGGGTCAGTGCCTTTGACTAGGTGTTTGCAATGGTGATAACTCTGAGTCAGGCTGTCTGATATGTTTAGTTTAGTTTTTTTCTCTGTTTCTCTCTCTCACTCTCTGTCAGGTCCATCCAGCCATTTAGCAGACTGTGAAGCTGACAGACGATGCCCATGAATGATGAATGATGACTGGAGGTCTGTCTAGTGCCAACAGAATGCATAATACAGCATAGATACAGTGATTCCAGTCCTCCCCACCAGAAACATGGTGCAGTTACTGTATCATATCATTGGCAGATCTGCTCTCCACAGAAAAGTGCAACCACTTAAAGTGAAAATCCACCCCAAAACAGTATTCAGGTAAGGTGCTCCTTGGAGAATCCTAAAACATGTGACTCTAGGTATCGTGGCATGCATCAAGTCAGTCTTTATTTACCTTCAGGGAAGTAGCTTTAAAAGGAGTGAGTCTTGCAACACACTGTAAAATACAGGCAGATGAACTCTAGATAATGTAAGTGTAATGATGTACTGATGCTGGCCATCAAAGAAATGAAGTGAAGCCTGTGAGCCAGTTCAGGCAGCCAAAATGAGTGTCTGCTGCCACACCACTTACCTGAAAGTAATGCTGTTGTTTGGCTGCCTCTGCATCTCTTCATATAGCATTTCAAAAGCATCATGTTGTTAAAGAGTGGCTCAACTTTCAATGATAAATTATGCACTTAACCTTCCAAACCAATACTGTAAATAAAGCACCAAGCTTTTATGTGCTTCTGACCCCTATTTCGCCAGTGGAATATTAGCTCTACAACGTTTTTGTCCATCATTTCATGAGTATTGATATGAATTATGAATATGTTTTTCCTTTCAGTTCATTTTTTAGAATGAAAGTAGATGTTGGAGTGCATCTGTTTCTGCATAGCTGCATATGTTTTTTTGTTTGTTTCTTGTTTTTTGAGTAGGTGGACACAGACATGTATACATTATATAGACATGTTTACACTCCTACATGTCTGTGTTTCTGTGTCTATCTAAATGTGTAGTTACATAGTTATACTCAGGGTGTACATGCACGTTTCTGTGCCTGTGTCTGCATGCAGACATGTACTGCAGATGCCTTGCAGTGTAGGAGCATGTGCAGTTATACTGGTGTGCGTCTCTGTCTGTGTGTTCCTAGTATGTAGGTCACCAATATATTCCTGATGAGGTCTAGTCCTCTGGAGAACTCTGCAGATATGAGGACCTAAATTAGACACTATTATCTGTGTGTGTGTGTGTGTGTGTGTGTGTGTGTGTGTGTGTGTGTGTGTGTGTGTGTGTGTGTAACTATGAGAGAGATAGAACTAGACACCACTATCAGACAAGAGCCTCAGAGGCATGCATGTTCAATTTTGTGCGCATGCATGCTTTTACATGTAAAGAGTAGTATCATGAGTCTGTTTGTGTAGGTGTTAAATTGCATGCTATTTCAAACATAATGTATTTGTGTGTGTGTGTGTGTGTGTGTGTGTGTGCGTGAGTGTGTGTGTGTGTGTGTGGAAATGACACACTGACACACCAGTATATCTGACAGGCCAGTTGCCTGTTACCACTGACCTGGGATTGTAAACCCTTTAATTTTAACGACTGTTGGCTCAGAGAGCCTGTCCATATTGCTGTTACCAAGCCAAACTGTTAATAAGCCTCAAGCATCATTCCAAGAAGACTATGTGGCTATTGGCTCAGCAGTGGTCATATGTTAAGGTATTGCCTAATGAAATAAAAACACATATATCATCTATAAACAGCATGTATAATGAAGGATGAAAAAGCTGACAGTCACAGTGTGTAAAATGTCTAAACACCAATGTTTTCCTTGCTACAAATGTAATTAAGATGGTTTTTCTGGAAGAAGTCACTGCATGTTTTAACATATAGATTTTTGGGCTTCCTCAAAAATTACTCCATGCATAGCTGTTATATTTTTATTAAGCATTTTTTTATGAATAAAGGCATCAAGGGCAAAGATAATGAGGTTTCTTTTAGGCATACAGAATTATACATCCTGTGTCATTTCCTTAATAAAAATGTGTCTTTCTGCATAGCTGCTGACTTAGGGCAGTTTGTTAAAACATTACATGTAATCCCCTTCATTTCAGGATGTCTATATTTCCAGTCAGCCTACTGTCTGTAAGTCACAGGGACAATACCACATGCAGTCAATCTGTCAAACCAATTCGGAATTTTGCCAGAGCTCAGCCCAAAAGTTATATTCAACCCGAGAGAGATGAATGGGAGTGAGAATGTCTACCTTTGAAAAGCTTCATGCTTTGACCAAATCATATGCTGTCACTCCTAAGCTTTAGAAGGCCTGCACTTTTCATCAAAGCCCTTGATGGCTACCTTTCACAGTACTGTCGAATACACCCTCAAAAGCTTCCCTCCCTCCTTTCCTCCCTTCCCCAACCAAATCTCTTTCTTCTTCCCTCCAATGTCGACTACCCCTCTTTCCCTGCCTCTCCTTCCCCCTCCCTCAATCCTTCCATTCGCTTGTCCTTAATCCCACCATCCCTCCCACCCTTCCTTTCCTCCTCAATCAAACCCTCAAATCCCTCCAGATTTTTTTTTCAGTGTGTATGTGTGACTTCAGTACTGTCAAGGTAGATGAAACAAGAGGAATTCAGATTCATCACAGTCATAACCTGCCATGATAATAATCCACTACTATTCTTCCCATGTGGCGGTAGGCCGATGTTACTGGCCTTTTCGGGGTTTATTTGCATATTTGTTTCCCCTTTGTTTCTTTTGATGAATTATTTAGTACGGAGTGAAATGACAGCAGAGATCACTGATGATTGCTGTCGCGGGTGGATGGGTGCCTTTTCTCCTCTTTGTAATTATTCCCTTTTTTCCTGATTTTCAATCAAGTTTTTCACTCATGTTCCCTGGTGACAACAGACAAGAAGCAGAGAGAAAAAAACAAAACAAAACACATACATTTTAGCATTGCAAGTAGAACCTTTTCACTGTTAGCGGGAACGCAGCTTTCTTTGTTGTTGTAATGATTGCAGAGTAGGAAAAACAGGGGAAAAGAGGATAGAAGCGAGAGAGCAGAGATCAAATGGAAAAATACTATAAACACAAATGTGCTGGTGGAGCCACCTCACTCACCTCCCACACACACAGGACAAGTGAGTGTACATGAAAACACACACGGATATCCTGCTCTCCATCATCCAACCAATCATGGAGATACTATTAGAATAAGATAAACTGATAATATTACTTTAACAGTGCAGCTTGTCATCCTTTTGAGTTAAGTTTGAACACAGAGTCAAAATGAGCTTCCAGGAGCTTAAGGTTTGGACCGTTGGTTGTATTTGCACACAAAACAATGTCTTAAGACTTGTAATCATACTGAGTTGAGTCCACATAAGTGCCTTGATTGTAAGCCTCAGAAACTGCAGTCACAGTGTGTACCAGGGATCTACAACACATACACACAAACACACAACACACACTACCATGCTGTCCCTGTATTGCCCTATCCAGGAATAATAATGCATAATTCATGTCCCGAAGTCTCGTCTGCAGACAAAAGTCAGCGTTTGCATTTATTATTTATTGAAAACAGCTCACATGATGAATCCTTTAACAAACAGGGCTTCCAGTAAGCACTGTACCTATTTCTTCTCCTCTTGCTGTTTGTGTTTTGGCATAGATTTAAGTGGGCTCATTAGCAGAGATGAGGATGTAAGGAGAGGAGAGAAATGGCAAGGGAGAGAGAAAGAGAGACATAGAGAAAGAAATGGGGTAACGAGAGAGAAAATGAGGCCAAAGGATAAAGGAATCATTTTTGTAAAGGTATGAATTAATGAGAGGCTTGTGCATCGCAAGCTAATTAATGTAACAATTAAATGCTTTAGGGACTGAGTTATAACTTTTAGGACTTCAACATACTGATACAGTAAAAGTTTAGTATTTCTACCCAATGGGTATTTGAAAACACTTAACTGCGTTGCAAAACCTGGAGGTAATGGACTTGTGTCAATGTATAATAATATAATCTTTTTAAAATGCGTTTTGCAGTGCTGCTACTGCATTGCTGCACTCTAAAGAGTAATTGGCTAGAAATCCAACAGAATTTGTGCAAGAAAAGTCACAAGCACTCATACAGACACACATATACACACTATCCACTGTCACAGTTACACTTGTTGTATGGACAGTTTGCCTTGAGGATGGGAGGCAATTTATCGCAGAGTGAAAGGAGCATTTGCCATCCTATGCTAATGCAGTCATCATTTATTCCAGAGTACTTGCATTTTTTCTCTTCTTCTACTCCACCCCTTCACCATCCATCAGTCATCTAAGGCATGAGGTATTATCTCTCCAGATGATTTTATATTCAGTCTCCCCTTGGATGCGTGGACACATACGCATACACACACACACAGTCATTTTTGCTAAATCAAAAAAATCAAATCTGGTCTAGCAAAGGTTGAATAATTTATGTGTTATGTTAAAAAAGGAATGAAATAATCATAGCCTGTTGGATGTTGGAGGAACATCAAACCCAGAGTTGGAGCTTGGCAGACTGGGTTGAGCAGGGTAGGGGCCTTATGTATTTGGGACAGCTGCCCAATAATAATGAATAGCAAAGAGTTAGGGGATTAGGAGATTTTTGTTCTGCACTGTACCTGACACTTTGTGCGTGCCCACCCATGTTTTTTACAGCATGACCATGGTACATCTATCCTGCATTAATACAGCAAGATTTTCTGGAAATGATTTGGTTTGGTGTGCTGGGAAAACATTCCAGTAGGCTTGCAAAAATGGATAAATGGCTGCAGCAGAGAAAATGACACAAGACTCACAAGTAGTGCTGATCTAATCGGAAGACGTTGGTCCCACTCCACAAGCAATACATCTCAGGAATGCAACAACAGTTTAGGAAGCAAGTGGGATTTTAGTAACAGCAAAACATTGCATTTCCTAATCATATTGAGGTTAGTGATGCTGACATAAAAGTCAGGTTGGAAACAGATGTTAGTCTAATAAAATGATGACAGTCCAATAAAATGTGCTTGAAACAACATGAAGAAGAAAGTGCACTTGTGAGAATTCACTTTTTTTAACCAGAGTTGAATAACAAGATTTTTGTCCTTGTTATTATCTGCTGACAAAGAGCTTTTCATCACTAGACTTCTACAGACTAAATCATGAGTATACATAGTGTTAAGTTCTGAACATACTTGACTTGACGGATGGTTTAGAGTGAACAATCAACTTTCAGCTTTACTGTTCTATAAGCCCATGGTGGTGCTGAAACAGAATAATATCTACTTGTTTGCTGCTGTGGACTAGTGGGCCTCATTTTCATGGCTATAAAAGTCAACCATGAATATATACATACTGTACATCTCTTTATAGATGCACACCTACAAACCACTATGCATCATTGCTTCAAATGAATATAAACTGTTTTAATGTTTAGGACCACCTTTTAAGATTGTCCCCATTTGGGATGCAACAACAGTGCATGATGAATACATTCATTCCAGGCTCCAGTGAGAGCTGTGCAGCCGTGCATCTCTGACCGATATCTTTTCATGATTGTATGAAGGCTGTACAGTATAGATTTTCCTATACTGCTGCAGAGGGATATAAATGTTTATTATTATTACTGTTTCAGTTTCCCATTCGCCATCTGTGTTTTTGCCCACCAATTCCAATTTGCGTTTAACAAATGATCTCAGGGAATGAGATGCGTCTGGGTCAAGAGGTGCATTTATTCTCTCTTTCACTGTGGGGGTTGGAAATAAGGATTTTATAGATACTTAGAGAGTCTGTACATACAAATAAAGGACACAATGTTAGCAACGTGATGAGTTGTTGGGGAGAGGGTGATTGACAAAAAGTGTCCTATAAACTAAATTCCTTTGAAAGAAAAAAGGCTGACTTGGAGTCAGAGTTGCAAGAATACAGACACTAAGAAGCAGCTTATTTGGGGCATTTGGGACTCAAAATAAGCACTCGGAGTGAGTGTTGACAATGTGCCAGTCACTTCAGGGAACACTAAGAGAATAAATTTGGCAGAAAAGGGGGTATAATGGTCACTCATCCAATTCTGCTGCCACATGTAAAGAAACCGCTGCTATCCTCCTGCTGAAGCGCTCCTGTCACATTTTTGCCTGTCGAAATAGGCTGTCTATTCTCACTTCTCCTTCTCAATAATAATGTGTTGAAATTTCACATTTTTGCATAATTCCTTTTAACAGTCTTAGACTTTGATTACTAATGGCTTAATTGTGTTGTTAAATGTATAGGTCAATTTTATATGTTGTCTCGTTGTTTGCAAATGAGATCCAGATCTCAACGAGACCACCCGATTCACTGAGGGATAGCATGAAGTATTGTCACCATGCATCAGTTTTACTAAATGAAGAGTGCCAGTTTAAACCTCTGGATGGACAGCCACTTGAAAATGGTGACATTTTATCTGTGGTCTCCACTTTTTCTTTATGCAGTCAGACTCTCCCCTCCATCCATTTATGAGCCCTCTGACTTGAAATAGTGTTCAACTCTGGAGGCTTATTTTATTAATTCACTGTTTCCTCTGTTACAGGCCCCCTTCTCTGTAGTCCACATTGCGAGAAGACCACCTCACAGGGATTTTCCCCTTCACCAGGTAACCACAAAGGGAGAAAAGAAGCACATTATCCACATGTACAACATACCCCCCAACACACACACATGCTTTCTGTGCTATACAATGCTGACCACCAGCACAGCAGGAAACACACACGCTCACACACACACACAGCATATTATCTTTATGAGGTGTTATACACCAGTGACCACCAACACAGGGTCTCAGTGTTCTCTAATCCACACTCAGGCTGAATAGACCGCTCCATGCAATGGAAGGATTACACTGACGGATTAATGGGAGTTTTAATTTGAGTCATTGTAAGTGCCCTTGTTAATAAGAATAGGTGCAGGAAGGAATACCACTGCCTCTATACGATAGTGTTAAATGTGTTACAACTGTACATTTTATCCACTGTATTTACTATAATTACACACTCACACTGAGTCAGTCCTGGATTTGTCTGAATGAAGTTGAACAGAATGGTATGGAAGGCTTGTAAAATTGTGAAATTATCCTTTACCACTACAGTTATTACTTTTATTACAATTTCAACCATATTGGGCTTGGGAAAGTATTGTCATGCAAAGTAAAATCACATTGATACTTGTTGGCAGCGAGATAATTATACTGCACCATGCCTATGGTCAGTGTTATCAGCTTTAACTGACTGTTGTAAACTAAGTGGATGAAAGAAGGCAAAGGGAATCAGCTAGAAAATATTACTGACTCATGAAAATTCCTATCTCAGGTAAACATTGCTTTATTCTGTTCCCTTCAGTTTCACCAGTTTTTTTTGCATCATGTTACCTGCTCTTTTTGTTATTCTCTATAACCAATATATTATGTGTCAAAAATCTGTAGTGTAGTGTACCCCAAAGTATAAATAGTGCCTCTATCCTCTACATTATGTAAACAGTCAGCAGCAGCCAACAAGTATGGCGAACCAGCCCCAGTACACAGTATTCTTAATGGTATGTTGATTCCCAGGACCTAATACTATTACTACTACAGTTTGTTACTACCACTATTGCTATGCTTTGTTACTTTTACCATTTTAGACAATAATACTTCTTACAAGAATAATCATGTTTTCATTTGCCTAGTAGTCATCAAAATGAAGACTAAAATCTAAACATATGCACTACATGTGCATGTGGACACACAAAGTGACATAATTTCAACATAGTTTTATTTCTGCTACCTAAACCTGACCAGGATAGACAGAGTAAAAGACAAAGAAAGGGTAGAGGTCAACAGACAAGCTGGAAAAGCCCACTCATAAAAGCAACAGTAAAACCATGGATTTAAGCATAAACAGGGATAAATAAAGGGAGGCTCACAAATAACATCCTATTTTTCTTTCAGTCATTCTCTTTATGTTCTTACTTTGTTTTCTTTCTCCATCCCACTTAAAAGCTGTTATCTGGTTCTATATGTAAGAAACTGTGGGTGTAGCTGCATAAAGACAGAGTTTAGAAAAAGACAAATTGTACGTTAATTACATCAAGTTGGAATAACTTGCAATAACTTTGCGCAAGGTCAGAGTGGTGCAATATGATTTCCTTTCCTTGGGAAAGAGAATACAGTCATCAAACCCTAAAATATTGGTGGTTGTTGAGCCATGGTAGTTATTAAAACCATACTGGTTAACTCTCCCTTCAAAACTGGAATAAGTTTTTGGGACTGTTGGCTGGAATTTTAATCAATCCCTTACCTTGAATTTAAAAAAAGGGAAAAAAAACCTCAACAGATGTCAAAAATGCCAAGGAATAATCTGACTATTGATCACTTTACTCATCTGTATCTTATGCAGAGGTTCAGAGACGATTTGAATTCCTTCACTGACATGAATGACAACACCTGTATCATTCTGCTTTCAGCTCTGTTCCAACCTCATTTGGTTGAAATGGAGTCTTACTGTTGAATTCAACATGCATGCTTACATCAATTTGCTGGATTCTAAGAAAATGTATCAAAAACTTGCACAGACATGCTTTGGGACTGTTGTTTGGGCTTGTTTATTTGCTTTAGTTTTAGGTTTGCATAGAAAATAACTGTTTGTTTGTATCACGTTTTTCATGCAAATGTGCTTCACCTCCATGGAAATTTACTTTCCAGGGGAGTTTGATTGGAAACAAGGAAACTGCTGAGTTGCCACTTCCTAAGGCACACTTGTGAATAAGACTTTCAACTAATGCTTTCAACTAACTCCAATGTAAACCCATCCATGTCATTATTAGACACCATTAGACCGATGACATCCATATAAGGTGACATTTTCTTGTTACAAGGAGGTGAGTTGTGTGGATGGCTAGATAGTTAGGTGGCAAAGAGTGGACTTTGCTGCAGGCGACCACTGTTTGCCTCCCGCGTCAGACTGCGAGTGTCACGTTTCCAACCGTGACTCTGGACAGTGTTTTGTTGTGGTGTTTACTGTTGGCATGATAATGTTTCAAGTGATCATTTTAACCCAAACTACAATCTTTCAAGAAACCTAACCAAGTGTTTTTTGTACCTAAACCTAACCAAGTGTTTTGCGCATAACTGCTCTGAGAGTCTAATAATAACATGGATGGGTCTACACTGGATTTAGTTGAAAGGTGTATTTCATACAGATGCCAAAGGGTGCCTTGTGCATCAGTATCAGAAGCCTTGGGATGAGAATGTGTTTCTGAATATACATGTTGAACCAAAACAGAATTGCAAGAAAATCTAATGTGACCAGCAAAATGGAACATCCTTTTGGACTCAAATAGCCCATATGCATTTGAATATCGCTGCTAAAATTGTAATGTTTTAAGCACCAAATTGGGACGTGCTTCAAAATCGGCAAATTGGGACATCCCCGTTGATATGGAGATGCTTTTGGCAAAGAAAATGGCACGCCTCATATATTATGCTAAAAAAATACACATTTGAAAGGAAAGTCTGATGTTGTAAGCAGGAAATTGGGGGTAAATTGGCACATCCTCACAGCTTTACATTAATTGTGCTCGTGGTATTGTCAGGGCGTAGCAGGGTGACAGACAGATGGGCGAGGGCTGACACATGTTTTGGGGGGGAGTTTAAAATTCAAACGCTCCTCATGTGTGAATACAGACACCTGGGGTAATCAACTGGCTGTGTGTATGTGGTGTGAGTGGCGTGCAGTGCTGTATTTACCCGTAAGCCTCTCTGTCCCTGTCTGTCTTGTTGTCAGGGTCTCTCCCTTGCTTTCTGGTGTCAGAAATGTCATGTTTGCTGACTGATTAAGAATCAGCTTGGAAGAGAAAAAAAAAACAACGTACTGTTGCTACATTTTTATAAAAAGAGGTTTAAATTATGGAGGCAATTTATTTCTGTTTGAGCTCCTGGTACGGCTGATCTCAATGCTATTAAAAATTCATTCATTGGTAATACCCTCCCACTCGTCCTTCTCCATCTCCCCCTTCCTGCATCTGTAGCGGGCCCATTTACTCAATGGTATCTCTGTCTCTTTGTGTCAGTTCCAGAGTTATTATAGTTTTGTATTTTTTCATTAGTTTTTATTTTTATTTTGTTTTTAATTTTTGTTTTCAGTTTAGTTTCAGTTAGTTTCCAGAGTGGGTTTGCTCATTTCAGTTCATTTAGTTTTTCTCAGGGTCAGTGTTAGTTTTAGTTTTTTGTTTTTTTTTACTATAACATGGGGGTATTTGTCAGGGGCAAGATTTAAGAAGTTCAGAATAGGTATTACAATACAAACAGAAAACTGCAAAGGTAATTGACTCAGGCAATTGAGTCATGTAACCATCCCAGTCCCAATAAATATATGCACCAATGCCTCCTCATGCTTGTTGTATTGACAAATTTGGCCAAACTGGCAAAGACTAAAACTAAACTTTTCTTTATATTTTATTTTAGTTAGTTTTGTAAGTACACAATATTATTTCAGTTAGTTTTTCTTTCATTTTTCTAGTCTAGTTTTTATTTTTATTTCAGTTAAATAAAAAGTTTTTTCACACCTAGTTTTAGTTTTTAGTTTAGTTTTAGGTAACTGTAATAACCTTTGTCAGATCACTTCATTTTATTGGCATGGGGTATGATTCACTGTCTCTATTTGTCTTTGTTCAGTTTGTCTCTGCTTTCATTCTGTGGCTCCATCTCTCTCTCTCGCCTCTCTCTTCAAAAATCTGGCATGGAATCGAGACAGGAGAGCGCCTGCTGCTTTTCTGACACACTCTTCCTTTCTTAAATCAAAACCAACTGAGGCAAAATCAGGTTATTACCTTAGCTGTGTTTTTTTCTCTCTCTCTTGCCCATTCTTCAATTTTTGCTCAAGGTCTATGAAATTATACACTTTGAAAAGAAACAGAGGGCAGCTGGTCAGTTAGAAGAATGGGTGTGAGTTGGATTTGAAAGGGGATTGCATAAATAAAGTAGGAAAGATAAATAATATTGTGAGATGGATGTCTGACAGGAGTGTGTGTGTGTGTGTGTGTGTGTGTGTGTGTGTGTGTGTGTGTGTGTTGTGTGTGTGTGTGTGGTGTGTGTGTGTGTGTGTGTGTGTGTGTGTGTGTGTTTTGTGCATATACTTGCCTCTCTGTCTTCAAACATTTCACTTCATGCCCCTCACATGAACACAGATGTACACACCAACAGTCCCATCATGTGAGGTGGTGTTGTCTGTCTGGCCTGGTTTGTTGTGGTCAGATACTTGTGATTTCTGTACTGCCTTTCATCTGAGAAGAGAAATAAGCATTTGTCTGAGAAAGAGGGAGCTGCATATGGTCTGTAAATGAAACAACTTTTGTACTATAGGGTAGAGACATGGATAGAGAGGGAGGGAATAGATGGAGAAGTGGACGGGCAGGGAATGAGGGAGGATAAGAGAAATTTGATAAACAAACCCTAATAACTTCAAATAACTTCACCGAGACAGAGTGATAGAGTTAGAGAGATGGAGAGGAAGAAAGGGATGATGAATGTGGGAACAGCAAATAGGACCTAACTTTCAGCAAAGGTGCAGAGCTGGATGGAGGGATGGAAAGAAGGAGAAAGCGATGAATTTTTTAGATAGCAAAACTTCAAAAACCCTGCTCTGAAGTGAAAGATGGATGGATGGAAAAGGATGAAAGAAGTTATAATAAATACGACTAAAGAGCTAAAGAGTTGAAGGAGAGTGGTCCAGAAACGCAAGGACGGTCAGTAAACAGCATGGCAGAGAATCAAGCAGACATAAATGACCTTTACTAAAGATGAATGATAAAGATGGAGAAATAGCTGCATCAGTGATGGATGATCAGCAATGATGACAGAAGAATGAATGATTGGAGGAGAAGAGAGGGAGGGAGAGGTTGTAAACAAGTCTAAATAACCTCATAAGAGAGGCAAAACCACAAGAGGAAGGATGGATGGTAAATAGTTATGCAAAAGATGAAAGACAGAGTAAGTAACCTTCTTCAGTAACCTTGAAGAAGGATAGAAAGGTAGAGAAAAAGAGAAAAAAAGGTAACATCCTCAGCAAACTGTGGTGGAGAAGTTCAAGAGAGTGAATGAAAGGATGGAGGCCACAGAGGCAGGATAAAGAACACATAATGAAGCAACGGAAAGGACATGCAATAAATTAAAAGGGCAGTAAACCGAAAATATACAAAGGAAAAGACCTTCAAGTTCTTTTTCAAAAAATGCAAAAAGAAGAATAAAAACTGAAAACAAAAGACTCAAGGCCAATTTATCACTTTTTCTTCACACCAACACATTTTGCACATATAGTGGCTAATACAGGGCTGCAGGTTTACTGGGATTGGTATATGTTACTAAATACTTTAACATACTCAGTCACTTCACCAAATAGGTATGCCAAACTGATGCACAAACTTTAAAGGTACCTTTTCACCAATCAACTGTGGTATAATGAGTGGATTTTTTTTACAGAAACCTTACAAACACCTTTGAATCTAAATTTGAAACACCTTCACAAACAATTTTAAACCTTCAATATGAACATCATTTTGTCTCAATACCTGTAAAAAGTCTCCTTTGAGATGCAGTGATGTCATCCGGTACATGTGATAAAATCTTTCTGGTTAGGCTAATGTATATAACCCAGGTTCATCACAAAATTCTTTGTGAACTTTTTGTCAAGTGTTGCCCCTTTTAAATAAATGTGGGAGTGATTCGGAGCAGCAGGAGGGATGTCAGTGTTTACAGGCATGTGTATTTGTGTCTGTGTATGCTTGTATTGTCTTTCTTTTTGTGTCTCTGCCAGGCCCATGTGATGGGGTCAGACCAAAACTTTTATGTGTACTCCTCCCACCAGTGATGGCTCCACAACATTATCACAAGGCTAGCAGTCAGAACACCAGATCAAATGAACAAACGTGACCACTTTTTCACAAAAGAAAAGAAAAGAAACACATGCCAGACCACAGCAAATGTAAGATTGAAGTAGCTTAATTTAGAACTATTGCCCAATAGAAAAATAATCTTTTCAAAGACAGGTTTCCACTAAAATATGACCATTGCATGTTATGGGGATGTTTATTTCCAAACCAATTCACCTGATATGTCTTTGAACTGGAGGAACCTGGAACACCTGGTTAAAAGCTACACAAACATATGGTAAATGCAAAGTCCACAAAAAAGCTGCATGTCAGCTCTGGTCAGGATCAAAGCCACAACATGTTTCTTTGGAGGGACAGTGGTTTCCACTGAGCCACCCTAACCCCTAGCATTTCACTCACTGAAAAAAATGCAATGGTGGCATTTACCTGTGTTATTCATAACTCTTGCATGAGGCATCTTTGTTATTAAATAAAGTTAGTTTTAGCCACTTAGGTTCCAAGAACATGTTATATGCTGCATGTGTGTACTATCATGTGGTAATTATGAATAGATCAAGATCATTTAGATTAAATTAAATGCATACTTCAGTCTGTTTAATGGCTATCCTTTTGCTGATGTTATACAGTAATGCTACCACCTTGAAAGAACTCAAAACTATTTTTGTTTTACATGTGTGATTTAAAACCTGAACAAATCTAAGTCTGGAATTCATGAATGAAGTGAATTCACAACTTTTCCAAACGACTTCCTCTCCCTAGTGGTGGGGATTAAACAAGGCTCTGCTGTATTCAACCCAGCAGCCCATCCTCTCTCACCTGTGCAAATTACTGTGTGTAAACATACTGGATCACACTAGCTTCATGTGGTTAGCCACTTCCTTGGTCAAGGCAGGCTCCGCTCAGGAGAAATAAGGCATTTCCTGTACACTGAAGGAATGATATGCCCAACTGTAAGATACTTTAATACTTTCCAGGTGGTGGGTGGATTTTATCTTTTGGGAGAATTTACAGTACTCAACAGGGGACATGTTCAGTAATTTATAGTCCCTTGAACACTTTTTCACTGCATTAATACCTTTAAAACATGCAAAGCCTATAGTTTTTTTTTTATAAAAGAAACATATAAAAATAAGTAATTATGCTACTTCTAATACCTACATTAATACCAATAACTTTCAGATGGGGAAGATAAAACATAGTATAGGGACATTTATGCACATAATTTAATTTGGTAATCCTGTATTAACATGAGACCTTTAACATATTGTAATTATAGACACGTCACACTCATTTTAAAGTCATTTTCATCTTGGTTTGAGCATTTTTATTTCCTTGGTGCATATACCTGTTCTCACCTCCATGTCTTGCAAATATGCAACTTCCCTATTACTGAATGTGCATACCTACAGCTAAAGGATACCATGAACACAAAGCTTAACAGAAATAAAAGTGTGAATCTTGAAGAATTCTATACTGTATATGAAGGGGCTCTTTTGGTAGAATTCAGAATTGTTGAAGACTGAAAAAACATACCTCTACACATATTGATTTAAGCATATTTGTTGCGTCTTTCAGATAAGATGTTAAGATGCTTCTTCAATCATCTGATTTTGGTTGTAAACCACAGTACAGAAGACACTTTACTTGAAGTTTCTATAGATCTTATTTCAGTAGGATGTAAGTGAATACTTTTATATCTATTGCTCCTCTGCTTGTTTATCAGACTGATCATCTTTGAGAATTTGTGAGAAAAGACAGTATCCTTAATTGGTTTACATCATATCTCTGAGAAGCACATAGTTTGCTATCACTTTTATCACATAATTTGATGTCTTTTTAATGAATGGTATTGCAAAGTCAGGCTAAATCCTGAATGTTGCAGATGGCATCTAGACTCTTTGACAGCTTATTTTGGAGGCTGACTCCTCCTGATCTCCTAATGTGATATGCATGTTGCACAGTGTAAATGTTCTATCAGGCAAGTAAAAAAAATATACAGTTAGAGAGGTTTAAAAATATATGCTCAAGTTTTTTTGTTTTTTTTAAAGAATAACGCAAGTAAGTGTTGCATTAATTATACACAAATAATCAAATATTCACCACACATTTAAATATTAAAAGCAGTATCAACATTTAAAGTGTATGAGTTAGTAAGATCATAAATACACAATGAGCTTGAGCTATAAGAATATATGATGCGATATGTGTTAGTGCTTTGGATAGGTCATTTATAAATCCTATAAAGTTTTTAACTGGTTTATAGAAATAGCCTGACAAGGTCATCTCAAATGCTCTAATTTCCAAGCCTGACCTTGTGCATGTGTGTGTGTGGTGTGAGATAAAGAAGCATTCCAGCCAGAGTGGAGGCATGTCCTGGCTAATCCACAGGCCAAAACACACAGGCGGTTAAGTTTCCATGACCTCAACTCCATGCTGTTTAAACATGTACACACACACACACACACACACACACACACACACACACACACACACACACACACACACACACACACACACACACACACACACACACACACACACAGACACAGTTGTGTTTCTATCACTTCAGGGGACATTACATTGAGACTTACCCTATCCTTAACATAAGCCTAAACTTATATTAAATTTAAACCAAGTCTTCACCCTAAAATTAATGATTTACGTTAAGGGGACTTTTTGTAAGGGACATTAAAATGTTAATTGTAATAGCCCTATTTGATTAAATCATCTTAAACATACAATCTGAGACTTGAGAAATTGTAATGTGACCAAACAATGAACTGGGGGAAATTTTTATTGTCCACTATATGCGTGCATGGTCATCTTACTACAGTCCTTGTCACCATTTCCACAGTCACGCAAGACCAATAATACCCTTGGGTTTATATTGAAAACACATTGAACACATGGTTTCTCACTCATGAGTCTAAATAAACAAAAATCAAGGCAGTCACTGAACAACAAGCATCAACTCACACAATGATGATGTTGGAGTAGGAGAAGAGAGGAGGTGGGAAGACAAAAAGTATATCATTGTGACAGGAGAAATTAGAGAAGACCCTAAAGAATTAAATTACATAACCATCTTGCCTCTTTCTCTCAAAGACAGTGGACTTCCTCCACTTGTGTTTCATCACTTCAGAGGACATTACATTGACTTACATTAATTTCCTGTACCTTAACCATAACCACTGCATACCTAACCCTAACCCTAACCCTAACCTTTACCTTAACATAACCATAAAATCTCCATAACTTTAAATTGAGTCTTCACCACAAAATTTCCCACAACATGACTCTGTAATCAGATTTACATCCCCACAACATGAGGAATACCTGGATGACACACACACACAAACTCTCTCTCTCTCACACACACTATTGTTTAATTTTCTTGCTTTAACTCTCTCCTTTCTGCCTTTTACCCTCCCTGCTGTCTTTCCTCTCTTTCTCACGCTGCTGCCTCCCCTCTCTGAATTGCAGCATTTTGTCAATTACTATTTAGTTCATTGTTAACCCACAGAGGAAAAGCGCAGTGTGTTCTGTAATACCACAGGAGTTCTGTCATCTTCAGAACAATTACGTCAATTAGCTCACATTTAAATGCTTTCCTGAGTAATAACAGTCCAATGAAGTGACAACCACCCAATTAATTCACTCTAATTGCTCAGTAGGTACAGTCAATCAGTCATAACGTCCCCCTCTCCCTCTGCTTTCTTTCTTGCTTTCAGCACACATTCCACACTCAGTGGCTTGACTCACCACCTGTCAATCAAATATAAACTCGCCTTTCCACCCCTCCAGAGACGGAGGTGCATTCCAGTGTGTTGACATCATGGCCATGCTGCGAGTCAGCACATTTGACTTCTAACATACCACTGAGAAAAGCTCTGTTGCTGACTAAAAACAATCACTATCACAGAAAAAAAGATTAGACTGAGAACATGATATAAACTCTACCAAAATCTTTCAAGAATCTCACTTTAAGAACAACAGCAAGCCATAATCAAAAACTGACTAATTAAAAACCTAAATGCATGCTCGCAGCTTAGATCAATTAACACAAAAAAGATCATTGGTACAGTTTGTATACTGGATACTGTTGATAGATTGCTGGATCACTGTGACACATCTTAGAGCCTGTCTTTGAACTAATACTTCCACAAACTCAACTGTTATTATGTATGTCATGTGAGATTTACAGTATGCCCTTCCTGCTTCTAGCGATTAACCCTTAGACATGTGATCTGAGAAACACATGCTATAGAGTGTGTAAAACAGAGCTGTACGGTCTGACAGCATTTTAGCATTTTTTTACAAAAAATCCATCCAGTTCTATCTAACAAAAACATTACATTTGCAGCGGAAGACATGAGATCTGTGATTCATTTTCATTACTTTAAAGTCCAACATTTTCCATAGATGACATATTGTATGCAGCAGTGTGTGTGAAGAAGCTTTGAAACTTCTTTTGTTATAGCTGGTGTAGTCCACAATGGTTAAAACTCCAAGTTATGAAGAGGGCTTTCAGTGAAAGAGAGTGGCTGCTAAAGGCCTTATGAACAACTCTTTGGCAAATAAATATGTGAGCCTGATTTGTTTCTTAAAGTATGAAAAGTTTCTCAGCACTCAGAAAACTTGAAGAACTACAGATACAACACTGATACAGTGATGAAACATTTGTCCCTGCAACTAAAGTTTAGTCAGCAAAAAGTCATCTGCCTCAAGGTCTAGGAGGCCAATTGTACATACTGTAAAATCTATATTATTTATCTCATCTGACTTTTCATGAAACATATTCAAAACAATACCTGTGTGTGAATGTGTTCTTGTTTTAGCTTTATTCATACCGGTGCCATTATAGATCACATACGAAGAATAATGAAGCTTCACATTTAATCCTCCTGAGTTATTTTCTGGCAATTCAGGCACTGACAGATGTCTTAGACGTGCCGTATCCATACAACAGAAACAATATATATTAACACTGACACCTTTACATTAGATTCTTAACATCAGCCACTTGTACCGGTGAATTTACAAATGGTTCTCTGTGTGTGTTATGACCACATTGTGATTTACTTGAGGACATGTATGATCTGAACAAAGTAACAGGAATGCCATTTAACAGCATGGAATGAATGCACTATATCCTACTGTATAATTACTCGATGATATGTCATGTTTCCAACACATTTATTTCAAGACTAATGCCTTCAAAGAATTGCTCACCACATACATCTGTTAGCTTAAGACTCTCAATTTCCCTTTGTTACAGTAATTCAGTTGAAGATCTTTTAGTCATTAAACAATGTGTTTTGAATGGGACATTCTGTTTGAAGTGGTCTAACACACACCGCAGCATTTTTTTGTTCTGTGAGAAGGCAATGAAATGCAATTCAGAAATTTCTGTACACACTTTACAGTTAACAACCTTTGACTTTTCCCTCAGACACATTAGAAGATTCAAAGCTAAGATTCAAATGGTGTCTTGCATTACTATTCCACCCTGTATTCAAGATGTCAACAGTGAAAGACCTTTATTAGTTTTGGTTTGATGATAGCATTTGATGATGCGCTCTGTGGCATCATCACACCCCATGATGTGAAATATTGTTTGAAAAAATTTTTTTTTCCCTCAGTGATGCTTAATTGTTCCTCAACTGATCCGCTTGTTTTTTTTTTCCTTCTGGTTCCCACCACTAATTAGGAACGGGATTTAACTTGCCAATGACTTTAGTGCGGGATCAGAACACACCCAGCCATTACAAAAACCCAGGGACCCATAATGTGGTGTGGGCTTGGCCACTAAAACCATGGGGTGGAGAGATGGAAGGGGAGGGGAGAATTGGTACTATTTCTCTCAGTTGCTCTTTGAATTGTTGGCTTTGCTATTTCTCGCCTTTGGCCTGTCATGAGAGGTCTTTTTCTCCTCATCTTGAAATTGTTTTCTGTTTGTTTCTTCTGTTCTCCAGCTCTTTTTCTCAGTGTCTCTCAGTTTTTCTCTCACCTCCCTTGTCTATCTCAGTTTCACCTTCTTCTTTACCCTCCATCCTCTCTCACTCTCTCCCTCACTCTCTGGCCACAACAGACCTAATATGAACTTTTGACAGGAGCTGCGATCTTTGTTTTATTGCCAGTGTTACTGTGAATGCCCTCATAAATCTAATGCTGTAATGCCTTTGAAATGCCTTCTAGGCCTTGCAATCAAACACAAAGACACACACACAAAGACACACTCACACACTCTCCCTTTCTCACTTTCTCCCACTTTCCTTCACGTATACCGAAACACATGCACAATCGCACACACAGATGTGATGTGTGAGAATGAGGGCTTTGAGGTTGTTTGGGCCCGCCTCAGACACAGCAGCTCCAGTGTTTGTTTGCAATTTCCACTGGCTCCAGTCCACTCCACCAAACCCATGGGAATTTGTGGATCAGCATCTTCTCAAAAAGCTCCTGGGCGTCAAAGTGTATAACTGAGCTCAGAAAGAGTGCAATGAGTTTGTTGTTTTTATGTGGTATTTCTGATGAACTCTGTATACCATAGTTTATAGTGGCAAAATGATGTTTGCTTTCATTTTGTCCAATATGAAATCAATCATGAAAGTACATAAGAAGACATTCAGATCAATGCTGCAGACAGTTTTATAAAATGATGTAAGTACGGCTCTGCATTTTCTTGCTATACATTTAATCAACCTTAATACTAAAAAAAGTAAAACTCACAGGGTAAGTTGTAGTTCTATGTAATTGCTGTTAAATACTGTATGTAAGTTTTGCAGTCTGCATCAGTTCAGCTCCTGTGATAATATTGCCTGCAGGGATATTTGCAACCAGCATATGAATCTACAGTATATACATACAGTATTAGGGAAGACAAATACTGCGTTCCATTGCTCATGCTGTTTTTTTTTTGTTTGTTTGTTTGTTTGTTTTTGCGATGTGCAGTGTCTTAGGCAATATGGTAGAAGTCAAAACTGGAAGCTGCTGCCTGGTTACCCACATACCAGGAAGTAGTTCTCTCATATTCTTACTGTGGTGTGGTCAACGTGTGGAACATTTCGGTCAGAAACTAGCAACATAAGCAAGAACAGGTGAAGTTCAGTTTTTAAGGTCAACGTTGTTTCACTCTCTCTGCTCATACAAATACACATAAGCACCTACAGTAGGAAACACATGCAATTTGTGACCTGAAATGGGACATTATTGGTGACTGGGGTATTGAATAAATAAATAAAGATATACAATTTTATAAAGGCACAGTGACCTTCATTTTTATTGTAGAGAGGCCAGGTATACTTGGATTATAGTCATGGGCTTTTCAAGTAGACATATAAACAAACCCTTAATAAGACGAACGCAGCCCTGGAAGATAAAAAAATCCATCTACTCATCACCCAGTGTTTCATGTTTAGTCATCAGTCATAACTTGGAAGCAGAAATCGGAAGCTGTTCATGTAACCGGAGACTAACACATGCATGTAAACACAGTCACTATTTCTTTCAGGTGTGGCAAAGTGAGAGTCAGAAAGATCATCTAGACAGACAGTCTAGACAGGACCGCCAGGGTAAGTGTTACATTCTCTTTGTTGTCTATTATCGTATACAATACCTGTCTGTCTTCTCCCAGTTTCTACCTATCATTCTTTCTCTCTGCAACTCAGATTTTTTTTCTCTTATTGTCTGTATCTCCATCTCTCTCTGTCTCTGTGTGCTTACAGCTGATTGCATGAATAATTTACAGCATGTAAATCCTCAGCAGCTGCTCAGAGTTTGCTGTTTCGCCCTCCTTGTTCGTCTCTCTTTTCTCTTTCAGGTTAACAGGGGAGGATTTTTCTTAACCTTGTCACCTCTCCCTCCCTGTCTGTCTTCTTGTTTCTGTGCCCGGGGTTAAGCTCTCTCTCTCTCTCTCTCTCTCTCTGTCTCTCTCTCTCTCTATGTCTCCACTCTTTCTCTCTAATTACACAGCTCTTAGTTCCAGCCATGAGTCTTCCCATGGCTTTGTATATCCTTATGTAAGGACTGGCTGAATGGCATTTTTTTTCTTATAATGATGGGTATTTTAAGTCCAGGGTTATTTGTTGTTAGATTACTGGTGCACACGGTTACTATAAGGCTTCAGATCCTCACTATCAAGATACTTATGTTGACTCAAAGCTCATTGTGATTACAGTTCTTCAACAGCTGTGCCTGATGCACAACTGGGAAGATTTTCTTTCTGTCACTCCAGCCTTCAAATGCTGGAGTGGATCTTAGACTGTACTGTCAAATTAGTTTTTTTCCTTTCTTCTTTGGTCCTTTCAATCAAGTCTCTGGGTTGGACTCTAAGCATATTTTTTCATGGTCACGTAAAAGTAATTTCGTGTTGAAAAGAAAGAAAAAAATTAGTGGTTCCACACAAGAAAATCTATCAAAAAAATAACATGAGGCTTATTCAAGGGAAAAAAAAGAGAGACAACGAAAGGGAAGCATTACCTTTGGCTCTGTTAAATAATTTCTTTTTCTCCATTCAGTTTCAATTGTTCGAAGTCAGAGCCAATCTCTCCAATATTATTGCTAATCTAACTTCAAAGGGTTGCAGTCATGTTAAAGCACTTTTTAATTGTGATAAGGAATATGCTTTCATGCTTAAACCCTTCTCCCCCTGTTCATCTGGACAGAACCCATAAATATTGAGGCCTTTTTTCATTGGCAATTAAAATTAGAATTGGTCACATTTTTCACTGTCAGCCATTTCCTTTGCACACAAAGACATGTGTGGGCCACACACACACAGACACACACACATGCAGACACACACAGGACCACACTCAATGCACACACACTACCATGTGTGTATGCAGAAGCACCTACAGTATACCAAGAATATGTGCCAAAGTTAATAATAGTTAACACAACAGCCTTAGCATGATGTCCTTTGGACATTTAAACCTCTGCAAAACTAAAAGGCTTTGCTAGTCTGATAGGGCTGATGATTCACCATTGGCTTCCCTGTTGTTCCTATGACACATGAGATGGCGGCTTGTATTGTCCTGAGATAAGACAATAAGATGATTCCTGAGTGAATCACTGGCACCCTAGTGCTTTTGACATGAAAGACTCTTGAGACTTTGATATAAACTCAATGTTTTGAGGCAGTGAAGCAGAAAGATAGAACTCTGTTGTGATGAAATTTATTTGGATAACAAGAGTGGCAATGATATTGTACTGTCTGTTGCAGTTGTTGGGTAAATTGCCCATCTATTTTGCTGAGAAATAACTCTCCTAAGTTGTCTAAGGCCTAGATTAACACAATGTCACCACAGGATGCATAGCGAAAGCAAAATGTTAGCAGAGCGGCAGCAGTAGTTTCAGTCATATGATGCATTCAGGCATTATTATATTTCAGGGATATGATGCATTGTACAGTACTACTGTGCAGGTCAACACAAAATTACTGTTGTTATGTGCATAAAACATAAAAAAGAATTGACTTGAAGCATAAAAATATACTACCACAGTATGTGTTAGACAGCTCTATTGATTAAAATAGAAGCATATCTCTTCCATCACGTTACAAAGTTCAGGTGATGAAAGTCCAGGTGACATTAAGTTTAGAGTTAAAACATAAGTCTGAAAAATTAACTGACACTGGCAATGCAAATAGAAGCAACCAGCTCTGAGCAATTACGCATGTGCATACACTGCAACTTCTCTCATCAACTTATCTTCTGACCACAGTCAGTTAAAATATGTAAGCCATGTTTGATAAGACGATTAAAGTTTTACTTAAGATTAGGTCTCCTACAGTATGTTGCCATCCATACATTAATTATCATGTCATGACATGATAACTTAGCTTAAGGCTAAGACGTTGGTCATTGGATCGCCCCTCAATTCAACAGAGAAAAACTCTTCTGGTGACAAACAGTGTTAGTAACACTGCAGTCAGACTGACAGCTCTAGGCTTCAGTTGCAATAGCTCTCACACTTCACCACAGCACAACTTTGCACTGCAGTCAGTCAGCAAAATTGTTCAAACTGAGTTTCTCACTGACAACACTTGGGAGTGGGATCTGTTTCTAAGTTTGGAGGATGAACTATTAGTGACGGTGAGGGAACAGAAGAAGCTTGACTTCGGTTCGTTCCCCCTCACCTCAACTCACTACAGCGTGCCTTTAACACTGCAGTCAGTCTGGATATTGAGTTTTGGCTGACATGGCTGGGCTGGCTCACTGCTTGTTTAGCAGTCTGAGCCAAGCATATGCACGTACGGCTGTGTGTGTTTATGTGCATACGTGTCTGTGCTTGTGTTTCTGCAGGATTTGTGTGCATGTGTGTTAGTGCATGACTGTGTGTGTGCCCCTATATGCCTGCATGACCTGATTGTGTGTCTACGGTATATATCCTGGCACACAGTGAGTAGTGAGCGAGGGCTGTGAACCTTGGTGGGGTGTTTTTTTGGTTGTTGTGTAGCGTGGCCTCATTACCCAGGTGTTTACCCCCAACCACAGGAAGCGCTTGTCAGTGACGACTGTCTGCTGGCAAACATTGCCTGAGGGAAAGAAAGACAGGGAGGGAGGAATAGAGAGAAGGAGAGAGGGAGGGAGACGGAGGGAGGGGGAGTCATAGAGACATAGCTTATCTATCTATCTATCTATCTATCTATCTATCTATCTATCTATCTATCTATCTATCTATCTATCTATCTATCTATCTATCTAACTATCTATAGTATCTATGTCTATGTACAGTGCATGCCTCTGTGTGTGTTTAAGTGTGTGTATGTGTGTCAGTGTAGTTGTGCCAGTCAAACCCTCACTGGCAGGTCATTGGGTTCCTCCACTCCTTCACCAGTGGAGGGAGGGAGGGAGAGAGGGAGGAAAAGAGAGGAGACATACAAGCTGTTGACAGGGATTTATGAGCTGATAGTGTCAGACTGCAAGCACAACAACAGTCTCCCTGTCTGTGCCTGTCTGCTCATAGAGAGAGAGACAGAGACTGACAGAAAGAATGGAAGGGGTGGGAGTGGGTGTAGAGAGAGAGAGAGAGAAAGAGAGAGAGAGACAGAGAGAGACAGAGAGAGAGAGAGAGAGAGAGAGAGAGAGAGAGAGAGAGAGAGAGAGAGAGAAGCAGCAAAATTAGTTAAAAAAGAAAATGCAGAGGGTATAGGAAGACAGCGCAGGGAAAGAGGCAGGATGGGGATATCATTTAAGTCTTTAGGGTTTTGTCTAATTTTTCCTCTTACAATGGCTTACTCTCCTCTCCTCTCGTCTCCTCTCCTCTCGTCTCGTCTCGTCTCGTCTCCTCTCCTCTCCTCTCCTCTCCTCTCCTCTCCTCCTTCAATATCATCATTAAATGAGCTGATGCTTGTTTTTGGGTGACTGCCTTTATTTTTGTTTCTTTAGTCTTTTGAGCGGGAAACCATGTGTTCAATGTGTTTTCAATATAAACCAAAGGCTATTACTGGTCTTGCGTGACCGTAGAAATGATGACAAGGACTGTAGTAAGATGCCCATGCACGCATATAGTGGACAGTAAAGTTTCCTTCACTGTAGTGTTGTGTCACATAATATAATAAAATTTCTGTTTGTTTGAGATGATTTGATCAGATACGGTTATTACAATTAACTGTGAACAATGAACTATTATATATTTTAGCACATTAGGCAATTGTTCTCTCTGTGAGTGTATGTGTGTGTGTTCAGATTTGTCATGGTGAGTCACGACTGGAATGTTCACTGTTAGATGACACACACTGATATAGCTGGTCTGTCTGACTGTCTGACATATGAGAGATACAGTCTGGTGGGTAATTTTGTCTAATTGCTGTTCTAAGCATAATCCATAATATCTGTCTCTATTTAAGTTTGGTGTCTTCTACTTTATATCCTGTTTTACAAGCACAGCATGGGTCTTATTCATATGAGGCTGCAGATATATAGTTATTATTTACTGTAGCTTTATTTTCCTCAACACACTTAATAGAGTTTGCAGATCATTATAAATTCAACTCTTGATATAGAACCATGCTGCTTACAGTGACATTACACTTATGTTATTATATTTTCACATCCAAAAGCATACTGCACATATAGACAGAAAGCCTCTCTGACAAGTCACTGACTTTCTACTTCGGATATTGCATATTAGTGACTAAAATACCATGTCTTGTTAAATGTTATGATTGTCATAATAACAGTGATCCAGATGTGAAGTCTGACATGTTCAGAGACAGCCTGACAGGGCAAGACACATATACCCGCTGGGGATAATATAGACTACTAGTGATTTACATGTCAATTTCCGTTTAATGATATAGTATTAAAGAACAGTGATTTATGAAGGCTTTTTCATTTTACATAGACACTCAGACTTGCTTCAGCTTGGGTTCATCTTACACTCTCCAACACCCTGAGTAAAGATCCCATGTTGAGTTTCAGTGTAATGCAAAGTGGCACAAGTAAAGTCATAGCAATCTCTATTTGTATAGTGAAGGCAACATAAGGTAAATTTCAAGGCCTTCAGTCCCACTAGCGGCATTGCAGGGGGCTATGGATGGCAGTTTGACAGGTTTGATTGTTTGGTCAATTCGAACCACTTAGGGCATGTAGAGTCAAAAGAGCAGCACAACCTCTTGAGGCGTGCAGAGTCTTGAATTGCATTATATTAGTGCTTGGAGCAAAAACTACAGTAAATGATTAGTCGTTCCAACAAATTTTCATGCTGGCTGCAAGTTAAAGATAAGTGCATGTCAGTGAGTCATTGTACAATAAAATTCTGCAATAAACTTCTCTTTTGCAAGTACCCTTTCCTCTGTCAACCACTGTGTACATCCCCTCTGCTTATGGTCTGATAAGTGTGCTAGAGATTTTGAATGATTACAGGTTAAATGTCACTTCAGTGGCACAGGATCAGGTAGCCATATAGGCTTTGCCCAACAGCAGCTGAGATCTGGTACACCTGGTCACCAGACACATCTTGGCCCAAAGGTAGCCCCGGTCTGGTTAACTGGAGATGATCTTCAGCTCTACTTGTCCCAAGTCAGTACACCCAAAACCTAGACAAATATTGCAGCCATATAAGGGCATCATGAGCCATAGCTGGCTTACATTTGTTTCCTCTGTTACCAGAACACATCTGAGTGTGCCGACACACACTGAGATCTGTTGTGCTGGGTGAGGAGCAAGATCAAATATATGGTAAATACATAAATACATTTATGGTAATCTCAACAATATTTCAACCAGAAATTTCATTTCCTGTGGAAAGTACATGTCAGTGATGACAGTTGAAATAAATCGCAAAGCATTGCTGAAAATGTAGAAATCTGCAGCACTTTTTTAAAAATCTTGTTGCGCCACCTACAGGTGAAATTGCATCAGATGCTACAGACTTGTTAAGCACCCCCATCTGTACAACTTTGCTGAATTTGGTTACCATGGAATACTACAGTTAAGAGATATGGCAGCAGTATGGTGGCCACAAGGTTGGGCTATTGGTGTCATGCTTCAGTATGTCAGGCACATTTTCATGGAGAACTTGTATACCAGTGTAGAAATATCATGTTATAATATTACAGTAGTGCCCCCTGTGGGTAGAATTGTATCAGATATTACACAGTGGTGCAGTGTCGCTGTATGTTCAGCATTCTCCAATTTGTTTACAATCTAATTTAGCATTGAAGAGTTATGTCCTGTTAAGTGCATCACGCCACGCCTTCAAAATTTTGGGTACTAATTACAGGCAAATGGTAAGTGATCCCCCCAAAAACTAACCCATATGTTTTATTTTGGGTCATCTAAATATGGCATGTACAAAGTTTGATGAAGATTAGATGAAATATATGGCAATAGAACCCAAAAATGTGTTAAGCAAAGAATCCAAAAAGGCGGGAAATTTTTTCAGGTCCAAATAGGCGTGGCCTATATCAGTCGAATCAGCATCATCCAAGGAGCACACTATGCAAATATTGTTTTGGTACACCTCACAGTTCATGAGCTATTAGCCAAGAAGCAATACAAGTAATATCTGACCACATGGTGGCGCTGTTTTAAAAATGATATAAAATCACTGGAATATGCTGGAAAGGAGACAAGTCATAGCAGGAATGAGCTGAAAATTTGAAATATTTGAATGGTTTCTGTAGCTGAAAGTAGTTAGCAATTGAAAAACATACAGAAAAATAATAAATAAAGCTTTGAAGCCTGAATGCTTGTCAGCATTCACACTGATTCGAAATCACAACCGTTTTAGGAATCCCTTTTCTGTCTACAATAATCTTTTCTTGTTTTTCTGATTTGTTGAATGTGTTTACATTTACTTGCATTCAGATATATATTTGTTCTCTCCATGTGTGTATAATGCAGATCAAACATCCAAGAGGATGGAATAGAAAGATCAAGATGAAGAGAAGAACATGCTTGATGCATGTATATTTGTGACATGTAAGGTAACTTCTTATTGTTTGTAATCTCCATTATCATGTAACTTCCTCAGTTGCAACTGAAATATTTGACTTTCAATATATTAGCAACATCTGGTGGATCTGGAGCCCAACACAGTGTCTACACAGGCTGTGTAGTGAAAGCAGCACATTAGCGGAGCAGCAGCTGCAGCTCCCACATCACCCTCGTTTTGGCAGCACTCAGAGCCCAACACACTGTACAGTAGTTACTTGTTTAAAATGGAAGAGAAAAGACTTGAAGTCCAATAATACTGACTGTGAAAAAGTTTGAAAATGCTACTTTGTGTGTTATATGGTGAAAATAATGATAACTCTTGTTGGAAATTTTGTAAATATATTATCGAAAATATGAGTTTGTATGTAAAGCTCTGTAATGACAATGGTATTTGCATGATACAAGAACACCACCATGTGTTTTACTATATGTCTGTATGGTCGAAAAAAGCCTTTTTTTTTGTTCATGTTCACTGTTACTTGAGGAAATGTTCTTTGCAGTCTACATTTTGTTCCACACTGCTGTACATGCTTTTCTTCAAGGGACCTTGCATTTTGCTAATGCTTTTCATGTATGTAGATTTGAAAAAAAAAACAAAAAAACATGTGGTCAGAAAAATGTTGTGCATCTGAGGATTTACATTGTTACACAGCTTTGACAACCCAAGTGTTTCGAACAATAACATATTCATGTACTCTACTGTATGTGAACTGTATCTGTTAAGAAGTAATGATCACGATTTGGTTGCAGGGGAAGAAAGACAGCAAAAAGGACATGTATTCATATAATATGTAAAGCTCTGTAGAGAAATATGTCCAGACTGTAGGGCTCTCATGACAATATATGTACAACGATTTACTTTTATCATTGCAGCATAGATTAATGAATATTGTATTGTTCTGTGAAAAATCTAGGTAATATAATCTTGTGTAAAAAAAAAAGGTTACTCAACATAATGGTTACTCATGAAAATGTGGAATTACACTTGTCATATGAAAACTACCAGCAGTGTAGGAAAGGAGCAGTGTACAGAATATCTCTTTCTCTGCAACAGCAAAAGAAGAAGACAATGTATTTTTCTTTCACACGTGTGCTTTAAAGCCCTTTAAGTAGCTTAGAGATGAGTGGCTGGCTGCATGGTGCTGGAGTAATGATGGCTGCAGATGTATATTGTCTTTCTTCTACTGAGTCAGTCTGACTTTGGCTCTTGACTTGGACTTGTGTCATGCATCTGATGACCTTAGACTTGACTTGACAAAATCAGAAGACTTGCAACTAGACTTTGACTTAAACACTAGTAACTCTTGACTTGGAAATTAGCTATTTATGTTTTTGTAGTTTAATAAGACCAACAGAGCGTAGACCAACTCTAGTGAAAAACATTGTAGTGAAAAAAGTTCTAGCTGCTTCACATCAATTCCACCTTTTGGAATCAGTTAAAACTTAACTTATTGATTCAGCTAGATAGTTCTGAATCAGAGCCTCCAGTATTTAGAACAAGCCATCATTGTCCATCGTCATTTCATCTGTTACTCATCTCTTCATCAGGTTTTATATGAGTTATGATCACTAAGTACGCTGCCATTCAAAACCAAAGTGCTTCTACACTCTCTGCCAAGACCTCAGTTATTTGAGTCATTTTTAACTTTTGTTAAAAATGTTCAAATACGAAGATAAATAGATTCAATAAGAGTTTAGAACTAGATTCAGATATGATTAAACAATATAAAACCCTTGTCTCTGGTGTGATACCAAGGCACATCAGATCAATTTGCTATTAAATGTTGTAAAACATGTTTTTAAGGTATAAATACATTTTAAAAAGCTACTTTAACCTGTAACTGTTAAGTTAAAAATTCTAAATGTCATTACATTTGATGATGGTCCCATAATGAAATAATTGTTTAGGACTCAAATCACAAGTTCTAGGACTTGAACATAACTTGAGACTTGATGGTCTCAACATTTGATGAGGAACTTCATAACCAAGACTTGAGACTTGTGACTGGCAAAATGACTTGTCCCACCTTTATCTAGATAATCTATCAGGTTAAAACACATACAGAAACCATTGTTATTGGAGAGTGATTGGATTGGCCATAACACACCTGGAGGAGGTTCTATTTTTTACTTTTCTTTCTCATTTGTTCATGACCTTTCCCTAATCTTAACCAAGAATTTAGTTATCTTATGTTAACTATACCAAAATGTAATTCAACCACAGTATTTCTCTCACTTTAAGCATATTGTAGATGCCATTTGCAGATATTATAGAAAACGAGATTTTTTAAAACCTTGGTACTGAATATAAAACCATGCTGGTATTTAAGGTAATCCTTGGTTTTTCAGAATTACATACTGTATTTGGTTACCTCTTTTGAGTATATTGGAGTAGCCCAGCTAATGTGAGATGACCTGATATAAGTGAAACCTTCAGAACTTTAAGCTTTTAAACCAGGCATATGTTATTTGTCATATACAGTAAGAAAATGGTTTTTCAACAAAATACCAGTGCTAAGTACCAAATAATAGAGCTGGGATAACCCTAACAGACCCCTGCAGGGATCAGTTTTTAGGCGTCCCTATCTGCCTGCTTCCATCTTTGTCTGTGGTTACTAACCCAAGCTACAGCGGTTAGACAGGGCCTCCCTATGTTTTACATGGACAGTTTATCACACTTCCTTTCCCTCTGCCCTGGGCCCCCAGTCAGTCTGTCAGACAGGAAAATCAAAGACTGTGGAACATACATTTACAGTGCAAATGGTATATTGCACTGTACAGCACATGCTGATCATATATAACCTAAAAGTCTCACAAGTAAATAAAAAACAGGAAGCAGGTCTGAGCTGGTTTTCTTTAACAGCCTTCACAAGTGGGCATAGACTGTTTGAATTATTCATTGCAATGACTGAGGGTTAGTCAAAATGATGCTTTACATATTGAATGGTATAGAATTGATTGGCAATTTGATGTCTGTGAATGCTTTTTTGTTGGAACTGAATGGAATTGAATTTTATATAAAAATAAAGTATTTAATAAATCATGTGTGATTCAGTTGATTACACTGGGATTGCATGGTATGAATCTAAATGTCAGGTAAAGTGATTTCATTATTTCCTTGGGCAGTTAATCATACCTTCTGTCAGTCTGGACTGGCTTCAGAGTTGTTCTGTCAGATATTGAGAAACAGGTTTACTAAGAGAAAGCAAAGCATAAAACAGCATGCAGTCTGTTTGTTATCGTGTCTCACCAAGTCTCACTAAAGGAGAAGTTGTTGAAATCAGCCAAATATTCTGTACTGCAACACAACAAACTCCTCCCGGTATTCCTCTCTCCAACTCTGTCATGGCTGAATATTTAGCTGATTTCAACAACTACTCACCTCTCGCCAGATTTCAAAACGAGACTTCTCCTTGAGCGAGACACAACAACAAATAGACCGGATTAAGTGAAAGATAAAAAATGTATGGACTGTATGGCCCTTTTCATAATGTTGTCAGACACTTATAACAATTTCAGCTTGTCAGTGGCAATAACAAGCACTCTCAGTGAATGTATATTGATGGGGTGCTATTGCCCCAAAGGACTATATTGCAGCCTGTTTCACGGCTGGCGGCTGCAGTGCTCTCACTCAGTACTAGACCAATTTTAAAAATTGTTGTCCCCATTAGTCACTTAGACACAAAAAGATGGGAAAATAGGGTCCAGGTTGAAAAATACTGAAGTTTTCCTTTAAAACCCCATTCTAGTTTTGAACTTGTAAAAGTGAATAATATTTTTCAAAATTGGTTATAAAAAACATCATGTCTACCACTGTGTAACTTCCATTCTACATCATCCTTCTGCTCTTCAGCGTCCATTTCCCCCCCCCCCCCCCCTCCCCGCTTGTTCACTTTAGCTAAAGGCTCTATGCTGTGCAAGACAACATACAACACAAGACTTATTTGACACAGGCTGAAAAGTTAGGAAAGGGCCTCTCAAGCCATTACACAGCACAAGAAAAATAAGGCTTTCTGGTTCCCATTTTTCAGCTTTCTGGAGGAAGTAATTTGATTAATTACATCAATTTTAGCACTCTGCAAATAACTTACCTCAAAAAGCACTATTTTTTTCAAAGGATCTGCACCACAGGTTCTCCTCATGAGATGTGCAAATGCTTGTTTGCCATGACAAAATCTCACATCTGGACAGGCAAAAATGTTACCCGTACAGCTTAAAGGTGGAATATACAACATTCAGCCCCACTAGATATCAGCAAACAACAATTTACTATGTAAAGATATAGTGAAGTAATGGCATCCTGGGCAGAAGATGAAGTCACACTCCCTCTGTGTATGTTGTAATCTGACCCTCTCTGTTCTCACCAGTCTGGCCACTCGTGCATGTTAGTGCCTGTGAGTCCCTATGTGTTCTCCTGCATCCATTTTCAACATGGCAGCTGGGTCACAAAGTTTCTCATATTACAGCTAAACATTACACTTGATTGAGACAAGAAATAGACAATACAATGACAGAATCTTGATCCATATTCGATCAGCACTGCCTAGTTTGACAGTTTGATCTGAGTTTTGTGAGCTGTCAGTTCAGGGGCCACTTTTTTGACTAACTTTACTGAGTTTTGGTCTGTGATGCTGATTCCATAGTGCGACATCTAGTGGGGTTGAATGTTGTATATTGCACCTTTAACTAAGGAGAAAGAGAAGGATGCATGGAAGAGATATGAGCAGATTTTAAGTAACAGTTAAAGAAGAATTATTATTGCCATGGTGTCACATTAATGGTGTACAGTTTGACACCTGTTACCTATCTCTTTAATTAATTAGACAATTACGCTGTAAAATGCCACCATACATGTGTTATCCTCCACTTTTTAGCTGCTATGACAGCAGCAACAGCAGCTCCTATTGTGTTTTCCCTCTTATGTGCCTCAGCCAGGATGTGTATGAGCCTGCCAGCCGTTAACCCCACAGAGGAAGTGTGCAGGAAATGAGATCAGCCTTAAAGAGAGGTAACGCCTGCGCCTGAGCCACTGACACCAGACCAATAACTGTCACTCACTGCACCTGATACTGAGATACTAAAAATGCAGCAAATAACAGGAAGGTCAGAGTGGAGTAGAATAGAATAGAATAGAATAGAATAGAGTAGACAAATATGGTACAGCGGGAGCACAAAAGAGAAGAGCATATAATTGTAAAAGCAGGATGGGACACTAGAATAATAATGAAGAATTAATATGGAATAAGAGTGAAACAACAGAAAAGAGAACAGACAATGCAGAAATAACCAAGTACAATAGTGAAAGTAATGGTGGCAAAAGAAACACAGCTCTTATGATCACTCTGTTGGAAAGACAGGTTCTGTTTGAAAAACTGTCAAAGAGTTAAAAATATCTGTGAAGGGGGTTGAATTTTTGCACTGTATGTGTAACTGTAACAGTACGAGGTACCCACATTTCTTTGTGCTGCTACAGTACACAAGAATAGAATAGAACAGAAACAAACAATCTAGACCAAGCATTGCAGACAAGACCAGACTAGAACAAAACAGCCCAGCACTGTGCAGAAGAAAGTGTGACAATATAAGAAAAGCACCACCCAAACTAAATATGAGACAAATTCTGTTTGAAAAAGATTGTTCAATAGCTAAAAATACCAACAGGGTTGAGCCTAATTCAGTGGCTGTGTATGAGAAACTGTCACCATGCCCTGAACACATTCTCTTTACCATGATGAAAGACGCAGTCGGTAACTTCACTGAAGAAACCAGGCCTGACAGCAGTCTGTGTGTGTGTGCGTGTGTGTGTGTGTATGTCTCTTGTGCATGTATACATGTATCTCAGTGTGTGCACAAGCAGCTGAATTTTCGCCTTCTGTAAGATTGAAAAAGAAAACGTTTTATTTTTTTATTTTTTAGGACAGCAGGCAGGGAGAATGATGAAACATTTACAGTGCCAGCTATCACCTACACCCAAGAACAAGAACTTTTTGATATAATACAAACACAACACTTGTTTTTTAGGCACAATACATGAGTAGGCCAAATACATGCTTGTTACGTTGGGTTTATGTTGTATTTGATGTGACTACTTTGTTAAACCCTTGTATACAATTTTGGTGGATTTTTTGCCACCTCAGAACAGAATATAGATAAGCTTGATGAAGTAAATATATCATGAATATTGCAGGTGTCAATCACATTTTCATTTATTCTTCTGTCCTGGCTCTGCTGTTTGGTGCATTGAACTGCTCACTCATGATCTGATTGCTTGACATGTTAGTGGTACAGAACATACATTTGCCATAATATTTATTTCTTTTATCATTGGATATTTTCCTGAAAGCTGAATTCTACACACCTGAATAGTGATGGTAGGTGTGTAGTCACTTAGGCTTACTTATGCATAACGTGATGACACTTCTTGTATGCTTCAGCAGCATTAAGACACTGAGTGAGATGTATAAATTTTTCTCTGTCTGCAGATCTGACAATGGACAATATTTCCTGAATAATGGGCAAAAGACTGACAAATGGCAAAATATGAAGGATAAAAAAATGACTGTGACTGTTGACTTATCATGCCCCAAAAATATAATTTATGTATGATGGTGTTAATGCCCTTGTCTCATATTATGTGAATCAATGAATGACTGATGAAATGGGTAAATATATGAACAAATAAATGAATAAGTAATGAAATGATTAATCATTTAATTAGTTAAAACAAACCAAGCGAGTGTCAGAGACTGACAATGCTCGAAAGCCTCATTGCCAGATTTGCATAATCAGACTTGTGCAGAAAGTGTTTTCTGACAAATGTAACCATGTTTTATACATAGCTACACACATTTATCATGCACATCTAGACTAGATTTTGTATACTTTATGAACCTGTAGATTTTAGAAAACCTACTGAACAATACTGACTAAATTAGAATATTAAATATTTTTAACATTTTGGTTAATATTGCATCAAAAATGTCAACAGAGCTACTATAAACCAAAAAAACTAGTGAATGGGAGGAAGAACTTACATAAATTTAAAAAAAATAAATAATGGAACCATAAAATGAATGGAAAAGCATTCATATAAATTTAATTCATTTCACAAAATGATCAATACAAAACGTGACCCTTGGTTTCAAACCAGCAGTTTGATTCAACTGCAGTAAACTGACAACATTTGGTAAACAGCTTATCCAGTTAAGTCTTAAATAGCTAAAGGGCATTATTTTACATGACCGACCCATGTTCAAATCTTAACCAATTTAGAAAACAGTGAGTGGGAAATTATGAGGTTGATCTTAAACACATATACAATAAAGATACAATTTGCATGCCTATTTTTCACTTTAAATGCAAGGTCCAATGTCATTTATGCTGCATACTCTGCTGTTTCATTTGTTCTAGGAAACAAGGGCAAACTAATTTAGCAAAAACACAGTTGGCTGGCTGATGCAACACAGTGAAATTTGAGGAGCATTCATGCACAATAAACCACTTCTGTCAGACCACCTATGGAGCTGTGTGTATGTGCGCATGTGTACAAATCAATGTCAGTATTTTTGTGTACTGTACACTTGTGGGTGTCTGTGTGTGTACCTGCCACTGATACATAAGAAATAGAAGCTTCCTCTGTTGTTCACTCCTACAGCGCAGCCTGAAGGCATTTTTCATCACTACGTCTGTGTTGTTGCAGGTATCTATTGTGGCCTATTACTGCCATGATGCTGAAATTTCAGTTCTCTGAGTTAAAATCCCATAAATCACTCCACTTAACCGAAATCATGTAATTCACAGTGAAGCCCATAATCAGCCTGTGCAGTTTAGCACAACTGCTGTAGCTCAGTTTCACTGTTTCTAAGTGAAAAGCTCCATTGCTATTAGATGATTGCACTGCTTTTTGGGGATTTTAGCCCATTGGTCACCCAGTGTGTGACAAGAAGACTGGCACCAAAATCACCTTTCCAGGAGATTGCTTTGTCCATTGTGCACACTAACCAGAATAGTGAATAAAATGGCAATTTTATCAGCACTGTTGAAATGCCCCATCTGGGTGTTCTCTCAGTATTGTAAACATAAGAATCTGACAGTGATTAGTAAAGTACAGGCAAAAGGGTATATATTATTTATACCTAATCAATACTACAGAAACACCTTAAAAATATTTGCGATTATGTCTTTAAATGCACTTAGTGTACATTGTTTTTTTTGTTATGACATCAATAATGATATAGAGTCTGAAATCATTTGGAAAATTAGACAAAATATTTTATAAATGTAATTATAAAAACACATGTGAAAGGGATAATTGTCCAGCTCCTCTGTAATGTCTGCTTTCTGCAGAGTTTAAGATGCACTTTCCTGAGCCAGCGCACATAAGTGTTTGCCTGACACTCCTCCTGTAAGAATAAAATGTCACTGTTTGAGTACTGCAAGTCCCTTGTAGTGTAACTTAATATTATTTGGCACCTGATCATAACAATTCAGATTGCCTTATCTGAAATATACTTCAATGCCATTTTGCTCATGATACGTAACTGTTCACTTACATGTAGTAGTTTGTCTAGTAATACAGCAGTTCTTTTAAAATCCCATAAACTATTTAAAAAAAAAAAAAGAATAAAATCAACACAGTTTTTTTTTTCTATCTGCAGTGGACGGGCCATTAATGTGCATTATAACTTGAGTATTGGTTGCAGCCTTTTGGCTAAAGATGTACTGAATCAATGGTCCATAACCTACTTTGAGCTGTTCTGGACATTTGTGAGCTGTTTCTAGGCCTCAACAGACTGGCGATTGGCTTGGCTCAGTGGAATATTCAACTCATTCATGTCTCCCTCTCTCGTCTTCTTTATGCTTACAGCATCTCATTGCTGCCCCTCACTTCAGAGTTCAGGGTGCTCTGCATGAAGTCGATCACCCTTTAGCTATTCCTCTTGATTTGTTCCATCTCCTTATCCTGCTCTGCCAACTTTCTGTCAGCCTTACTCCTGACCTTCATGTTCAGCTGAAGCTGAACATCTAGAATCTTGGACTCCTCATGCTTATGGCTATCCTATCAAGAAACTTTAAATATCATAGACTAATTCAATAAATCAATCTGATGCACTAGCATACTACCATACATGGAGTCCAATTGTTATGATTTACAGCATTTTATTACATTTTCTCAATAAGCAGAATTCTTGAAATTATTTTCAGATTGGTTTGTGGTGCAACTTCCAAGGTGTCATATTTGTCTTCCTGGATCTCAGTCCACAGCATTTTTAGCCCACTTGAGCTCATTGATGGTCATTCCATTTTCACCATCTGTTTTATCACTTCAATTCTCTCTTCAGAAGAAAACACAAAGGACATAACCTATAGT
This sequence comes from Euthynnus affinis, assembly GCA_029490765.1. Classification (NCBI taxonomy): domain Eukaryota; kingdom Metazoa; phylum Chordata; class Actinopteri; order Scombriformes; family Scombridae; genus Euthynnus; species Euthynnus affinis. The sequence continues at coordinate 21,130,882 of CM055847.1, forward strand.
TTGGGACAATATAATATAATAAGTGGACCCTCCTTTGGATTCACTGTTTACAAGCTGAATGCTCAAATAAATATAAATATAAAAATGAATATATAAATGGAAATATCAAGGTGTGACGTCACCCACTGGTTTGCACTGGAGCTGGTCTGAAGTTGAGGTTTTCCATTTGGAGCCAAGAGCTTCCAAATAAGGAGTACAGTGTTGTCTTTCATGCTTTGGAAACATGCCCCACTACCTTGGCCCAAAGTGAACTCTAGCTTGCTGGGAACACAACTATTGCACACTTGGACAAATGTTAACTGGTTTAGCTAAATTGCGACTCAATGCCACATGGCAGACATCGATGTCTGCCATACGTCTTCAAATCTTCAAAGCAAGAATTTCCAAAATGACCACCAGCATACATATTAGAGGGCCCAAATTTGGCAATTGAGACCATTGTTTATTGTTGAAAAAAAAAGACTTCTTGAAGTCAATTGGCTACTGGAGCTAGGGATTTTTTGGAACCAGCATCTAGTGGACATTGGTGGCATTGCACTTTAAAGTAAAGCATGCAGGGGTACATTTAATATACAAACCAGCGTGAAAATCTGAATCTTGAATTTGTTAACTTTGGGTGTGATGAATAAAATACAATTGTGTTGAATTTGCTCAACCACTAGACTCCTATGTTGAACTTGAACAGACAGTTATGTGCCAACCCCAGCAAGAACATGCTTGATATACTGTATGCAGCAGGTTTTTGTTCTCCCTTCTCAAGGTCTCTAATTGACCCACAGTGTCCTTGTAGGAGTTCTTCATTTTACAGTGCATGGTACTTACAGATCTGGCCTCCTTCTGGGCTGCCTCCAGCTCAACTTGGCCCTCGTCATACGTGTGTTTCCAATCTGCTAAAATGTAATGTTATAAATATATCAGTGAAAAGTGAGTAATAACAGGAAAGCTCTTGGAAGGAAAGGGGATGGAGTTGGAAGCCTAGACTGGAGCCTGTAATACTGTAAGTGTAGTGCATGTATTTGCCTACTGAGCAACCATCCACCATTTGGTATTAAATAATGTATTTATAGAGTGTAATTAAGATTGTTAATAATATTTCTGCTACCTTTCATAAAAGATATTGCATCATGTTAGAATCTTCAAAAGTTTTTATATGTATGTATTATCTAGTGCTCTAGTGGACTATCCTTGCATAATTTACACTTGAAAAAACTCCTTATTTATCTTATACTGGTCCTTTATGCAGCCCCTTAGTTTAGCCTCTGTCTGAAACAAGATGTTTAACTCCTGTCTCTATAAGGCCCCCCTCCAATGAGCTCACTCTGTTGTGATTGGCCAGCTCCTGGAAGCTGCCCCTTAGCCGACTTCAAATGGCTTGGGAGGCTACATAAACAGTACTAGTAGGATTTGACTTCTTTTTGTCCTTCTTTACTTGAAATGGAACTTCTCAAATACATCCATGCATGTCCAAGGCTGATTCCGATCCAGAATATATGACTGGACATTGAGAGCATCCCATGGAATAACTTTAGCAACAAAGGCTATGAAATGGACGACCAACAACCTTAACCTAACCCTAGTCTTAACCCTTCCCTTGCAAGAGTTTGTCGCTCCAGCTGATCCAACCTAGCATTTACCGTTTGCAAATGAAGTGTCCTTTTGACTTGCAGGGCAGAATTTTTACATATCTTTACCTCAAGTTTTGAACATTTGATCATGTTTTATAGACATTCAACATCATAACAGTATAAAAAATAATCACATAATCACAAAAAGCATGGTATGTCCCCTTTGATGTACAGTTTTGCAAATGCAAGAGGTGAGACGCTGTTCATTTAGGCTCTTTTTATCTTCTAATGATTGATGATAAGTGATAAAACTGATGTTTTATCTTATGTCTCTATGCTTTTTAATTAAAGTATTTAATTCATATATATTACATTTAATCAATATCCATTAATATACCATTAACTTTATCAAATTTTATCTAACTTTTGCCAAGATAAGTGGCCCCACTATCCACTTTCTCCACATCAGACATTAGATTTGATGTGATGGGACTTGTAATGTATGGTGTTGTGATTCAGGTGTCTTTTCTTGAATTGTTTTGAACTGGGGTAATAATGAATCACACTTTATATACATTTTGTGCCATGATGCATCACAGCACCATGTCAACATTCAGCAAGCACTGATGCTCAGACTATCAATGACAGTCTGAATTTCACAGGGAAAAGAGTCATTTGGTGTTAGAGCTCATTCTTTGGTGTATTCTCTGTAAGTCTCTAAGTATTTAGACAGTGACACATTGTTTGATGTTTTAATAACTTTGGATGTGAAATGACAGTAGTTATTTAATTGTTCACTCCATATGGCTGAATATAACCTTTAATTAAAGCTGCCAGTCTTTTACCTCATAATTACTATGTCATTTCATATTCAGGAAAGTAATAACAGCAGGGAGCCAAAACATCAAACAATGTGTCACAGCCTAAATCCGTATGGAGCTCAGCAAATTACTCTCCATCGACTTACATCTGTAGCAATGAACTCTTTGGTATCATTAATGTGCTTGACAGTGATTTTACCCTAGATGATCGTTGGATAGTTTTAAGAGATGTTAGAGAGATCCAGTTTTTAGGAAAAGAGGAAATCCTCCTCACAGATAAATAATCGGCCACTATTTTTAGTAAAACAAACTAATTGTATAATATTCCAACTTTGTTAAAATTTTCTATCCTACTGATTATGTCACATCCCAGAATGTATAACTTGGCACTTTTACCAACTATAGTATGGCACATGTAGTTTTTATGACTTTATGGTGCATATAAATGGGTTACATTCTGGAATTTAACCTGCACATACTAATGAAACTTCTGAGATTCACTGATCTGAAGAACTATCATGAGCGGCTGGTACTCAGGGAACTCAGACAGCCCATTATTTTTTATATTATATTTTTTAGCTCAACCTTTTCAGTCACTTGCTCATGGCTTTTGCCAATGTCAGTGCTCTGTGTCAACAGATCTACAGCTGATAACATTTAACACTACTACTGTCAAAGCAGAGGCTGTCCTGTTAATATCTTGTCAACATTGTGATATACTGAAAGAGTTTCCAAATAGGGAAGCTAATTTTGTTTGCAACTGCATCTGTAGCTATAAACACATCTTTTTTAAGGTTGCAGAGCACATTGGAATTTGGGTGGTTTCATGGTTTGGTCACCTACTAAATTCTTCCAACACTATGACCTCTATGTTGAGGCCCTTGTAGTCATTATTAATAATATCTCATCACAGATGTCTACCTTCATTTTGCAAGTGGTGGACTCTCCTGCCTAAACAAAGAGGTGTTGATGCCAGCACCAGAGACTGGATGTGACATTTGTTCTAACGTCCGTGACCAGTTCCAAGAAACAGATTTGCTGAAGTATGGATGGATACTTTTTTATGAGTAAAACCAGGGACTCTCGAACATTAACAAATGTAAACCCTCTTCCTGAATTTACTCAACAAAGAACAACTCATAAAAACCTGCTTCTTGGAACAGGTCCCTGATGCCAGCCAATAAAAATTATCCACTGACCAGACTAGCTTGACGTGACAGGATGTGGTTGATTCATAGCCAACAGGGACTCTGGAATGTCCTACTTAATTTAGGTTAAGGGCCAATTTGGAGTTCAAAATACACTTGACTACAGCTGTTGTTGTTATAAAATTTCTGAGCCTCAGGTCAGTGTTGAATCATTATATTCCATTAGCTGAAATCAAGCACAAAAAAAGAAGAGGTCAGATTTGTAGTATAATGTTTAGCCTTGGGGGATTTTTTTCTTTTCACAGAATAACATTATATCACCAGGTATGGCAGGTCTGCCAGACAGGTGATTTCACACAAATGGTTGTGGTTTACCAAAAAACAAACAAACCTAATGAACCGTGTTCACTGAAATGTACCATGTTCATGTCACATTATCACCTGCAGTATCAGATTATAATCTATAAATTATACTATATTAGATTCTAAAATAGATTTTTTTTGTTCTGTGGTAGAATAAGTTGAAGTAAACCTGTGACTCATTTTAAAACCAAGACCTACATTGTTATAATAAAGGCCACAGAATTAGCAAAGTGTAGAGTGTCTGGTGTATTATGTATTGACTTCAAGACAGAATAGATGAGATAAATAGAACCAGAGTGAGTGTGGATACCATTAGGTAAAATGCAAATGTCCAAGGGAGAAAAAAAAACATTATGGAAAAATACTAACACTGTTATCCATCTAATATTCCAGATGTCGCCTGTGTATCGTGGCCTTAGGAAACACACGTTTCCTGTTTGTTATCTACCAGCTATCCACTAACTCCACCAAACACACTTGCTTGAATGTCCCCATAAACATACACAGGGTGCCAGGAAATAACCAAACCCCAAATAATACTGTAATTGTCGCTGGTTTCTCAGATGCTCTCTCCCTCTCTGTCTCTTACAATAAAAGCCTGTTTGACAGGCCAGTGCAGTATATGTGTGGCACAGGGGGGAGTCTTCTATTGCTGCTGAACACAAAATTGTATTATTGAAGTCTGCACCCACCACAGTTCCTTCTTATTCCTCCCCCTGTGTCTGTCCTTATATTAGAAATGTTTTCAGTCGCCAATAAAAGCATAATGCGGTCTTATACATGCAGCATTTGCAAGTGAATTGTGGTGCCCCATATTGCCTCTGATGGCAATCAGAAAAACATTGTGCTATGAGGGAAAGAATAGCCAGTCCAATATCCAGTGTGATTGTGCTGAATGTTATCTGATGGAGATGTTGGAAATAAAGGTATACTGTATGTAAACTGAATGCCATGCTGCTTGGCCATATGGGTAGCAATAAGATACAGGCATATGAAACAGCATGAACAAATTATCCTTGAATTATAGCCACAACACTGCTTGTATGTGAAATCATAAGTATATGGGACAAGCATATGATGTGGAATAAGTTAAGAGTGTGTTATATAGGAAATATGGTTCAATTGTTTATGAAGGAATGTGTGTGGCATCCTTTGTATTGTCAGGGAACAGCATATCAATTCTCTTCCTCTCTGTCTCATTTGTGTCATTTCATTTTCATCCCAATCAAGCCTCCATTTCACATTTCATTCTTATCTCTCCGCTGCCTCAGCCTATCATTATTTCCCATGTTTGTGTTTCTCAGTGTCTCCTACTCCCTTTATATTTTACTCTTGATCTCTCTCTCTCTGATTTATTTTCTTCACAGCATCTCTCTGTTTCATCTAGTGTTGTTCTCACTTCTTGTTTTGCTTTTTTTCCCTCCCTATATGGTATATTCTGATTCCATTTTGCACAAGGCATGTAAGCAGGATCTCAGCTAATGCACATTAATTGACACATAATATGAACTCAAATTACTCCTCCCCACATTTATTCTTCGAAATGCAACAAAATTACTTGCCCACCACCCCTTTATTGGGAACTTTCTTTGCTCCTCCCTGACATCTCAAATCCAGACAGTTGAATGACAGGTGTATATGCTGGCCAGCTAAAATAACAGCACAATGGAAGCAAGAAGAGGGAGAAGAAAATAGAGATGACAAGAATGAAAAAGGAAAATACATGAATAAAAAGAGGTAAACTGAGAGGAAAGAAAAAAATTGAATTGAATTGAATTGAATTAGAATGAGGCAACAGAATAAAGAAAGTAATAGCAAAAGAAAAACAAATAGAAAACTGAAGGAAATAGGTAAAATAGTGGCAAAATGAGTACAACCCAGGTATCATAAAACCCTGTCAATAAATACTGTATTGTGTGTAAACTTACACACAATAGAAAATATTTTTGAGCTGGGATAATTATTCTCACAAATATCATGTGTGAAATTCAATAAAAGATCTGTTGTAAAAGTAAAAAAAGGATGAAATGTAAAAACATAGCACTCCAACAAAAAGTAACAGTGAACAGAAAGAGAGAAAACTGATTGAGATTGATAAAAACATCAAATAAAAAGAGAAGCATGCTTGCAACAAATCAGAAGAGGGTGAGAATTTGTGACTGGTACTTGCAGATACTAACTAACTGAACCCAATGTATACTCCCTTTTTTCCTCCCTTCCTCTATCTAATGTGCTCCCTCCTTCTCACATCTGTTTTGACCCAGTAAACTCACCAGTGAACCTAAATCACTGTTTCTGATTTGCTGCCCATGTGCCAGTCAGTCATGTGACCACACACACCCCCTCTCTTTCAGCCCCGCCTTTTAAGCTGAAGATGCAGTTTTCTGTGAAAATTTGCAGTCATTTTTCTCTCAATGATGTGAGCGCTGTGCCTTTCCCTCGTGTCCTGCGATCCTCCACTTTCAATATCCTCCCTTCTTACCTAAAAAAATCTGTCTCACTATTTCTTTGCTGGTCAGCCAACTGATGAGATGTGAAGGGGGATATCATGATTCAAACCACTAAATGATGTGCTGGAATATGAAAACAGGAATATGACACTTAAAGAAAGAGGCTTGCTCAGTTATTAACAAATAAAAATGTGAGTGGTGCAGCCACTGATGGAAGCTGGCTCACTGTCTCCCTCTTTTGCCTCCTCTCACACTCTCTTTTCTTTTCACCCTCTTTCAGTTCAGTATGATCATGTGTTCGAAAAAAAGCTGATTTTATATCAAAATCCTGTGCTACAATATATGTATGTATATATATATATATATATATATACATATATATATATATACATATATATACATATATATATATATATATATATATATATATATATATATATATATATACATATATATATATACATATATATACATATATATATATATATATATATATATATATATATATATATATATATATATATATATATATATATATATACATAAATATATATATATATATATATATATATATATATATATATATATATACACATATATATATATATACACATATATATATATATATACATATACATATATATATATATATATATATATATATATATATATATATATATATATATAATTTATTAATTCATATATTCATTTGTTTCTTGTGGAAGTGGTTATATAAAAACTACAAAGAATATTTTATGTAAATGATATACCACAAAATCAGCATTCTGTGTGCATGTCAGTTTAGCGACGGCTGAACACACAGCCAGCTCAACTCCATTTTCCCACAATGCAGTTGATTTCTGTCTCTACATCTCCTTCTCCATATACATTTTTCTCTCTTTCTTGCATTAATCCTGCCTCACATTACCATCTCCTTCTCCATCTCATCCTCCTGCTGTTTTCCCGTGTTGTCATGTCCACAGCTACAGCAGACCATAGCAATCCTCTCTCCTGTCCTCTCCCTGCCCTGGCCTGCAGTGGGAAGGCATTGGTTGGATTTCTGTTGTGTAATATGGTGATACTGTACTGTAGTACATATAGGGTTATACTACATTCATAATGATTTGTTTAATCCTTTTTTATTTCTGTCCAGTTTCCACTTCTCCATTCCAGGTAAAGATAATATCATCCATCTGGATTTCTTCAAATGTTGCCAATGTGACTTTTCGGCCTCTCCTCTTTCTGTAAATACTGTACATCACCTCATTGTTATCTATTCTTTACAGAAAGCCTAAATGAGAAGGTAGCTCCTATTCCAGTTAAAACTGATTTGCAAGCAACTTTTGACCCAGCAATAATACTTAATTCTTAATACTGTTGGCTTTGTTTCAAATCCTTATACAACACAGTAATAGCCATGACTAGGGGACATTTCTATGGGTTTGTTTTTAGTTCAGATGCTATCTTTCTTTATTTTCCTGTACTTTTCAGCAGTTAAACTGTGGCACAACATAACTGATCTGAATCTGGTAAATGAGGCTTGCAGCTCCAGCTGCTGACGAGGCCAGACACGCACAGAGAGGTCTGGTGTTGGAGCCCCAGGAAATCAAGGACTGGACATTGTCGCCATCATCATTAAAGTGCTGATCTAGGACTATGATACATGCACTGTGGCCAGCAAGTCCTCCAAATTAAACAACAAAATATGTTGCTGGCTTTCTGATCTGGCGCCCCTATTGGCAGTTATTGGCAGGACAACTTTGCCTTCTGATGTGACAACGATATGGTTAAGGTTTAGCGAAAGATCATTATTTGGCTTAAACCAAGTACTTTGTTTAGGTTACTAAACAGAACTGTTAACTGGTTATGAAACAGTTCCAATTTTAATACTGATCCTCCTATATGACCTACATAAGCAAACACGACCACCATTCATAGTTATTCTAAATGCCTGTCACCAGGTCACAATCCACAAATCAGACAAAATGATTTATGGCACGTAGACCAAAAGAGCCTATGATCACATTACATGTAGCTTTGTAGCATGAGGGAGTACAAAGACATTACTAGGGCGTGTTTGATATATCGTCAAAAGTAAAGTTAGATTTGTTGTTTGCCTCCTAACTCATTTTAAAAAAGATGAGAGAAAGGTTTAGGGTCAGGGTTAGATGAGAGAACATGAGTGAGCTGAGAGCATGAGAGAGTTGAGCAACTTAGAGAGTGAATGAAGAGAGGGAGGGGCAGTATAACAAGAACAAAGGAGTAAATCTCAGAAATAAAACGTTATCTTCTGAGTGTTTCACAGCTGTTACGTTCTAAAGCACAAATAAACACACTCAAATCTCCACACAACCCTGTGGGAAGGTGCACCATTGCATGCAGCCTTATATGTAACCTGTAACCTTTATGAACAGTACTAAAACAAAGCTTACTTTGCTTCACCATTGTCATATTATATAGTTATTAATCTTACATATTCACAAGTAGATTATTTACTTCATCACTATGCACCCTGCAAACAGCTGTGTTTAAAAAAGAAAAATAGTATTAAAAATAAGTTGCATCTTTCTTTCACTTGCTTCCAAAACAAATGATAGTCAGATCTTTACAACACAAGCCGATGGTGCTCATGAGAAATGCAATCTTTATTCCAGGAAACACTTCCAGTTTTGTCCACAGGGGCCACCAAAATCAATAAACAATGAAACTATAAGTAACTGTAAGGTTAGGGAAAAAACATCATTTGGGTTAAAATTATTACTTCTTTCAGGTTAGGGGACCTTTGTTCAATGGCAATTTCGGGTCCACCCCAGATGTGATAGGTCATTGGTCAAGTTCATCAACACAATAATGCAGGACAAACACTGGTCAATCAATGATGACACCTGATCAGCTGACATAGGGCCAGTTTGACATTTCCTTCTACTATAGTAATAGTATGACTGAAGCCGTGGGAGCTGATTTCTAGTTAGCATACTTTTGACTCAGAAAAAAGCAGGTCTTGAAATTGACAGTATGTGCTGGCCATCAGGACTCCAGTCACAGTAACTAGCTAATGCCACTATGATATGAATAACATTGCTGACAACTGTTTTAAATGTTTTGCACAAGTAAGAAGATTAAAATTGGTCTATTAAGGTGACAAAATAGAGTAAACTCCTGTGACTGTTGTGGACATTGGTTTGGGGTCATATACAAACTGAATTTGAATGTACAAGTGGGGCTGGGATGTGTATATGTGCTGGAAACATTAGTGTTTCGCACTAGCAATTAGAATTAGTGATTTGTGTGTGTAATTCACAATCTAATGTGTGTTAATAGATAGCATTAATGGAATTTTTGATAGAACAAAGCCTGCAAAATGTTTAGCTTATTCACACTCACCACAGTAGTTTGCTCAGTTTTGTGTAGATGTAGATAAAGACATTTGTGTTCAGAGTGTATAAGAGTGAAGCTATTGCTAGTATACAGTCAGCTAACCTATTGTATTTCCCAGCCATTGCTGAATTGTCACAACACAATTAAAGGTGTAATGTGATGTTTTCAATTAGTTAAACTGAGTAAGAGACATCTATGGAACATAAGAGAGTTTAACCAATGCAGATGAGAAAATATGTTTATGATTGTGTATGCTCCATATTGTTTCTGTATTGTGTAGAAAATGCGCAGTTTACACATATAGGTATTTGTGGTATTGTGTACAGGATGTTTAAAGTAAGCAAAATCTATTATTGAGGAGTTTAAAGCAGGATGTAAGCTAAAGTTATTAAAGTGAAGTTCAAAGTTCAGAGATAGCAGAGCTGATGCAAGCTGAGTTAACAACACAATGATATGAATAGCTTTACTGATAAATGTTTTAAATGTGTTTTGCACAGGTGAATAAATGGGTTGCACCAGTTTAGACCAGAGTATCACTCTGAACCTGTAACATATTTACTCCACAGGAAAATGGCTCTTAGAAAATGTGTAGCCTGTTCCGAACAGAATTACTGATATATTATAATAGACATGTTTAATTAACCACTACTTAGAGACTGTGATAGGTGAAAATGAAAAAATGTAATGTACATGGAATAGAAAACTGAATATAATAGTAGTTAGTCAGTGCTGTTCTAGGTTGTAATATTAACTTTATTTTTCAGCATGGCACCTAGTTTAACACTGTATTATAAAATGTAAAAACATCAACTTGGCCTTGAGTGCAAACATAGCAATGGGTGCTAACATGAATTTGTCTGTACATAAGCTGAAGGGATGTGATGCATTGAACATCTGTAATTACACATTTTGATCACCTGGCATTCATTAAGGTTCACTATGCTGTGGCCACCCTACACTAGCTCTGTGTCCCATCTTGGCCACCCCAGTCAAAATGTCCTGGATACAGTACTGCCTTCGGTCTCAAGATTACAATAACAAACATGTGTTTAAAATTAGTGGATGATCATGGCCCGCCTAAAAACAGTTGACTCATGGTTGGAAACGGGAAACTAACAGAAATCACCCGTGTTAAAGTCTGATGTTTTAATTACTATGACGGCTAGAGGGCTTTGTCACTTGAACGTAAACATATGTTGTTATCTGATTTTGTTGTTTTTCTTGTGACATTATATAGTACACAGGGCTGGCTATTTGTGATGCTACATGCACTTAGTTTTTCCACTAGAAAAGGTTTAGTAGGTAGAGCCATGAAAGACATGAAGTGAATGTGCACTGTGTCAGGGTTACTACTTTTTTTCTTGTTGCTTGCACAAGACAAAATATGGGGAGATAAGGTTTTCCTAATGTTACATGGTAATCTCTTGCAGCTACTGAGCAATGTTGATTTCCTTTACTTGGACATAAACTCTATTGCATATGTTTAATGACGGAATATCAAACTGTCATTTACTACACTGCTCAGATCTCTGACAACATTATCAAACTTTTAGATGTCATGAGCGCAACAGCCATCTATCCATTCTAATCATGTACGCCCTCTACAACCACTGTCTCCTCCCACCCTGCTTCTTTAGTTTGATGTAATCACAAGACCCACAGAAGGTCTATGAGAACTAGACTCTAGACGATGAATGATAACATTCATAAACTGAACATCTGACGTTAGCACTTTCCCCTCTATAATAAACAAGCTCTGTGACAGAACACCTCAACATACTAAAAATTCACCTGAAAGCAGGACATGGATCAGAAATGTTGAGTCATACAACATCTTGATTTCACTGATATAAGTTGTTTTTAACTTAAACAGGTGGTGGAATATCTGTGCTATGCGTAGTCTAGACAAATTAAATAGCTATTGTTAACACATACATTGTATGTTTATGTTTATGCATACATCATACTGATTTGCAACACTGTAAGCACCAGGGGCTCTGTTTTCTATCTGATTTCTGACCTTTACTGTGGATGATGGCTAAAGAACAGATTTATTTTTTAAATTAAGACAAAGAAAGAGAGATGCAGAAGATGGCAAAGAATAGGGAAAAAAAACAAAAACAGAGCAATGGAGATTGATAGATAGTGTTCTGAATGTGAGACAGATGCTCAGATGCAATAGGTTCTGCCCAAATATGATTACTGAGAATATTCAGTTTATATGATGAAGCACATGTCCACCTTGCTCACGCCTCTGTGTGATTTTCTGATACGAGAGATGACTGGTGGTGTTAATTGCATTTTAACACAGTAGGGTTTATCATGCTGTTAATCATACAGATGCTGTCTTGGATACTTTAGAACACATTGACAACTGAAAAAGACAATGATGTAAAAACAGCTCAGCTGACCTGAGCTTGTTAGAGTAAAGAAACCACCATGCACAAGTAAAGATGGAGTCAAAAATAAAAAAAAAATGTACATTTCACTTCTACTAGACTGAAGTAACTAAACATACACACACACACACACACACACACACACACACACACACACACACACACACACACACACACACACACACACACATATTGCCTTTCCAAACTCTAGCCACATGAAAGCACAGCTGGGTGTGTGTGTCTGTTTTGTATCATGCAGCTTAATTTTGCCATATGATGTCTGTCTTGGCCCAAGTCTTAAATTTAGACGTCCTGCCTTTTATTATATTGGCATTAATTATCAAAATGATAGGGATCTGATCCCTTGTGTGTGTTTGTGTATGTGTGTGTGAATGCAGGCGTGTGCATGTATGCGTGTGTGTGTGTACGTGTGTGTGCACCTCCCTAATCTTGCTTAGTAAGAAGGTTGAAATGCTAATTATAAAGTGACTGTGCAGTCATTTGGGGATTAACTTCATATATCAGCCTATTTATTGCATGCGATTTTCTGGCAGGACACTGCACCACTGAATCTTACCTAATTGCTACATTTTATACATTGTTGTTTTGCATTTCTCACATTCTTGTCTATGTTTTGGGTTTCCACATGCATGAATAAGGGACTATTGTGATCTCTTGTAATTATGGAAATAGTAAAAAAAAAAAAAAAAATTACAAAGAGTGAAAAAGCATTGTTCTCCTTTTATGTTTCCACTGATAAATCGTATTTTCCCTTCTCTGGATGCAAGTTCAGTGCACTGGTGTCTTAAAATGTGAAGTGTTGACCGAGACCAAACATATTTGCAATAACAGCACAAAACAGATCATATTAATTGAATTGAATTTCTTTGATGTGATGCCTTGATCGAAGCTCTCACTCACACTCTCTCTCTATCTCCTCTCTCTCGCATCTCCCACCTCTTTTTATCTCTATCGCTTTTACAATAAATAGTTCAGAGGCAGAACTCCAAGGGAAAGGCCATAGTCCTGTGCATGCGCGCACACACACACACAGACAGACAGACATGGGGAGCTCCGCTGTGTGCTGCTGTTTCCAGAGACTGGAGGGGGTTCTGGGAGCAAAAATAATGAGCTCATCAGTTCAGCCTGGAGGTGGTGTTGGGAACACACACACACACACACACACACACACACACACACACACACACACACGTCGTGTTTCCATCACTTCAGAGGACATTACATTGACTTACATTCATTTTCTGGAGACTTATCTTAACCTTAACCACAGCCTCTACTTGCCTAAACCTAACCCCTAACATAAACCTAAACTTACCTCACTCAATTTTAAACCAAGTCTTCACCCTAAAATGAATGATTTACGTTAAGGGAACATGCTTTTTCCCCCCTTAAGGAAGGTGAATCCCCACAACATGACTGTGTAAACAGATTTACGTCCCCACAACATGAGGAATACCTGGTACACACACACAGAGACACACACATAATTTTTATTTTTTCCCTCTTTCTATCCCATACACAGACACAGAGGCAATTACCACGATCCATGCTCAGTAGGATATTCCATCTCTCTCCAGCCGACTTCACCATGACTCACTGTAAAGACTCCGGGCCGCTGAAGAGATTGTACCCCAGACCCCCCTTTTCGCCTTTTCCCTTTCTTGTTCCAAAGAAACGTATGTAGTTCCAAAAGAGGAGCGCCAGCGTCTGTGCGTATGTGTCAGAGTGTGTGCTCATTTGCTACGGTGGCTGTTTATTAAAATGCACAAATGTGTGTGTGTGTGTGTGTCTGCATGTGTGCTGAGATCTGCTATTGTGCAGTACTCATGTGGAGCTTTGCATTTGCGTCTATTAATTTATGTGTCCGGGTGGCAGGGATATTGTATGTGTGCATGTCTGAATGCATGCAATATCTACACTATAGTAATGAGAGTGGAGGTGACAGAATGTTTTCAAGTTCTGTCTACAGGAAGCCATAGCATGTTTGTTTGAAGTGAGGATTATCATATGAATGAACTGCATGAACCCAGAGTTAAAGCATGGCAGTTTTAGAAACAGAGGTCATGAACTATGGGATTGAATAACTGGTTTTTCTGTGCTCCCTGTTAAATAAAACATCAAGTGGGTGGTCTAAATCCATACAAATGGAGATGAAATATCCATAGAGAAGCCTATGATTTTCCCATTAAAATATTGCTGTGAAATTAGTTGTAATGAAATGTTATAATGCTGAGGAAAAAAGGTTATTCCAACAAGTAGGGGAAAGCAAATTATTTTATGGGAAACACATCACATCACATAGAGTACATTACTGAGCATTGCTGTTAGTTTAATCAATTTGACAAAGTGCAGTTTGTAAATGTTATAACTGAATCACTCGTTGCTTCTCCCAATGAATTCTGTGCACACAGTCACTGATATTAACACATCCTCACAACCCTGTGTGTACAGTACAGTAATGGCACTAAGCTTCTAAGTCTCTCAAACACCACTTAACTTTCAAAAGGCGATACAATTGAAGTAAACAATTGATTCCAGGTTAATAAACACATGGTGGTTTGTTAAAGCTCATTAATCATTCTCAATCTTTGTTTGGTGCAATTTTCTCCTGTTGGTTTGATTGAGTTTTCTTAGTTGAAAAGATGACAGATATTGTCTTGTGGATTATTGATTCCATTTTCTCATATGTTCTTCCTCTTGTCTCTACTGATCTCCTTGCATTTTTTCCTCCTCCTTATGTACAGACTCTTCTCCACCCTATACCTGCTAACCCCCTTCCCCTCTACCTCTTAATCCTTTTCTATTCCTCCTACCATCTCTATCTCTTCTTTTCCTCTATCCTTCAGGTGCCAGGTGTTTTTTTGTCGTAATGATAGCCTGCTATGTGGTCTCACAGCTCTGGGTTATTAGATCCAATATCATTTCCGAAGCAATAAATGGGAGACAATACTTGTGTGTATTTTATTCTCAGTCTTTATTTTTTTCATTACTCCCAGAACGTATTAACAAGCTTACTTTTTATCCTTACAGGCTCAAGCTTAATTACATTCAGGGAAACGTCACTATCAGCCATGGAGCAGAATAAGTAACGAAGGATTTTTTGATTAAGACCAAAGTTTCTGTTTTGGGTTTTATTTTTTATTAGCTAATATCTGTATTCTCTGTGATATCAGTCATGACTGGGAGCTGGAATGTATTTTTCAATAACCTCATATTCATATGGAAGGTTAAGCTCTCCAAATCCAGGATGGTGAATATTTAGCAAGCAAAATGTCACATAGGAATATGGCATTAACCTTTTGATATTGAAGTACTCATTATGCAAGTTATCAACATCAAGTTTTCTCTCTCATATCGGACCCTCTGTATGTATATGTGTATACATGTGTTCATGTGTGCTTTTTTATGAGGATGGTCAGTATGCTTCATCATCAATTGCATCTTTTTTTCTCAACACATGCAAACACAAGCAGAAAAACAATTCTAACATGGTTCCACTTCACTTAGCTTTGTAATATTTACTTTATAAATTGAAGCTGCTGCTTTTTGAAAACAAAATTGTATTTCATAAATACTGTATGCAGCCTGACATAAACCAGGCAACAGTCTTTTTGATTATATGTCATGTAGTTGTCATGCAACTGTTACTATACATGAGGCATAGGCACATGCGCAAGTCTGTTTAATTCTTCAGGAAACAAGTAGAGAAAAGCCAGCGCGTTTAGATGCTTTTTTGCCCTTTTTAATTAGATCTGGTCCAACCATGTAACTTTACCCCAAGACAGAGTTTGTGTGACAGAAGCTAGGTACGACGTCATTGATTGCAGATGGGAAGTATATCCACCCAACATCCCATCCACAATTACAATGATTTTCTTTTTTTTTTAAATAAGTGCACTATGATTGGAATCTGGAGGATAAATGCAAACATCTGTCATCTCTGCTACTACTTTGCATAGCAGCCACAAAAGTCGGTAGGCAGTAACAGTTCAATGGATTATGCATAATTTAATAACTTCACATAATGAAAAGGAATCTCACCAAATCAAGCAGTAGATTTAAATGTATTTAATAATAATGTTTTTTGGTTGGTCCAGCTTTGCTCTTAAACTACTGAGGGGAAATATGAGTATTTGGAACCGGGTGAGGATACAGATGCTAGGCTTTGAGCATATGGAGAGCCAGAGAGTCTATTAGTTGTGTTGACCATCTATTACTCTATTAAAGGTATAATATGTAATTATTCTGCATTAAAATGTCTAAAAACAACTAGACCTATGTTATATATGTTGTTGAGTTGTGTACTTACATTATCCCTATTGCTTCCAACAATTTTCAAACCCAGAGAAATATGTAATTTGATAAATGTAACGGACCGTTTCATTTAGTCGCATGTCAATAGCATCATACGTCAACACAGAGTAAACTAATGTTAGCACAAGTTAGCACAAGTTGCGAGTCTGCGCTGTGTTTGTCCGCTGCAATGGCGTCTACCAAAGAGTAACTTACACACTACAAGATAATTCATCAGCATTGTGTGTGTTCCACAAACTGTTATAAATGGACTTTTATTCACTTTTAAGCCACATTTTCATGATAAACTTAGGTGGTTTTTAACTATATCTTTTAGCCGGAAGAAGGATTTTAGTCTCTAGACGTTATCAAGAAATCAACTGGGCAAACGTTAGTAGCAGCTCGGCTAACAGTCCTTCCAAGAAGTCTGTGATCACCAAACATAGAGAAATATTGATTTTTTTTTAGGTGAAACAGCTTTAAATATCTTTTTTTAACAATTTTTGGAGAAGTGGAGACCTCCGTGGTAATTCGGGTCCCGGGAGAAACCTTATGAAATTCTGGATGTAAAGTTATTAAGATTAATAAACAAGTGTTAGCAGCAGCTCAGCTAACAGCCGTCCGGTGGTCAATAAACATCGTCGGAGAAACACTGATTTTTAAGGTAAAATAGCTTTAATTCATATTTTAATGATTTTAAACTGCGTGTACTTTTTGTTTTTGGAGAAGTGGAGACCTCTGTGGATAATTCAGCTCCCGTGAGCTCAGCTCACAGCCTGTATCTGACGTCCGTCCATCACCAAACTCTGTAGGAGAAACACTGAATTTTTAGATAAAACAGTTTTAATCAATATTTTAATGATTTTAATCTGCGTGTACGTTTGACTTTGGAGAAGGGGAGACTTCTGCGGATAATTCGGCTCCCGTGAGAAACCGAACGAACGTCTGGATGTAAAGTTATAAGATTGATAAACAAGTGTTAGCAGCAGCTCAGCTAACAGCCTGTATCTGACGTCCGCGGGTCGCCGTACATCGTCAGAGAAACACCGATCTTTTAGATGAAACAGCTTTATTCAGTGTTTTTACCTGTAATCGCCGGGTCCGTTTGTTCTGGAGAGGAGGAGACCTCTGCGAGTAATTCGGCTGCCGGTATAAACATCCTGAACCATGAACACCGGAGTTATCCAGTCTGCATGAAGCTGATTATTTAACACCGAAGACAACAACTCCCATGATACCTTGCTACTTCACACCATCATCACACTCCCTCTCTTGTTATTGTTATTGAAATTACATATTGTGCATTTAAGAAGAGAAAACAAAACAAAAAATACCCTTGTAGAGTGTAAACTGCACTTCAAAAGAGGCATGGTTTGCATAGAGTTTGAACAGAGTCAAAAGGAACAATACATCTCTTCAGTAAACCGTGTACCTATTGTCCTGTTAGTGACTAAGCAAGCATTAGTGTACTTGTTTACTGACAATTAGCAGTTACCATTAGAATCCATGTTGACTGCTGTGAATCCAAAATGCTATTATTTGCAACAAACAAACAAACTATAAACTTTTCAGAGCCACGTTCCAGACAGGTAGTGAGTGTTTGAGACTCAAAACATATTTTCCATGGAGTATCCTTTTAAACTTCAATTTGCCAGTGAGATTTCCTATAGGTGACTACACCTGAGACCAATGCAAGAATTTCATCTTGGCATGTGTGGTAAATCTATGGAATCTCAATTGGAGAGATTGCTGTCAAATTGAGAGATTCAGGCTCAGTTAGAAGTGTTTTGTTATTGTCTTTGAACAAAAAGCAGTCACATAGATAGACCACCTCTCTTTTTATAGAAGAACCCATGAAATCTGATATTGATTACTGATATGGTAGGTATAGTATGGGTCAAACATAAAATTGCATACCTAGATCTTCTATGGACATGTATAGACATGGACATTAATTAATCAATTTTAAGAAAAGTCATGAATTGAGAGGGGTTTTATTTTAACAGTTACATGCATTTGAAAACACCAGGGGGGTAAAACAGACCCCTTGGCAATTCTAGTGTTAACACCGCATGATTTCATCACTTAATAGAGATAGAAATAAAAAGTGTGAGAAAAGTGAAACATTAAAAGAGAAAGGATGGAAACTATGACAGTACAAATATTACATGAGAAACAGACCAAGAGAAAAAGAAAGAAAAATGGCCTTAATTAACATAATGTAAACTCAGCCAGTTTTTAAATCCAAATACAACCATGTGAAATTGATGCAATGTTATAATTAATAAATAATTGTTGCATGGCCACATTTTAAAAGATGATTATTCTTGTAAATTATTGAAAGTTATTGTTGTTCTGACAGTTGCTAATGCAAGGAGAATGCCAAATGGGGATAGAATATTATCCTAGTTAAAGGCCTCCATGTTTCTCGGAAACCTTAATTATAATGTATTTATATATGTGTGACAATAAGCGTTGATTATTTATGAATGGTTAACATAGACACTTTAACTACTGGTATAATACACTGTATACCATTACTGACTTCATTGAGGGCTGAATGACTGGTGATTATGCCATGAAAAATGTCATTGTCATAGCTGATCATAGCCTTAATACTTTGCATACTGAAACCTTTTAAGCATTCATCTTACATGCATTTAATATAGATTTGTATGGATATGGGTGATGTTGATCTGATGAATGCATGTGTCCTCATGGTAATAATGGTAAAGTAGAGTTATACAGATTCAAAAAGAAGTGAATCTATCCATATAACAGAAGAGGTCTGTAAAACCTTGTATGTTCAGAAAGTCAGCTATTCATAAATTGAGGGTGGTTAATTTACCCACTAACACAAACACACTTAACATTTTACAATGCTGTACAAAGATTTTGCTTGGTCCTTTAGTCATAAAACTTAATTAAACTAGATGTTGGAGAAATTGTCAGTGGTCATTAAGAGAACAAGACAAAAATTGAGATACAAGGTTTTTACATAAAACTGACAATGAAGAAAAAAAACACACAATCCATTCTGAAGCTTACTTTTCTTTTTTCATGAATACTGATGTGAACTACAATCCATTTGCAGCCGCACGTTCGCTCAGTCTGCAATTTATGATTCAAGCTGTAACTACCTCATTTGATCCCATCCTTGTTATGCTAATTTCCTCTCACAATGGTAGCAAATCAGTTTGATTTAACTGTGCAAACTGTGTGAGTAGAGGACTGTGTATGTGTGTGGCGTTTGGGAGGAGTGGGTGCTACCACAGTTATGCTTGTGCGACTGTATGAGTGAGCTTACATGCATGTGTGTGTATTTGTGTGTGTGTGTGTGTGTGTCAAGCAGCATACAGTTGTCAGAGAAGTGAGAGGTGTTTTTGTGACAAAGCCAAAGCTTCCAATCTGCATTTTGATGTCATTAGCTTGCCACATCAAGCTGCTTCAGTGGTACTTTAAACCCAGATTGTATTTTCAAGAGCACTACACAGAATATGGAATGAAAGGCTTAAAAACCATCGAAAAGACCCTTACAATAAAATCATTAAAAATTATTTAATAAATTATTTTAGATATTGGTTGTTTAGTATATTTTGTGTTGTTCAGTATATTTTGGTGAGAATTGCTTTTCTAAAATCAGCATAGTGAGAAATTGGAAAACAAATATTTGCTTATTTGCTGTTAGTGTAACCATGCACTGCGCACACACACACACACACACACACAAACAAACACACACACACACACACACACACACACACCACTTATCTTTACATCACTGCATTGTAAAATCAAAAAAAGTTATCTCATTGTTGGTCACCAGCTCAATCTTCAGACCTCTAATACCTGGCTGAGATTTACTTTTGTCTTCCTGTGGCTCTGTCAGTCTCTTTCTCTCTTTTGCCTCCTGTGTACAATACACCTTTTTACATTTTAGTGTATGATGATCTCCTTTCTTGCACAATTTACAGGAAGTCATATTCAGGGAAATGGAACCACACATTCCAGTGTCAGATGCTGTACAGTATAACACAAAAACTGAAAACTGTAAGTAAAGACAATGGGACAGTAAAGGGGAGACTCACACACAAACTCATATGGATGACTTTTGGAATGCAGCATATGGTCTCAGTCCACAGAAGATGAGGCCTTTGTGTGACCTCTACAAGAGAACAACACAATCAGCAAACTACACACACACACACACCTATTAACATCTGAGTAGCTAGAGGCTACTAGCCAATGGAGACCTTTGAACCACAGTCCTTCAAAGTTGACCCTTAACGCTGTGAAAGACTTATCCCGACTCCTCTTCTAAGACCTGTGTGTGAATTTGTGTGTGTGTGAGAATGAGAGTAAGAGAGAGATAGAGAGACAGAGAGAGAGAGAAAGAAAGAGAGAACAGGTGAATCTAAATTATTCTTTCCTGCTGGAATCTCTGGAGTATGCGGCTGGCAGAAAACAAACCAGAAAGACAGACAGTGATTGAGTTAGCAGGCAAGTCAAAGTTTCTTTCTGTCTATCTGAGACTTAGAGGTGTATCCTGAGTCAGTATTCTATAGCTGTGATTTTTTGAGCCATATATTTCCTTATATAACTTCAGGAAATATAGATTGACAAAATACTTTGTACTTTTGACAAAATGTCTGTTTTCTTTATTGCTTGTTGTTCCCGCTGAATCAAGACCACCACTTGTCTTGTCATCAGTAACACAGCTCTAGTGCAGTGTTTTGGAACTTATTACCTGGATAGAGTTGTGCAGTGATGAAGGCGAGCAGGTGAACAGATGTCACATAATTCTGCTGTCCCAGACATCAGTCACTTGACAACACACTGCTTATCCATTTTATATGTATTTATGTAGTTGTTGAACAGGAAACCTAACCATGTACAGACCACTGACAAGGGGACAACTTGGGTTTTATTTTTGAGAATCTGGCAGTTGGCCTAACGGTTATAGTAATCCTGTCCTCACCAAAGAAATTTCTAATAACATTGGGAAAATGACAGCATTGCTAAAAGGGATGGGGCAACAAACATGAGCATGTTATTGTTCTATCAGTTTGCTACAACTATCAGTTGATCACCCATCACAGTTTACATAACAACTTCCTGGTTCAACTTTTGGTTTTTACAACCTGTATGATCATTGTTTTGTTTTTGTTTTTTCCCATTGGGGCAATTTTCAGTGATGTTCTAATAATCACTGCAATAAGTTGGTGAGTAGAATGTCCAATGGCCACAGTTATACAAAAAATAAAACCGAGCTATAATAAACTGTAGTTTACCTTTAAGTCTTACCTGCCAGTCCAAGAGTTGAATCTGGTGTTCCACTTTGTACAATAAATGGAGAGGCTCACCAGATCTGTTGTCCTCTCATCACTGGATGTCAAACACATCTGACTAGGCATTACAACAAGCAGAAAATACCACGACTTGAGGCTGAAGCCAATGTGGTACTGATGGCTGCTAGATGCTGGCTCCAAAAAATCCTTGGCTTCACTTGACTCCCATTTAAAAAGTGTCAACTGCAAATACAATGTCAATCATTTTTTTCAACGAGTCATTATGGTGTTAATCTCTAAATTCAGGCCTTCCAAGAAGTGTGCTGGTGGTCATTTGGGCACTTATTTCTCTGTTAGTAAGATTTGATGATTTATAATCTTCAAATTTATAGGCTTTGCTGTCTGCTGTGTGGGCACTGATTCACAGCTGCGATGGACAGTTTGCTCACTTGTTGCTCTCCAGGGCTCCAGGACATTCACTGAGTAGGACGATTGTTGTAACCAATGGGTGACAATTCGGTCCATCTTTCAGTCTATAGCATTACCATCTTCTATCAAAAGGACAGGAAAGATCGCTTCAATGCTTTTTAGTCAGCAAGAGGTACTACTGTACCTGGACTAAAGTCTGCCACAGAAAAAGTCTGCATTAAATATTATCTTTCCTTGGCATCTCCCCTGCCACTGTGTTCCTGCTTTATCATTGAAGTCAAGGTACTGGGTGCTCAGCAGTTGCTTAGAGTAGAGAATGGTGATTGAAAGTGTCTGATTAGAGCATGACCCCTCTGGCCCTCCATTTGTATCAGCCTGACCTTAGCTGGCTTCTGATTTGCTGCTGCATGAGCAAAGTCCAGACGATCCTGTCACCAGCTTTCCTATTTCCAGGGATCTTCCTCACAAGTGAAGAAAAGACCTATTTGTTCTGCAACACACTAATTTAGTAATATGGGACAAGGCAAGTATTGATACTGTTCCACTATTATTCACTCTGTCAACGTGCTTCACATTCTGGGCTGCACTCTCCAATCAATTAATTTCTTTATTTCATCTGGATAATTCACCAAGTATTGATAGTGCTTTTCAGGAATGAGTGTGTATACAGTATTCAAGGATATTCTGCCATTCTATGATATCCAGGGAGGTCCATCAAAGAGTCAACCACTTGCTGGCTCCACTCCACCACCAGTATGTACACTTCAGAGGGATACAGTCCTATCTCCTATCTTCATATGGGCCTACACTTTATGAAGATGCTTCACACCGATGGAGTCTCATCGCCAAAAATTGTTGTGTTGCTAACATCACTGAATATTGTTATACACTTCCAATTGATCTCTCCTGACTTAAATGTGTCTCACAGCCTTTTCCCACTAGCATCTGTGCTTATGAAGGTTCTAAATCAGGCCCAGTAAACCTGGCCACTTCACTCTGAACACTTCACTGTACACTGAGTCCAGCAAGAAATGTGCTCTCTCACCCTGAAACTCAGGTTTAAGATATTTGTCTCACATGGGGGCCCAAGCACACCAGCACATCACTGCTGTTACCTGCAAAACCCAGTCCAAAGTCCAAAACCAGTCTATTTGACAAATGGCAAAGAAATAAAGGAAAACTACTTTTACACATTACATGTTAACTTTTGCATTCAAATGTAAGATGCTGTTTTGTTAGTAATAAAGATATGGGTGATAACGTTGTAATGAGCAAATCTTAGCTGTGAAATTAAGTTTGGGAATTCAAGGCTGAAATAAACACAACTGAAGCATTGGGAGGGATAGAGAACCAAGACTTGTTAATCCTTAAATCCTTAAACCCTCAAGAAGGAAAAATATGATTTAACAAGGGCCATATTATTTTAACAAGCTTTCAGTTTAGTTGGACTGGTATTTATCCCAAAATCTATTTGGACTCCATCAGTATCTCTCTGTTTCCTTCACCTTTCCCTTTCCCCCCTCCTCTATACTTCTCTGCCTTGCTCACTCTGTAAATCAATTTTGGGCTTGAGGCTGCTGTGCCTTGCAGGCATCTCTCTCTTTGATAGTGTTCCCATCGCAACTCTGAGTGTATGTGTGTGTGAGCACCCACCACAGCTGAACAGAGGAGCCAAGCCAGATTTCCAAATTCTTTGTAGGATTTTGGTTCAAACTCAGCCCTGTTGTAGCCAAACCAACAACTTAAACACACGCACACACACAAACACACACACACACACACACACACACACACACACACACACACACACACAGAAAGACACACAAACAGCTCTACATCTCTATGCGCAAAGGGCTTTGAACAATGGGGATGTGAAATTAGGAGTTTTGTTCTCCTGCTACACATGTGTAGGCTTAGCATTAAAGAGATAGACAGAGACAGACAGAAGGAGAGAAATAGAGAGAGAGTGCTTTGAAGGCAGATGTACCTAAAGGCAATGTCCTTCAAAGAGTTTGTTGCTCAAAGAATTTTGATGAAAAAGTGTTTACAGACAGACTGAGACAAGAGAGAAAATTATGCATAAACATGTGAGAAGATGAGCTGATTCCCACATGTTGAAGTTTCTCATAGGTGCACACACACATACACATTCTGACCTTTCCCATGTGGCTTTATCAGTAGAGACAAATTGGGATGAGTCCAAGCTCAAACAGCATCTGTGAAAACTATTAAATTATGATTAGAAAAAAACTTTTGAAAAAAAGCAAAAGGGAAACTTTTAAATGTCGTAATTGTTTCTTTCTTTGCATGTGTAAGATTAGGGTGAAATATGTAAATTAAACTACTGTTGCTGCCACATCACTGTTGGGTCATCACACAATGAATAACAGCCAAAGGTTTTGCACAAAAGTCTTTATATATGGGAGTGTTCACTATTTGGAGTTCTTGTTGGTAAGTAAATTGTATATTTGAGTGTCTACTTTTTACATATACAGCATTAGACTTGTGTCTGTCTTCTCTCTCATGCCTGTCTTTATTCTTCTCTTTGCGAGCCAGTAATGTAACTGAAAGAGAATGCACCACATACTCTTCTGTTAGAACAGCCTCTGTCTTCCCATCTGACCTGAGAATAATTCCAACCCTCACACAGTTGTCACTCAAGCACTAGTCCTCAAAAACAACTGGCTCTTCCAGGTTGTGTGCACATTGGAAAACTGCTGCAAATGCACCTCTGACAGCCTTGCAGTAAACCCTCTATGCTATTCTAAACTGCAACTGTAAACAAATGTATGGAAACTCACTAATAACTGAGCATGGAATGTATCATATAAGCCGGCACTGTGGCCACCTGTCATTGCAAGTGATCCCAGACTTTGAACTCACACTAGCAGACTACTGTGAAGACCTCACAGTGGGTCATGCTTGGTTAACTGTCTATGGTCCATCTCATGTGGAATAGCTCCACCTGTTGACTGTTGACTGAATAACTGGTGACTGGTTCACAGATGGACATAATATATAATACAGCCTCAGTTCCATAATACAATTTTAAAATGTGATGCCACCTTGGCAACATTTTCAGTTGTCTTTAAACTACCAGTGAGACAGGAGACATTGTGAAATTATGTCTTCAGTGCAATAAGACACATTTGAGTTTTGTTGCACATGTATTAAAAAGCCTGGAGTCTGAGCATTCAGAACATTCCCATGCATTTTCTTGTTTAAAAACCATGGTAAGATCAGATTGGTTGTTTTGTGCTGTGTAAACTCATCTGAGGATAATGTGTGAGTCCAGTATGCGCACTCCCCTGACAGGAGTAACACCTCCACAGTACACACTTTGTGCACACCATTGTGAAATAGCAAACACATTATTGCATCATTCAGTTTTTGATTTGTTTTTGAGTGTCTGATTTTATTTTATAATATTATTGATTCTACCATCACCATAGATTATCTTTCATCACCATCTTTCATTATCACCATCTTTCCTCAGCAATACACCAAACCAAATTATTATTAATTTTATTTGCAAAATAACATTTTCATAAAGAGAATCACCCTTGTACACACACATAGATAAAATTAACAACACTATTTTTAAAAGCCAGCTTGGATTGTCTGACAAAGTACAAGCACTCTGATTGTTTTTTCAACTTTTATTCCTTTTTGCCAGAGGTTTCCTTGAAGAGATGTGTCAGGCAGTGAGACAATGAGATACATTAAAGCTGCCATAAAATGGAAAGAACCACATGCTTCTGATGATTTTCTATTGAGATTATGAAATATGAACTTTGAAGTTGTAACATTAAGTCAAAGCATGACATCCTGGAATGCTCTGGCAGGCACTGATGTCAGATTTTTTGCTCTGGTGTTTAAAGTCAGTGAGTCCCAGTGGGTGGAAGTGTTGATTTCACAAGATTGCCTGAATATAATGAGCTGATATATCTTTGAATAGACATGATCTTTTCCTTAAAATGTCATTCTAATGATATATTTTTTCTCCTCTTTCATACCTTATACATAGGAGAATAACAGGAAGGTTTAGGAAGACAGAGAGGATATGTAACACAGGCTGTGATTTATTTGCCACAATGCCACACTACATGGCATACATCTTAGCCTGACAAACTAATGGGATCTTCTTCAAATATCTTTCTTCAGTAACCTGGCAAGCCTGTATATCAACAATACAGATAATTCTCTTTAAAGAGAGAGATGATGAGATGATTGGCACAGAAATCCATGTGTTTGGAGCTCAATCTGTTTCATTGTCTCATTTGACCTACTGCTTTGTCAATGGTAAATACTCACAGATGAGTTATAATATATAAATATAAATTATTATAGCTACTTAGACTAAAGATATCAGGTAGCTAGTTCATTTTTGTTTTTAAACTTTAATTCTATATAAACTTGTGGGGGCTTTCTAATTGTATTATCAACCTTCTCTTCTTGTTCATAATATGTGTCAAATATACAGTATATAGACTATTTATAAAATAATACTTTTCTTGCTTCTTCTTGGTTTTCTTGCATTTCTACGTGATTACCATACTTAAAATTAATAAACATAGAACAGTGCAGATCTGCAAAACGTTCTCCTGTATGAAAACAAACATTTCTATGGAAAACATGAACTTGATTAAAAGCTTTCCAAGAGAAGTTAAGGTGACTGTTTCCTATTTTCCCGTACTGATTCATTAGGGCCTTGCTGCTTTATTAAAACTAAATACTCACAGCTGAGCAAAAAGAGGTTTCAACTGAACCATATTTTACCTTTATTAAGTGTTTTCATTCAACCAGTCCTCCATATTAACTAATTAACTCCAAGACAAAATATACCATTGATACATGCACTCCAGAATGACAAATAGAAATGAAAGACAAGAAAGAAAGAAAGACAAATAAATACCTTTTATGATGTGACAGGAAAAAGTCAGGGTTTGGGCTAAAATAAGCACTTTGTTAAGGTTGTTATGGTTACAATAATAACCAAGTGGTTAGGGGACGATCACAGTCATGGTTTAAAAAACAAACAATGGTGACTTGTGGCTGTATACTGGAAACGATTGGGCTTCCATGTTAAAGTCAGATGTTTTGCTCAATTTGTCTAATGTGTGCAAAATTTCACAATTGCACCGCAATTAACAACTACTGTAACAAAACTGAATAGAATTGACCAGAAACAACCAGTAACCACCTGCTTAGTTTTCTGTGCAGTATCTCTAAAATCATCTCAGTTTTAAAAATAAAGCATATTTGAAATTTAAATGTGCTTATGTGTGTAAACAGACTATCACCAAAGATACAAATAGAGTATGAAAAATTAGCTTTGTCAATACTGGGGGCACAACTGAAGCTTAAAGAGAAGCTATTCAATAAATTAGGGGACACAACAGCAAAGGGGCCTCAGAGTGCTCAAAAACCTATGTCCTCCACTTTAGATGAGTGAAAACACTGAAGAAACTCGACTAAGCTGTACTTCTCATTGTCTGAGAGCAAAATATAATATTTTCAACATATAGGTCTTAATCATCCCACTGCAATGTTTCATAACCTCATGTCCAAAGTCTTAAAGGCTGCAGCAGAACTCTTTATGATTCAGCTCCAAGCCTGCAGCTCTCAGCAAGACCCAGCAGGGTCAGAAACTATCAGTAGCTCGCTATAACTCATTCAGTTGTACAGATCTTTCTCTGTGTCTGTCTCAGGCTCACTCATCCACTCTTGTCTTGCATGCTCACTTGCTTGTTATCCTTGTCTGACATAACAAAGACAAAACGACCTTTCTTTGCTATGCTTCTCAGTTTTCTTATCATGAATTTTAAACTGCATCTCTCATCAAAATTCTTATAAGATATAAAAGCTTTGTAACTGTCATTTATGAATTCCAATACTATATATAGACGACCCTAAGTGATATTTATGTGGTATATCTGTAAACATCAGTAAAACTTGTTCTCATGAACATGTTTTATGATGATTGAATGATGAGTATTGAACTGGTTGACAATAAACAGCTCAGTTTGTTTAAGCTATGGCAAAACTTAGTACAACAGTCTATGAGGCAGAAATGAAACAACTCCAATGCAAGATGTTATATAGAAAATGTAAACCTTTAATATTACTACACAGAATATGCCAAATCATAAGCCTATATATCTGAGGACCAAAACAACAAGGGTGAATGAGCAGGATAGAATACAAGTGATGTAAAAAGAAAGCTTGTGCAAAAAAATGTGAAACAGGGCCCATATTCCCACCTAACCCGGCCTCTGAAATTACATTAGAAAACATCAATATGAAAAAAAATACTGTAAACCACATGTTGATATGCATGAGGTCTCATTCCTCACACACACACACACACACACACACACACACACACACACACACACACACACACACACACACACACACACACATAGACACAACACACTGTTACACTGGGGGGTGTTCAAGTTATCCAGATGTGGTGCTGTGTGCAATAGAAAGTCCAATGGGACAGAAAGGAATGTACAGTTGGCTCTGGACATACAGTGGGGCCTCTGTGCAGCTCTCCCCAGCCCTGTAGTGTGCAGATGGAAATACCTATGTTTGTGTGTGTGTGTGTGTGTGTGTGTGTGTGAACTGTATGTGCATGTATATGATTGCTTGCATGCATACACAGGCAGACAACCCTTCTCTTTCATGTACACACACAAGCACACACATGTGCTCCTGCATATGACCTTTAGTGACCTGTGAAGGGATTAAAGCACAGCATGGTTCTATGCTATGGCTGTCAACCTGTCCTCAGTCCCTAATATGCACACACACACACACACACATACACAAACAGGTTTCATCCTGTCCTCCACCTCTGTAACCTCTTCCACAGGCTTGCAGATGTTTCCTGAGAAGAAAAACTATGGGAACTAACGCTTGCACCATGTTGTCTGAATTTCACTGCCCAGTTTACTGCTAAAATGTACCTGGAAAGGAAAGAAAGTCTGCATCAAAACCTTGTAGGAATATTTCAATAACTGGCCATTATCCATTCACAGTGACAGACATCTCGTGTTTGAGGGCAGAGCTATGTATTTCATTTCAATGCCAATCCTGGCTATGGCATCATTGTGTTCTGTGATTGTTCATTAGTTGGGTCCAGTTAGGTACTTTTCCTGTGAAGCTCTTTTTTGTGATGGAGGAAAAAAACAAACAAACAAAAAAAACCAAAACAAAATTGACTTGACTTGAAACATGAGACATCCTTTTTTCTCCTTTAGTTAAACACATCTGTTGTCTGCACAAAGTCTTCAGATTCAGATTATGTTTGAATGATTACTACAGCAAATCTCTTGTAATTCTGCATCACAGCCAATAGTTTCATTCAGCTTCACACATGATGACGGTGCCACCTAGAGGTGCATTTGCATGCTCTTGATGAATAAGCCACCACAGTCTGTGGCATGCATGATATCATGCTGTGTTGTTTCCATAATAGTATTCAACATCCAATAATCATTTCTTGTTTACTCTTTACATTATATACATATACATACGCATTAATAAGTGCTTAATTAAATGCTGCAGCCTAATGATAAATGTTCCTGGTGGAAATTACAAAACAAAAGGTAGGTATTTATTCTAATGTTGTATTCATGATCCAATGTTTAAAATTGAAATTCAAATCAATATGAAAATGAAACTGCATGAAAACCTGTACTTATTAAACATGTCATGTGATGATTTCTGCTGTGTTTTTCTCAGTGCTGTAAAGACATATCACATACCTAGTTAACCAATTATAGATGCTGTTGTCAGTATTAATGTTGATTTTAATTTTAGTGAATGACTTAAGTATCTCTTTTTGTATCTTTGTATCTGTCTGCTTTCATTCCCTCTTTCTGTCTCTTTCTCTCAAAGGTGCGCGCACACACACACACACACACACACACACACACACACACACACACACACACACACACACACACACACGCCTCGTCTTCCTTCACTGTCTCTATGGGCTCCAGAGATAGGATGACCCTCCTAGTGTGTAACAATGTGTGTTAGCACTAACAGCACCTCCGGGGTAATAGAGAGGTTGCTCTTGTGTGTCTGTGTGTGTGATGTATGACAGAATATATTTGTGTGTGTGTGTGTGTGTGTGTGTGTTTTCATGCATCTCTTGGGGTAGCCCAGCTGAAGCCAGCTGTATATCACAGCAGTCTCCCATGTGTAACTTCAAAGTCGCAGCACGCTCGGTTCAGGCTATTTATGACACAGTCACAGGAAGGACACATGTGTTTATGCTGGGCTTTGTGTAACAAAACCTGGACATATATAGAAATACTGCTCACCTTCCTACTGTCTCTATGTTCTTCCTTCAAGGATACCATGTCAGTAAGTTTTCTCAGCAACTTTTGAATCTAAGAGGACTGCAGAGAAATCTCTCTGGCCCTGGACAGGAGATGCATACATACTTGCCATGTGTCCTTCACACAAAAATAACATTTCTTTGAAAAGTGTCTTACCACAGAGAATTTGACTCCCTTCATTGTGTTTTGATTTTGTTTTTCATTTCTGCTTGAAACCTTTTTGACTGGACTGACTTGGGAGAGGATGAGATGAACAACAGAGAGGACATAGAAAACTGGATAAAAAACATATGGAAGGGAAGAATCTGTAAATAAACATTGCAGTGATTCTCATCTCCACAGACTACATTTCCAAAAGAATACAGGAACAGTTTTGCTCCCCATAGACAGTAAGAGAAGTTGTAGTCCTCTGCTGCTTGTTTCTTCTTTGTCCTGTGTTTTGTTTACTTTGGTCATGCTGGGTTTCAGTGAACTTGCCACCCACTGTTTCTACTTTAGTCCTTACATTCCTGTGACAATACTCCAATTAATGTTAGAGGCAATTGCTAAGTAAAGAGTGTCACATTCAGTGGCAAGAGGGCAATATGACGTGTGAAGATGAATGCAGCTTTCTTTTTTTTATAGGATACGAGGAATGCATGAGTGTACAGGTTGGTGGCTGGGTGAAGGCCTGGATGTTTGTGGTTTTAAATGAATATATATGCAAAATGTTAATTGACAACATATGCAATTTGTTTTCCTAGAAAATACACTTGTAGCAATACAATATCTGCTTGTGCAACTAAAGTGCAATTGATGTTAATTTTAAGACACTGAAAGATGGTGGTCTTGGTTATGTTTTTTACCCAGAAAATGTCAACACATGAGAAAGAATGCATTTACTTTTTCAATATTTAATGAAAAACAAAATATTCTCCTTGCTTAAACAAAGTTATTTTAGTACCCTAAACCTAACTGCATGTGGGAGTCAGGATACAAAGTTCAATTGAAACCCTTTCTTGACTAGGTGAACATAATCCAAGCAGGCAGCAATTACATTTCCTTCAAAATATATTTAGCTATAATATATATTTAAATTCTAGGAGCCAGCATTATAGATATGATAAAAGCTTCCACAGGCCAAAAACTAGTTACAGTGATTTGGATGAGTTTTTATAGGGTTGAAGGGATGTTGAACTCAACATCATCCAGAATGATGTGCAGTGGTCACAACATTAAAAAAAAAAAAAGATTTGTAAAAGAATATTACTATTACACAATATTACACTTCATTACTACTTATTACAGAATGTGCTCTAGTTTTTTTCTTCAAAAATAGCTTTTTACATAAGCTGCAGCACGTTTATTCTTCAAGCATTTGCAAACTCTAAAATCTTACACACTATTCTCAAGCTCTCACATTCTCTCCCCCTCCCACCCTCTGTCTCTCCTTCTGTCTGTTCCTGTGCGACAGAGTCAGTAACACCACAGCAGGAGGTGAAAGAAGGAGAGCTGGAGGCAGGAAGAGAGAAGTGGAGGGAGGGAGAGGGTGCAAAAGTGCAGCACAGAATCGCGCTTGACAGTAGAAGAGAGCAATGCAGAAACGTGTGACACCGCAAAAAAGAGAAGATGGGGGAAAAAAAATTGTGTCTTTGTATGTGCGACAGAGTGAGTCTATTCCAATAACTACATCCATGTTTGTGAATCACTGTGTGAACATGTGTGTCTGTGTTTATGTGTGCGTGTGTGTGTGCGCACACCAAGTAGGGTGCCAGGCAGCAGCAGCTGGGAAGGCCTTCCTCTGTTCTCCTGTCATCAATAAATGATCAGAGTGGGCCATCTGGAGAGAGGGAACCACCAACCACCAGGACCTGGCACTGAACGAAAGACGGAGAGAAAAGAAAGAGAACGTGAGGATAAATGGAGGGAGATGTAGTGTTGTGAAAAGAGGGAGATGGGACAGAAAGAGAGTGAAGGGGAAAAAGGAGTGAATTCAAAAGGACACAGCAGGGTGATAAAGAAGAAAGGTGAATAAAGAAGAGGTGAATTAATGAGATGGGTGAAGAAGAGTGAGGAGTGGAGGAAAAGAGGAAAGAGAGGACAAATGAAATATGAAGAAAGGAGATTTGATGAAAACAACATGCAAAGATAAAATGATACAGTACAAAGAAAAAAAGAAAAAAAAAAGAAAAGAGGTTCAAGTAATGGAAGTGCACAGAAATTAATAGAATGAGAATGTTGTGTTTTAGTGTTTGACCGAGGCCTCCAGTACAGCCATCACTTGCTCTTTTATGTGACCGATCACAATGTAAACTTATTAACACTTTTCTTTTTTTTTAACAAATGCCCTTCCCTCTCACTCTGACTTTATGCTTATCTGCTGAAGCTTTGTTCAGTTTTGTTCATGCATTTTCAGAAATTTAAAATCAACATTGCTTGCTGCACTGTGGAGAAATAAACAACAAATGAAATTGGCTTTAATAAACACTGGCTTTAAACAATACTTAATTAATACTTACCTAATCAATGCTTTTAGTGCTGTTTTTTAAGATTCAGCGAGCAGTGTCCAGTAAAGCATAATAGTACACAGGAAAACTCAGTTTGAAACAAATAATTACCAAATCAACAGAAGATAGTGATTTAAAATACTTAATACTTAATATGATGAAATGACAACAACAACAAAAACAATACCCATAGTGTAAAAAACACAAGAATTTCCCTTTACAGTACATGTCCTATAGTGTTTTCTGTAAGATGTACACAGTTTTCAGGTTTACTAATCTAGCAGAGGTACTTAAAGTTTGTCTAAAATTGGTTTTGTCTACCCAAATAGTTGACAAACTACCACAGATGACACTTCATGTCTGGGCAGCAACATTCAAAAACTTGAGTAACAAAAATACCATCTGTGGATGTGTGGTGAAAACTGGTTGTTCTTAGGAAAGCTGTTAAATGTTTGTACATGTGATGTGTTGTGTTGTTCAAATCCCTGCCTATGTGGATTTACAGTAATAAAGGGCCTCTCTAGTCCTTCAAAGACAAAAAACATGTTCTTTAGGAGTGAAAACCTCACAAAGAGGCAGAGAAAGCAACAAAGGATGGAGAGAAGGCGGCATAAGACTAAAAAAACAGAGGAAGACAGGAAATAGAGAGAAGACAACAGGCAGGAGAGGATGCCATAAGATGTCAGGAAGTGCTTAGGGCAACCTCCTGATGTTGAACCTATAGGCACATACACATGCTCTTACACACTCACACACTCACACTCTCACTCTCTCTCTCACACACACACAGTTATTTTGATTTGTCTCTTTTCCTTAGCTAAAAAAGAACAAAATATTTAAGACAGTTTGAAGTGTTATCACTTAAATTATAATTTATCAGTGTGTTTTTAATCCTCTGTAGGGCTTTCTTTATTTCACTAATGCATTTAACTAGTTATTCTATTCATTAAATTTTACTTAACACTATACTCACCACTCATTCTTTTTCTTGTTCAAAGCAAAGCAATATTTATTTAAGTAGGAGACTGTTTCTGGGTTTATCTGGTTTCTCTGGCCTCAGAAAGGCTAAATATGTAAAATTAAATTCTCACCAAACCAAAGACCATAATCAGATTTTTATGGAGCTGCAGAGCATATATTTGATTTTTAATGCCCACGTTTTTTTTTTATCCAGTCTTGATATTATTCATTCATAAATCTTCCATATTCACTTATTCCTGTTCAGGGTCATGGGAGGGCTGCTGGCTATCCCAGCATACACTGAGCAGAACGCAAGGAAACACATTCATGCACATTTACACTTGTGGGCAATTTAAATCTTCAGTTCACCTGACCTGCATCTTTTCGTACAATGGGAGGACACCTGAAGTAAACCAATGCAAATGTTGCTGTCTGCGCAGTGTCATTTCCTGTGAACTGTCTGGTGCCTTAGAGATATTCTGGATCAACTCCACCTATCAGAATCTGACGTCTAGCACCTGTTGAAAACTCTCTCTGGGCCTGACTTTATCTGACCCTCTGCAACCAGCAGATTACCTGCAGTCTCTTCAGCCTGTACCTTCTTTTCCCATTTCCCAGTTTTGCAAGTCACAGTTTGTTTGTGTCTTCTTTAGATTGAATAGGGAGAACATAACAACTTCTAAGCAAAGACTGTTCAAAGATCAGGATATCCCTGCTGTAAGGTGACAATCCTCCATAACTGAGTCAGTGTGGTTCTCTGAATACTGGTATGATTATGATGTAAAGTGCATGTTTATCCTCCTTGGTTACTCTCCCAACAAACCTTTACTCTTCCTTTTCACTGGATATGAAGTACTGTCATATTCAAACAATGACCTCCTAAGTCCTAAGAAATCACAAATACATATTAATTATTACATTGTCTACACTTTAATAAAGATATTCTGTCCTGTAGAGTAGCATTTCTGTTTGACAATGAGGCCTATGGATATTATGTTAAGTTAATGGCTTAATATGCTGAACATAAAAACATTATATATAAAATCATAAATGTTTTTATGTTCAGCATATTAAGCCATTCCAGTAATCTCTTAAGCAAGATCTGGCAGTGACAGCTCCTAAGCTACATACTTGTCATTCTTTGCTGTGTGAGAATATGTGTGGCACACACAAATGTGTCCTTGAATTCTACATGCATTTGTGTGTATGTGTGTGTGTGTGTGTGTGTGTGTGTGTGTGTGTGTGTGTGTGTGTGTAGTGCTTCAGAGGCATTTTCCTTGACAGGATTTAACTCATTAAAAGTACCTGAATATGGTTGTTTCGCTGTCCGTGGATCTTTTTTTTTTTTTTTTTTTTATCTTTCCTGGTATCTGGCTAGGTGTAGAGTTACAGGTTTTTATTGCAGTTGGGATAACCTTAAAACCTTCAATGTGCCTTTTTCACAGAATGTCACAGTTGGAAAAGTAAATGTGATTGCTGAATTCCATTTACAGCTGCTTTGGTTTCAGGGTCCTCATATTGCGCATGCTGGCTCTGTCACACTGGCATGGCTTACTGGGACACTTAAAATAGACCTTTTTCACAGCAGACATTTTGACAAGTCAAAGCAGGAAACACACATGTGCAATTAATAACATTAAAGATCCCCTCCAGACATGTTTTAAGACAAAGGTTTTCAAAGTGGGAGGCAAGCTTCCCCACATGGCTCCAAACAGTTGCAGGGGAGGTTCAGTGAATGTTGGTGAAAAAATATTACATTACTTATTACATATCAAAAGGAGATCATAGAAAATAGTCTAAATGTGTGATTTGGTTAAAGAGATAATTCAGAGGTACAGTAGTTTTGGGGAATTTTACTGTTTTTCCCACTTTCCCAGAGTCAGAAACAAATAAATGCCTTCAGACAAACCTTTTTATGTATTTGTTGTAGTCACACAGCAATATCAGACTATCTTGGTTCAATTATTGAGTGTCTATGGGATCAAATAACATAATTGTGATTCCATAGGCACCCAGGAATTGAGAAACCACAAAATAGATTTGATTTTGGCAATATTTCTTAGTTGAAAGAAATAGGATTGGACCACTTTCTTTACATGCAACTCAAAGTTCATGCTGTTCACTGCTCTATTTTATCTTAACATGCTCTCAAGGCCAAGATTAAGGACTTCCATTTTCCTTGATAGCTGTTAAGCAGTGTTGCAAGGTAGAGTCAATTTGACAAGTCATTCAGTTAGAAAGGGAGTTACAGTTGTATATCATTTGCATAACAATGGTAAGAAATACACTTAAAATAACTAACTAAGAAACCAAGGGGAAGCATGTACAGGGAGAACAGAATAGGACCAAGGATTGGACCCTGGGGTGCGTCACAAGTCACCTGAGCAGATGAGGAGACATAATCATCAATATCCATAAAAAACTCCTATCTGACAAATAAGAGGCAAACTAGTGAAGGGCAGGCCCCATTAAACCCACCCATGGCTTAAGTCTTCTAAGGACAATAGAGTGTCAAAGGCAACATTCAGGTGAAGCAGGAACAGAACTGAACACTCCCCAGCATCAGCATGCTTTAGTCATTTGAAACCCTAAGAAGAGCAGTTTCAGTACTAAGATAATGTGGATATGATAATAATAATAATAATAATAATAATGATAATAGATAAGATGTCAGTGATCTTATCCACAAATAATGATAAAAACAGTTATCAGTCATCGTCTGAAAAAATAGGTACGGGAGGAGGGGCAGTGATCACCAATCTATCCATGGTGGTAAACAAAGTTCTAGGATTTTTCTTATTATAGTCAATCAGTTTGGAGAAATTGTCAGTTCTCACCTCTTTCACTTTCTGAAAAAAAGATGACAGCAGTTCCTTCATACAAGTAGTGAAGTGAACCTCCAACTTAGTGTTTTTCCAACTATACTCAACCTTTCTGTACTCTCTTTTTAGACACATATGTATAATTACGTATATGTATTTACAACGCATGTTATTGGTCATCCAAGGAGATGAGTTGACTGCAAAATCAATTTGTTTTTAAAAGGAGTGACTAAATCTAAGGTTGACAAACAGAGGTTGTTAAAGGAGCAGATAAGTTGTTAGACAGGACAGGGAAGGTAAATGCTTACTAAAGTCTACAAAGAGAAAGGAGAAGTTGCCAGCAGAGTGGCTATTGAGAGTGGGTTTTGAGAATGGGTTGTGCACTTGATGGAATGGATGTCAGCATTAAAAACAGCACCAAAAATAATACACTTATGGTCAGACATAAATAAGTTATTACATTCATTACAGAGTCATGACAAAAGTCATTACAGAACATTAAGGTTCAGACCCAAAATAAAAAAAATCAAATCAAGTCGATCAAGTCTATGATCATGATTGTATGTTGGCCCTGATGCATGTTCCCTTAAATTCAAAGACTGAGTTGTGCTCAAAAGCTCAACTGCAAACTTATCTGATACATCATCAACATGTATATTGAAATCACCAACAATCATAACTTTGTCAAGTTTAACAACCACGGAAGATAAAATTTCAGCAAATTCAATTAGAAAGCCATTATTTTGGCCAGGTGGGTGGTAAATCAACACCAAGAGGAGAGGATTAGTCAATCCTATCCTGAGCATATATGCCTTAAAAGTGTTAAAATATTCATGTCTATGGAGTGGCAGATGAATTGTTTGGTAAAAATAGCAGCTCGATTCTTCCTCGAATGGACATCCTGGGCTGGACAAGATGTCAAGATCATGAGACACAAAGAAGTCCCTTATGATAAACAACTTGTTACATGCAGATTTCGCATTGATTAAAGCCCCCTCGATCAGAGGTTTTATGACAGCATTGCCCGAGCCACGAGCAGGTTCCTGTAGTCTGCTGTACACCACTGGACTAGAGCGATTGTCTTGCCAGATTGAATGAAATACAGATCAGATTAGCTACATTGGAAGCAGTAGTGTCACTGTACTGGGGAACATATAACCTGGTATTATTTCTGGTGGTTATTCCTACTGGTATACTGGATACAATATAGCCCAAACCCTTCTGGAGAATTTACTGTGTGAAGTGATACCAACACTATAAGTGAAAGGGCTTGGGCTTGGGCCAAGCAATGCAAGGACACCAGGGGCCAGATGCATAAATGATGAGTACACACAGAAACCATGCATATGCCATTTCCTAGTAAACTGGTATTTATAAACAAAGAATGTGCTGTAAGAATGTACACACCTCATGCAGTCTTTAGACCAGGAATATATATCATATCTTATTCTAGAGTGATCTGAGGGTGATGTGATGAGGTGCAGATGAAATATAAGGTGAGGGACTGAATCTTTTCTTTTAATTTACACAGCAGTCAACAATTTATTTTACTATTAATATTCTTTTTATTTTATCTTTAATTGTATCACACCCTGTAAAGTTGATTTAAATATGAACACTACAAACTAATTATTGATTACATTTCTGAGATATTAGTGCCAATGATGGTTTACAGGTCCATTTGATGCATTAATGACATGGACAGTATAAAGAGCTGCAGTGTCATACCTAGTGGTCGTGCATAATGACAGCTGCTCTGCTGTTGGAGAACCTCACCAGGGCAACACAATTGATAAAATGGCACTTCTTTCCCCCCCTTTGTTTCATTGGCAGTTGTACAGACTGGTGGAGCAGGCAGCAAACTGATATGAAAACGGCTGATTCAGGGTGTGTCTTCATCCATTTATGGCTAATTGTGGGAGTGGAAATGAGGCTTGTGCATGTGCGGCCAGTTCCTTAATGACTGAGATTCATAAAACAGACCCATGCATATATACAGCTTTACAAATCCAACAAAAATAATGTGTATGAATATTTCTGGCTTGGTGCTTCCACACAGTTTTAGTTATGAATCTACACAGAGTTTTATACATCTGGCCCCATGTGGGGTGCCATTCAATTAAATGTTTTGACAGTTACCAGATAATTCACTCTATATTAGCAGAAAGGCTTCATCCAGTCTCCATGGCAACAGAACCAGATTTATCATTTTTGGGATTCATTGTATACCAGAAGAAACAGGCTATTCAGCACATTGCATCATGTACTGTTTCCACAGCCTGCAGAAATAGTATGCAGATCATGTGTTAGCAAAAGGCAATGCAGTGAAAATATTGTTCTTGTAATTTTGATCTGAAAGTCAAAATTATGAAATATTTCTAATTATGACTTTAGTCAAAATGACTACTTCTCATAATTTTGACTGACTAAGTCTTAATATCACAGAACTACCCCCCTTGACTGCCACACTATCCAATACAAGAAAAAAATTCTAAGCCTAATTTGGAAGCTGTATTCAGCTTCATTTAAACAATGATTAAAGTCATAAATATATAATTATTTTTACATTAAAGTTATCTGTATGTATGTATGTATCTGTTAATTGCTTTTCTTTAATTATCAATGAGTGAATGGGTTTTAATGGAACATTGAGACCTTCTCAGCTGCCTATGACAACCTGTGGACTGATTTCCATGTGAAGGGCCTGGGCTGGATTTTCCTCAAAAATCCAACAGATGTGACGTTTTTGCTCACTCCCTGTGCCTTGCCTCTCTCCTGCTAACGTCAACAAATGACCAGCATCTACCACAAAAAAATGGTGCTATCCAAGTAGAAACACCCTGCAGATATTAGCTCTCCTGCTATTGAGACATCTAGCAGCCTCCGTCAACCACTACACATTTCACAACAAACACCCCTGTAATGACCGCAAGTCGCCCATTTCTGGCACACACACAGCTAAAACAACATTATTTCCTCACCAAAGGTGCAGGAAACAAACTCCAGAGCAATAGCAAAAAATAGCTTATCCCTTTTGATTATTTTTGTCTGTAGTCCAAAGTTGGTAATAAGCACACATTTCACAGCAATTTACTGATTGGGAGTGAAATTCCTTGCAGGAAAACCGTGCATAACAAAATGTTAGTAATCGTTTATGTCCATATGAGAAGTGTAAGTGAGGAAAAAGACAACTGCAATAGTCTTGGACTGCTGCTTACTCCCTGAGTGAGCATTCACACAAGCATGAGCAACAGGATACTGACTGCAGCTCCCTCAGTGGCCACCGGTGTCAGTAATGAGAGAGAATTTCTGATTCCTACATATTGACTCTATTGACTCTCACCACATTATATATTCAGTTGCCCATTACTGTGTTATTGTATCTCTTTCATATGCATATTATATCATTAAGTTTCATATAAACACACATGGCCAGGTAAATCACATTACACTTTGCTATTGAAATGTGGATATTTGCTCCTGACATCTTCATTTTAACATAATAATTTTACAGTGGGCTACTTCTTACCCTGAAGTGAAAACACTAAATTAAGAATTCATATAAAACATCCTCCAGCTATACTTACCGATGAACCACTCTCTGAATGTGTGTGTACATGTATGCCTAAATGCAGCCCTAATTTGAATATGCATGGTCATTTCAGATTTAATTTGACTTGCTGTGTGACTAATTTGTGCTCCAATAAGTAGCATATGCCCCAGGCCACATAACCTAGCAATTCTTAGGTTCTAAATAAGCTTTCAGAATTCTTTGAATCTAAAAATGTATGCAATGATTAGCCATTTTAATTCAATTAACCTATTAGAGGTCAGTACAGACAAGCCAACGATAGGTGAGCCACACAGCACGCAACAAGCAATTACTGCAAGATCATGTGATTTAAGAGATAAATAGCAGCATTGTGTTGCCATTCTTCTGAAGTCTGATAATCCTATTGTTTTATCCTTAAAAGGGCAAACACAGTAACTGAAGGCGGGACATGTAGTTGCCACTTAAATATGTACACCTGCCAGCATTAAGTAGGGGAAACTTCCCCTTAAAAAGAGCAAGGATTCTCTGCATTTAGACTGCTGAAAAAAATATTCTTTAGACATTTACTTGATACTGAGTCAAAAGCATCAAGCAGTTATCTCAGATTTTTCAGGGGAAAAAAAAGTTAATTCTGCTAAACTTCCAAACTACCTTATGGTAAAGGTGCACCATTGGGTGAAGAATTGGAGTCCATCAAGAAATTGGAATTAACACAGTGTATCATTAGTCTAAATTAGAGTCCTATGTAACATGATGTATTACTATTGTACTATATACTCCAAACAAACCATATGGGGAGTCTGAGTCTTCCTATGGTTTGGTAGTATTGTTGTTAGTACTCTGTATTTAATATCCCAGTTCAGAGTCATATTAAAAATTCAGCTTAGCCTTTAAAGCACTTTTTTTAATTCATCCTATTTATTCAAGGAAGTTTCACTGAGAGACAGCCTTTCATTTTGCAGGAACACCTTGACCACATTCAAATGGTTACACACATTTACACCTGAAAGCTGCCCAGTACAACCAGTTCTGACCTACTGGCCACTGAGTAGCTCCAATGGAGCAGTTGGGGTTAAGAGCCTTGCTCAAGGGCACCTCAGTGGTAGTAATGAGGGAAGGGCAAGTGCTGCTTTTTTACTTTCCTCTTCAAGATTTATTCTGCCGGTTTGGCAATTGAACCTGCAATCTTTCAGTCACAAGCTTGTTCCTCTTGGTTTGCACTTTAATGTGAAGCACATTGAGATTACCTGTACTGAACTGTACCACATAAATACAATTGCCTTGCCCTGTCTGGGTCCTGTATTAATTCAAAATGAGAGCTGTTAAAATTCATGTAAAGCAATAATAAATGTGTTCTTGTTTTCGAGTCACACCACAGAAAAAATGTATATAAAATTAGGTTTCGACTGAACAGCCTCTGAGTTAACAATGCTCACGCCAACTACCAACAATTTTTGTACTCCCATATAAAAATATACAATTTAAAATAGGCCTTTCAATTAGGCACATATTTTTTTAGGTAAATGTGGACTTGTTTTAGTAAAAATATAACTTAAATGACTAGTTAACAGAACAATCCATAATTGATCACTGTTATGTTAAATTGTCCTTTTTTTCAAAAGTGTTTGATGCACTTAACGTTATTCACTTCTTGCTGAAAAGTCCATGGTGAAGAAAAGCCAATCACCTCTCATGCCTTGCTTTTTGGTGAGGTGCTGCCTGGCAAATACTCTTCCCCTCCCAGCATGGTCAGTGCTGAAGCCACAGGCGGTGGCCAATGTCGGTCCGTTGACTCTACCTGTCCTTCCAGCTGAACAGCCCATGCTCCATCCATCAATGGTTGCTTCACCTGGGTTTAAAATAACTCCTTTAGCGGTAACATTGACCAAAATGGCCCTGTTCACCAGTAACAGCGGATTATCCAAAGTGAATCCCAGTTGTGT
This sequence comes from Euthynnus affinis, assembly GCA_029490765.1. Classification (NCBI taxonomy): domain Eukaryota; kingdom Metazoa; phylum Chordata; class Actinopteri; order Scombriformes; family Scombridae; genus Euthynnus; species Euthynnus affinis. The sequence goes on from CM055847.1 coordinate 21,173,161, forward strand.
CCATTGAAGGTTTGTAAAACTACCTGGTGTAAAAATAATAGCAATTATGAGTATGTGCGCTCTAGTGTTTATATAGTGGGGGATAGGTCATGCTAGTATCCCCTCTATGTCACTGAGTCACCATTTCACGTTTCCAGCAATTATTTTCTAACATGTATAATGTGTTCAAAAAGAAATCTCTGAATTTCCTTTGAATAATTTTTTTATTTTTATACTATCAATATTGTAGTTAATAATATAATTTTGCATGTAGCCTGTGTATATTCTCATTTGTCCAGGTCATATTTATCTCTAGGCAACAATGATTCCAAAGCAACTGGACTTAGATTTGTCTTATGAAGACGTTTTGCCTCTTATCCAAGCGGCTTCATCAGTTCGTAAATACGAAATACGAACTGATGAAGCCGCTTGGATAAGAGGCGAAACGTCTTCATAAGACAAATCTAAGTCCAGTTGCTTTGGAATCATTGTTGCCTAGAAATTTTGCATGTACAGTATGCAGATGATACAATATTTTGTACAATTGCAGACACAATTCAACATAAGCTTAATACACTGCAGCTGACTGCATACACTTTCTACTCATCAATCTAAAAACACATTCACGTTTTTAAAAATCAAAAATAGCCACAAGACCCTTTATTTTCCAATGTCACTTACGATGTACCCAGTAATTATTGATTGATTGATTATAGACATACTCATTGTTTCATTGTGTATCTGTCACTGCAATTAAAATAGAAACAATGCAATGCACCACCCTATTTCAAAGCAGACTAATTGTGGCCATGTGCATATCACTATACAGACATGGTCAATTTAAATAATTTACTTTAACAATTCATATTTCGTTAAGCTCTTTTAACAGTGGAATAATTCTCTGTCTTTCTACTACAAACACGTCCTCTCTCTTTCCCTCTTTCGCTCTCTCTCTCACGCACAGACACACACACACACACACACACACACACACACACACACACACACACACACTAGTCTGTCACTCATCCACCAGCAATGACATGATGAATTGTCTTCATCCCTCAGTCTCCAGATTGGGTAATACAAAGACACGTCATGTCTATCCACTAGGGATGAGCTTCATATAATTTTTTCCTCTGTGGCTTCTTAACCTGTCACTGCTGCTGTGTACTATGTGGGTGGAACAGTGTAAGGCATTTTAACCTTGTATTCAATTATGAGAGCCCATCACAGAGAGGGTGTTTGGTGTCTTGTAGAATTTCTTTAGACCCAGTATTGGACTCAGAGGTACATCTGGGGCACAATGTAACAAAGCATATTCAACATTGTTAAGCTCTCTTTGAACTACATTTAAAATACAATTAACATAACATTACTAATTCAAGCAAGGATGTTTTATTGAGCTAGAACTTCAGGTTAGCTTTTCCATACCAGTGATTTATCATGAAAGAGGTTTGTAACTAAGAAGCAATGACATGTAAATGTTAACATGTATAGTGAGCGATGTTTTCAATTTAAGATGAAAAGATGTGAAGTTTACCCTGTAATTTATACCATATACAAGTTATGTCATGCACCAATGTCCAACATGTAAAGAAAAGCATTGTGGTACTTATTGTTCTCACTATACTCTGAATACATCTCTCTTTGCTGTGTCCTCTTAAAACCATTTCAAGCAGTATGACACAATTTCATCTGATTCACAATAAAAACTTAGACAACATTATACAACATCTGAAATCATCCTCCTGCTGCCTTGATCTTCTGCCTACCGGCTTTCTCAAAAATGTTTCAAATTGCATGGACTCAGATCTTCTACAAATTCTCAAGACATCTCTTCTCATGTCACGTCTTCCCAGAGACCCTGAAAACTGCCGTCATCAAGTAACACTTAAGAACAGTCTAGACACTTCACTAATGAACGATTACAGGCCCATATAAAACCTCCTGTTTTTCAAACAAAACAGCTGAACAACTTCTTTGCACTAGACAGCTGGTTTGATGTCTTCCAGTCAGGATTTTGACCACGTCACAGCAGTGAGACTGCTCTTGTTAAGGTCTTCAACAACATCCACTTAAATGGTGGCAGAATTTCAGTCTTAATATTATTGGATCTCAGTGCTGCATTCAACACAGTCACCCACAACATATTACTATACAGACTGGAGAACTGGGTGGGACTTTCTGGCACAATACTAAACTGGTTTGAATCCACCACAAACTGAGCCAGAAATCTTGGTGTAGTCATAGACTCCGACCTGAATTTCAACAGCCACATTAAGACAATTACAAATTCAGCCTTCTATTACCTAAAGAATATATCAAGGATTAAAGGACTTATGTCTCAGCAGGATTTGAAAAAACTTGTCCATGCATTTATCTTCAGCAGACTTGACTACTGTAAGAGTGTCTTTACACATCTCTCTAAAAAGTCAATCAGACAACTACAGTTCAGAATGCTGCTGCTTGAGTCCTCAGTAAGACTAAGAAAGTGGATCATATCACTCCAGTTCTCAGATCTTTACACTGGCTTCCTGTTTGTCAATGAATTGATTTTAAAATACTATTGTTGGTTTATAAAGAACTGAAAAGCCAAAATACATTTCTGATCTTCTGCCACATTATGAACCATCTCGACATACTAGAACGTCTAGGAAAGGTCTGCATTCTGTTCCCAGAGTCAAAACTAAACATGGAGAGGCAATGTTCAGTTTTTATGCTCCACCATATCTGAAAGAAACTCCCAGAAAACTGCAGGTCTGCTGTAACTCTCATTTCTTTTAAATCAAGGCTGAAGACTTTTCTGCCTTTTATTAAATCAAATTTGATTTTGATTAATATCTTTCACTGCACTGTAACTTTTATTCTCCTGTTTTGTCTGTCTTATTCTATTTCAGCTTATTTTTTATTTCCAATTTAACACTTTTTAATTGTATTGAACATATTTTTATATTGCCTTGTGTTGCTTTTACATTCTGTCTCGATGCCTTTTATGATTTATGTAAAACCCTATGAATTTTGTTGTTATTGAAATATGCTATACAAATAAACGTGCCTTGCCTTGCTTTGCTCTCCTCATCCTCCTCTTCAATCTTTTTTTCATAAATACACTTGAGAAACATACCATATGCACCAGCAGAAGATCCTTCCATGGTGTATACAGTCATAAATCTCCTCACAGCAGGAGGGCCAGCTGCACTGTATTCTTATTAGTTAGTGTGTATCACCTCCATATTAAATTCATTATCAACCTAAACCCAGTGCCTCACAAACTATTTGTTAACTCTTGCAGCAGTGCCACTTGTCAGGTTTTGAGAAACTCTTTGAACAATGCTGTGGTGAAGGATTTTTTTTCTTTTCTAGGGTTTTTTTTCCTTCTGTCACCTTGCTGGTTGTGATCACTGGCAGAAAGCGTCAGGTTTTTGGGTATTCACATGTGCTGGAGACCACCTGCTGAGAAAGCTGCTGCTGACAGCTTCACACACACACACACACACACACACACACACACACACACACACACACACACACACACACACACACACACACACACACACAGATCCTAGAATGCCTGTGATGTAACCTTTACTCCTCCTTGTCATGAAAAAGTATTTTATATAAATGTTTATGCAGGGTATTGAGGGTTACCACCACCTCCTGTTTTCACTTCTCTTTCAACAGAAAACAAAATCCAGGACATTTAGAGTAAATAAAACTGCTTAATTCAGGTTTAGATGTTTATTTCAGTCCTCTGTGTTTTTGGGGTACTTTGTAGACTTTGGAAATGCAGTCTTAAATTATATATGTTTAAAACAAAGTCTGATAACGTGCTTCCATTAAAAAAGGCTAAACTTGTCACAATATACTGACTAACATATTATTTAAAACTATAACCTTTTTACTTCAGAAATCTTAGCCTGATAGGAGAGCACTTGCTTGAAAACCAACCATAGAGGATACTGAACATAAGCACCTCTCTTCCTCTTACAGTATACCCTTGTGTGCCATTTTTGCTGATTCCTCCAGTAAAACATACTCTGCTAACTCTTCTCTCTGCTTATAGAAAAAAAAAAAATCAAGTATTTCAACACAGAACAATAGTTAGCCGTATACATTAGTTATACAGCAAGTCAGCATGTCATGATGGATTTTGTAGTCTTTTATAATTAGCTAGCAGTTTAGCCCCTGAGCTTGTGTCACAGTTATCCATCAAGGCTATCATAAACTGACATGTTGTGGCAAGCTTACAGTTGCCAACATTGCAGTTCACTCAACCCAACAACTAGAGATTCAACCTGCAGGCTGCATGAGGAGTCTGTCCTGACAGCTTTGTGCACTTCTAAGATGCCCAAAAGACAAGCTGCCTTTCCCTGCTCGAGTAACGTTATGGACACTTCCGACCTCCTTCCGTAGTTCGATCAATCCTGGAGGTCAATGATAGGGCCTTTAATCTCCAGAGCAGTGTGCCATGGGTGATGAGCAGAACTTTCAAAGACTGTTTTCTTCTGTTTCTCCAGAATCATCACATAATGTTGAGAATATTGGCAGCAGTTATAATCTCATTTTGGGAAAACTGCACACAGAGGTTGATCTTCTCTGAATAGGTATTTATTCAAGACAGAGAATAACAAGTGGACATGCAGGTTATCAGCCAGATCTTGAAGACACACCTCCAGGCTGCCTTCATCTTTAGATTAGAAATTCACACCTCACATCCATTGTTCTTTGTCGGGGAAGCGCCAATACTTCTTTGGGATTGGATATTCTGAGACACTTGACAGACCCCCCCTTCCCCCCTCGCTCCAATTAACCTGAATCCCCAACTCTGGCCATGTTGAGAAAATGCAGACTCAGTGATTTCAATATGAGAATACTCACCCAGACCACTTGGTTTACACTTTAGTTTACTATTTTTGGAGAAGGTAAGTGTGCACGTGGTCTATGAGTGACAGACACCATCCATTGCAACAGCATTCCCTTGGGAGGTTCACTCTGTGGGGCTGTTTTTGAGAAAATGACTAAGAGAGCTATACCTCTCTATAATCTTTGAAAAACTGTGGAAGTTGAGTTGATGTCCACATCCCACCACAACACAGTAGAGTCAATTAAAAATGTAACCAATTTAACTAAGCTTCACTCAGTAGAGTAGTTGAAATCCAACCATCAATCCAGCCATATACAATCTTCATTAGCTTTACCATTTCTACTATTTTACACTTTCAAAACTCTGTTGATATGCTCATCCCTAAGCAATGCAGTACACACTGTAAATGTACATCCTCTTCTCGACAACTGCCATAAGCCTACAGTTGGAGACAGTCACTGCCAGTTGCATGTTGTCATTATTTTTTCTTGTGAAATGAAAAGCTATAATTGCAATGAAAAAATGGCTCGATGCAGTATGGGGATAAGCATGCATTTTCTCTCAAGCCATGGTACCGCCATATTATTTCCAGCGCACAATAATTGCTAAAGAAATGTGGCCTGTGATGTAAATGAGACAAAAATTAATAAATAAATAAAAATAACATATCTGTCTTTGCTATGGGCTTATTTTTAATAACTAATCCTTAATTGTTTACAGTACGTGTCTTTCATTTTCTTGATATTTAGCCGACCGTCTCAGGCTTGATGGTGCATGAAGACAGAGTAACAAGCACAATAATTTCCCCATTTTTTCCTTCCCCCTCCTCCCTCTCTCCCTCCTTCCTCTTTCTTTCTCATTCTTTATTTGCTGCGTACATTTTCACTGTTAAATGGAATTATGATCAAAGAGTTTGTGGCTGCGTATTGTGTGTCCTAACATTAGTCACACATCAGTGAGTTGAATTTTGATCTGCCTGGAGCACCACAGACTAAAAAGCAAGGCAGACAGAGGGAGCAGTGAGGAAGCGGAGGAAGAGGAGGAGGGGGGCAACGAAAGCGAAAATAGGAAACATGGCAAAGAGCGAAAACAATGTACTCTGGTGCCAGGATCTTTTTATTTATTTATTTATTTATTTACTGTATATCACTGCCTCACTCTACCTCTCTCTCTCTTGCCATCTCCTTTTCTCTCAGTTTCCCTTGAAGCATTTCAGTTAGAGCCTTGGCTGCCACCAAGGGAATTGAGGATGTGTGTGGAGTAGTGGAGGGAGGGTAACAGACAGAGAGAAAGTGAGATGAAGAGAGAAAGGGAGAGGAGAGTCATGGGTGGGTTGAATAATGAGGTAATGTAATAATGCTTGTCTTCTCTTTGTGATGACACTACTGAAATATCTCCCCGCAAATGCTCAAATGTGCATATTCCCCAGTGTCACATGTAAAAAAAAAAAAAAAAAAATCACAAAAAATGCCATTTTGTCAGCCTTAAGGAAATTCATATATTACAGTATGTGTACTGTATATGTATATGCAGCCTTATGTCTATTCTTTTTTTATTCAGATTTATATTTTTTCACTTGAAGGTGCAGTCCTGCAAATTTAACATAAACTTTGGACCTACAGTGTCAGCAATTTTAACTCTAATTATAAATATAACTCCAATGAAGACACATTCCATATTATTACAACTGCATTTTTATATATTGTCATTTATTATCTGTTTACACATCAGCCTCCACTACGCAAAATAAGGGGACTTAAAGTAAATATGTTACCAATTACATCTCTTCTTTAAGCTGTGCACACAATATACAGTTCCATAAGCACCTGGTATCTAAGACTTTTATTTATTTATTTTTAATCGTTAAATGGGAGGTTATATTGCCTTCCACACTAGTGATACAGAGATGATGACAAACCGCATAGCCTCTAAATGCAAAGATGGCAATCTAAAACAGTTTTTTTCTGAATTTCTGTCAAGTGCACTCTGTTGAAGATATGAGATTTCTGTGGGGCACTGACGATATTCAAATCAACAGTGTCTATGTGTGTTTCATGAAAAAAAAACACCCCATGGCATGGTTGTCTGTAGGCCCAAGTTACACTTTTAGTTGAGTCACAAATGATCCTGTCACTGGCCCTTGGCCCTCTAGTCTAATTATTATTAGCCTTGCCTCTGGTTTCACAGTGCTGTTGCTCAGCACTCAGTTGCAGTGAGACAGGGGTTGATATAATGCATCCACTAAACTCTCTAGTGTTAGTATTGCTACTGTATTGAATATGATGTTTGTCTCTGTACAGGGAACCTTTTGTGATTTGTTTCTGTTGTCCTTATTCTTGACAAGTTTCCTTAGTCACTGACATAGCAGATGCTTGAAGTGTTCAGTTCCTCTCAAGCTTTTGTCTTTTGAGGCATTTGAGAGCTGATACATTACATCACCAAAGCCCATGCTGTCAGAGAGCTACTGCTTATAAAATAAAGGCTTACTAAAATGAGTTCTTTTCGGGAACTGTGATGAATAACAGTAGCTATCTTTTCATATCAGACTATTGTAACCAATTTCCAAATGCACATACCATGCACAAATGTATGCAAGCTTACACACATGCATTCATATATCCACTACTTCACCTCTGCTTAACTCCCCCAACATTCTTTAGCCCCGAGAGGTTTGGCATTGAACCCCTTGTGAACTCATTAGTGTACAGTAGGCCTGTGTTTGTGCATGCATGTATTTGCATGTGTGCGTGTGTGTATGTGAACTTATTTCTGTCTACTGGCATTCCTCAACTCTGCTGAATGATGGAAATATATTTGAGAGATGGGGAAATAGTGCACAGTGTGTGCTTGTGTGTGTGACCATGACCCTCCCCAGGACCACTCCTCCATCTCTCTTCTCCAGAGGGTCTGGAGGTCTTGGCCTGGGGAAGATAATTGGGAGCCACAACACAGGCATGAAAAGACAGAAATGCCAAGGCAATTGTAGTTTACCAATGCTCACAGGGGCCACATCACACATTCACAGTAACCGCACACCAAGCAAAAGCAAAGCTATGGTTGCAATCAATCAAGGAGGATAATTCAAAATAAAATAAAATAAAATGGTGAACATTTTGAACATTGCAGTTATTCTTTTTTCTCTCCTAGTTTGGACAAAATAGATTATCTGGAGAGCTCTTTCAGTTTTTGAAGTTTGAAGATAATCCATATCTGCAGACAAGTAACAAGTGTAGGCCTAACTGCATCTCCAAGCATTATTATGACCATCAAAACTGTATTGCAGCTACTTCAAGCAATGTCCTCGTTATTCATACCAACGTTTTGAGTAGCACAACCCATCCACAAGCAAGCACATACCCACTGCCTCATTGAAGCAGTACTGACCGGGCCAACCTTCAGTGACACAACTACAGTACAGCACACATGGGATCCACACGTCTGTCCTAGAAGAAGAGAGTTCAGGGGTCTTGGCTTGGGGAAAATAATTGGGCAACAGACAGACAGGACATAGTCAAGCCAGGCCAAATTTATCCAAGTAGCAGACAGACAGACATAAACAAGGCAGTTAGTAAGTCCAGTGAGGCCAAAGTAGCACTGCTTGGGCCAACCAGTATGTTGACATGTTTTCACACCCAGAACACACCAGGGTATACTGTATATGGGCTCTGCTGTGAGATGGAGATATGAGACTGCTCTGAGGGGGCTGGCCTTTCTATCAGTGGTCTATCACTCAGTTTTGTACAAAAATCTTGGGAAAAAGCTTTTAATGAAACAAAAGTAAAGTATAGCTTTGTATGTTACAATATGATTTAATATGACAGATTAGAGTTCAGTTAAACAAACACGCAAAAATAAAGGAAAGCCTCCATGATCTTCTTTCCTGAGCAGCCTGAGGAAAATAACTAGAAGGAAAATATATTTTCAACAAAATTATGAGGCACTTCTCAACATAGACAGTAAAAAATCCTGGCCAGAAGGCACACTGACAGTGTTGTCATGGAAATAAGTGCAGCTTCATTTATGAATGGCTGAAAGAAACCCTAAAATTGGAATGTTTAACACAGTCTTATTGAATGTTCAGGCAGGTAATGTTTTGCCAAGGCAGTTAGTCTTTATTCTATGTCCTGTGCACCGAATCCACTTTTTACTGCCCTTATAGCACAAAAGATAAAAGATATTTGAAAGTACAACATTACTTATTGCCCTTTAAAAACACTCAGTACATTCATATACAGTGGAGTATTAATGAAAGTCACTAAGAGTCTCCTTATTTAGATTCTGTGGCCCAAAGCCAGTGTACAAGCATCCCAGCCAAAACAGCAGTAACTGACCAAGCCATGCTGCCAGATGATATGCCCTCACCATGCCTTCACATCCAGAACACACTGGGGATCTATGGGGACAGCTGGGGCAGACAAGGTGAGAGCCTCAGTTCTCAGTGCTGAGAGAGATATAGTAATTGGTCAACAGACAGAGACAGACTGCATTACCTGCTCGACAGTTTCATCAGGGGTACTGTTACTGTTGAAGAAGAACCTCACTATGCACCCCACATTAAACTTTAGAGACACACCGAGAATCTTGCACAGAAAAAAATATAGTAACTAGAAGTGAATATAAACTGATTAAAGGCAGATCATTTTAAGTGTTGTTATCAGCTAACATCTCAGTGCAGTGAAGATGTGTTTATTGTCTTTCATACTCTTTTTTTTTTTTTGGACCTTTTGCAAGAACACTTGATACTGTTGCATGTGTTTCTTCTTAATTAGAAAAGCTTGGGGGATTTGGGCCAGGTTTGAGACAGTGCATGTGCATGTGAGTGCGTACAAGAGTGTAAATGTGTGTGTGTTGGGTTAGTGTATGTGTGTTGTTGGCCCCAGGGAGCCAGGCTCAGACCAAATTACCTGTCAGGGGTTGACATCACCTACCCCCCAGCCAACCATACACAGAGGACAACTGGGCCCTGCTCTAAGGCTCCTGTGAACTGTCAACTCAACTAGCCTCTCCTTCTTTCTCTCTCCCTCTTTCTGACTATCTGCTTTCTTTCTTCCTTCCATTCTTTCTTTCTTGAAAGTCAGGATAGTCTCTGACAAAAAAGGTACCCTATGTCTCCCCCTGGTGCTAGTTACTATTGCAGCCTCCTGACAAGATACCATACACACATGCCTACACATACACACCACACAGGGACATTAGATACATAGAAATGTGGGGGTCTCTCTCTTATACACACACCTGAAGGCAGATGTGTCAGGGGTCTTTGTATCCTCAGGTCCTAAGGCCCCTGGCTGTCTCTCTCATCATGCCACTATCACCAGTTGGGAATGGATGCCCCCAACACACAGATACTCATTTAGACACTGAGACACACCACAAATTGCCCCCAAACAAGCCCCCCCTCCCCACAATGTCACCCATAAGCATAATAGTACCCACACAGGATGATACACAGTTTCCCCAACACATTTCTCTCTGTCTCCTTCAGTCTGTGTGTGTTACTCTTTCACACACACCCTATGACCCCCCATGGTCACCAGAGAGTGAGAAAATGGAGCCTGTACCAACATGTCTGATTGGGCTGCACTTGTCAAAACAGCAGTAGGAGGCATCGAATGAAGCTGAATGTTCTCAAGACTGTTCTCTCAAGGTCACTGATTTTTCAACTAGACCTCCTAGAGGGAAAAGACTTGACTGACTACTGACTGCACATACAATATGTGATGTGTATAATGTATTTTTAACACTACGGGCCAGTGCTAGATACATTTAGTTTTGCTTGTAGTGCATGCAACAACGTTCTGCAGTAGATGCAACCATGTGCCATGGAAGAGTTGCATGTTTTCATCCTAATTTCAAACTACATAAACTAATTTCACCAACTACTTGTAAAACCAATTAGTGTATTAATGGTTGCAATAATAGTACTGTAGTTATGTACTACAGTACAATGGATGGACATTGAATGTGGTATCTATACATTCTGAGAAAATAAAATGTATTTAGTCTACAGGAAAGCACATAATATGGTATTTTTTTAAATTATATTTCTAACATGTTTTTTGTAATAACTTTTGAAATAAAGTCTCAAAAAGTTGCAATGTATGAAACATGTTACATGAAACAGCCTTTAAAGGCGCGCGACTTTTTCAAGGCAGTAGACCAAAGGATAACAAACACCTAAGCTTAATAGGGGACTTTTTGCAACACCACTGATATTGCCTGATAAATCAACTCCTGCATGCACACAGAAATGCATCATCTGATTTATCCAAGTACCGTGAAAGACTGAAATTGCTTTTTTCCTGTGTGTCAACACTCTCGCTCCATGCTGAAAGGCTTCTTTTAAGACCTACAAGCTTCAGCCAGTTTTTTGATGTGTCAGGATTTCTATTCATTTGGAGTCCAGGCATGTAAAACCACCTTAGGCTCACCCACATGTAAATGTTCTCAGTACAAGTCGACATAAACCCATTTCCAGCCAGGGACAGCTGGACTTAAAGTTATTTAGTGATGCTGTCAGGCGATTTATTCCTACTTGGTCCAATTTACATGGAGCTTTCTCCGTCTTGAGCTGCGCAGCTTCCTCGTTGAGATTGAATGTGTGTGGGGAAGATCCCTCCTTTTAAGCAGACTGGAGTTTCAGCATTGAGTCTAAGATTGACTAGCTGTCACCAGATATTGATTTCCTCTCGCCTACTTAGTTCATAGCAATAAGCCAAGGGTAAATCCCAGGATACCACACAGTTCCTGCATGGACAACAGACTGCAATTCACTAATGCAGTGTTTTGGTCTTGTTTTTTTATCCTGTGATGTAAAATCCATGGTACACTGAGTAACTTGGAAATATTGTCCCAGTACTCATAATGCTCATGACACCATCATTCAGTTTCATTGTCATAGAAGTTGTTAAACTTCACAGGATTCTCCTAAGAATGAACAAACATGAGCCAGAGACATAAACAGGCTTTATGGCCCAAAGCAGGTAATACATGAACAATTAAGGTTTAATTAAAACGCCATCAAGACAAACAAATCTTGCAAGTCCCTAAATTATGATGTTGTGGTATTCATCAGCTGATTAGTGATCATGATTGTTACGATCCCAGTGGTTAATCGACTCTCTAAAAGAATAATGAGAAGACTCTTGTTAGCAAGCCAAACACCTGCAAGGGCAGACGCTCTGTCTATGTGTGTGTGTGTGTGTGTGTGTGTGTGTGTGTGTGCGTGCGTGTGTGCATGCATGTGTGTGTGTATGTGATATGTGTGTGGTTGGACATGGTCCAAGTGGAGTACTTATACCTGCACTTGTTGCCACTCTTATAAGAGAATTTGGCACAGACACCACTCCTCTCAACATCCACAGCATATAGTAGAATAGCCGCCACACCCATGGCCTCTTTTTAACCTCGATGTATTCTCTCTCTCTTTCTTTTCCACTAAACTTTTTTCACTGAATTCTACAGAACAGATCATGGGCGAGCAGTACAGAGTGTACAGAACATTGTATTGACCACATTGACATAAATGGGGGTGGAGAAATATTAGAGATATTTCTGAATATACAGCATTGCAAACTACAGCCTCCAGGATAGAGTAGAATCACAGAGAAATAGGGAGAGAGATATACTAGACAAGAAGAAATATTGTAAACAGTGTTTTTACCATTGTGGCAGCTCAGCAGGACGGCAATATTTTTTCCTGCTAGTGTGAACACAGATAAACTAAAGAATGTTACATACAGTAGTTTGTGTGTGTGCAATGGGGGGTGGGGGTGATTTGTGTCTTTGTGGACCACTAAGTCAGACCAAATAGGTATCTAGCATCCTCCAGATATCCCTTGGCTTTAGCTGAAGAGCCTCTATCTATGGAGACTAGCAATAGCCTAAGGTATATGCATTGCCCTAGGAGAGACATACAAGTCTTGCTTCAGTTACAATTTCATCTCAGAAACCAGGCATTCACCAGATGTGACATAACACTCAAGCGATCACAGTTAAGTGTTTATTTCTTCTTCTCAAATATTCAAATAGGCAGGAACAAAACAAAACAAAGAAATTAAGTTAATGGGGAATGTGTAGGGGAGTGCTAAAGAAAGGAAACATTAACAAACCATTAATCTTTTTGTACAATGTGTGATAAATTACAAAAAGCTTGTATCTCTAAGAAAGGTTGTTTGGAAGAATGTAAAATAGTCCAGTATCATTGCCAAATATATTATTCACTCTGATATTTTTACTGATTATTTAAGTCATTTTCACAATATAAAAACTGCCAACCTCCAACTTTCCCATTTGGTCAGTGGATTGGAGCACTGTTGGCACATAGTTTCCTAAGGAAAGCCCCTTTTCTGCATTGTTTCCCAGTGAATGTCAAGCCAGATTAGGGGCAATGCAGAGGGACAGTGGTGGGTGAAGGGGTGCGTTTGACGTGAATCATGGGTCGAGGCAGGCAGACCCCCTGCTGGGTGGCGGTGGCTGTCGTAACCTTTAATTACAGTAAGATTGACAGGGTTGCAGATGGTCCAGCTGAACAGGGATTAAAGACACAGGATAGTACATATCCTCTGTGAATTTATATCTGTCTTTTTCCATGCTTGTCTGTCTCTTTCTCTTGCCCTTATCCTCGATCTCTTAGCCCATATTTATTTTGCAGTGAGTTGTTCTGTTTGCCCTTCACTGATCTGGCTTCAGCAGAGCTTGATCATATGACATTCACAGGTTTCATTTTAAAATGATTGTATGATCTCTCTTGTGTTACACATCTTATATCTTTCTAGCTAACAGATTTTACTGAATAAGAGCTTGTAGCCTGAAGCAACCTGTGCTTTAGCAATAACGTTTTCATAGAAATATATATGTATCTGCATAATACAGGGCAGAGCATCAAGTGGTAATATGGGAAGAAGTGTGACATTCAGAATGATTTAAAAAATTAGGTGGATCGGTGTCTGTTTCAACATTGGTATTGTAGTTTTACATTTACTCAAACCTAATGGTTCCAAAACAATAGTTCCACTTGATATAATAAGGGTTTAAAAATCATATCCGAGACGAAGAAACCTAAAACTTAAATTAAGCATGAGACATAATGTATGGATACCTCTTTTTTATTGTATTTTATTTTACAGGAAGTTTTTTTCTCCCCCTTTTCATGTATTAATACAAAGCCTCACATTCATACTCCTGAAAGCCCCTCTTCATTCATTCATACAAACATTAGTTGTGCTTTTACTTTTGTGTGATGTTCGAAGAAAAAGCTCTTGGTAATTGATGTCATTACCATGCATCACCTGTCATTGCCATTGCCTAAATGCACAAGGACAGAGATACACCTAAATGGCAGTAGGGAACAGGAAGGTGGAACTAGACAACCGAGTGCACTTGGATAATGGTATGCATTTGTGCCTTTGAGTCACATACAGATGTGAATAAGGACAGAGAGAGATGAAGTAAAGAAGAAAAAAACAGGAGAACGAGAGACACAAGAGAGAAACAGAGAGGAAACGCTAATGAGAGAGAAGAGAGCAATCATTTCTTCAAGTGATTGCATAGACGAGGGATAATTTATTATGAATGTGTTCCTAGCTTCCTTTGACTTAGATGCATTAGCTTTGCCCCACAACTATTTCTCAATAGATTGCTGGAATCGCAATTTAGTCCCCCAGTATTATGCAAATGGAACTGTTGGCCAGCTCCTAATTCATAGATTGCACTCAGTGGCCTCTCGCCAAACCATTGTCCCATAATTAATGACTCATTCCCAGTTCTTTTCTCCAGTAAGGTTAGTGCTATTTACAGCTTGAACGTCTAAGGGGGAAAAAGAGCAAAGAAAAACACAAAGTAGATTTACAAGATCAATAAAACATCTTAAATGGAATTTAAACTTTCTACAATATAAATTGTAAAAAATAACAATAATGATAATGTAGATGATAATACATTGAACATACTGTATAATTTGTAGATTTTTATAGTAGTTAGTATGGGGATAACGTCACCTATAATCTGCACATAATGGACAACCCAGTGCAATAAACCCAGCATTTATTCAACAAAAACAAATTAACTGATAGTTCATGAAATGATCTATCCAAGCAAATAGAATTAGACCATCTGTAGTTTATGTGGTTGTAAGGCCCAAGGGACAGCTAAGAACTGCTACTGACATGTTACCATTATGGTAGCTACAGTATGTCTGTATTGTTTTGTTCTTCATATGTCTAAACCCTTTAACACATGCACAAACACATTACTCTGATTTTAAATGCTGAAAATTTGAAGCATTTAGGAATTTGGTTCCAACAATGTTATTCAATTTTACAAACACGGATACAAGCACACGTATAGGCCAGGTCTATGGAAAGAATTATAATACACACCCACACATCGGTTGGCATACTGGTAAAAATCAGTATTTGTGTATGCCACAACAGGTGTAACATGTTGTATACAAATACACATTCTTCCTTTCTTTCTCTTTAACACAAGTTTTCACATTTTCCCAAAATTTCCCAAAATATGCCTGCAATGCTCAAAGTACAGTATGTGCATCAGGGCTGGGCCAAAAGCCAGTGCTGTCTCACATATTTGCAGAATTTCACAGGATTAAACAAGATGGAGCCTACAGTAGGAAATGGTCCAACCAGAAATCAAATCTGCCCCTCTGAATAAATATCATCTTGCTATTGGGGGCACATCCCTCCAAAATAACCTGTCTGCTGAACACAGCTGCTTGACACACATACACAAACATACACACACACGCGCGCGCATAAAAACAAAAGTTATTGCCATATGCATTCACACACACACACACACACACACACACACACACACACACACACACACACACACACACACACACACACACACACACAGGCTGGGTGAAAGCCTTGGACATGACAGGAATGCAGACAGACAGCCATGTGTAAAAATGCCTATCCATCCATCCATTCACCCATCCACTTACCCAACCATCCATTTGTTCATCCGTCCATCTGTCTGCCAATTCGTTTATCGGTCCATCGATCCCCCCATCCATCTGTCTGCTCATCCATCCATCAAAGTTGGTTTTGAATCAGGGTCTGAGACAGCAGCTCCAACCTAGAGGTCAGAATGATGTTTAAGATATGTGAAAAAGGTGCAGTATTTACAATTTACAAGCATATTTTCATGTTTTAATTGTTTTCAATGATCTTAATATTAAAGGAAACAATGACATACTCAAACACATTCACACTGTTTAAGTCACCAGTTTTGGCAGACAGCTGCTGCTGACAAAAGTTGGGCCATCACACTTATGACCAGAGGCTATTTCCTAATAGATGTTTCCCCATTAATTCAAAACCCAACCTTTAATATGATGGCAACTCTCACTGTTTTACATAGTCTCCACATCATCTAAATTTTGTGTGAGTAAACATTTGGATATAATCTATTGGGTGCCAACCCTGTTCATTAAAGTGCCAGTTTAGTTTACTAGACATACAATGTTATATTCTGAATATTTTTGCAAGTTAAAATGTTGGGTTTTTTTAAATGTACTATGATCACACATTACCATCTTGGTTTAATTTATTATGTTTCCTGTCCAGTAAAGATATCAGACACCCTCAGGCAGGTGACTCAGCCCCACTAGCTTAGCCTTCAAGATCACTGTTATGACTTTTGGGGATATTCATGACTGACTGTAGGGGCTGTTAAAAATCTAGGCCCGAAAGTTCTTTTTACAACCATGAAAAGCAAGCAGGCTGAGAAAACAAACTAAGTGACATGTTCTGTCTGTCTGTCGATGATCTCCTGTGTTTCAATACTATGGACAGCACAGCTCTAACATACACCTACTGTATGCAAATAATCTAAATAATAATATATATAAATATATGTATATATGTATATATATGCACAGTTAGTAATAAAAAATACAGTCCATATACATCTACGCAGTATAGGACAGACAAAGTATACAAAAAAAGGATTTAAATATGATATGAAGGTGAAGTGGAGTTGGTGTGTTTCTCGGTGGGCCATCAGGCCAACGAGAACCCCACCAGGCCAAAAAAAATTTTTTTTTTGAATGTCAAAAATAAAGCCAAATATGCATTAATTCAGAAATCAATAATCAATAGCATTTTGTAGCCTCCATGCGACACTTTTCCTTAACGTGAGCCAACCTCTGTGTTGTTGCTTGGGAAACTCTTGATGTGAAGCAAGTGCCACTGCTATCAGAGTCCCTTTAAATTATTGCAGATTGAGAGTGTACGGGATGCAAGTTAGCTACCGTGAGCATAGCACCACCTAAAAAGAGAAAAAGCTTTAATGCAGGTGATGGAAAAACAGATAGATCAACATTTTTCTCCAAAACTCTGGAGTCAAGTGAAAATACAGATGGGGAACAAACAGCAAACGAGCACCATTGTCCGAGCAAACAAAAATTTGAATGCAAATATAAATTGCAGACCGCCTGCTGCGCCACCTGACCGAAGCTGACAGCATGAATACGACATCCCACATGCCTCGTTCCTTTAGGGATGTTTTTGTGTGTACCATCCATGTGTCCATGTGGACAGTGCTGAAAGACTGAGATTAACTATTAACTATACAACTATTAAATACTGAGATTAACTATGCCTGTGATGCCTACACTATTCATAGGCAGACCAGCATTAGCACAGATGACAGGAGCTATTAAGAATCAGACAGGTCCAGCCATGGCCCACCTACACAGAAGTGCATGCACGCTCACTCACACACACACACACACACACACACACACACACACACACTTTGAGCCCCTCTGCCGATTACGTGCGGCAATAGAATATGTGTACAACTGAACATCTTGTTTCAACGCACATCACATACACAAGCACTATAACTAACCTGCCCACAGCCAAGGTCAGAGGGCTGCAATATAGATAAGCATATTTGATCAAACTAGGAGAGGTTATGCAAATAGGATCCCTGCAATTAAACCAAATTCATGCATAATACATCAAGCCTCTGCACCAGTTTGTGCATGTGTGTGTGCATGTGTGAATATCTGCCTGCCTGTAGCTTTATATCCTTGGTACAAAAAGGGGTGTGGCAACTTTTCATTCCACAAAGTGTATTATTAACATGTTGAATAAATCATTTGCATACCTGCCCTGAACAATACGCAGTATGCCAGAGAGTCCAAATTCCAGCAAAGTCTATGCACTTCAAGAACTAACATTATCATGTGGACCAACAGAGCTTTTGCACTACGTTTATCAGGCTCTTCTGCTTCCTGACAAAAAAGTCAATTACATAACTTGGTTTCTCCTGTGAAACATGCTCTAACTCTTTGCTAGTACTGATGCAGTATGGTAGTTCTGGACGAATATGGAGGCCAACTACAGAAGCGTACAGAAGTCGCATAAAGCGCAAATCACAACAATACATTACGATATGTTTTTTATTTTGTTTAACATTTTTTGATATAGCTACTATTAAAACAAGTTAACATTAATTGCTTTATTTAATTACTTTAAACCAAACAAGTCACAGTCACCATTGTCTATGTACGGCTCTTGAAAACAACTGTGAGCCCTACAGCCTGACTCCTCTCAAACTCAGCAGTGACGACTGGTGAGCAGGTGTAGAATGGTGGGTCTTGGATGGCAAAAGCTAATGTTTACTAATACATCTGATTTTAGCCATCTCCATTGATGTCATGGCTAAGGGTCTTCCTCAGAGCATTAGTACCAGGTAGTGTTTAATAGCAGGTGACTTATATACACAACCCTAAAGAGCCAACATCTGACAGAAATGATGATATAAGACAATTCTGCAAAACCTCAGATACTCTCAGTTACATGTCTATATTGAATGACAATTTCTTTAAAAGTTGCTTTACAATTATTGCACATAACTATTACAGTATGGTTAAAGTTTGAGGAATATGGTGGCTATAGCAAATTAACTACCATACGGTTAGGGTATGTCAGGTCTAAAATGCTAACACAAGGTTAGGGAAAGACTGTGTTATGTTTAATAAAAACATGAACGTTATTGCAGGGTTTCACTTACATGAAAATACCCATCCACCACCCCGACCTCCAAACCTCTACTTTACACCTAACTACATACATGAAAAGCCACAGTACTTCAGGCTTTGGTACTTAATATTGGCATTGGATATAAATTGTGTGCTACAGATTCATACAATATGGACCAAATTCCTGGAGATACTGGGTTGATGAGACAAGACAATGACCTGATTCTACACACCCAAATATAGGTGGACACAATCAGATTGCTGTAAGGAGCAAGAAAAAGATAAAAAGGAAATTAGATTTAATTTGCAGCAGGCCCAGATATGGCAACTGTAGCAACATTCAACATTAATGTCATTCAGTAAAACCAAATCAAAATGATGAAATGAATGGCTGAAAACTAAAAGTGTCAATAAAAAACATGTAGATAATGGCATCATATTGCATTCTAATAAATATAGGGACAGGTGAATTAGAAGGACAGCTTTTCAGTTGAATGTACAGCCTTGACAAATGGACAAATAGATGAAGAGGGCCTGTCTATATACTTATACACGCTTGTGTATTTTCTCTATGTAATCAAGAGGAGGGTGTGTCTGTGGTGTGCCTTTCTTCTCACACGCAAACAGATTCCAAACCAAACAGATGGGACAGACAGAAGATGCATATTTCAGCAGAAATCTATCTACAAATCAATTATCATTGTTTAATGTGCATATAGTTTTAAAAAAATACTTGAACATGTATTCCACCGTGGATGAGTGCTCACAGCAGGCCATATGCTGTGCTTAATCAGCTGCATATTCATTTCAATGCACCAAATACACGCCAAGTCAAGAAGAAGAGACTACTCATTTGTATCTCTTTTAGCTCTGTGTAGTTCTCTTCTGAACAGGCCACATAGATAAAAGAATAAATCATATGCATTCATGTAGTGGAGTGAGTCTACAGCATGTTGTTGCTGAAAAACAAACAGCATGAGGTTTTATGCACAAATACAGAAAATGTACTGATGTTCATGTAAACAGCTCTGAGAACTGATGCATCCAAATGATATATTGCATTAAAATGTTCTTAAAGAATATGAACCAACTGTTTTTTTTATACCACAGTGTATTGATAATTATTGTTAGTATTTGCTGAATATATATTTTTTTAAAAAGCAGAAAAACATATAAAGATAGATCATAACATAACATACAACAAAAACATATTTCTAGTGTGTACAGAAGATATTTCAGCTATTAAATTCTAGGCAGACTGTATTCAGTATCTTTCTGGCTGGGACACTTGCTTACAGACCTCACCATTCCCTGACTGGCTGTCTATCTCACTGTAATTATGCTTATCCTCTTTTGGGGTGACCCCACCCTCCCAGCCCCATTTGCCCCTGAAATCTTTATGGATCCTGAGCTGGTTGTCATGGAAACAAGGAGTACGCCAGGCACATGGTCCCCCCTTACAATACAATTAATATGCAGCCTGATTTATCCCTCTTTCTTAGGAGGGGGTGCAGGGAGGGGTAGGTGGGGGTGGGGGGTGGGGTGTCTGGTAATTGGGGTAAGAGGAAAAAGGAGGGGTAGGGGAAATGAAATTAGCAGTTTTTTTGAATGCATCTAAATTTTACAGTGAGGCGGCTTGAGGATGGGTGGATAGATAGACTGATGGGTAGGGATAAAAGAGGATAAAGAAGTGGAATAAGATGATTTTAAATCAATCCTTATCTCCCTGCAAAACAGTTTTCCCCTTTCATTTTGGAATTGTGACAGTTGTGACAATGTAAGGATGGGCAGGTGGATGGATGGGTGTAAGGATGGTGAAAGGACAAACTGAACAAGGAATTATGTGCTCTCTAATACAAAATGTAACTTTTTATCCATGGATTGAAATTCTGAATGTGTATCAATGGAAATAACTGGGCACAAATTATGCAAAGATGACAAAATGCTAATAAAAAGTACATTTTTCAAGAAGACAAAGACAGAATATGAGAGAGGAGAGGCATATTTGCTGTTTTTCAGGAAATTAAACTTTTAAATTATGTCTGAATGTCCATTATGTATGTATGTATGCTTGATTTCTGCTTTTGTCTTTTGTCAGATTCTTCTTTTATTTTCTGTCTATCTATTTCTATACTCTATCTCCTCTTATATATCCATCAACTACAACAGCACACATTATCCTCCCTCATTAGACACAATGTGAGAGTCCTTCAGCTGCAGCAGGGGGCTTGATCTTACAAGGGGGCCATGACACGGAGAGAGCATAGTGGGAGAAAGAAAAAGAGTGGTAGAAAAAGAAGAAAAGGGGAACATAAGGAGCAGTGAGAATGAACAGAAAGGAGAGATGGGGAGAGAGAGGAGGGAGGGGTGAGAGAAAGAGAGAAGGAGAGAAAGAGAGAGAAGCGGGAGCCGGAGCCAGGTGACAGCCACACAGAAGCAGTCGGGTGGAAAGAGCCAAACGCTGGAGCCAATTAATTCCCTCCACATGTTTTGAGACAAAAGCCTGTGCACTTGACCCTCCTGTGAGCTGCAGGAAGAGAGGGATGGGTGTAGGCATTGGGGGAAGAGTGGATGACATACAGTAGAAGGAGTAAGAGGATCAAGAGAAGAGAATGATGGAAGAGGGAGACAAATGGGCGAGAGAGTGAAAAAGAGGCAGTGTGGGGAGGAGATGGGGATGAGAGAAGGTGAGGAAGAGAAGAAAAAAACATATTAAGATAGCAGGACAGTGAATGAGGAAGGAGAGCAATAGACAAAGTGAGGAAATCAGGTGCAACTTGTGCAAGGATTAAGAGAAAGTCTCTCTATATGGTTTCTTTTGCACTATTTTTTTTTCTTCTATTGCAAAATGTCTAAGCCTGGTGTGGTCTTTGGCACACTTGTTCTTCTTCAACCTGGATTCCCCTTAATGGGATGTCCTCATAAGACAGTATGCATGCATAACAGCCACACATGGTAATGTGGCTATAAAATCTTAGGCTTGGTTTTATTTTTTTGCTGCCAGACAGCTTAGTAGCCTTCATCAAGAGACACCTCCTAAAATCAACTTGCCTTCTGACAGGCAAGGGAAACTCCCATGATGTTTGAGTAAATTTACGATGAGCTTGCATGTTTGGAATGTGCAAAACCATGGCCACTGTGAACTGTGAACTATAGCATAGTGCAAACAACATTGTTTGTCATTGGTGTGGCCATGTTGCTACAGTCTCTAGGCAACAATGATTCCAAAGCAACTGGACTTAGATTTGTCTTATGAAGACGTTTCGCCTCTTATCCAAGCGGCTTCATCAGTTCGTAACGCATCGGCCTGACTAGTCCCCACTAGTCAGACTAGTGGGGACTAGTCTCGCCTCTTACCGCTTGGATAAAAGGCGAAACGTCTTCATAAGACAAATCTAAGTCCAGTTGCTTTGGAATCATTGTTGCCTAGAGATAAATATGACCTGGACAAATGAGAATATACACAGGCATGTTGCTACAGGTTTACCACAAAGTGATGAGCTTTACTTTTGTTCACATATTATGTTGCATCATTATCATTACTGTTGTTAGCTAGCACTGTATAATGTTCATCGAGACAGAGAGAGGGACATTTTTTCCCCTTAAAAGACTGATAGTGGAAAATACCCACTTTATTTGACCAGATCAGATGGAGGAAGCCTCATATTATCTTCAGAGGCTCAAACTAGGACTGTGGATTTTGTCCCCATCACTTATGCATATTGTCAGTGCATTCACAGGAGATAGTCTAACTGTCAGTATAAACAGGAGAGAGGACTACAGGAAGGAAAACCTGTTTCAGTGTTCATATGTTCACCCGAAAAATTGTGAACCTATCCTTTAATGGCAAACGAAAACAATAGTGATTTGGATGAACAGTTGCTTTCACCAGGCTTGTGTCTGTGGAACAGCAGCCAGAGTGCCAATGACAGCCAGGGAGAGAGCCTCAAAAAAACAGCACAATATCAATGCACATCCATAATGATGAACAGATGAGAGAGAGTGGAGTCTTGTGGATTTCAATAAATAAGTACAGAGGAAAAATAAGTCTTGAGAATTATGAATTGAGCTTATGCTGTGGAGACTAAGCACAAAAGAACTCAGGATGCACAGTTCAGTTTTACCTCATTTTCTCTTCTCCCCTCCCTTCTATTTATTTTGTGGTGGCTTGTGTCTTCGATGCTGCTAGTGGGAACAGAGAACGCCTGCCTCATAGACTCTGATGAAGACATTTCTGACAGGAAATCAGACTTTATCCAGAGTTTCTTGCATGTAATGGGGTCAGCTGGAAAAGCAGGTGAAAGTGCTACAGTGCACTGCTACATTGTGTCACATATTTGCAGTGGCATCACCTTTACTGTGCTGGAAGAGTTGAGGGAGAAACAACTACGCTGAAGAGAGTGGGATTACTCTGTCAACATTTTATGTTGCCTATTTTTGAAGGTGCTTAACATCTGGAATGTATTGAGTAACATCAAATATGAGAAATTTCTGCTCACCTGGAGGTAGATACACAGACTGATGATGAATGATTTTTGTGGATCTGATGGATCTCACATTCAGTGTTTTTTCAGGGTTTTATTTTTTGCTTTTTGTTTTGTTTTTTAATCTCTGCCCTTTCCCTTCTCTTTGGCACACCAAAAGCCAGACACACTATCAAAAATGATTGGAAGAGAAAATCCTATCATTTGATTGTCTGATAGACTGCCTCCCCCCACCCTCATATGCTCAACACCCCATGTCAGGAACATCTCTCTGGGACAATAGACTGAAACAAGTACTCTAGCGGGGAGGCAATCTGGTGCTGGAGATGTCATTATGAGGGACCTAAGAGCAAGCGATTGAGCAGAGAGTGCTTCCCTGGAGAGCCAGTGTAGAGTCTGTTCTTTCACTGAGATTCTCTCTTAACACCCCTCTTTATCCTTCTTTTTTTCTTTCTGGCTTGCTTCTTTCAGATATGTGGTGTCTTCCCATATTTAACAGAATTAATGCACATTGCAGGTCTGTATCATTTTGAAAATAGGTCTTTTGTGGGATGGAAATAATGTTTTTTATACATCTGACACATTCAAAATTCCGTTAATCAAACTTGAGGAATAAAGAGTCTGCACTTAAAAAGTGACTTAGCACTGATTATCTTTTAAAACACACATTTTCACATAGAAGGAGACACGCAAAATCAAGTTGATTATGTAAACACTAACAGAAATTTCAGCTATGCATTGAACATGATGTTTTGTAGTGGTTATATAGAAGGAGACGACATATAGAACAACATTCCACAAGTTTTACAAAAAATAAAACTAGACACTATACAACAAATGCCTATAAGGATTCTACATCTGGACATACAGATCATAGCATTTATAAATAATGTTGACTGTTCATTTGTTCCAAATATCTTTGAGTAGTAGATATTCTTTGATACAAGACAATACTTTAAACTTCTGGTTAATAAAAATCCAATGGCCTGAATGAGCACAAAAATGCAAATAATTCCTGAGGCTTCTGCAAAAGAAGAACAGTAATCCACATAGTTGCACATACTGTATGCACAGCATGTTTGTGTGTGGCTTAAACTTAACATCAGTCAACAATTAGGTATTTATTCATCAACATAGTAACACTTCTAACAGTGATCAAACATTAACATGAACAGTGTCTAGAATAGAATCAGAGAACAAAACTTAAATACAGAGGGCACGCTGTACATATGTAGCCTATTTAAACTTTGGGGAGTAAACTGAGTTATTGACTCAACTTGCCCCAGCATCACAAGCACATTTTACCCAACAACTTCCATTTTGACAAAGCTGTTTCACCAGCTTGATCACCAGAATAAAAGATTGGCATTGTACAGTTCTGTAAACCACAGAAACATTGAATATCTACATTTCAACACATGTAATATGCAGCATATTAACATGTTAAGAATATCAATACAGATCTACATCCACATTTCTATAAAACGTAGCACTTTGACATTTCCTCATCATCTCAACATTTCTAAAGTGACGTAGTTAACATGCAATCTATATGAGCTGACTTTCCTATTTGGAGGAGGAGGAGTTTCTTGGCAGTAAGTTGGAAATCAGCAGAACACGGTTTGAGACCACCTTGAAACCAATGCCTGCTTCCCATTTCAACTGACAAAAGCGAGTGGGTGTTTTTAGCGAGACGTCAGGACATTTGCAACCATTTTTCTGTCGAGATTGTATGCTATATGCTATGTTTGTAGAAATGTTGATGATACATATTAAACATGTTGAAACACATATATTGTGGTTTGGTGATTGGGTTGGTTTCACACAGTGGCTCAGATACACAATTATGCTAAGTTTATGACCTTGGTTTGTAGCTTACTCTGACTTAAATTAATGTGTAATAATTTCCAAAATGTATCTATTTTAATTAAGATAAAAGACTGATGACTTTAGTAACATGACAAATTCACTTGACATGACAATTTTTTTTTGTTCTGTTTTGCTTACCAATCTCTCCATGTGCTTGAGTCCAAGGTGGATTGAGTAATGTAAACTATACTTCCTTAATTTGTGGTCAAATGATTACATTTGCTTTTGGTTACCTAAATACAGGGGGTGGCTCATTTTACCCACTGGCTTGACTTACCTCGTTCTCCCCTACAGTGAAGTTTTGTCTGCCCTGTGAATTTGTTTTGCATGCTTTTGCAAAATGATGCACTTCATGCATCCCTTAGTTGGGAATCCTTCTTTTGTGCTATGTTAGTCTTCACATTGATTGCATTCCTTATTTGCTGTGTTAAACTCCCTAGGTCTCGCAGGTTTTTCTGGTCTTTTGTTTACTGCATGCATGGTGTCATGGTTGTTGTGGTCTCTGCTGCTGACCATTTCCGTCAGCTGTGCCTGTGCTAACTCATGTGAGCCAGCCATGTCTATGGTTTTATCCAGCATTAGCTCTGCACCCTGGCTGAGCAGCTTCTCATGCACACATGGGGAACTGGTAGTAAACACAATGACGATTTTGTCACTGTTTGGGTAACCACAGTCTTTTACTAAAGGTTTTAGCTCTGTGTTCAAATGTCTCACAATAAGATAACTGCACATCATGTTTCTCATTTAGGGGGCTCATGAACTCTGAATGGTGCAATAATTGCTGCCTTACCACTGTTGGTGAATCTAAGTCCATATGGGGTGCTGATTTTGAAATACTTCTTATTGTTTTTAAAGCTATGAACGGCCTAGCTCCCTCCTACGTTGTTGGCATGCTCTGTGAATACACACCAGATAGACCTGTGAGATCATCAAATAAAGGTCTCCTCACCATACCTAGAAATCAGCTCATGGTGCCTTCAGCCATTATCCTTCTTAGGTCCCACTCTTTGGAATTCTCTACCACATGAAATCAGGTCTATTACAACAGTGTCTTCCTTTAAAAGCAGACTGAATACATATTTTATTTTCACAAGCTTTTAGTTAGGCTAATGGGTAAAACCTTCTTTTTAGAAACACTATTATTATTGTTATTCCTTTTTTTTATTTTTGCAATGATAATAATACCTTACCTTACCTTACTTTGTTATTGTAATACCTTCTTACCGTCTCTTTTCTTTATGTTGTCTATATATTATGTAACATCTTCTTATTTTATGTCTCATCTTATTTGTTTTATGTATATAATGTTAATGTAATATATTTGTTATGTATGATCTTTACTTGTTTTTAAGTACATTGAGCTTACACCTGCTACATGAAATGTGCTATATAAATAAATTTGACTTGACTTCCACTTGGTACAACATATAATTCAATTTCTTCATTGGTCAGTGGGTATACGAATCTCTACTCTGACACCATTGTGTATTTGCCCTTTTGCACACTGATAACTCACATTTAATAAAGTATATTGATACTGGTGTTGTTGTTAACTGTGTAATCTTTATTCTGCCATCTTGAATCTCACACACACACACACCCTTGGTTCTTGCAGGACTTGACTGCATCACTATACAGTATACAGTATACAGTATCCTGTTATGCACATACCAGTCTAGCTTTGCATATGAGGATGTTACAAAGCTGTTAAAAGGTTCTTGACCTCAGTAACTGTTGTAAATACAGCACAGAAATGGCAGATAGTTTCAGTAATTATGAAACACAAAACAAGTAAGGTAAATGAGGTAAGGTAGCATTTACCCAAGTTTTATTCACCACTACAGTCTACTGTCAGTATTAATACAGATAGTCAACACAGATGTTTGGTGAAGGTGTGGATCTTTACAATTCACGCCACTACAGACTCAAGAATAGTAAAGCATGACGCAGTTCAGGTTTTTTTTGTGGTTGCATTTGTTTGGCTTCTCCAGAGATAGATGGAGTACTGCAGCTAAGGTTCCACTTGTACAAATTCCCCGGAAACAGCACTGTGCCTACTTTTAGGCTCAGAATGAATTTTCCCCATACACAAGCATTAAAAACAAACAAAAAAGTAAACAGATTATTGGTTATTTAGATATTATGATTATTCAGATTTTCATATTATTACATTTTCAGTCTTTGGGTCTAAAAAAACCCAAAAAACTAAAAAGATTTAATTTACAAAGATCCATATTCATATAATATATTTCAACTTTTTGTCTGCAGATAGTTGGCTGGCATTGAAAGTTTTTGCATATGTGACCAGCAACACTGAAACAAATTCAGTGTTCATGGAACACAATATTGTCTCAGTAAATCCATAGTTCATCTTGAACTGACATAATAGGTTTTATATTCATTTTGGCATTTAGTTGCACTTGGATTTTAGCTTACTTATACAATCTTTTATGGCAAGTAATAAGCTTTGTTTTTTTTACAAGAATATCCAGTAACTACATTTTAAATAATTATTACAATAATAATTACACTCTTACTAGAGAAACAATAAAACCAACTCTATTGTGTTAATTATACTGTTATATGTTTTGTAAAGCCATTTATAATCACTCATGTCTCTCCTCAATTTGATGACCAAAGTCCCTATCTTAACAACCATAGTTGTCCTTAACAAAAGTTTAATGTACATGTCCAAATATGGGCCTCACCATCAATTTCAAATGTCATATGATAATTCCTGTAATAATAACATCTGAAGATGATAGCTGAGCTTTTGACCAGGAACCAGATGGCGTGTACATTAACCATGCCACACACCATTTTATTACTGTCCCCTCTTCTAACAAGAGGTTAAGTACTCAGAGAGAGCAGCGCTCTGGAGTGTGTCCCTTATGGCAGGCTGTCAGGCAGTCTGCGGACAGTATAATGTCTGCTGATTTGACTGCTCTCAAACAAGACACTATGTCAATATGATCATGGTATCATTAGAAATGCAGTCCTGACCTACTTCAAGCTCCCTTTATAGTGTGCATGTGGCTTGTCACATGCAAACATACCAATAGACACACTCACTCACACACACATACAGAAACAGATAGATCACAGAGAATGTAATGCAAGGAAGAGGACAGAGGAAAAGTGGGAAAAGTCAAGTTAGAGAAAGAGTATACATGTGAGCGAATGGATAGAGAAGGAAGGAGAGGTGGGAGAGGAGTCTGTGAAGACACATAGAGTAAAGGAAAAATGTGTTGAGGTGACAGGATTTAGGTACTAGTTGACAAGAGCAGGAGGTAATTAGTGAGCAGAAGAGTTGGAAAAGAGTGAAAGCAAGAGAGGGAGAGAATGAGTTGGAGGAATGTTAGAAGAGGGACAAAGGTAGAAAAAGGAGGAAGAGAGGGTGTGGAATAGGGCCAAAAAAGCAGAGCTATCAATTGGCTCATTCAGTTGCTATGGCAGCCTTTGGGATGTGTTTTAATCCCTTTACATTACATACAATACATTACTAGAAGAGTTACACTCAATACATAACTTACTCTCACTTTATATTAGTCTTGACTACTAACCATAACAGCAAGAATGTTTTTGAGTATAAATCAAAATAAAATAAATGCAACAATTTTAGAGGCTGTATATCACCAAAAATACATCAATAGCTACCCCTCATTATTTTCAGTTAACATTATTCAATTATTTAATTCTATAATATTAATGCATTGAAAAGATATGCAGACAACACAATTTCTTGATTATGTAGAAAATCCATCTATTTACAAAACATATTTCTTTCTCAACAGTGATTTGTAACTGCTTTGGAAGGCACAGCCAAATGATGCTGTCCTGCCAATTGCTGCCGATAGAGTTGTCAGATCTCAGAAATGACACAGAAAATATGTCATTCTGGAATGCATGGATTAATGATGTATTTTGTTGTTTAATGTGTTTAATGTAGAGGACTTGTTGCTTGTTTTCCTAAGGTATATGCTGAGCAAGGAAAAAGAGTTTTCATGTATACTGTTTCCCCAATTAGAACATGCTTCACTCTGCATGCTTTTATTATCATTGTGTCTATTATGAGGCATGCCCATTGCGGTAAGTGTTTTTCATCTAGCCAAATTGGTGAAGATGTTTTCTCATTTGCATGTGCTTGTTATACACTAGGTGTATAGCATATATCTGCAATAACATTTGAATCATGCAATCAGAATGTTCCCTGGGATTTATTTCTTTTTGAGCATAGCTTAAAACCACTGATGCTAAAGTCACAGTAATTTAATTGTGATAATATGTTTAATATGAATTAAAATTTTCTGTTCTGAGCTGATATTGGTTATTCATGCCTCACAACTACAACCAATTTACACAGACACAGTTGTTACAAAAAGCATCACGATTGTGTGCATTGCCACAGTCTTGCCACACATAGATCACAGGGCACAAAAACAACACTTGTTATTTGACCAGGATGTTCATTAATAAAACAACTGTCACTCATGCTCTACACAAAAGTATAAAAGAATTGTTCTCTATGCACCCACATACAGCTCACAGCTTCCAGGGTGCTTGGGAGCTTCCAGGTACGTTTTTATTATACATATTAAGTTTCACAGGGTAATGATGAAGCTATAAATGTGACTATTACTACACGTCTGAAGGTGCAACAAATCTAAGGTAAAGGGTTTGTGTGACATTCCTTATACTTCTGAAATTGATTCAGTTGTAATGATGACATTTTTTATTCATTTTTAATGGGGTTACTGTGGTTTGTTTAGGTTAAGGCAAAAATCACGGTCATGGTTAAAAGAAACCAATGTTTTTGTTTATGTCTCATCAATTTTATGTCTCATCAATTTTGAGTAGATTACTTTAGAGAAAAAAAGTAATCTACACACTTTCCCATTCCATTGAATGAGAAAGTGTGTCCAAACTTTTGACTGGTAATGTATTTATACATTTATGTTGTATTTATATTAAAAAAAAAAATCATCATCATTTTGTGTACACTTGATGCAGAATCACAATGCATATTAGAATTTTGTGTAGCAAATTTGGACCCCACCAAGTAAAGAAAACAGCATATAGACAAGTATTAATTTGATTATTAATTATTGTGGATATAAGGAGGATAGTAGGCATTGTTGGGTTTTACTTGGGTGGGATTGCAGGCACTGAGGGCTTCCATTTATATAAACACACAATATAGTTGCCTGGTTTGGTGCACTATGTGATGTCTCAATATATAGAACACCATTACATTCACTCAACGATTGAATCAGAAGAAGAAACATCCCATCCAGCAACTCAGCTTAGCTACTTATTTAATCTGTCTCTTTTCTCACCAAAAATAATGTTATTAACATTTTTCATAAACAGAATAAAAGTGTGGTCTTGACTTGGTTGTCATATTCTGCCTTTTCTTTTCAATAGACACTATAAGGGAAATAGTGTGTTTTGTTTAACATCAAAGCATGTAAACATTTTCAACTAAGCACAGGTATAGCTACCATGTGCAGTAGGGATACCTTTGTGATACTTGTTTCTGACTGAAAGTAATTTCATTTAGGTGACAGACATTAACCAGACACATGATATTTGGATGCTTTTATATTATAGAGGGTGTGGTGCAGGACAAGTACAAAGAAACAGAGTGTGCATGTGTATATACAGATGGAGAGTTAGTTGTGGCTTTCTTCTGTCTTTCAAAAAACAAGTTATGATTTTCCTTAAAAATGTATGTGCCTAGTATGTATACATGTGTGAAAACATGGGCTTAGATCATCAAATCAAGGTTTGATATATCAGTATTCAATTGAAATGTTTTGAACGTTTTCCACAGGATGATGATCCCAGCTGTGGTCTTCACCTTGCTTGCTGTTCTGGGACAAACATGCAGCTCTCGTTGTGAGACTGTTCTTTTAATTTCAATCAAATGGCTGATATTTTCTGAATAGATTAGTATTGATTAGTGATTTGATTAGTTTTTCATAAAATAGTTTACAAAAATAAATTAATGAAAAGAAAATTTAAAGGGCCAATTCTGTTATTCTGTCTACACAAAAAAAACATTTTTCAGTCTATTCAGAGCTCTTTATTGTACAACTCACTTTATCAGTGAGTTGTACCTTAAGTGTTCTTTAGATGAATTTGAGAAGATAATCAGACAAGAAGTTAAATCAAATATGCTGACTGCTTATTCTTTACTGTTCTTGGTTAAAACAACACATGTAATGATTCTGCGTCTTCCTCAAACTACCTTTAATTTCAAAATTTTGAACTTTGTCCAGATACGAACATTGCCAGGGGAGGACAAGTGACTCAGTCTTCACTGTATGGGAAAGCTGTTCCTGAAAGGGCCATTGATGGAAACCGTGCTAGCAACTGGGGACAGAGATCATGTACCCACACCCGGAATGATCGCAATCCATGGTGGAGACTGGACCTTCTGAAGTCATATAAAATCAACACTGTCACCATCACCAACAGAAGGGATTGTTGCCACAACAGGATCAATGGAGCAGAGATCCGTATTGGAAACTCCCTCAGTGACAATGGCAATGCTAATCCCAGGTAGCAACACTGTCTGTCTTTTATTACGTTTCAACATGTGATATCTGTTGTGTAAGTTACAGTCAGTTAATGCACTGGTTACCTTCATGATTTACAAACAGAAACCAATGTGTTTCAACCCAGTGACATCATCAGTATAAAGTTACAAATACTGATAAGACCTAGGCATAGTGTTTGCCATCTGACAGTATTTTGACCATAAGTCACTTTTCTTCTCTCTTTCTTCAGATGCACTGTCATCTCATCTATCCCAGGTGGCACCTCCAAAACCTTTGTGTGTAATGGAATGGAAGGCCGTTATGTAAACATTGTGATTCCAGGAAGAAAGGAATATCTGACACTATGTGAGGTGGAAGTTAGTGGTGAACCTTCAGGTATCATTGGTGAGTTGGACCATATCAACTGTTCCGTAGATGAATTTGATAAGATAATCAGACAAGAAGTTAAATCAAATATGCTGACTGCTTATTCTTTACTGTTCTTGGTTAAAACAACACATGTAATGATTCTGCGTCTTCCTCAAACTACCTTTAATTTCAAAATTTTGAACTTTGTCCAGATACGAACATTGCCAGGGGAGGACAAGTGACTCAGTCTTCACTGTATGGGAAAGCTGTTCCTGAAAGGGCCATTGATGGAAACCGTGCTAGCAACTGGGGACAGAGATCATGTACCCACACCCGGAATGATCGCAATCCATGGTGGAGACTGGACCTTCTGAAGTCATATAAAATCAACACTGTCACCATCACCAACAGAAGGGATTGTTGCCACAACAGGATCAATGGAGCAGAGATCCGTATTGGAAACTCCCTCAGTGACAATGGCAATGCTAATCCCAGGTAGCAACACTGTCTGTCTTTTATTACGTTTCAACATGTGATATCTGTTGTGTAAGTTACAGTCAGTTAATGCACTGGTTACCTTCATGATTTACAAACAGAAACCAATGTGTTTCAACTCAGTGACATCATCAGTATAAAGTTACAAATACTGATAAGACCTAGGCATAGTGTTTGCCATCTGACAGTATTTTGACCATAAGTTACTTTTCTTCTCTCTTTCTTCAGATGCACTGTCATCTCATCTATCCCAGGTGGCACCTCCAAAACCTTTGTGTGTAATGGAATGGAAGGCCGTTATGTAAACATTGTGATTCCAGGAAGAAAGGAATATCTGACACTATGTGAGGTGGAAGTTAGTGGCGAACCTTCAGGTATCATTGGTGAGTTGGACCATATCAACTGTTCCGTAGATGAATTTGATAAGATAATCAGACAAGAAGTTAAATCAAATATGCTGACTGCTTATTCTTTACTGTTCTTGGTTAAAACAACACATGTAATGATTCTGCGTCTTCCTCAAACTACCTTTAATTTCAAAATTTTGAACTTTGTCCAGATACGAACATTGCCAGGGGAGGACAAGTGACTCAGTCTTCACTGTATGGGAAAGCTGTTCCTGAAAGGGCCATTGATGGAAACCGTGCTAGCAACTGGGGACAGAGATCATGTACCCACACCCGGAATGATCGCAATCCATGGTGGAGACTGGACCTTCTGAAGTCATATAAAATCAACACTGTCACCATCACCAACAGAAGGGATTGTTGCCACAACAGGATCAATGGAGCAGAGATCCGTATTGGAAATTCCCTTAGTGACAATGGCAATGCTAATCCCAGGTAGCAACACTGTCTGTCTTTTATCATGTTTGAACATGTGATATCTGTTGTGTAAGTTACAGTCAGTTAATGCACTGGTTATCTTCATGATTTACAAACAGAAACCAATGTGTTTCAACTCAGTGACATCATCAGTATAAAGTTACAAATACTGATGAGACCTAGGCATAGTGTTTGCCATCTGACAGTATTTTGACCATAAGTCACTTTTCTTCTCTTTTTCTTCAGATGCACTGT
Organism: Euthynnus affinis; assembly: GCA_029490765.1. Lineage (NCBI taxonomy): Eukaryota > Metazoa > Chordata > Actinopteri > Scombriformes > Scombridae > Euthynnus > Euthynnus affinis. The sequence goes on from CM055847.1 coordinate 21,206,865, forward strand.
CATCTCATCTATCCCAGGTGGCACCTCCAAAACCTTTGTGTGTAATGGAATGGAAGGCCGTTATGTAAACATTGTGATTCCAGGAAGAAAGGAATATCTGACACTATGTGAGGTGGAAGTTAGTGGTGAACCTTCAGGTATCACTGGTGAGTTGGACCATATCAACTGTTCTGTAGATGAATTTAAGAAGATAATCAGACAAGAAGTTAAATCAAATATGCTGACTGCTCATTCTTTACTGTCCTTGGTTAAAACAACACATGTAATAATTCTGCGTCTTCCTCAAACTACCTTTAATTTCAAAATTTTGAACTTTGTCCAGATACGAATATTGCCAGAGGAGGACAAGTGGCTCAGTCTTCACTGTATGGGAAAGCTGTTCCTGAAAGGGCCATTGATGGAAATCGTGCTACCAACTGGGGACAGGACTCATGTACCCTTACCCAGAAAGACCGCAATCCATGGTGGAGACTGGACCTTCTGAAGTCATATAAAATCAACACTGTCACCATCACCAATAGAAGGGATTGTTACTACAATAGGATCAATGGAGCAGAGATCCGCATTGGAAATTCCCTCAGTGACAATGGCAATGCTAATCCCAGGTAGCAACACTGTCTATCTTATATTAGGTTTGAACATTTGATACCTGTTGTGCAAGTTACAGTCAGTTAATGCTCTGGTTATCTTCATGATTCATAAACAGAAACCAATGTGTTTCAACTCAGTAACATCATCAGTATAAAGTTGCAAATACTGTTGAGACAGGCATAGTATTTGCCATCTGACAGTATGTTGACCATAAGTCGCTTTTCTTCTCTTTTTCTTCAGATGCACTGTCATCTCATCTATCACAGCTGGCACTACCAAAACCTTTGTGTGTAATGGAATGGAAGGCCGTTATATAAACATTGTGATTCCTGGAAGAAAGGAGTATCTGACACTGTGCGAGGTGGAAGTTGCTGGGGAAGAGTCAAATGATTCCATTGACTATGGTTGTGACTGGATCTGAAACAATTCGTCATATAATTCTCTTGTTACCAGTTCATTTCAAAGCCAATATATGCATCTTTCCTCTTCATTTTCTTTAATGATGAATACAATGGTGAGGAACTAATTTTCAGAGTTATTTCCTTAGCTTTTCATGTTGGTGGGATTTTCAGTATCATTACAAGTAGCAAACATTTGTCTAACTTAAAGTTATAATATGTAATTATTCTGCATCAAAATGTACATTATCCCAAATGCTTCCAACAATTTTCAAACCTAGAGAAGTCTGTAATTTTAATAAAAGTAACAGACTGTACATTTCGCCTGGTACATTTTCGTGATAAATTTTGATCGTTTTTAATTATATGTTTTACGTCATGGACGTCTGGATCTTAAGTTCAGAGAAATAAACTGGGTAAATGTTAGCAGCAGCTCAGCTAAGTCCGATGCTCACCAAACATCGTCAGAGAAACATTGATTTTTTTAGGTGAAACAACTTTAATTAGTATTTTAACGATTTTAATCTGTTCTAACCATAGTGTTCTACTTCTAACCAAAGTGTAATAGAGAAATCAGACATACCTGTTACAACATCCCCTTTTGTCCAAGCATCCAAATTTTTGTTCACTTTTTCTGACTGGTCACACTGATTGTATATGTTGCACTTTTGTTGTTCATTCTTTCTATTTAGTGGCACATAAAGAAGGGGCCTCCATTGAATATCTGGCTTTGGTAATTATCGTGTAATTTCCTCTTCAATGTACCGTAAATATACAGCACCTAGTCCATAATGTATGACTGTAAAAGTTAGAATCCTAGTTATGTGAACACAGGCTTTATCCTCTAATGGAGTTCAACTTCTCAATCTTCATGCTCATCAGCCAACCAACATGGTACACACCCACGATTTAAGACCACATAAAAATGGGGCAAAATAACCAAACATCCACTAGGCATTCCTTCCCCACAATAATTATTTTAAAAAGAAAATATTACTTAGTACAAAAAAACTCCAGCTTTTTAAAGTAAGTCTTACGTGGTTGAGTAGAAACAGTCTAAGATCATCAATACACCACCCAGCAGTGCACCTCATGCCCTGGTCTTCTGACTTCAACAGACCTGCACCCACAATGATTTCTCAGGTGGAAATATCTTGTTAGTCACATCTTTAAGATACTTGTGTCCTATTTTTGTTCTTGTAACCACAATCAACTGCCAATATTCACCTTTTTTATTGATTTTCTTTTTTTTTTTTCTTAACTTCACCAATTGCTCCCCATCTCATTTGTCTGTCACTCCTTCTCATTGCCTACTTTTACCACTGTGTCACTGTTGCACATCCATATATTAGATGTATTCTCTGGGCATTTCCACCATCAGATATGACACATCATCCATCAGTCTCATAGGCTGCTGTACTTCCAACATGGACGCTCCATCACTGTGCCACTGTCAGAGGGGTGTCGGTAGTAGTCCACCCCCACCCTACCCCCATTTCACACACACATGCACTTTTTTGCCTGCAGAGGTGTCTTTCTTGGATATAACAACTTTCTGTAGAATCCTTTCTCCAGCATAGATCAAGGCTTCATTGGGGCCAAATAAATCATCTAGTCAACAGGGGGTAGAAGAGATGGGCTGACAGCCCCACATACATGCAGTGTCTGCACCTTAAAAAAGTTATAAGAAGGGTCTGTCCCCAAGAACAAAAGGAAGTGCAAGAGTGTGTCATACCATGTCTTTGCAAGATTGTGAATTTCAAATGAAGCCAGAGCTGTTTTTGCTGGTCTGGTGCCCTATGGGCAGATATTCACTGTCACCCATTTCCTGGCAAAAAAAAAAAACAAACAGAAAAAAACAAAACAACCACAGCAGCAAGCAAACATGTCTTAAAAATTGTCATGTGCCATTAATGTGGAAGTAAGCCAATACTGTAAAATGTAATGTAATACAAAAATAACACATACTTTACATATAATAGTATCACCTCACTTACAAATTATATGCATGTTACTCCCATTTATTCTCCTCTTTTCTGTTTTTCCCATTTAATGGCACTTGCTATGAAATCATCATCAAGAAAGATATTGTCAGTGCTGAACATCTCCGCAACTTCACTTGCACAAGCACATGAGTAATACCAGATTTGGATAATTTATAAATTAGAGAGTCCAACCTGCCTGGTTGTGCTTTGGGTAACTGCTTATACCTAAAAATAGGTGATGTCATATTTACTCACCATAACACTACACAATAGATACTAAATATCGTAATAGTAAAATGCATGGTTGTGTCTTGTTTGAGACTACTAATGCATGTTAGTTTACTACGGCAAAACACATCAAATAGATACATAAACATGTTCATATGGATGTGGTTCACAGCAAATCCTGGCATGACCATTAAGGTCTACAACCTTGAAGAAATCACCAGCTTGTACATTAAGGACATTAAGTCTTTACACGTCCATTAAGTAATTACAGCCATCCTTGGTTAACAGTCAGACCAGTTCTAATGCCCTCTACTGCCAGTGCTTGTTTTCTTGATGCTGCTGCTCCTTCCCAAAGTTAGCCCCATCCTACAATACCTTTTGCTGTTCACCAAAAGAGAGCAAAGATCTTTGCCCTGACCCTCCCACAACATAATAGAGCTTAATAAAGGAGGTAAAGTTGATAGATAAAGCAGCATTATATTATATCAGACCTGGTTTGATCACTTTCTGCTAAACAGCTTGTGTCATTTGGATACATAGATGGCTGGACAACAGTTTAACTGTTTAACTCAGTGGTTCATAAACAAATTCCATTTCTCTTATTTGTGATATATTCCCTCATATTTGACAGTTTGAAAAACAAAACAATTGAAGGAAAAACTGTACTCTGGTCCTTTTTAAACTGATTCACTGAATTATGTTTCATGTGCTTTGCTGTAGAAGAAGTACCAAGCAGCTCCTCACATGTAAAAGGTGGTGCGTAGGTGGCTGGCTGTCCTGAAATATATTTGGTACATGTTACATAGTATTTGGTTGATGTAACCTTCCATCACGTCTCTGTTTTGATGCATTGAGTGAGGGGATGAGGCACCAGGGGAAATCTCTCCACTAACCATTAGTGCCTCGTGCTCCACCTAGCATTTAATCACTCTATGATCAACAAGAGGCTGACCCTCCAAGAAAAATGACAGAACCAGTTGTTTCGACAAGTGCCCCGAACGACATATGTTTACATTCAAGTGACAAAGCCCTCTAACAGTTGTAGTAATATGTATGTAGAGGGGATGACATCAGATGACATTACTGTCCAGCAAAAAAATCCGCACAGATAGGAGGTTAGGGTGGATGGACAAAACAACACTTTAACACAAGAGACCACTGTTCCTTTCCTATTTCCATAAGTGAATAAACATTTAAAATCACAACCACATAGTTATTATTGTAATCATGACAGTGAAGGTCCCCTGACCTTAAGATGGTGGTAAAATTAGCCTTAACCACATTTCCCTAACCCTACCAAGTTACCAGTTTGAACCAGAGCCATGATCTTTTACAAAACCTAACCAAGTCGTTTTTGTGCCTAAAGCCAACCAAACCTATCATAAGACATATTTATTTCTCAACAAGGATTTGTACTAGATTGTACTAGACTACAAAAACAAAGGATGTCCTGCTAATGGGCATCAGATCAGAAAATGCTTCTGTGTGTTGTTCTGGAGAGCATGGACGGACAATGTATTTTGTTGTTTCATTTGGATAACTTGCTGCCTCATAAACAAATACTACACAATTCTATCTATGCTTCCTTGCACAAACACAAACACAATTTCACTACACATAAAAGACAGAGAGAAAATACGCAACTCACATACACACACACACACACACACACACACACACACACATTTACAAAGCCATCACAGCAAGGTCAAGCCTGACAGCAGGCAGATGAAGAGCCACTTAGGAGACCTGTCTCTTGTCTTTATCCTGCGCCTCCCCTTTGAGAGCTCTACACTCAAAGAGCATATTGATAGGGAATAAACGATGAAGTCATAGTTCTGCTCAATGTCAGGTGGAAGAGAAATGAACTGGATAAGTGTTAAGGCAGAGGAGAAAAGTAGAACATAATTGTGTAAAATTACAATCCATCACAGAATTAGTAGATAAGTAATCATGTCTGGTGTCACTGGAGGTTGCTGTCTGATCAAAGTGCCATAAACTTGCTTGAAGACATAAGTAATGCAAGTGTGAAGGCATATAATCACATCTAATGTATAGAAAATGGGGACTGGAAGAAGCAATAGCATAATAAAACCCAGTACATTGTATCGTAATGAATACAATACTCAAAATACAGCACACTGGAGTACAGAAATCCATATTAAGTTTGATTTAGAGAGTACAACCGAAGAGAGAAAACAGAATAAATCATGTTTGACTGCAACAAAACCCCAAACAACCTTCCACCACACCTGAGCTACACAATGCCCGAACAAACTAGAGTTGGAAATTAATGCTTTATATCATCAGAGCTTAGAGGAGGGATTGGAGATTCTATGAGTGTTCGATATTGTTGATTCTGCTCCACAGAGCAGGCCTATCACCTCTGAAAACACAGGAAACCCACTGGTTCAGCACGGATTATAAATATGCATGGAAATCAATACATATTTGGCAGTGGGGGAGAGAAAAAATTGAGAAAAACACAGGAAGAGAGCAAAGGCCCTGGAATGTTCATCTTCATTTATTATAGTCATTTATTCTCTTTCTCTCTCTTCCCTCTGCTGCACATGTACACATACTCACTTCCCTACCTATGCATGCACACACACAGGCACGCGCACACACACACACATATCCATGCAAAGCAAGAGAGAGGGAGAGAAAGAAAATGTCCAGATCAGCAAATTATCCATTCTTTTCTCTCCGACCATCCCTATGGGGCTGTGCAGTGTGTAATAGCAAGTGCACCCCGCTGATGATTAGCCAGACTGTATATTTGTCATTTCAGGTCCATAAGGGAGGCCAGGGAGCAGTCTGAGATACAGGTTCATTCATCCATTGACTTCTCTTCGGCAAAATCCACTCTTAAACATAATTCAGATTATTTATTAGATCAGTAAAAATGCAAACTACTATGTATAATTAGGATAACAAAGATTAAAGAATCTTAAATAAGGATGTTTACTATTGTGTTAGGTTCACCTGAAGAGGTACCCAGTTTTCAGGGAGAATGTGTTATTTTCAACACACCTTTTGTATGTGTGATACATCTCATCATTATGCACTAGTATACTTGAGATGTACAAATTATACAAATGCTTGTGGTGCTAAAATAGTTACAAAAATGTGTTACATAAAAACAAATTCTTCTTAAGAGTGCAGCATTGCTGACCATCAGCAAGGGCCATACCCACTACCTGGGCCCATTTTTAATACATAATAATTTGAATTTTTTTTTTTTCTTTTTTTCTCACAACCTCTGAGCACAGCTTGAGATATGTGTATCTACATGTATACACTAAGTGTACAGTACTATACAAGACTACAAGTCTGGAGATTGTACACAGACAAAACTACTGCTTTTTATAACTGGGCGGACTAAAGGTCCACTTCAGCATGAAAAATTGCAGTAGTGGTCTTCTCTCAAAAGGATACATCTTAGCTTCTTATTCCTGTTTTATGACCAATAATAACGGTCCTACTTGTCTTGCTTCAACACCTCTACACCATTCATTCGGTGTGCAATTTGCTGTATTTCAGTCTATCAAATGCCCCAATACAGACCCAAAGTGTGCCCAAATGACCTCTATGCAACATTACCATTTGACAACAGACAGTATAAATGCATGTTCATGATATTACAACTTATCTTTGTTTAGTAATTGGTGACAGTGGGTGGTGGTAATATAGCCCAAGGGGTCATTTGATACTGTAATGATAGCAGGTTGTCATATGGGCTGGATCATTGTCACTCTTGCCTATCAGTCATTTCTTAATAGTCTGGAAAGAGGTCCCTTCCTTCACGGTTGGGCAAAGGGAACTGTATTTGGTAGACTGAATGTTGTATATATTGTATATATATTTTTCATAATTGAATGAATGATAGCTAAAAGTAAAGAAAAAAGAAAGTTATTTATTATTATCTCAGAATGTTGTAATACTTAGGATATCATTTGTGTGGTACATAATGTTAAGAGAAACGGCTATTGCAATGGCTGTAAAAATGTGACGTGATTAAGACATTCACTCATTTTGTATCCTGTTACATCTGTATAAATACTAGTTAACAAGGAAAACCTTACTGCATGTGTGTGTTAATGACAATGGCTGTCATTTTGGGAGATAAATGCACCCCCAGGTAATGGTTCTTCATTGTCTAGAGTGTGAACCCTGCTCTATAATGGACATTAATTTATAGTAAACCCAAGACAATGGTGTCTGTGATAATAATATGCGCGTTGTGGCATCTACGTATAGATATCTGATTCATTTAGTGCACTTTCTGGGAGCACTTGGGTGTATTCCATTGTCTAATGAACTATCCACTTTCTCCCTTCTCATTTTATGTCTTTCATGTATTTCTTCCTCCCACTGCCTTCCTCCTTCTAGCTTTTTTCTCTCCTCTTTTACACTTGTCTACATCATTTTCTCCTTTTCTCTCTCTCATGTCCTCTTATCCTCTCTTTTAATTTCTCTCTCCCTCTGACCTCCTCTCCCTCTCTTCGTCTCTGGCCTCTTAATAAGCTCTAATCCATGCACACCATTGGCTTTTAATGTGTACTCCATATAGACCAAACAGGTGCATCATTAATCTAAGGCCTTTGCAGTGCGAGCTGTGTGTAATGGTAAGTGGATAACACATTGTTTCCTATGTGAGCCAGGGCATCCACATTATCTACCATCACTCCCTAATAAATTACACCTGAAGATGTGGCATTTTGTCTCTTTGTGCTGAAGCATTGTGTCGCTGGACTTCCCTGGTGAATGAATGGATATAATACAAACGCATTCTCTAATTACTCCCTTTTCTCTCTAGCTAACACCCACACATACTCCAGCTCTATCTATCTCCCACTCTCGTAGGTTTTCATGCGATTACAGACATATTTAGTCTTTATAAAATGACCTATATATTTACAGGACTGTTTTGCATATAACATGCACTGTTATAGACAATTATGTTGTAGAGCAAACTGATGGATTTAAAGGCGTACTATGCAAGATGTGGTGTTTGTGTTTGTAAGTATAATATTCAAAGTTGGCCTCTCCTCCCCAGCTCAATGACACCAGAGTAATAGAGAACAGCAGTGGTCGCACAAACTACAGTGCTGTGAATCAGATAAATAATACATTATTTTCTGATTGTTTCACAGCAGTTACATTACACAAATAAACACACCGCACAATCCTGCAGGAAGGTGCTGCAGATTTGGTGTAATGCAGAGCTTCGTCCTATCTGCTGTGGCTTCTCTGCCCTATGTGTGTTTTGTGTGACAGAGAGACAGAGACAGTGATGTAACCTGGTCACTACATTTTTATAAAGTCCCAACCTCACACCCTGTGTTATTGGTTGGGGGCCACACACCCACTGCCCAAAGGCTGATGCCCAGAAACATACTGAACACAGCAAAATAAAAATAAAATACAGGCAGAGGACAGGGTCTTTGTAGATACATTTTTTTGTATTTTTGTGTAAGTCTCTTAAGTTTTTTTTTTTTTAGTTTTTTTTTTTTCTTAGGAAAAAAGTGCACAGCATGCCTTTACACATGTTGAGCATTTTGTGTGTTGTTAAGGCAGAATGCATTCAATTTGTACATCACTATCCGGATCACTGAATGTATTATGTTGACAATACACTACTGAATCTTTGTTTAAAGGCACACTCCTACATTTTAGTATACACATATTTGATGTCCTTACTGAGGTTAAATAAGATTCAGTAGAGAGATTGATAAGGTTGCATCTTGATAGTTGGTTCCAGTTTGGATCTAGTTCCTGGCTGGTAGAATACTCAGATTTGCTGCAATCCAATGTTAACAACTCTTTTACCGAACCTTGTATCTCTTCTCTCTTCTTTGCTAGCAAAAAGCAATGTGGAAAACATTACAATAACATTGGTGGGTTTCTCATTTTTAGCGAGAGATCACTGTCACTTTTGCTGATTAATTAACATAAACTCTGCTCAAATTAAACTTTTTGCTGATATGTGTAACAACATAATGAGGACTTGTCTTCAGAGAAACCATCAAATGATTGACTCACATCAATTTCAGGAGCCTCTGGCAGTTAAACCTTTGCACAAATCATGTTATTTTAAGCTCAAATGAAAAGTTCTGCACCAACCTCTAGTATTTGCAAAAAAAACTCAGTGTCAGATAAATTAATCAACATTTTCGATCTTGCTAGTCATCTCATTTTCAGTTTGTAGACAAGTTTTGTCACTAAAAGCTAGTTTTTCTGGTGAGGAAAACAGTGATGCAGGGATTGTACAAGACCATTGTGGTGAAGGCCTGAAGTTAAAGCTCTAAATTTACCAGTCAATTCATTTTCCAACCTTCAACTATGATCACAAGCAGAAGAAGAGATACCCTTTTTTATTCCATGTAGTCTTCTTCCTTGTCAAAATCTGGCACCTATGTTACAAGGCAACTGACCACTTACAGCCCAGTCAGAGATTTGGGTGTGTTATGTTAGTAGTGGCTAATGTAGCCTTGAGCCACTAGCCTCAAGCAGAGAGGAGGATTGGGCTGCAGACGTTTGGTGCAAAGGTCTGGTAACCTCACTTCTTCCTCCACATCCCCAGATTTTATTAAATTTTAAAAACAAGTAGTCTTCAGCCACCACTGAAGTGACATCACTTGATTTATCAGACTTCTTGCTGCTCCCTCTACAGCCTCAAAATGCTTCATATACACAGTAGTACTCCCCAAGACCTGTAAATAGACTTTGATGTGTAAAATCGATAAAGTTCCACTTTAAGTGTATGTTTTTCGCACGTTAAAAGCAGTTTTGAATTGTTGTAAAGCTCCTTTGATGGAGGCTAGCAGTTTAACCCTACTCCCAGTCTTTCTAAGCTTGGCTAGACATGTCTTGATCTGCTCTTTCTTCTGAACACACAAATAAATCGTTGTTGATCTCATCAAATGCCAAGTCCATAACACAGCAATTCTATTTCCCAAAATGGGAGTTGCTCTAAAAGTCCTTGAGAGGGGCAGTATGTCAAAACATGTGCTGCTAAGTGTGATCTAAGCAGATTGTGTAATAGGCTCTTTAACCTTGCACTCTTTACAGCAGTTCATTTGTCCCAGGGTGCATCACAGAAATACTCTAATCAAACATGCCATCTAACTACATCACTCCCTAGAAATAAATAAAAATGTATAAAACACCATCTGGAAGAATTTGGTTCTCAAAGTGACCCCAGTGATATTGGAAATCAGCTCACTCTCTGTCTTTCTGTCTTTGACAAAAAACAAAACAAAACAAAAAACTACAAAAAAAGTCTGTCCTTGTCACCTCTCTACTAGTGCTTAATTCCCAGTATGCCAACGGTATATAAAGAACCTTTTGTCTTTACAAGCAAATGGCACCCTGTGGCTTTATTTATGTGGGCTTTAGTAAAATATAGGGTCTACAGCCCCACGGTAGTCCCAGAATGGGATTACTGCTTATTAATCTCTGTCAAATGCACAGTTAGGCGTCTGGAGTACACACACACAAACCTACATGCATGCCTGATTTAACACATGCACAGAGATGTACACACAAAAGTTATGCAGATTCACATTGATATAAACATATACACGCTTTGTCAAGGTGTGTGTGTATCACTAGGCTCCAGTTCTTGACAGAGAAAAGAAAACATTGGTTATTATGACTTGATTGATGACATGCCACCATTTACATTTAGGAAAAAAAATAATTTTCTGATGAGCATTTAGGACAAGAAAAAATCATAAATATATACCATATAAACCAAATATCTTGGAACATCTACACAATATTACAGAAGTGAACATTATTATGATTTGAAGTGATGAAATTGCATGTTTTGTGCTGACCAACAGTGTAAACAAAATCTACTCAATTAGCAATGACACAAAACAGGGAAAATCAGCAAATCCTCATATTTGAGAAGCTGGAACTAGCAAATATTTATATGTATTGCTTGTTTTTTGCTTGATGAAGTACTTGAACATTTAGCCTTTTATAAAAAATGTTGATCATAACTCTCTTCACACACATTCACAACCTCAAATGAATTACTTTATTTTATTCTATGAAATTATGCTACTTCACATACCCACTGTTGTCTGTTTGTCTCTGCAGTTCCTCTAGAGGTAAAGACACATGCACACCACAATGATACAATTTGTTGTACTCGGGCCAAGTCCAGGGATTGCCTGAGGATGGGGAACAGTTGGCTGCCACATTTGGCTGGTTCCACACTGTTAGTCAGATATGGGCCCAAGTGTACAGGGGGAATAGTCTTTTAAATGATATCTACCCCACTGCCTGTGTCTGTATGCTCACATGTGCACTGTATACAAATGTGTAAGAGAAACACACATACTGTACATGCATATGTTCATACATATGCATATGTAAATGATGTGTGTGTGTATGTGTGCGTACTTGCATTTGCTTCTGTCATTATTTGACAAGTTTTTCCTGAACATAAGCAAGCTGTCCTGTCCAACTGGTCGATTACGCCTGCTAGTGAGAATGTGTGTGTACTCATGCAAGCTTAATTTCCTGATTCTCACGTCCTCTCATTCAAATGTCTTTTTCTAGTAGATCTGTTTCTGCATTTCAAATAAAAAGGAAATGTGTGGTAATGTTTACTGCTTTGCAACTACTGCTATCATTAGTGAAATCTCTAATGTGCTGTTAAAACATTCTTAGGGCCACAGCATGCTTGCATTGCAATATTACCTTCCTTCATTTGAATATTTTGTTACTACTACTATGTTAATGCAGTCAAACCACTGCTTTTCTTTCCTTTTATTATTTCTTCTTTGAACTTTTTATCCCTGTCCATCTTCAGTCAGTGTAACATCTTCTTACCATTTAAAGTGGAACAAAAAAAAAAAAAGAAAAGAAAAAGGAAAGATTTTAGATGTTATAACATGACAAACCATACATGTTATCTCTAGTTTTGGTCTCTGTAGGTTACTAAATAGAATTTTAAAGCATAATGAGGCCTCACTTTGGCTTATTAAAGAATTTGTAGTTCCTTATAAATTAGAATACATGCTATGATCCATATGTGGGAACTTGCTGACTGTCCAGCAGCAGAAACAAAATCAGAATTAAGTCCCTGCCATCAGTTTATTATTTTTTAAAACAATTAAATATGTATTTTATGTTAATAAATTATCAAAGCATATCCTCAAAAATGAATAGTTAGCAGCCTCCCCAGTCAAAGTGAGGACATTAATGCTCCTGTATAAAAATTCAGCACAAGGTAATCCCAAGTATAATACTTGGTGAGTGAAATAGTTAAAAAAATTTAAATTTTTTTTGTTAAAGTACAAAGCTCCATCTGATCTCTTTAGGCTTTGTTAGGCTCTGTACTGTGCAATACTGTACTAGGAAGGCGCTTAATTGTCCCATTTAGAAAGCTTGACCTTGCTAGAATCTAATTAATTAGTGTGCTATGAAGGTTAATTAGTAACGAAGGATGTCCATGCATCATAAAGCCCCTTGTCTTAACCCACTGTGGCAGTCGGGCAGAAAAACAGTCATCAGTCATCCACTCGGTAAGAAAAATCTTGAGTGATACTCACACATTTACATCAGAGTTCATTTCTACCCAGTTCTTGTTCACTGACCCTTTCTGCCATGAAAGGCAAAGGATCTACCAGGTGGAATTCTCTGTTTGTATAATCAATGAGTTAATGGGATGTCCTCTGGTAACTGATGAATGAAGTTTGTGATGCAGAAGTTGCAGGCATAGTCACTGCATAAAATAGCATATAATGTACAATATCAGTGAGATCTGTAAAAGTTTTTCAGCATCAGTAGGAAAGATTGTAATCTGGACTGAAACCACATTTATTGGAAATGATTGAGAATGTGACTAAGAAAAAATATTGAAATATTTTTTGTGCCCTTAATAAATATATAGATATTTTTTTTAAATGTATTCACTGAATAGCAAAAATTTCTCAACCATCGTTACAAACTTGGGTGTACATGTCTTTACAAACAGTGTGTTAATATAATGGAATCGGAAATGGACCAATCACAATTTTTCTTCTGATGGTATGTGGGTGAATAAATGACTCCACCCTTGCAGGACCTTCAGTAGCTGCAAGGAATGCCTGTGTAATTCAAGTCAACATGGGCATGAATTTGATTTTGACAGTTGTCTTATCCAATCATATTTTGTTTTGTTGTGGGTGGGATAATATCCCGACATCTTCTGGGCATTTGCAAATACTTACTAGGCATAAGCAACCAAGCAACCAATGAAATTGGTTAGTGTTAGCGAGGGAGAAAGGAGACGACAGAACGACAACCAATGGTAACTCACTAACCCAGTAACTCCTAATTCCATTTCTGTGCTGAATGAGGAAAATGAATTTATATGTTGCCTTAATCTGGGCAAAATTTGACAAGAACACTGCAGTATATTTGTTTGAAGATGTTTGCTAAAAACACAAAGGTTTGGAGTTAGAATTGCTGACTCCAAACTTTCAATGATTGATCTATGATATCTACATTTAACTTGTTCATATTGCATTGCTGCCTTTACTTCTGACAGAGAGATATTAAATCTACATTGAAATTCAAGTATGTCTATGCTCAAACAAACAGAAGAACAACATTAGATCCATCTTTAGTTGTTGATGATATATAAATACAGTATGAAATAAGTCGATGTGATTTGCTTTGCTTTTTTATTTTCACAAAATAATATAGGCCTAGTCATTTACATGTCATATTTAAATTTAGTGATGTCCAGATGAATGATAGCCAGCTTTGTGAGACTGGTTTTCAAGAACCACCTTTGTGTGTTATGAAGTCATTGGGCAAATAAACGTTTAGTATGCTGAACTTCTATGTGACAGGGCTCAGGCTATTATTTTTATTGCAATGTTGCAAAGCCCAGGGTCCAAGACCACAGTATGCCACTGACTAATTGAATTAGAAAATGACCATGTGGCGGAACAATATCTTAACATCTAAACCAATCCCAGACACTACTTCTAGACACTACCTTAGGAAAAAAGTAAAACAATCTAATGACTGCACTGTTGCTTTTGTTGAGTTCTGTAGTGGTCATTCATTGACACACACACTCAAATAAACCAAACAAGGTGGTTTGTTTGCAATGCCATGTGAGTGAGTATTCATACACTCAATACACTCAATACCATGAGTGTATGTTTTGAGTGCTTTATTTGGTGGAGTAAAGCTAGCAGAGTACACACAGGTCTATTCATAAAACTATAATTGACTGTCAAGTAGGGCGGAAACAACTGTGTTATAGGCAGGGCTCCAACCTCTTTCTGTGGAATCAGTGTCAATTAGGTTTAAATACACAAACCTGCCACAAAATGTAAATAGGACAAACAAAACAATAGCAAAGTAATTGACCTGGTAATGAATCCTTAATTTAAGGTAGTGTATTAAACACTCGTTGAGAGAATGCTAGAGTAGAAATCTATTTTATGTGGGCAGTGAAGTCATACCTATGTATAATACATATAGAAATATACTGTCAACAGCAGTGGTGGCTGGTGACTCAAAAAATTGGGGAGGACAGGAGCAAAACCAACATTGAATCTTACGACAAAACTGCATCATACTATATCACTGTACCCCACCTGATGAAATCGGGGGGGTGGGGAGCAATTTTATATGCCAATAAAACAATTTGCATCCAATAACAAAAACCCCTGAGCAGTGAAAAGGCTGCTTCTTTAAATATATTTAGCATATACATATTGTTTCTAAACAAAGAGGTGCTTATTTTAACCATGCAATGGTTCAAATGTGTCATTTTACCAACAAAGTTAAATTCAAATTTATTGTATTGTTCTATTGTGACAACAGATTTATGTTCTCATCAAAAACAGACAACATATCACATGATTTACACGTGTTTCCTGTGTATTTTCTTAGTATACAGAAATATATAAAGTACCACAAAGCTTGTAATCTGATAGAGGTACAGATCATTGCTGAACATTAGAAAGACTGAACACTAAAAACCGTCACAGATCTAAAAGTGTAGGTTCACATCAGAAATGCATGTATCAAATACATGACTTATACACTCTTATCTCTATGCATCACATATAAAATATAGTCGGGAGTCGGTTTTGAGACCTTTTTTTTTTTTTTTGCGAATGCGGAGTTCACTTAACAGCTGTGTATGTCAGACCTGGATGAATTTTTTGAGTACCACTACGGTGACCTAGATGTGTCAGATACAAATCACTGCTGTTTGCACAATGAAACATTGTGTATAATTACATATTTTACATATTGTGTGCTTAATTTACAATGGGGAGTGTTTCCTTTCCTAGAGTAGGCTAAGTTATAGACTAAGCAGTGCCAACCTACACACACACACACACGTACACACACACATTGCTCTCTCCTTTCAGTTCTCTCTTTCAGTATCTCATGGTGACCTTTCCTTTCTTCCTCTTCTGAATTCAAAGTGTTCTCAGTGAAAAGCTGGCCAGGTTACTTCTCTTGTGTACATGTAACCAGAGGCGATGGGTAATATAGGCTAGAGAAGGCTAAGCCTTCTTTAAATGTAGTGCTGACTATGTGCACCCTACACTGCGTTCTGGTAAAGTTAAAATAATAATAAAGTCTGTGTCAGCACTTCAGTGGTTGAAAAGACAGCAAAACATTACGTAGCCCTGAAGTTAATGGCAACCTGTTAGCTATGTCATTAGCTAATGTTAGCGCCACTGAATCACAAGCTTTTGTGTTTATAACACCTGTTTTGTCAGTCAAATGTATAATTAAGCTGTGAGTGCTATAGCTCATTTAATTTAGAAAAATTAG
Source organism: Euthynnus affinis (assembly GCA_029490765.1). Classification (NCBI taxonomy): domain Eukaryota; kingdom Metazoa; phylum Chordata; class Actinopteri; order Scombriformes; family Scombridae; genus Euthynnus; species Euthynnus affinis. Next base: position 21,222,883 of record CM055847.1, read on the forward strand.
GACTTTCCTGTCAATATAATCTCACAAACAAGAGGACATATCTGAGAGCATGACAGGTGAAATAAAAATCCATAGGCTTTACTGATTTGGGTAGCTTCCTGCAGCAACATCTAGGTCCACACAATGTGGCATGACTGACATTTAAAGCTATTTTACGAGGTAAAACCATCATTGATTATTTTTTTTTATTGGTTTTATTGCCTTGACTTGTACAACTCTACCAATGTACTTTGGAGTCAAAATGTGTGCCTTGTATGCCAAATGCATACATGTTGGCAAGTCCGCTATGTGATGTCAAAAATTGGATCTAAAAAAAATGTCTTAAGCCACACTCAAACAGAAGAGAGAGCCTTGTCATTGGGTCCCTGCTGGAGACCGTCTGCTGGTTCCCTATAGGATCATGTTGAGCTTGTTGCAAGGAATTTTGGTGTCTAGTTCGATAGTAATTTACGTTTTGAGCAGCACACCACAAAGTTTATGCAATCATGTTTTTATCATCCTGGAAATATTTTTAAAAATATGATCTATTTTAACTTTTATAGACACTTAGACCATTTTACTTTATCTTATCACACTTGGATTATTGCAACAACCTTTTTACTTGCCTGAACCAAAATTCTATTAATCGACTCCAGGCTATACAGAACTCAGCTGCCAAACTTTTAACATTGCTACTGTTTCAGCCTCTGGACACTGGCTCCCTGCATGTTTTAGAATAAATTTTAAGATTTTACTGATTACTTTCAAACTCTTCATGGCCTCTTTCTCTGCTATATCTCTGACCTCTTAGTACCGTACGTGGCGATATGTACTTTTAGATCCCTGGGCAGAGGTCTTTTTTCTGTTCCAGAGACCTAGCTGAAAACTAAAGACTGTTTGCAGTCAAGATTCTGAGGCTCTGGAATGATCTGCCTGAGGAAATTAGGTTGGCTGAGTCAGTGATCTCTTTTAAGTCCCTTCTTAAGACATACTTAATTCTAAAAGAGCTGTTACAAAACTTTCTTTTTTTTGAAAGCTTCTTCATTAAGGAAAACTCTTACTCATTTAAATGAGATAGTCTTTCTTAAGTGATGTCAGTTCTTTTGTAGAAGGTACACACACACACACACACACACACACACACACACACACACACATGCACCTGAATGGAAAGAACCATTTATTTCACAAAATAAATGGTTCTTTTCATTTGAGAAATATTATTCTGGAAGAATTCAATTTTTAGTCATAGTTTTTTTCAATATAAATGCTCTCCCAGGGCTTTTTTTTTTTTTTTTTTTTAACTCCAGGGCCTTGTTATGTTCAGTTAGGACTTAAAGGCAGCCATTTGTATGCCCTTACATCCCATGGGGAACCATCCTCAAAAGCCACTACCACAAGCTTTTCTTATGATTTTACAATCAAAATGTTGGGAAATGCTCAAATAGAGGTGGCTCTCAAACTGCTGAGTTGTGCAGTTTTCCATCTATCTGTGGAGCAGTAATTGACAGGAAAGGTAGGTGAGAGGAAAGCAGAAGGGAAGTAGGCTTTTTATTACTGTCACAGGTGTAGGATTGCACGGCTGTCGCTGAGTCTGCATCGTGGGTCTGTGATTGGGGCAATTCAGCTCAGGGAACTGGAGATTTCAGGGCATATGGATGGATTGCCTGTCTGTCATCTGTATATAGGGAAACCCTGATTGGGGCATTTCAGATAACACAAAGGATTTAAAGTGGTGTGACAAGGACAATATATCAAGTCAGACAACTAGCTATAAATTTGGTGCTTTTTGTGCAGTTTGCACATTTGTCTCCCACCTTTTTTGGTATTGACAGAGGTATATCACTATCTGTATGCATAAGAAACTTCTACAAGTGATCAAATAGGCTTCTAGAGGCTGTTTATAAAACAATTATTGTAATTTAGTCAGCACTTTTTACCTGAGCTGCTCTTGCCTTTTTTATGCCACTGAGAATCAATGCAGCTTAAGAGACCTCTCAGCTATTACCATAATTATGTATAACATGGAGCATTGCATATAATCATTGTTTCTATTTCTATTACTATCCCATAGAAAGAACTATCACCATGTTTTTTTTTTTTTCAAAATTCGGTACAAATTAGAAGACTATTTGGCCACTGTGTTGTTTTCTAATACTGCCACACCCCTGCTCATCTTCTCCCTTCATATTAAAAACATACTTGTTTACAGTGTATATTTATGGTCAAAAAAACATTCTGCTCCTTGTCCTCATCCTCCTCTACAAATTGTTCATCAGAATAAAATACAATAACATGAAATATATATTTACATTTTAAATGTAATATAAAAGTGTCTGAACTGAATGCTGCCACATCTACATTTGTTTGACAATTGAATGTCAGAAAAATGAAATAAGATCATTAATCGTCTTGTCTGATCCTCTGCTGGATCATGTGAGAGCGGCCAGTAAGTCAACGTCCATTAAAAAAAAGCAATTGTGTTGCATCACTTAAAGTCCCATCCACTCAAAAATGGTTTTGCTTATTGCTACTTATTGTTACTACCATGGACCGCGGAACCGGGGGGGCCAGGGGGGCCATGGCCCGGGTAACTTTTGTACTCTGACAAAATCTTTTATATGAGTAAAAGCTGCTGTAAAAAGTTGTGTCTGTGTTATTACGAGACAGCAACTTCACCCACTCTCATCAACTGCTGCCGATAAAAAAAAACTGCCACTCACTGCTGCATTTTGATTGGAAAGTGTGCCTATCAAGTGCATTGTTTACCAGTACGTCATGCATGAGCGTTGCGAGCTAAAGACGGGCACCTGTCAAACCCGCTAGTTACATAAAAATGAAGAGACTTTTTTCAGATAAACAGAAAAAACTATAATAAATAAATAATAAATAATCTGACTCCAGCTTTCACTGTGCCTCTGGCCTCAACAACAGACCCGGAGTGTCCGTCTTGCCCTAACTTAAGTCCACCGCGGACTTCGGCAAGTAAGTCAGTTTTATAACTCACTTTTCGCTGTGTTCGTTACTGTTCATTAACTGCGCAGCTGCGCTTATTTGGTTGTTGTGTGCGGCTCTGCACATCAGGTATGAGTGCTGACTAGTCATGAGAATGATGTTGATTTAGATTGAGGACAGCAAGATGAGTTTTGCTTGTGGATTGGCAGTACTTCATTGTTTGGCCTATTGAGCCTGAATGTTACAGTAGCTTGGGATCAGAGGGGTTTATATCTGAGCAAGCATGAAGTTTGTATTGTAGCATCGGAATAAAAAAGGGGGGCTCCGCTCCCTTAAACATGAGTAATACAATATTGTATTACTCATGTTGTATTACTCATAATGATCCTGAAAGCAGTTACAGGTTAAAGTTTTACGCATCACCCACATCAGTCAGTTTTTAAAAAATTCTGATATGTTCAAAACATTTCTGAAGAGTACAGAAAACAATATGATTGGGCATACAAGTGCACACTAATAGGTGTCAGCCAATGTGTAATGTCAATTTAATAACATAATGTATGTGTTCTCTTTATCTCTGCATCTTTCTTTATCTATCTTTTATCTACCTTTATTTTTTGTGCATTGAAGGTATGTAGCCTTATGAAATGGTTTGTGTACCTGTGCATGGTCATGTGCCTGTGAAGGTGTAAAACAGAGGCAAGTCAAGAAATTGCGGAGGACCTGCAAGTCTTGCATGGTGATGAGGAAAGGGACACTAATTCTTTCATTTGATGTACTGTAATTATGGTGTCCACAGCTCAGTCTGACACACTAGCCAGATTTATGTTCTCCCATGCTACGTATGTGTGTATGTGTGTGTGTGTGTGTGTGTGTGTGTGTGTGTGTGTGTGTGTGCAAGAGAGAGAAGAAGAAGCGAGATAGAGAGCAGGATGGAGAGCTAACAGGCAGGGGTAGGAAGGGGTGGGAGGGAGAGCGAGCACACAAGCTAGAAATTTAAAGAGTGTTATAAAACAGAGTCTCCTGTCTTAAATCACAGGCCTTTCCCTAGAGGAGGTAAGCTGTGATTACTATGATATAAGGTGTTGGCTGAATACATTTACATGTTCTCAATGACAAATTCACCTTGTTGGAGTTCGAGCCATTGAGATTTTAGTGTTAAGATGCATCGTACATACAGTACATCTGTTTTCATTCTCTTCAGTTCTTCCTCACATTTTCTCTCCCTTTAGTGTTCTTACCTGTACATGTGTTGACACATTTGCTTGTGAAGTATATCAGAGAGGCTTATACTGAATCACCTACAAACATTAACCAGTTATACCAAACCATTCATCTTAGTCTTTTATCTACTGTATATCCACAAGGTTGGATGATGGCCACTTAGTTGCTTTAATCATCAGTGGGGTTTTTGCAACTTTGAAGACCATCAGCAAATCATTCAGAAACCACATGGGATCTTGAACCAGTAATGTCACTTTGCTAATGGCATTTAGCTGTATTGATTTCCTATACAAACATGATATATCAGTTCAGCAGTGGTACTGACCATCTTTTCTATGTTGACAAAATCAATAAGTTTCTATTCACACAGGCTTCATATCAACTTTTGAATGAAAGGATTTGCTTAACCTGGTTTTTGTTGTTTAGCTAATGAGGCTGTAGTGTCCAAGTGTTGTCTGGGTAATGTAGTTGACTTTAGTGTTAGGGTCAGTCCAATTTAGTGAACTGAAGGTCTGTCTTCACATGTGTCCCTTAGTATAGAGGGCAGCAGCTTTGTGTCTCAGCTAACAAGCTCAGTGAGCTCCAGGTGTGTGGACTCAAAGCTGACATCACTTTGTGTTTTCCAAGCATGAACAAGTGGGAGTTAACCTGAGGGAATAAGGCAGCCCTCCTGTTCATTGTCCCTTATCCCTATATGTTCCTCATAACTGTCTCATAATATTATATTCAGTAAGAGTTTTCTGTATTTTGACATTGATTATATGATAATACTTTGGGTTTACCACATACAAAGGCCTGTAGAAAGATTCATGAAATAAATGAGGGAAAAAAGTACACTAAGAAATTGCCAGACTTCATTCCCTTAAAATGTGTGTGCTACATGACCTTTAGTCACTTGTATTTTGCACTGATTTAATCAATAACCTTCAAAGTTTCTTTTTCTGTGATGATTCAGTTTCCTTTTCAGTATTTCATGACATCCATTAAGCTCATTTTGGTTGATGTTACTATGGTAAAAAATAACAATCATAAAAGCTGTCCTTTGGTGTCTGTACTGACTGGGGTATATTACGGCCTGTTTGTTGATATTGTAACCTACCTCCCAGATGACCTGAAGACTTTTAACCCTTTTAAAGATGATTTATTGCAAATACGCATTCTTTTTAATTATCCCTGCAGCTAGGTGTCCAACAGATTTGTAAAGCCATTACTGAAAATCAATACTCAGCTTTTAGGTGATGAATTAATTAATGAAGTGTGAAGTTTATCCTGAGTGAGAGCCCATTGATGAAGAGAGAAAGAGAGACAGTGAAGGAGTGGGAGAAAGAAAGAAGGCAATGTGGTTGAGGTGACTCCTAATGATTCCATATCAGTTGGTTTGGAGCATTTTAGCACTCCGTTAATTGCACTTAATTTGTGTTTTGATTGAAATAATTTGAGGGCAGGGCTGGGAAACAAACATTTCTCTACTGGAGACGGGTGAGTAATTTCCCCCCTCATGCCTTTGGCAGCCAATCTACCAGACTGGCTAAATGGATCATTATCCTAGAACCAATTCTACTGAAAGAATTTAGTCTTTGAAGCTCGACTGGTTCTTTTTTCTACCCTTTGTTTTCGTCATTTTGATCTAGGAGCTTTGCTGTGCTGTTTCTCCAAACCTTTAGCCCCAATCTTAACAATCATTTGGTAATGTGGGGATGGATACCACAGATTTTTGTATACTCTTTAACCACTGTGACCTTAAATTAACATCTGAGCCATGGTTATTGAGCTCTGTAACAATGGATGTTTGGTTTAAATCTATTTATATTCTTAATCTATCTATATTCATTCATGAAAAAAATAGTTGTCTACAAAGGGGTGCTTTGCCGTTGTAGCAAAGCAATAGATTACATTGTATCCGGCATAAAAGATTAATTCTACTGGTCTTATTATAACAAATTGTATCATTACTATGAAACAAAAACTTAATGTTGTTTTTATTTTATGCATGGTTGCACATGTTTGAGCAGTATGGAGGTAGAGAGAAAAACAAGATGAGAGCCAATGAAATTCAAAGTGTACCTGTGGAACAGAGGACAATGTGAGATACATGTTTGTGACCTGCAACATGTTCTGCATACATGCAAATATATATATTTTTAACATATGCAAAACATTTTGCAAAATGTCTGATTCTATTCCATGTCTAAATTAAACACCCTGCGGCTAAAATGACTACTTTTCTCAAAGTGCACTACCTTGCAACTAATAGTCCCCATTATTCATGGCCCTACAGCAGAGGTCACTGCCATGGGGTTTACTTTTTTTTTTTACCTCTCTAAATTGGAATTCAAGAGAAAATGAATCAAGACACCCACACATGGAATGAGCTATAGGTTTGACTTTGACTTGTCCTCAAACTGCAAAGTGAAAAAATAGTTTCATATGTCATGTGGACTGTTGCAGATTGTGCTGGAGGTCAGTATGGTTGTTGATGTCACTAGGAATTTTGGCTGAAATATTAGGATGTTGGTGTTTTTTTTTTTTAAAAAGTGCTGTTTCACTCAGGGTTTGTTTTCTCTCCTTGACAAAGGAGATGTGTCATATATTTAATTTGAATAGACAGCCATGCTTCATGATAATTTCTTCCAGCAATCTATAAGTAATATTCACATGATTGAAAATGTTCAATACAGATTGACTCTGTGCCCTCTAGTATCTGATCAGGTTTGATAACACACCAAAAATAATGCATAGTCGCATAGATGCTCATCAATGGCCACTTAACTAGGCAAATTATGTTTGTGTGATGTGATCAGAATTTATTCACCATAGAATTACCAATGTTGAATCTAATACATTTTATATTACAAAACCAAATTTGGAATATTTAACATAAACTACTCATAAAACAGCTGAACTCCAGAAAATATGTAAAAAGGTTTGTAAACAGTCCAGTAGATAAGAAGGGCTTCTAGCTTCAGTTTTCACTTTGTCTTAGAATCTGATATTTCTGATGTCCCCTGGAAAGCTTGAAGCGTGAAGAAATGAAAAGCATGAAGAAATTATTCACCTCAAGCAATAAACTGACCATCCAATCCAGAGCGACTCTTCAATTTTCCACATCTGCCAAGAGCAAGTTATTTCTGATAACACAGACATCTGATAAATTGGTGATTTTAACGACCAGCAGTTGAATTAAGGTGATGGGTTGGAGCCTGGAACTGTTTGTCACCTTGCAAGTTCAAGGTCTGGCTTTTGAAAATGGAGACATTTTGCCATAAGATTGAAAAATCCTCTTTAGCTCATGTTCACTTTGTGGAACTTGACCTTTTCATCTTCCAGGCAGGAATATTATGTTATCACAGAGAAGGACAGATTCATTCGACTGACTCTCTGGTACATGTAAACACAGCTGCAAGACTGTGGTTTTCATGAACAGCTGAAGTTATATTTGTGTTTTCTATGTTTTATGATATGTGTTTTTTTCTTGTCAAAATGGCTTATTCTGGACAAATAATCTATTCTATGTATATTATAAACAAATATGCCAGCAGGTCAATTGTACATGTTATATTTTAGATAGACAACTAACTATAAATATATATATATAACATTCATTTTATTCATTCAGGTGTGTGTGTGTGCGTGTATACATATATATACATATACATATAGTATATTACATATGCATATATATAGATAGTACATTACACCACTACTCTTTACTGCACATGTCCGATGCCCTGGCCCTACAGCAACTTGAGACTATACTGTAGGGTTGTTCATACATTACATGTAGACCACTTATAAATGCAGCATGCTTGTGTTTGAAAAAAAGAAAAGAAAAAAATCACACAGATATCTCCAGATGCAAAATGCTTTGCTCACACCATACTATCTAACATCAATTAGAATCCCATCCACATTTCCTGTCCTCAATATTATGCACCTTCGCCTGTTTCATTATTTTTCTAATTACAGGAGAATGGTGGACTCTGATAGGATTTTATGTCTTTCAGTAGCTCCATTGTCTGTCAAGCAAGATGGATTCCCCCTTGGGGTGAGCAATATATCAGCTTTGGAAGTCCATATATTGTCTTAAGCATGAGGTAATATAGCACTGATCCATTCAGGTACTCTCTAATATCAGCATGTTAATTTATGGGGCATTCAGAAATTGCAACACAGTATTTCCTGTTTATAGGCCTCCGGTCCACTTTTATGTTTCCTCTTTTAAGTAGTTATGGTTCAGCGTTTACACAATTCATAGAGTATTTCTCTGTCTGTGCTGATGTGTGCATCGGTAATTATTTGCATGCAAGATAACAAAACCACTACTCATTAAACTACTCTTTTATATTATTGATAAGCTGCATATTTTTTCAATTCAGATACAAGATAGTGTATTTTTACTTACATTGCTCATGTAAACAACCCTTAACAGGAAAAGATTAGATGAGTTTGTTTTTTTTTAAGTATTTCTCCAGTGCCAATATTATAGGCCACAGTGTAAAAGGATCTCTTCAGGTTCAACCACTATGTATTTCATGCTTATATACCTGTTTTCACAGCACCTTGATTTGACAATATCCCGACACTGCTCAGAAAAGGGGGATTTAAAGACTTGAATGAATAACTTAAGGAAGGGAATGTGCTCTCGAATAAAATCTGTCACAAATCAAATTAGAAAGATTAATGCTGAGAGGTGTGAAGTGTACCATAAAATGTCAGAGAGTGAAAAACCTACATTTAAAATGGGATGTCTTTCACTGAAATACATCTTTTAGGGATTTTGTGGCGAGATACTGTAATTTCAAGGTACTTTAAGCCAGCAAAGGCAAGGGGGGCATTGAAGTTCATGAAGCAAAGGATCACCGAGAGTAGGTTTAACTGTTCAGTTGAAAAACTGTAAAAAGAAAAATCTTTATATTTTCTTCCCCTAAAACATGATAAATGCAATTTAAGGTAATTTAAAAACAAACAAACAAACCAAAAAAACAAACTTACATTTAGTGTCATATCCCCACAAAGCCACTTTGTCAACCTCAACAGGCTTTCAGCAGTGCTGGAGATTTTAAAATGAGATTTGAAATGTGCTGTGTGTGTGTGTGTGAGGGACAGAGCAGGAGAGGGAGAGAGCAAGAAATAGAGACCTCGGTCCTGTCAATGTTGGGAGGTCTAGCTCAGTTAATCTCAGTCACTTAGATGGGAATGTGTAAAATTTAACTATTGAACGTGTAAATTAACAATGAAATAAATAATGAAATATATTTGAGTCATGCTTTGACACAGTCCCTTTAGAAAGTGTTTTATTATATTTTACGTTGACGAAAAAACTAACATTTGGAGTTTAAAGTATGCATACAACTGCTTTGGGTCGGAGTGCTCTGGCTGTGCTCTTGGTCAGATTCCAAAGCTCACACTGAAGTAATTAGTCTTATTTGGTACCCAATCTAACAAAATCATCACTTTGTTATATGAGGACTCACTGGAAAAAAGATAGAAGAATTATTTTCATTGTGGCCTGTTGTATCAAACTACATTTCAATTTTCCAACCAAAACACGCTCTTCAATTTTTATTTTATGGTTGATTGTTTATCTTACTGTAAAGTCAAAACTCTCTAGCTTGTGTTTAAATTTTGCTAAAACTTCTTCTACATTTGAAAACAGAAAAAAAGCAAAATTATGTCTGTATCCTGTTCCTTTCAACCCCCTTTTGCCCCCTTTTTTCTTCTGCTGATCTTATTGTTATTATCTCCACTCCCTTTGATATGTGGAAATCCTACTTAATAAGGTTTATACATTTACATATGTTCATTTCCTGTCCAAAAACAGATGTCACCCAAGGAGCTAAAAAGGTGACTATTAAGCTAACCAATGTACTCAATCAGAAGTGCTAATTGGATGTTTGAATAGCTTTAGAAACTCCCTCACCCCACACCTTTCTGACACTGGAATTAAAGGGAGTAGGGGTGAGGTTGTGAAATTTCTGTAACAAACTGGCAATCTGAACTTCACACCCACTTCATGTAGTGATTGCTGATTGACGGCTGTGCAGAGGAGAGGAAGGAGGCAAGGTTTGAACGTTTTTCTCTGGCTCTCTTTTTTCATTCTTTACACAGCTATTTCTCTCACTTTTATGTGTACAACCATGTGGATGCAAGTGAATCTGCCTTCTAGGGGAGAAAATGTGTTATCCCCATATTTAAACAGTACAAGGTCCCCCTCCCTATCTTTCTATGATGGCCAGCATTTTACTTCTCCTTTGAGTTTGGTCATTAGGAAAAGCTATTGACACTTTTGTCTTCTTATGAGGTCAGACAATACATTGTATGGACTCGATTTTTTCCATGATCCATTGATCGATAGATAGATCGATAGATCGATAGATAACACTGAGATATACAATATGGATTATTGGAGGGGGGTTGGGAGGGGTAGGGAAACACATAAGGAAAACAGGTGAGAGAGGGGGAGAGATGAAGCCAGATCAGACTGACCTAGCGAGATCATTCTCTGGGTTATTCCCTAGTTTAATATCAGCTCTGATTCTAATATATATTTATGAAGCTCTCCTCTGCACACTGACATCCTAGTTATCACAGCAGCAGGTGTTCGGTCGATGTAGTATACAGCCTTGGTCTCAGACAAACACACACAATGGAACATTGGGATGAAGCCTAGCATATTACTTCAGGACACACACACACTTGTATCTCAAGCAAGCATTTCCTAGAGGTTGACGAGCTTCACTTTTGCTGCTTTCAAGGTCAAAAAGAACTCCATGTCTCATTACAATCTACAGGTGCTTGTGGAATCGCAATGCCAGTGTATGTGTGTGTGTGTGTGTTTGTTGTGCTGTGCAGTATGTGTGTATGTTTTGTGTGTGTGTGCTGGAATGGAAATGAGCCCTCTGAGTATGGCTAAAGGGCTCTCACCCTCTCTCACAAGATAGATAGGATCTTAACAAGCATGAGAGCAGAAGGGATGTGTGTGAGTCTGTGTGTGTGTGTGTGTGTTTGTCCTCTGGCAACAACATTTTTCTGATTTCTATTGCATCAAATCACAAAGACAATTCCCTTGATTCTCTGAGTTGTGGCATGGCCGGTGGTGAGCAGAGTAAGCTCTTCGATCAAATTTTTACCAGTACATATTTTGGCTTACTGTACATCATAGCAACTGTTGTTTATGGCAAAAGTACAGAACTTGCATTTTAAACAGGCAGTGTTAAGTTAATCACACTGCCTGCTGCCATGCTGCTGATATTTTATGTTTTTACTATTTCCAACAAATCCCCTGAAAACACCAAGGAAAAAAAACAGTATATAGAGTGCCAGTTAAATGTTTGGACACACCAGCCCTTCCATTCACTTGAATGAAAAAGCGTGTACTGTGCATTATTTCATTAACAGCTGTTCTAAACCCAATTGTAATGACCTGTATAATTATTTGATTTAATTATAATAATTAGTTTACATAGAATTATATATTATAATTGTAAGGAATATTCATACACCTTCAAACATGCTATGAAATGGATTTAGGTGGTTGAAATGGATTGGGTTTTCTCACACATCTTCTGTTGGATTTCTAATATTGCTACAAATAATAGGTGCTTGCATCCATAAGGCACCCATGTGAAGGAACGACTGAGGGTCAGCCAACCAGACAGTACTTTGTTGTCTACGATACCTGTTGATATATGGATACACTGCATGTAGTAGGGGTGTAACATAATACATTATTCGGCAAAGAACAAACTGTGTTTTTTTGTTTGTTTGTTTTTCAGCGCACAGGTCAGTTACATCGCTATCTCAGTCTCTGTCCTCTGCTCTGCTGTTACATCAGCAGGTCGCATCGAGGGGAGTCCCATCCACCTGCTACATGACACACATTTCCTAATTTGGACATCACTTCCAGAGTTGGGGGTGTTCCCCAGAGATAAAGCTGAGCTACTGACACATGCAAAGTGCTCCCAAGGGACTCTCCATAACCTGTTGTTCCCCTTCTCCTTTCCACAAAGTTAGATTGTAAAAAATAGGCAATAAATGAAAAGTGCAATGCAATAATCACTTTTGAAGTTCTTCTCTACATGTTACACAATGTACGTTCTCTATTATCTATGTCGTTTATTCCAGGTGTTGGGACCTCCATCATAAGGTAGTTTATTCATGAAAACTTATTGCAACACTCTAATTTTCTAAAATTAAAAGTATAATAAAAAATAAAAGCTCCCATCCACTTATATTTTAATACAAATACAAGTACAAATACAGGTCATTTCTCTGCCTCAACAAATACAGACACAAATACAAATATTGGGCTCTCTTCCCATCACCAGTATGTAGTGTAATATTATTTCATTATATCAGTTAGTGTTTGGTGGCAGCATTAAGCGGGACAGCACAGAACTGTATATTATTATAGAAGAAAGGCAATATTTCGTCCAAGAAATTTGTGATAGACAACTGAATACAACAAGTTTACTGTGTTGTACATTTACCCATTTAAAAAAAAAGAAAGAAAGAAAGAAAGAAACTGGACTGGTACATCTCTGGTTTTGAAATGGAACTGCACAACAGGATAGTAATCCCACATTCAATTTTGTCCACTAAAGTGAATTTGCAAGAGGGATACAGCCAAAACAACTCAGTGCACCCTGATGTTCACTGGAGTGGCACATTACAATGTGGATGGATGAAATGATGGAGGGGGGGAAGAATAGTTGGAGATGGCTGTAGAGAGGGGAAGGAGAGGAGAGCCGATATCCAGGATGTATTCACCCTTCATTTAACAGGCAAACTCTCACCACCTTACAAGAAAGTATGAACATACTATATCATTTGACTTGCATGAAGTGATTTCTACATGCACAGAAAAAGAGGACTGCATTTTGGCTATTCTGTCTGCTCCACAAATGTCTTGCTACAGTGCTTGTTGAAATTGTGTTATATTTCCCTTGTGCATTAGCTCCATTTCACATTTTTGAAAATTCCACTCGCCGTGTATGTGAGAGAAAATCCTCGCTGGTGCTGAAGTGTGGTGTGATGGCATAACATTGGTGGTTCATTGCACAGTGAAATAGCAGAGCCAAATGACAGCCTGGATTCCAGTTGGGTTGCAACGTGCAGCTCCTGATGCATTCTCGCAATCTATTGCAGATGTATGGCCTTTCAATTTCACTGACTGGCTTCTGGAATCTGGGATTTTGTTTTGCTCTTTTAGGTGTGTTACACATACTTTCAGTGCCAGTACACATGCTGAAAATTAAGTGATATTTTATGTTGTCTCTGTTTCTGTGTCTTTCGTACATACATGCAGACAGTAATGAGAGCACAACCTTCCACTATGTGACTATGTGTACTCTTACAGTTTCTTTTGCTCGTAAACACACATACTGTATATGCCTGTTCAAAAACACAGATGAAAACCTGACTGTTAAGATGATGGTGAACGATAATATCAATATTATGCTTAAGTATGTGTGTATAGTACACGCAAAGCGAGTTTGTACATATAGTTGTGTGTTTTAATGAATAATTTGGTACTTTAACTGTATGTGCAGGTTGCTGCCAATTCAATTGTGTATTTAGGGGCCACTTTATATCCACCTGAGAGATGCGTTGTTAGAGGGTGAATTTTCTTCCAAAAAACCTACTGTGGTATCTGGCAGTGTAAGCTCACAATAGTGTCATATTATAGTGGAAATAACCAGATAATAATGATAATGATGATAATAAGAATAAGAATAAGAATAAGAATAAGAATAAGAATAAGAATAAGAATAAGAATAAGAATAAGAATAAGAATAAGAATAAGAATAAGAATAATAGTTTGTTGGTCCGTTTACAACTTGTATATCGACTTTTCCTAGGACCCCCACACTGAACTAATAAAACCTCTTAGATGAATGGTAAAACATCTTCTTTAATTCCGCAACAACTGTTGAGTAGGGGGTATAGGAGTATACTGTTGAGATAAGTATAGTAACCCAACAGATACAACAAATCTTTTACAATATATACAGTACATATGATTGACTGTATAACGAGCAAAGTAGACACTTACAAGTTGTCATAAGATACTGAGATCTATCTTTTGTTTCCTTGTATTTTATTCAGCTTCACTGACTGTACAGCAGAGCTTCATTTCTCACATGAGGAATGTCTAATCTACTACAGATCTACTGCAAATTGCAAACAACATAAAAAAAAGTCAATAGCCAAATATGCAATTTTCATAGACTCCCCATCTCTCTGTCTGCCTCTGTCTTTCTTATTCTCTCTTTCTTTCTGAAAACACTCATAAGGAACTACAGTACACATTCCTATTTTCAATTATTCTGGCTGAGGGCAATATGTTTTAATGATGAGCTGATTCTCTGAGTGCAGTCTTCAGCTTTGCCAGCCCGAGCAGTAATGCCTTTTGCACATGTCAGGGTCGGGGCCTAGTTGTAATCTGAGGCTCATTACAGCTGGTGAGGCCAAGAGCAGAAACGGAACACAACTTCTCCCTGCAGCGCTGAATTACTTTTCCACCATCAGGTTCCCCTCTCCCTCGTTCAATGTTTCTCTCCTTGTCTCAGCTGCTTCTCTGTTTGTCTTTGATCTCTCTCTTTCCTGTCTTATTCTCTCCCTCCTGTCTCTCTCTATCTCAATATCTTGTTCTCCCCCCATCTGCTTCTCCATTTATTTCTTGGTCTGTGTTTCTCGCGCTCTTTTTCTCGTTGCCTCTCTCCCTTCGTTCTGTCTCGACACTCCTCGGGGGACCTCGCAGAGTACAGTGGATTTGGAGTTGGAGGCTAGTTTTATTGAGTTTGCTCAGGGTCCTGGAAAGGCCTATTTACCAATAAGGTCATGATGAGGTGCATCAAGTCTATGAGCAAATCCTCAAATCCCCCTCAAACCAGCATGTGTGTTTATGTGTGTGTTTGTCTCTTGCATGCTCTCACATTTTGCTAGCATTGTATATTAGATTCCTAGATCCCTCATAGAAGAGGGCTTATCTTGCATATTGGAAGGTAGTATAAGCTTAGTATTGACAGAACTGTGAATAACCTTGTTAAACTGATCTGGCTCTGCATCTGATGTACTGTATACTGCAACCTTTTTCATACATATATTGAAAGCTTAAATCATTAACCATGTAGCTGCTCAATGCAGAAAGATTTCTGATACACAGACTGTGTTGAAATCCTACCTTAACAGCTCAAATTATGTACCTATTTAAAATAAAGCGATAAAGATATGGCATCATACATGTATCTCTCACTTGCAAGGATAACAATTTAGACCATAAACAATTCAGATGTCCCAGTCATAATTCTTAATTTTGAAGGCTTTCATGGACAAATCAAGTTCACCTCCAGTCAAAAGATACAGGGGTTCTGCCATAAACCTCAACTCACAAATGTAAATAGTCTCACTTATCTCTCTCACAAGGATCTTTACTGAGGCACAGATTCTTCATACTTATTCTATGTTTTTTCAGTAGCTTGTTAAGGGGCATGAAAGCACAACAACACTGGTGAATAGCCGCTTACAACTTAAAGGTACCCATGTTTATACAATGGTAATGCAACAACAAATGTAGTAATTTGCCAACAAATACAGTAGAGAAGAAGATTGATCCTAAGAAAATGTGGATGTAAACAAATTATTTAAAACATACAAAACTTCTGTTAGACCTCAAAGATACACCACATTATTTTTGGTGAGAATATAAAATTAAACGTGTTTATTTACAAGAAAGCTCCAGAGGAGTTTAAAACTTGAAGTGAATGTAAATTGAAATGAATTTGAATTTGAAGATTGCAAGACAATACAGATAGCCCAACTGTCGAGTGATAACAAACTTATATTGTTTTAATCCTGACTTTAGAACTGTAAATGTATCTCTATCACATAAAATTCAAGTGCTCTATAGATAATTGTCAATGTTTGGCCCATGATAAAGCTGTCCATGTCTAAATACAGCATACAAAATGAAAAAAATGCATAATGCTCAATAAGTGCAGGGTGAGAGTTATACATAAATGGAAGCAGTTTTTTATTAAAACCATTAGGCTTAATCCAGGTTTATTGAGCCAAACCAAGACAGCCTCACCATAAGCAAACTTCATCTCACAGATTGTATTGTTCAAAGAAAATACTGTAGATTTCGCAATGCCCCATTTTAAAATGTACTATACTAATATTTACAGAAGAAGTGAAAACAGCTAATTTCAATTCCTTACAAGGTTGGTTAAAATAATGGAGTTCATACAAGAAGCACTTGCACAATTTTTTTTATTAAATAGCATATACAATGGGTTTGAGAGAATTTGCGTGAATCACTACCTGGTCATTTCACCTGAAATCATAATGCCTTAAAGACATACTATGCAGGATTTGTCAGTTGCTGTTTGTAAACACGACATTCAAAGTTGGCCCCTCCTCCCTGGCTCAATGACACCGGAGTGAGAGAGAGAGAGACCAGCGGTGAGTGAGCAAGCTAGAGAATGAATGAAGAGAGGGAATAGCAGTGAATCAGATGGTGATAGATTAATAAAAATAAAAAATATATACAACTAGACAAACTTAATGCTAAATGTATATTCTATTCACTGTTATCATAATGGCTTTCCTGTTTACTGAGGTTTTTTTGATTGTATGATTTGTATTGACATACTTTTGGCACAGCAACTTATACAGTTCAGTAGTTGCTAACAAACTTCTCTCACTCCAGCAGTTGCCTCAGGGTCCCTATGCAGGTCTCTGTACAATATCCTCCTCTGGTGCACTCAACAGACTTGTATCCTCCTTGACCGCCTCTCATATTGGACAGCTTTTTTTATAAAGAAGTTTTTTTAGCATCTAACTTCATTAAACCATTCCCTCTTGCAATGCTGCTCTGATGACACATTTTTGGCAACTGTATTAATGTTTTCAATTTTTTCTGGGTCCTCTAGTACCATTACTACTAATTAATTTGTTTTCTGATTTCTGAAAGCAGGACTTCCCAACCACAGCATGACAGTTTTATTTGTGTTTGTTATGTCATTCATGAAATCAACAATGTACACCTCCTCATGAACAGTTGGTATACATCCGATTGAAATAAGCAGTGCATGACAAGTTTGTCCAGTGAAGAGGGTTTGTTAAATCAAACTTGCAATGTATGAGCAAATAAAAGAAAAAAAAAGTAAGAGAGATTTAGAATAGAATATGAAAATGTTGAGGCCCAATATTTCTAGAACAAGGAGGATGAGCTTTTGAAATGTCTTCCTCCAAATATCTTTATTTTAAGAGTCTGTCTTTTTTTGCTCCTTCATTTTTCTCAACGAATATTTAAAGAAAACTTTGCTCTGTGTCTGACAGATTGAAATGTGGGATTATGTTAAGAGAGGAAACTTTTCTTGACTCCTTAGGGTATATACGGATAATTTATCCTTTACGGGGATTTGTGTCTATCAAACAAGAGTGAAATGTTATATAAGAAAAGTATATCTGGGAGGAATTTATCCAGCTGTAACTGATCCGTTCTCTGTCTTAGTCAGTTTTGACATTCTTTGATATAATAGAAGCGCTGAGGAATTGACTGGCATGGACAGCTTTCCAATGTTTGAATACATGAGCTACTGTGTCAGAATAAAGATAGGGGACCTGTTTTCAATATACATGGACTACAGACATGATGGACTATTTGGAAAAGAAAAGCTGACTGTATAATTAAAAAAAACTGATTTACTGAAAGATTTACCTCTCAAGATTTTACAAAGGCTTTTTGAGGAATATCTAATGTTCTTTATTTTGGGATTACACATACGGCAGCATGTATTTCAGGTTTTCCTTGCATTAAATGAATGTCTTAAAAAATGAATCAATGTTTCAAACTTGTTGCCCCCTTCACATGATAGTGGGATATATTATGTGATTATACTTTATTATTGTGTGTTGTCATTTTTGTTTTGTTTATTCTTTGGAAATAAAAACAATTGATAACAAAAAAAAGAATCATAATAAAATACAGTCTCATATTTTTAATGACTTGTATATTCTAATTGTTAGCTCTTTCTCTGTGGATTGTTGTATTTTGATACAATAGGCTTAGACATTCATCTCCCTCCTTCCAGTGTAATTGAGTATCAGATTAAAAAGATTTCTCTAAATAACCTTACCTTCCAAACATAATCAACATGTGTTAATCTTGTTGAGTGTTTCAAGCAAATTGCTCTCTGAGAGGGGTTACTGGAATTATTGTTATGGTCACTCTGCGACATGCATATGGCCTGGACTGCAGCAAGGTTATGGTCAATTTGTGAGCCACAAGACTGACTCAGGACTGGAAAAATGGAAACTCAGAGGTCATAAGGTAAGACCTTGGAGAAGGCATGGGGGGTGGGGGTGGGGGTGGGGTAAAGAAATATAAACAGGCAAAGCAAAACATCAAGAGCAAAGGATAATCAATCAAGAGAACAACTACTGTAGTGTCTTGTGGACAGGACATCAGCTCATTAATTGTAAAGTGATGGCACCATTCTCCCACCTGACATGTATTAATGTCTCCTCATCTGAGAAAAAGGGGAGAAGTAAGGGGAAATTGATATATACAATAAAGAGACAAAAGATGTAGAAACAGCGGCATCACAAAGGGGCCGTAAAGGCAGAAAAAGTATAACATGGACAATATAACATGCCACACTTATTTTTGCTAGACACTAAGATAGTGGTCTAATAATGAGCTAGTATGGCCCATTTTTTATCATTAGTTTTCTCACTTTTTATCATATTCATTCATTCATTTATCATTTGTATTTTCAAACCAACCTTCCATTCTAATTACAATAATTAAATAATTAATTTCCAACCAGACTGTTAACAGTTCCACAGCCTTTATTTACATTCAGTTTGGACTTGGTGGGGTTTAAATATAAGTCATGGTTTATTATTTGCTGTATTCAGGTACATGGTTAATATATCAGTTATTAGGTTGGCAGCTAAACTCATGGAAATGTGTATGAGCAGCATAAATGGGAGGAGATATCATGCAAGCTTCCAGTATGAATCCAAAGAGATATTTTTGTGACATAAATAGATACATATACAAATAATAGCTTTGCATTACACCTAGTATGTTTGTGATTTTTCTGTCTCTGCATTAGTGTATATCCAGTATGCGTGCAGTTCTATATTGTTACACTTGCACATGTCTCTGCTTATGTGCATGTGACCTGTGCCTATATGTATCACATTTTTCCCCTCACACACCCTTAACCATTAACCCCATCTCTCCAGTTCTCTGTCATTATTGCTGAGTCTGGGTTTTGTCCGAAATCTGTCCTAATCTGACACTCAAACTGACATCCTCATGGTTCTGCTGGCACATAGGATGCATGGAAGCAGTGCAGGGCTATATGTCAACTAAACAATAATGGTTTTATTATACAATGCTCCCCAAGTCCAGCAGACGAGACAAGGGATATATACCACTAAGAGTACAGGGGAGATGGGAATCCTGCCTGTATGATGTATTTTGTGTTTTTGTGTTGCTGGCATGTTTTCAGTTTCACTGTGCTTCTGTTATGCATCCTTACTGCAAGCAGATATGAGGACTAGAGACAAGAAGACACTGGATTCTCTAAGATGACATGGAGTAATACTGCTAATATTAAAGCTGGACTTGACACAAGACAAAAAAAATACAGACAAAAAACAACAAATAAGAGCATGTCCTATGTGTGTACGTGAATATAAGTCTCATGATATATAATATGTTTTACTATTTTATAGATCAAAACAAATACTGTGTGTCCCTGTATATATTTAAGTGAGGTTGTGAGTGTATTTATATATTAATCAGTAGGGATGTGAAAATTCATAACTTGGCTCAAACTCAATTCAAACAGCATGAATCATGGCAAATTCTGGAGGGAATCACAGCCTTCATAGTTGTTTGTTTCCCAATGTTCAAAAAACCTGATATCATTTCATTTTGTGATTTTTTATTTGAGTGGTGGATTATGTATTTTATCCTGTGTGTTTTCCTCTGCCTCAGGTTTCATAAATTCATTTTTGCCTGTAAAGGTTCAAATTATATCTTATCCTGTCTCTCATTCAACGAAGACGTCCTTTATCGAGTCTTCATTGAAATATACATGTTAAAAACCTATAAATTGCAAGACCCAGTTCTATCTTGCACAGGCTCCGCCCTCTACTGGATTCTATGGGCAATACTCTCCTTCAATCACATGCACACAATCACCCACCGAAATCTGCATGTTCATAGCCGGCCAATCGAGACATGCCTGCCGATAACATGTATTTCCCACCATATATAAAGCAACATCTTGCTACCACTCACTATTCCTCTCATGTCAGTGAGAGCCCCACGCTCATTGCCACTGCCAAGGGGCATCTCTTCTGCTTTGAGTGCCTCGGACAGGAGCATGTGAAATGATGCAGCCACCGTCTTGTGTGTACTGCCAGGCACTCCCTCCTGTTCAGTGCTGGTGGGACCATTTTTGGCTGTGACATTTCACTCCGTTGTGACGAGAGTGAGCCAGAGCTCAAGATTGAACTCATCTGGCCCTCTGCCGCCAGACACCTTGGCTGAGACCGTCTGGGTGGCTTCTCTGATGGACAATGATGACAACCTCTCGTCTATCTCAGCAAGGAAGCCCAACAGCTGAACTGAAGTCAGTGGTAGATTCCTGAAGGTCAGTGATGTTGAAAATGTTATAATAAAAACAAATCACATTTTCCAAAGAGCACGGTCCTCCACCTTCCCCTCCTCCATATCGCTGGCCTTCTATGATGCTGTGATGGCAGTGGCTCAAGTCTTGTTTATTTTCACGTCAAGGCAGCGCCAAAACACAGGAAGTTCCTCCGTTCTGCCTTCCAAGTCTATGAGTACAACTCGTTTGGCTACTCCCTGGCTCCCCACACATTCAGCAAGTGTGTGGACATGGGGCTGCATTAGCTGTGCGACCAGGGCATTAGGGTCGTCCAGAGAATAGGTCATTTTCCACACAGCCAGTTTGCTGCAGCACCTAACCCAGTTAGGTTTCCCCATCAATTGGAAGAAGAGTGCCCCCCAGCCCTGCCAGCAGGTGGAATATCTGGGAGCCGTGCTCAACTCAATCAATCTGCAGGCTGTTCTGTCAGAACCCAGATGGACAGCCCTGCAGCAGGCAGTTCTCAGACTGCAGCGGGGAGTGGCTGTGAGAGCTTTGACTGTCTTGGAGGCATTAGGACAATGTTCACGGAAGTGTCCCTGATGGGTTGGACACCTGTCTAGAGGTGTGTGGCCTTAAGGGGAAAACCATTCATAAACCTCCTCAAACTTCAGGTGATGCTCTTGGCTCATTTCCTGCCTCTGGTTCAGGGGAGACGCATGTTGGTGAGAACAGACAACAGCACCTGCCTTTGCCTACATTAACAGGCAGAGCAGAGTTTGATCTGAAGCTTTACATCATTCCTCCTCTTTGGCTCATTCCCCCGTTGCTGGAGAGAGTGAGACAAGGGTGGCTGTCAGTGATCCTGTGAGGGTTATGTCCCAGGAGGTGGGATTGATAGTCATGTTGCCCATTTTGGGCCAACTTCTCCAGGCTTGGCTCCTGAGAAGGTTGACAGACTCCTGAAAGGGACAGGCTGATGCAGGCTGGACTGTCTGTGCAAGTGGTACAGATTATCCAAGTGGCAAGAGCTGGATCCACCATTGCTACAAAGCTAAGTGGTTGGGATTCCAACACTGGCGCGAAGAAAGGAGACTGAACTCCCTGACATGTGCAATGGGAGCAGTTCTCTACTTTCTACAGTATCTTGGTGAAAAAGGACTGTCTTGTGCCATTTTTAAAGTTTATGCAGCAGCTGTTTCTTCCTCTCATGAGGACTTTGGCAACAAATCTGTCTTTGTCCACCCCCTCATGAAAAGCTTGTTACAAGGAGTTGTTTAGGAGACAATGACCAGTGATGCGTTTTTCTGCCCCCAGTGGGAACTGCCATCGGGGCTCGAGGCCCTAGAGAGTGATCCCTAAGTGTCCCTCTCTGAAGGCATTGTCATTCAAGACAGCTTTGCTGCTGACCTCTGCTAGTGAGTGAATTGTGCACGCTGTTGGTTCACCCCAGCTGTTGCTGCTTATTGCTGACCACAGAGGTGCCACTCTCAGACCCAACCCATCCTTTGTTCTTAAGAGCATAAGGAGCTCAATTAGGTCGACAACTATTCGGCTAGAGGCATTGTTTCTTCTAGTTGGCTTTGTGAGTCCAACTCTCAAGCTTACAGGCAGACAGGTAAGGACTCCCCAGTGTTGTCTGAGTGCATTCCACATGTAGTGTAGAAACATCTATGGCCTTATTCAGTGGGATGTGTGTCGAGGACATATGCATGGCTGAATCAGGTGGGAGACATGTAGTTCCATCTCGGTTCTAGCTAATGTTACTTTGTAACGTTCGCTTGTGAGTGTGTGTTGTCAAAGAGGTTTCATAAGAACTCTGTGTGCCACATAAAACTTGCAGTCAGTGAGGTTTCTTTTGTTTATTTCTATGAATTCAATGCTGATTAGTTGTTCACAATTTTAGCATTATCAGGGTAAAAATAGTTTTCGTCCCCTGGAAGCGTCGATAGTGCGTTTACTGCATTTTTTTCAGATTTTAACATGTCAGAGATGCAGGACACATTCAGGACACACCAATATCACTACAGGGAAAACTGGAATTAAAGATATGTTGCCAATGATACATTTGAAGATTTCTCTTTAAGTAGAGTTTCAATAGCACTTTGCACTATTTAACTGAATCACACTACAAAGTATCAAATATCATATTGCATTGTTACAGGGCAAACTGTATGGTATTTTGTATCCTTCCTGCAGTGAATCTCCCAATCCAAGACAAAATGCACATTGAATCAGTGTCCAAAGGCCAGATATAATACTCTCTTGCAGCAGAGGAGAAAGAAGACATTTGTCTACATGCTACATGTGCTTGCTTTGTGCATAAGCAGTTGTGTCCGTGTGAGTGAGAGAGTGAGAGAGAGTGAGAGAGAGTGAGAGAGAGTGAGAGAGAGAGAGAGAGAGAGAGAGAGGAAGAGAGAGAGAACTCTTAACTGGTGGGCAGCAGTCAAGATTTATGCGTCTGCAAGTATGTTCAGGTGAGAAAAAACAAATACAGACTACAAATTCATAGCTGCCAAGATACAACGCATAAACACTCAGCCCTCTGTACACAAGTATGTTTTTATGGAGAGAACATTGTGTATGCTATTGATGTTTTGTATATCATTATAGCACTATTATTCATGTTTCACCTGCTCACAGCACATGCATGATGAATTCATTGTCTAGAATACAATTACTGCGCAAACCTACCTAGTTCATATATTGTATGTCATACCATGCAATTTCTATATTATGTTATTTTTAAAACATTTGTTTTGCATGTAAATGTATGATACAGAGTTATAGTACACTGTGACGTATATGCTATCTAAAATCAAGTAAATATCCAAAAGGCTGTGCCTGTGACCACTGACCTAATATGCAACTACACATTTTATTTTCACACAACCTTATCCTCTTATAGAGGAGCAAAGGCTTTGTTAAGATTTTGGGGGGATCCAATGAATATACACTCTTCCTGTCACACAGACATACATTTAACAGGTTAGCCAGCAATGATCCATCTATTCTGCCAAACAGAAGTGAGTAGATGACCTAGTACCTCAATGAATCAATGCCTGATTGAATAAAATTCTCACAATTTAGTTAGCGACGAAAAGATGAATTCTTATAGTTTTATGATCATGCTTAATGATTTGTTGGAATGTTTAACTGTTCTTGTTTACTCCTTTTCCTCCCTTTTTCTGAGTATATTGCTCTCCACTTCTCTCTCTCCTTCTTTCCATCCCTTTAGATCACACTCCCTGTTGCTTGGAGAAATGAACAAATCAAATTACTTGTACCTCCATGCTGTTAATATCATTAGATTTTGAAGGACAACCACATAATACACCACGCTTATAGCTGTACCTCTAAAAAAGTAATACACATTGGTGTAATTGTTTATATAATGCAGGTTTGTCCCTACATTGGTAGCTCCATCTTCATACAACAACAGGAATGAAAAAATAAGGAACTTTGCTGCAGGCTTTTTTCGCCCTGTTTCTCTATTCATTAAATTGTTGGATGAAAACATGGAGTCAATTTGTTTCAATTATTTTTTTACCTTCTGTGAAAATATCCGTGTAATAATCTTTGGTCATCTCCAAAAACACCTCCCAGGAAGTGTATATATGGAAGGTGGTGCATTTTATTGGTGTATTGCTGGAGGGTCCAGCAGAGTGATATCAAATGGTTGTCTCCACTGAACCCTAACACAGGGCACGTTTCAGCCACGTTTTTCAGTCACCCGTCTCATGGATCAGATATGCTTCAATTTTAATCAATGCAGCTGTCTATACCAGCCACATAACAGCTGGCAGGTTTTACATGCATGACCATGACCTGAAGCGTCTTTTTATGCTTCTTGTCTATTTTCTTTCTATTTTGCACCTTTAAATACTTATATTGCATATTGGGCTGTGAGCCACTGTGGCCCTGAGGTGCAAAACATGTTGTTTTTTGTGAAATGTCATTGTTTTCTGAAATGTTGTGTTTTCTATTTTGTTTTTGTGTTTTGTTAAATTTGTTTTCTGTTGTATTGTTTTGTAAAATGTTGTCGTGCTTCTTGAAATGTTGTGTTTTGCACCTCAGCACACACTGTCAAAGCACACACAAGCACAATAAATTAATTGGTATCCTAAGAAAATTGTTATATCTGTATTTGTGCTTTAGCTTGTTAGAGGCTTCTGTTGTATTTAAGATTTTGTTGTTTGACTTAAAGCTCCTCTAATAAATATTTTTATAGTAACAATACTGTAGATTATATTATATATATGTATATATATATATACACATTTTAGACTATGTGTAATGTGAAATGTGAAAGGGTCACTCATTGTGACGGACCACAGAGAATTATCATCTAACTCTGCACTTCCCCTCAGCTCTACAGAGCATTTGAGCAACTTTTATTGCTATGGTTTTACTATTTTGTTTCACTCTTACCTCTCTCACGGGTGTCTTTTCGAGTCAGTTTTCAGAGATGATAAATCCATTGCACACTATCTGCCCAGCACTAAACAGAAGGCATGCAAAGTTAGAAATTAGCTGAGGAAGAAAGTGGAACATTTAGCAGCTGAATAGCCAAATATTTTTTATCAGGAGTCAGTAGTAATTTGTATGATTTTCAAACCAAAACATGTCAACTTTACAAGTCAATAATATGTATATTTTGTATCCACAGCTTGTTGCATTGCCCCCATGTGGCCAAAAAATAATATATTGATAATACATTATATTGTACATTAATATATTATTATATCTATCAATGTGGTTATAAAGTCAGGCTTATATTTTCATTTTTCCTAGATATGTCTGTGATGTCACCTGTCATTTCTTATATCTGTTTTTTTTTTCAGTCTTACTTTTCATTTTTGCCATAGTATAAGGAGAGAAAGATGTATTGACATGTAACAAAAGTACCCAGCCAGATGAGAACCAGAAGCATTGCAATTCATGGTTGGCATCCTAAACCCTAGGCCATCAGGACACCCCAGAATATATTTTACATGCACCTTTCAATATAATGCAGTCCAAGTGAAATCAAATCAAACAATCCAATAATGTAAATACTACTGCCTGAACAGAATAATCACATCAGAATACAAGGTTGTTGGTATTTTGTTCACACTTCATCTATAAGAAAGGCCACTTAATGCTCTATTTCAGGTGGACCACTCCCTCTGTGGCAGAGAATGGACCAGAACAAAACAGTTGTCTGGTGCTTTGAGCTTCCACCCTGTTCCTCCACAAGCCCATATTCCACACAGCGGGCTGTGAAATCATTTTTGGTCTCCCTCGGAAGAGAGCCCCCCATGCAGAAATCCATAAATTCATGAGCATCCACCATCCACACATGAAAAGAAAGGATGTGGTCGAAGCAGAGTGTGATAGAGAGCACAGGGAGAGAGAAAGTGTCAGAGACCAGAAGAAATGGAGAGGAAAAGCAGGTGAGGTAAAACAGAGACAGACATGTGGCTAGAAAGAGTAAGTGAAAAGAAACTAGAGAGAGAGGAGAGGAGAGGAGAGTATAAGAGGAGAGTATAAGAGAGGAGAGGAGAGGAGAGGAGAGGAGAGGAGAGGAGAGGAGAGAAGAGGAGAGGAGAGGAGAGGAGAGGAGAGGAGAGGAGAGACAAATGAATGCTGAACAGCAGTGTGAGCGCTTGGAGGGACCCAGCATGAGTCTGGTCTGAACCCCCAGCCGATTTAGTGCCGGAAGACACAGACATAGGAATATCAAAATGCTTCGGTTGCTCACACACACACATGCACGCACACACACACAGGCACAAGCACACAAACACACACTTACACATAAACATATTAATGCATGCACACTTATGCATGGACTCTGCTTTTGATGCTCATGCTGTACATGTTCTGATCCTCACACGTACAATTGCAGCAGTACATACACACAAACACACACACACACACACACACACACACACACACACACACACACACACAGCTAGCTGCTCCGTTTCTTCATTTTGCTCAGCCCAGCTTCTCACTACTCTCCCTCCTCTCCCTGGGAGCTTCCAACCTGTCTGGCCTTGTTGCAGCTCTCCCATTTCTTTGCACTCCTCCTGACTTCTTCTCCTCTCATCTCCTCTCCACTTCTCAACCCTAGGATGTAGCTTCGCAAATCCTGGCACAGTATACAGTATGCAGCTTAAGTGCAGTAGGAAAGATAATGTACCCCAAGCAATGTGACAGGGCTCATTGATTCTTACATAATATGTTACAAAGCACATTGCCTAAAGCTACATCTTTGATGATGAAAGCTATTCACTTACTTTTTTTTCTCAGCCAATAGGCTGAATTTGAATTACTTTATGATGATAGTGTTTCATTATAACATAATATATTTTGTGATATTGAAACTGTGTTGTTACATCAGCAGTGTGTTTGAGAAGCATGTATTAAAAAAAGATGTCTTTTAACATTTTTTTCACATTAATTTACATTTCACTCTTATTATGTTTCATTTTCATTTCATTTCATATACTTGGAGGTGTTAAAGTTGTGTTCGGTGGTTTCAGAAACTATTAACACCCTTGAATGTTCCAAGATAGAAGATCCACAAAGTAAATTCAGTTGATTAGATATTACCACCTACAGTACATATGCATAAATCATAAAACTCCTGTAAGCAGAAACGGTGGTTTGTTCTAACCAAAACATTAGCATAAATATCAAGCTATGGAAAAATCTGGGTACTGCTCATCCCCCAGTTAATACCATCAGCCTGGTGAAGCATGGTGGTGGCCACCATAAAGCCACATGGATGTAAAGACTGGGAGATAGGTCAAGATTGACTGAACAGCGAATAGAGTCAACTAAAGAGGCGTCTATAAAAAAAACCTGCCTCAGATGATCACAACAACTCAGACTGGACAAAAAAAAAAAAAAAAAAAAAAAAAAAAAAAAAAAAAAACACTTTTCAGGAAGACAGTGCCAAAAAGCACAAAACTCTTGCTAATGCTGGAGTGGCTTTAGGATGAGACTCTACTCTTCTGTGACCCAGCAAAAGCCTGGACTCAAACCCCAGTCAAGATGTCTAAAGAGGCTTAAAGATAGACAATGGCTCACCATCCAATCTGTCACTGCTTAAGAGGATTGGCTCAGAGGAACTGGAGAAGCTGCCCAAAATCCAGGTGTGTAAAGCAAGTAAAGGACACAGAAAAAGACTCAAAGTCACAGATTCTGCAAAGTACTGAACACATTCATGCATATAAAATTGTAGTTTTTTCCCTTTTAATTAACTTCTAAATGAGGTATTTCAGGTTTATATTAATATGTGTAATTATGAATCCATTAAAAATTAATTCTACAATACAAAGTGAAGTACAGAAAGAGGACACTTTCTGACCACAGTTTATGAATATTTTTTCTGCCATGCTGCAGTTAGCATTTTCATTCCCATATGAGAACATGTTCATCAAGAAAAACTGTTAATACTTTTTTAGATTTTTATCCCTCATATGTCAGTTTGCTGCATTGTTTTAGTATAGTTTATTTAATTATATGACATCATATACAACTGCATGGCATGTATGTAAACCCACACATGTACATACAATACATGCAATATAATGTGCATACCATACTGTTATCACCTTAGGGTTTGTGGTTACTGTCATGCTGATCTCTCTGTATGTTGTGTTCTATCTATAACTTTAATTAAGACTGGGGCTTTGCAACTCAGTAGGTGCTCTGTAGACACCACTGTGACACACACAGCCACACACAATCATGTCATTGCCCAAAATGCATGCACGCACGCACGCGCACACACACACACACACAACTAGAGAACAAGCAACTGTGTAAAAACTGTTTATGCTCCACTGTGATACACACACACACACACACAACACATGCATGTAGTTTACAATAAATGCACACAAATGGACACACAGTGAGTGAGACATCCATTGACAAAGGGTTAACAGGTCTGCACAGATGCACCGGGAAGCATAATCACCACAATTATTCCACCACAGGTGCCTATTGGCCACTGAGGGTAATCACATGACATCTCCTTACAGTCCTTGGCATTTGAGTGGTTAATATGGTTCATTATGTGACACAAAGACATTGGATCAATAATTAAAGTGAAGGAAAAATAAAATGTTCTTGTTTGTGGTGGTGACAGTGGTGGTGGTAGAAGCATTGTGGCTGAAGAGGTGGAAAGAAACACAATTCCAAATCCTTGAACGAAGCAGTACTTACAGTATGTGTTGGCTGCCACAGGAGTAGCTGGAGGCCCACAGAGAGTCACACTGAAAGACAATGTGATCGAGATATATAAAATGAATAATAAATAACTTCAATTGCAATGTATATGAATGTGTTGATTGACCTGTGCCATTGGCAGACAGAGACAGAGTAGGGTTAGGGTTAGGGAAAGTAAAGGAAGAATTAAGTCTTTAATTAACAGGACTGTGAATTGATTCTGAGAGTTTGAGCAGCAAACATGGAGACTCCATGATGAAAGAAAAATACTAATAAACGTGCTGTATCAATGATAATATTGATGTATTTAAACATTTTGTATGTCCAATACAATTACAATACAGAGACTAAACATAACCCAAATATTAATCATATCTGAAATGAATGTCATGATGGTGCAATAAATATTTTCAAAATAAATTGATAGGAATGTGAATTTTTTATTTTATTATTTATATATTTACTTGTTAAGTCAGGAGAGAACATTATAGGATGAATTAAACCTTTCCTCTGTTTCCAACATGTAAATGCTTGCAAAGGTCTTGTCTGCCCCCATCAGACTGTCAAGCAAATAACATCCCTGTGAAGTGAGTAAGTCAGTCCATTGTCTGGCCTCAGTGCCTCAGATGTCATGGCAAATGAGGGACAGAGGAGATTATTTCATTATTTGTCTCTTAAAATGCTACGGTCATTCTTCCTGGGGCTCTTGTGGTAAGTCACTGGAGGCAGAGAATTACAGGAAAGAGAAGATAGGATAAAGAGAAGATGATCTCAGAACAGCCTATGTTTCAAGCTCAAAGGTATATCTCTGCTACTCCCTTTTTGAAAGGTGAAACATAAAGTTGCCTGAAAACATCTATCTCTCTTCAGATAAATAAAGACAATGTTTGCAGTGTTTGCAATTGCAATGTTAGGGATTAGGATTTAACTTGGAAAAAGTTACATTGTGTTAAAAGAGCTGGCACTAAAGAGCCTGCTCAAATGTCTCTTTCGTCACATTGCAATTTACTTGTCACAAATCAACATAATTTTGAATTCCTCTTCACAACATCTATAATGTGCTTTTGTATTTCATGATAAGGACATTGTGTTAGTGCAACAATAAAATTAAAGCTAATAAAAGGCTTAAACGAACATGACAGGTTTATTTCACACATTGGATTTCTAAGTCACTGGTATTGACAGTAGTCTCGTGAAGACCTTTCATATCATAAGCTTTGTTTCTCTGGTTTCAAGCTGTTTCCTGAGAACACACAGTATCTCTGTCAATTTGACTGCCTAAAAGAAAAATTACATGCAAGCTTAGTTTTTAGTCTGGAAAGTCTGAATATTCTGAGAAGTACTGTATTTCAACTGCAGCATGTCAAACCAGTTATATGTGTCATCTATGGATAAGTGTATGACAAACATGTTAATCCTTGTAATGATCCTTGAGTGTGTGAATTTTATAAATTATAGAGATTCAGCTACAAAATTGATAGTTCAAAGACACATTTCAAAGCAGTGGTTTACTCTGAAAGGCATACCGATTCATAAAAAATAAGAAAGAAATTCATAGACATATGCTTTGCTTTAAAGCTTTGTAATACCGAAGATGATGCAACTTGTGTTACTGCATGCAAAACACCCTGGAGTCATAATCACAGCAGAGAAAGTGATTTATAATATTTATCATAACACATTTCAACTTCACACATGGATGATGGTTAATAACAAAAGTAAAACTACCTGATAATACAATGAGCATATAATCAAGTTTTTGATAGAAGCAATCATTTTCATTAAGTAATCTTGCCATTCTTTGGGTCCTGGCCTTTGGCCAGATCCATCTTATTTTAAAATGGGGTTTGCATATTTTCTTTGGTCTTCTTAGAATTACTCATTTTGTTAAGAATTGTAATGCATTATATTATTTGAAAGTTTTTCAACAGAAAAAAACATACTTATGATATATTTCTTCTTTCCTCTCATTCCACCAGGCATTATTTCTAATACTAATTAATTAATTTAAATGAAGTAAACTAATTAATGCTAATTCAAGCTTCAGAAAATGATCACATTTTCAATTGCAAAATCCGAATGTTAGCTGATGGTGTTAGAGATGTAAATGGCTGATTTCAAAGCCAGCCACTTAGTTTTTTTGTTAATTTTTTACAGCATCTAGAAAACATTTGGAATCCTGAGGGATCATTAAAGCAGACCAAAATTCTTAGTAAAATCATCAGTCAATTAATTCATCTTCTGTATTATGTGACGCTACCAATAGCTGCCCCGATGTCGCTAGGTTGTTGGGAAGATGGTGCGTTGAGAAAAAGACACCTGTTCTGTATGTGCTGATGGCTATTCAGTTTCTACATAGCCTTCTTGATAAGGGATCAACAGCTATCAATGACATAGTTTACGAAGGCAACTTGCAAGAATAGCAAATCAGACAAAAGAGCAGTCACTTATCATTCTATAATTATAACTTCAAAATAACCACTCTCCTCTCTTTGGCCTTTTGGCATTTATAGCCACTGCAGTCATTTATTTTAATGAGGTGCTTTTTTAACACATCCTCATGCTAAAACAAACACAGTTAGTTCAGATACACAACTCTAAGGGTAGGCACCAGGAGTGACACATAGTGAATAGCAAAACAAACTAACTGTTTGTGTTGCCAAGCTAAATGTCCTTTTGCTGAGAGGGACCTGCAATTTGATGTCAGAGTTATCATAGATTTATAGTCTGTGCCCTGGCTAAAACCCAGGGGTGTAAAGAAATACTGGAAAAAATAATGCTTGCTAATGGGAAGGGAATGCTAAATTATGCAAATCGGTCTCAAACCATTAACCGTCGAACCATTAATGGACATAGTATTTTTTAATAAATTGGGGGCTATCTTTCTTTTCCTCTTCTCTCTTATTAAGGCCATTTGGCATGGGCCTTGAATCTATAGGGGAGGTGCGTTTAAGTTAATTGCTCCTCTCTCTCCTGTTATTCTGGCCTGTTTTGGCCCTAATGAGAGATACATTATTGCAAAGTTCTTGGAATGATATTAGCATTTAATAGGGGACAATAAAGTACATTGGGGACACAGTGTGTGATGTGACAGAGCAATTAGGACTATGTTTTATGAGTGTCCTGCTGTCTTGAAGTACAGCTTACACTGTGGAAATTTGCTAATTTGGAGCAGGGCTTAAACGTCCAGGGACATATCTTGGGTGGTGGGGCTCTGGAGAATCGTATGTGAATT
Source organism: Euthynnus affinis (assembly GCA_029490765.1). NCBI lineage: Eukaryota > Metazoa > Chordata > Actinopteri > Scombriformes > Scombridae > Euthynnus > Euthynnus affinis. Next base: position 21,255,142 of record CM055847.1, read on the forward strand.
GCTGGCGGTGTCCTTTTTCTGCTTAACCTTGTTTTGTATATATGTTTTGACACTTTATGACAATAAAAGAATGTCAGAGCAAATCACTTCTGATGATTACATTTCATGTTGTCTTTTCTCCTTCAAAGATTAAGCAAGTTGCAAACTTGTTCTTAACTGACTGTAAAATCAGTTTGTTTAATTTCATTTTTATTTTCTTTGAAATGTCAACACACAATAGGTACAGTGTGTGAGTGACGGAATGTTATTTCAAATATGTGTGTTTAAAATTGCCTGTCAAGACCAAAACTGTTCTAAAGGGCAGGTGTATAACAATAACATTTTCCAAGCATTTCAGTCCAAAATGTTACATGCCTATGCTGTGAAAACATTGCTACCTGAACCTCTGGTGGGAATAGTTGAGAAACATAAATGATTCTGACAGAATCACTAATTGCTTTCATCTCATGCATTACATATGGATGTTGCCCTGTGCATGAATGTTTTTCTATGTGTGGAATGAAGTCCATGGGATATAATGTACAGTATGTGTCAGACTGTGTGTGAATGAGCGTTAGTGTCCATACCCATTAATGTGTCTCCCAAAGTGCCAGTACTGTATGTCTTCTTATGAATTGAGTATTTGTATCTTTGTCCTTGCATGTGTGCTGCTTACCCACTCACATCTTCTGCTGAGGTGTCATTTGGGCGCTCTTAATACACGAAAACTGTCGATACATGATGCATTTAGACTTAGCTCCATAATCTAGCCATGGCAGAACAAACCCAGTTGGACTGTGGGAGGCAGAACACAGGCATCTGTAATCCTCTGCCCAACATACAATCAATCCCTCCACTGGCCTCTGAATGACTCCACAGAGTGCCCCCACTCACCTCTTGTCTTTGCTGTTAGCTGCTTGTGTGCATTTTAAATGTATGAGATGGCTTGTCAGAATTTGCTGTGTGTTTCTGATGCATATTTTTCAAGATGCAAGGGACATTTCAGAAGTGTATTAGTTGTCTGTGTGTTTTGTCTATTTGTGTTTTTGCATCTGTGTTTTTCATTGCTTGTGTGCAGGAAGTGAATGTGATATCTTATTTATATATTGTGTATTGGAATAATACATGCATATGTATTTATTTTGTAATTATTTTGGCTCACATTCAATGCAAGGAAATGAACAGACAAACTAGTTGAAAGTGGTTATCATCATACTGTATAAACCATGCTTTTGTAAAATGCTAATGGCAGCTAGCAAGTCATTAACAACAATTTCTCCTAACTCATCTGGAAAAAGGAATCTCACAAAAAAGGTTTTGATCTCAAGAGAGCTGAGCAACCTGATTAAATAAAGGTCAAATATTCCACTATGGAGTTTTAAGTAAAGTTCACCTCGTCATTTCTGGTGTGACTGCCCCTTTAGAGTCTCCTCTGTTCACACAATAAAGTTTGTGTGATGCAAATCTCCAGGCATTTTGAATAACCAACAAATAGCCTGTTTAATAACTTTGCAGCATGTTTAATATTGATGTGTAAAGGTGTTTTGAGCATTGGTAATCTCCAGTGCACACAACCAAGTGGCCCCCCTATTCTTATTCTCATAATACTGCCTTCTTTGAAACCTTCATACAAGCAGCTGATTGATGTCGTTGGCAAGAACATCTGGTGGGCCTGCCTGTTCACAAACTGATAGGAGCAGAAAGGGAAAAGAGTTGTGCTACAAATCATAGTCCAAACAACGCACTGAGATTGTGGGGTATACTATTAAATGAGAGTGGCACCTGAAGGACATGCAAAAGTCAAACCATTAGGGCAATGAGCTAAATATACTTTTTCCAATCTTGGTTATAAATGCAGCATCCTGAATCTACTGGATAGAGCCCAAAGCATCATTTACATTATTTTTACATTTATTTCAGAAAAGAAATTACATCTACTTTAGCTTCTTCACCTAACCAGGAACTCAGCAACAGCTAAGAAGCTAAACGTGAGTGAACAGTGACAGTTTCTAATCTATATGGCAGCTGTAAAAGAATCTGGATGTTTTGGCAAAACCTTGACATTATGTTCAACTCCAACATGTTCTTGAATCCTATGCCACTCTTATGCAATAGGCCTTTTTCAATATGTGATGTGGACTTGTGAAGTACTGTCCAGATGACCATAAGTACTCTTTTTCAGCCCATTTTATAGAAGATACTGTGGGAGCTCACTTGTGTGGACTTGCTAGACAAGAATTTTAATCAAATCAAGTGGATATCATCCAGTTACAGCCTTTTTAGTTCAAATTTCCTTCTTTTTGTTACTATCCTTCCATTGCAATGCAACATGGAAATACTGTCCAGGGAAACACAACAAGGGAATTATATACTAAAACAATTTTGATTCCTTTAATTGCAGGGCACACAATGGCCTACATTGGAACAGAACATTGGCATTAGATGTCAGTCATGAGGTGCAGAATCATCAGCCTTGACTATTATTTGTAGGATACTGGGTTGGAATGAAGGTTCAGTCATCTGTTATGCAAAATAACCCACAGAGAAACATTAGCATTGTTGCAAGCTTTAGCATACTAGCAGAAGCTGACTCCACAATAATCTGAGACAGGGCTTGAAGGTTCATAGAAATGTTTTATATTAGTATTGCCACATATCTCAAAGTTGCATTTTTTTACAATCTCCTGTAATGTTGATTCTGTCACTTGCAGATGTATAGAATCCATGTAAAGTACCTAAAAAAGATGCAGTAACTTGCTTGGCTTGCTTTCTCAAACCTATCTGCTTCTGTATTGATTTCTTCCACCCTGGGCAAAGTAAATGCCTTGGCTGTGAAATTAGTAATGCATGTCGTCACGCATCCCTCAAAATCATCAGGAGCTTGGGATACGTGCTGACTATACCTCCAAGCATAACACATTTGCATGAACACTCATGTGAGTTTCATAAAACTGCAAAGTGTAAGATGAGCTACACTAGAAAAGTGTATTGTACAGTTAGGACAATGCTGTTTGTAAAACCTTACAGTTACAGGGCTTTGTAACTTAAACATCATTGTGTGGTGAAGTTGCACTTTGGCATTGTTATGCATGTCTCTACTCCTGTTTTTGTGCCCATGCGTGCTATGAAATGCTTCAATAATATGCAGGTTACAAGTCGTTTTGTTGCAATATCACTGCTTAGAAAAACAAAACAAACAAACAAAACAAAAAAAACACACTGACGTGGCATGCTCATAGACATTAGCCTCTCAGAGATGTGATTACATTGGTGCAGTCTTCACTGATCTTTAAACCAATACTGAATGACTCAACCTCATTAGGTGCATGGATGTGTGTGAGATTTTCATGATGAGACTTTATAACAATGAGAAAATAATTGGCATTTCAGTTATGATCAGGCTGGGGGCTTACAGCAGGGAGATGGCTTCTAGTCTGATTTACACTTCAAGAAAAGTGCATAAACAGAAGAAAAAACACACCATATATGTGTCTTTGATCTAGCTCATTGACAAAGCTCTGGGAGGGCAATTCCCACAGACAGAAATTTCAGCATATGGGTTTACTCAAAACAATCAAAACTTTCGGTTACAGTAACCTCAGTTCTCTGATGACATGAGTGAGGTATCCCTCTATGGGATACACTCCTCTGTGTAGTCCTCAGAAGTCCAATACCATTACACCAGCCCCATTGGCTGACAGTCATGATGACTGCATCGAGCAGCGCATCCAAAACAGTTGACAAATTCCACAATGGGGCAGGCTGTTTGGACATCAATCGCAGACAGCAAGCACCCTACATAAAAAGACTGACAAGGGGATGTTGTCCAACAGCCATACCATCAAAACCTACATGGCACGATGCATTAGCAGCCAAGTAAACTTTAACCATGGGGAAGGATTTGGCCTTATCCAGCTAGTCTTTCAGAAAACTGAGAATTATAGGCACTGTGGATTGGATAGGCACCATCCACAACCTTGAACACCAGTCCTCAAACACATACCATTTCTAATCATATAGTGACCTGGTAGAAGAGGCTCTAGCATTCTGAATGGTTGTAATGACATTCTGTCCAACTGCATCCAGGTTTAGCCTCTCACAGGATAAGGCCAGAGTACTAGCAACTTTGAATAAAGAAAATATCTCCCCTTGTGCCTGCGATAGCAGGTCTCTTAGTAAAAAGAGAGGCCATGGTTGATCATAGAGGAGACTGATGATGTTTGCCAATCAACGCTGCCCTGGTCAATGAGGGGCTATCAGAATTAGTTATATACAATGGTAAACTGGAGCCTTTATCCTCTGTTTAATGTCTCAAACACCCAAGCCACACATTTTCCAGCAGTACCTTACAGTACCCACTGCCACTGGAGGTGCTTTGGTGCCCGTTGTAGTGGAGCAGTGTGGCACACCACAGGAGACACAGTTTGGGAGGCCTGCACTGGTGAAGTGCTTATGTGGTCTGTCACCCAGGAAAGTGGATTTTCCATTAGTGATACAATTGGTTTTATTTTTACATTGTCTTTCAACAGTGTATATTTTTATCAGTGCACAACTTCATAGATTTTGGACATGTGAGTGCTTGTGAGACATACAAAAAGTGTGTGGCTTCCGCTTGTAAACAGTCTCTCTTCAGGCTCAGAAATGGAGATGAGGGAGGGGAACTTGACATCAGCAAGATGCTAGGTCTGCATCTTCTTCCTTGGTCTCTGGGAGGAGGTTGGGGCTGGAGGTCCCCCCTGGGCTGCCACTGAAGCAAAGGATTTATTTAGACAGGGTCCCTTATTTGGTGGCCTGGGCTGATTTTGTGCTAAGAGTTGAGGGGCTGGGTGCCTGGGAACCTTGGCCTGCTGAGTCACAGTTTGAGTGAAGGTCTGGTGAGGAATGGGAGTAGCCTGAGTCTTTCTCAGAGGACAAAGATGGAGAACTACTTCCTCTTTCTTCCTCTCCTTACACTGCTGTTGCAACCATGAAAAGCCATGCCAAACAGAGAGGAGGCATTCAGTGCACTCATCCATGCGGCAACCAACTTATAGGCTCTATCAGTCTTGGAAGACTGCAGGCAGTGTAGGTGGGAGACGACCAGGGGTTCAACTGGGGGCATGTGGTAAACGCCAGGGTTAGGAGCAAAAAGAAGGTTCTCCCAACAGCACATCATCTCCTCCAAACACTCCACAAAAATGGGTAGGAGCTGCCTGGCTGCCTGTTTGGCTTTTGGTAGCTTCTTACCTTCATAGTAGGATGCTAAAGCCTCAGCCTACAGCTTAGGCCATAGGATACCTGGCTAGTCAGCTGCCCTCTTGCATACTTTGTGCAAATACAGTCCTCTGGTGAGCAGATATGGAGCTCTGTCGGCATCTCCCCCCGTGTCTGGCGTTGTCAGCTATAATAGCTGTGCCAGTGGGAAGTAGTCATCATTGTCATACTCCCTCAGAAAGGAGGATGTTGGGTGAGATGTCCGAGCTATCAGAATCTCCATCATCTCCCAATAGTGTACTGAAATGTGCAGCTGGCAGGCAATCATCAAATCCCTTGGGCATCGGAGTGTTGCCTCAGCTCTTATTTGGTATGGCCAACTCGTCATTGTCCATCAGGGCTGCTGCTGTTGCTAACAGTGAGTTACGAGTGCCGAGGTTTGCCTGGCATGACAATGGAGGCTCTTAAGAGTAAAACAGCTACAGTGCTAACATAAGCCAGGTGAATCCAGTGCTGCCTGAGCATGCTGCCCTCTGGGACAGGCCATGCACACACAGTCCCATGGAGGGGGTTTTACTGCTAGCATGGGAATAAGTGACAGTGTAACTGATGTGCTATCACCATGTCGAGTGAGTCTTTTTAAAATTTTATCTGAAACAAACTTTATCAAGCAGGCTGCTAGTGTGGAGACTATAGCTAGTCACTATAGCTAATGTGAAAGCAGGTGTAATTAATGCTAGTGAGGTAGCTAGCTGGGGTAATGTGCTTGGTGTTACTGTTTGGCAACAGGCTAACAGGTGAGCTACAATTAGCTGTATGGGGACAGTAATTGTAGCCTATATCACTTTTCCTTGAAATCTTGATTTCTATCATGCAGAAATCCATTTCATACATGACATGGAAAAATTAGCACGCAGCAATTGAGTGGTTAGCTAAATCTAGTTAAGAAGCCAATAGCCCCTTTAGCAGTCATGTCGAGACAAATGAGAAGAGGTGTGTGAATGAGTATACACACATACATTATATATATATATATATATATATATATATATATATATATATATATATATATATATATATATATATATATATATATATATATATATATATATATATATATATATATATATATATAGGCATTGAGATTTAAGGACATTCGGATTCTAAAAATGTTCTTAGGACTTCTGTAAATCCAAATGTTGTCCAAATGAGTTCCTTTTAAGTGAAGTAAGTGTTTCTTCGATCACTGCAGTGTGAACAAACTAAAACAGATGCTTTTGTTATTCACAGTGCATCATTGGTTAATTATTTTTTTCTTCCTTTAGATCAAATTAGGCCAAGCACTAATTGATTGTAATGGAAATGAGTTGACCACTATTGTCATAAGCTGCCATTGCTTTGTGGCCCCAATCTGGCTGTCTTTACGCTGATGGCTAATTGTCGGTCTGATTGCTTGGCCTTCCAGTGCTGTGGTTTCCATGCTAATAAGCTAATTATCGAACAACAATGTAGTCTCAGATAATTCAATCACTGTAGACACTAATGAACACATGGTCCAATAACAAGCGCTTGATATTTCAATTGTACTTGCTTTTATACTTGACAGTTAGGGTCTGTGTTCACTGCTCAGTTTGCTGTACATGTGAGTTTACAGCAAATGGTGAGGTCACAGAAACATGCCCTGTAGTCAAACATGCATTCATTAATAGCAGAGGATCAAGGGTCAAGAACTCGAGTTTTAGCCATGCACAGTCTGTCTGTCATGTATGTTTATATATATATATATATATATATATATATATATATATATATATATAAATAAAACAACAGCAGCATATGCATGAGGATGACAATGACCAATCTCAGTATTGTTCACATGTAATATAAATATTTGACGTGACTTGAAAGACTTGAGTTTTATAGATACTTTACTCTGGCACCAACCACCTCTAAGGCAGAAGGAGTCAGACCAGAGTTTAAAAAAGATTAAGATTCAAGGCCTATCAAAAAAGGAACACATCCTCTGATTCTGCAAAGCAGGACACTGAAAAGTGAACAAAAAAGAGAATCGGGGATGTGGGGATGCGATATAAAAGCTCCTGTTAATATTATATGAATTTAGTTCCAATTTCCTTGCACAGAGGGATTTGGTGTCACAAAAGTTCATTTCATTGGCCTTTTGACATGCCTAAATCAAATGCTGAGGAATTCATTTTAGTATTATTTGATGGGCAGACAGGATTCACAAGGCTGGGGGCTACTGGCAGAGGCCAGCCAGAGATTTATCCCTTATTTAATGTCTGCTAGTCAATACTAGACAGAAGGAAAGAGAAAGAAAGAGAAATAAAGAAAAAATAAGAAAGTAAGAAAGTTTGAAGAGAGTGAGAAAGAACTTCTGAAAAGAAAAACCAAACCAAAGAACAAGACCAATAGCGTGGCATATTAATAATGAAAGCAAGGGAAAGGGAGCAAGAGAAGATCTTCTGCTTTAGATGATGCCCCACCTCGCTGCTGGAAGCCAAATGAACATTCTGATTTTTTTAACCATGAAATGGTCGATTCTGAAGCTTTACTCAGACACAGAGAGAATTAAGCTGGTTTGACTGGGCTTAGGCTGAGTTATCACATCCCCCAGCCGGACACTACACACACAGGCTGAGCCCAGCAGAGAGGACAGAGGAAGAGGACTTGAAAGCAGGTGCAGGATTCCTATGGCATAATGCTGAGTTGAAAAAGACTAGCTGTCTGTACTTTAGGCTTTATTGGTCTCCGTTATACAAAGCACAGCCAGAGGCAGTGTATCAGAGGTGGGAAGAGGGGTGGTAGCAGTACTTACTGTAAGATAGTCTGGCAGTTCACATTTGGAATCCCTGATCTTGCCTATACTACAGGCACTTTTTACTTCCTTCATATTATTTTAGACATATTCTTTCCTCTTCCAACTTTATTTACATTAGTGTTGTTCATATTGCTCAAGACAATGAACTGCTAAATGTAGTGAACAGTATTTTATAACTCCTTGGGAAATGGGTTATTGTTTATTAATGTTGAACTGTATCACATTGTGAAACATTAGCTGAGGCTGACAATTCCATTTTAGATCCATTCATTTCTCTATTAGTGGCTCTTTTGGATCTCACAGCTGAGGTCCTGGTTTTAGCCAGAGGCCAAACAATAACTGTCTGTGTAGGCAACACTTGTATTTCATTCATTTCTAAGTCCATTTATTTTATCTGTTATTATGCTGCATGTGTGAAAACAAAAGATTTGTAAGCATGCATGAATTTGCATAACACACACAGGTACATACACATGCATGCACATACACAAGCAAAACCAATCATGAAAGCACAAACACATACTCCAGTAGTGGACAGAAGAGGTCAGTATGTTGGCTCAGTAGATCATTAGTATCTCTTTTTGTTAGCCATTCAAGGTTATTTTACCTCAGGCCACTGATTTGAGCACTATATATATATAAAAAGCTATGGTGACACATGCACACACGCACCCACACACTGTGGCTTGTGAGACACAAGCCATAAACATAATCCATTTAAGTACAAACCTTTCCTTTTCTTGCTTTTATCTCCACGGCACTGGTGCTTGATCCGAGATGAAATTTTTCTAAACCTGCAACACCCACATTGCTACACTCCATGCTTCATAAATCAAGCCCTCTATCATTCTCACTGGCCCAACACGTTTTTCCTTGGAAATGAAGACATTCTGTAGTAGAATCAATTAGGTTTGATGGACCTGATGCTGCTGTGGTCTTTCATGTGCGGTGCAGCTTAGATTCTGTTATTGCTGTGAGAGCAAAAAGGAAAGTTTTATTATTACTGGATTGTTCCATAATGTAATATTTGAGGAGACCCAGTACTCCTATGAAGGTCTGTTTCATTGCGGTCAATGTCTTCAACCATCAACTTTACACATATCAAAAATAGCTCAGTGAAATGTATGGGAATAGAGTGCACTTTAAATTCCAATTTGGGCCAATTTACCTTTTCCCGTCCTCTCCCTCTGATACTTTTATGATTGTGTTTATGTGTGTGGAAAAAGCACCTTCAGCCAGAGTCAAGTAAATTTTTGTCCTTTGGGGAGGGGTTGCTGCGGAACACCAATGCATACTTTTTCCCTTATGTCTGCTGATTCACAGTAATGGAAAGATCTATTGACCATGGAAATATACAAGACCATACCCACATCTAATATTGTCACTATGTTTTGTTGAAAGCTGCAGAGATTAAGCTGGAAAATCAAGTGTTGTGGACAATCATAAACAGCCCTTAAGCCCTTAAAGTTCTTAATGTTCCCATGTGCACATTATCTCCTCTGTGCATGCTGTGTATATATTTGTAGCAGTGATGTCCCTGAGGTTTCATTGTGAGTTGCTGGAAAAATTGCCTACCAATTACATGTGTCTCACACACTACACAAATAGCATCTCACAGCTGCTCACTATCCTTATTTCTTCAGCAAAATTAGCTCACTGATCTTACTTCTCCGCAGATGGAGTAACTGCTAAAAGCTTGTTCCTGGAGTTGCCGCTAAAAGCTCACTCCTGCATATCATGACAGGCATCTCTTCTGCTTTGATGCAGCCACCACATTTTTGGCTGTGTGACATCTCACTCCACTGAGACGAGAGTGAACCAGAGCTCAAGACTGATTTCTGTGGTGAAGATGAGTACATTACTTCATCTGGCCCTCCACTGCCACTGCCGCCACTGCCACCGTTGGAAGTCTCAGCGGAGACTTTCCCAGCAACTTCACCAATGGACAATGATGACCACATCTCCTCTTAGCTGAGGTTGGTACAAACAGCTCCAGTTCACTCTTGTTGCAGTGGAGTGAGATGTCATACAGCCGAAAATGGAAAAAACAAGCTTTTAGAAGCAACTCCATCCACGGAGAGTGAAGATCAGTGAGCTGATTTCACAACATTGCAACATTGCTGACCTTTGGACATCTGCCGCCGACTTCAGTTCGCCATGATTTCCTGAAGGTTATGACCATGGCAACGAAGCGTGTGGGGCTCCCTTTGCCCCACCATCCTGCCAAAACCAGTCAGCTGGCTCTGTGAAAAATTTTGCAGACCAGCTCATCCATCTCAACCCACCTCTTTTTCACCTCCCCTCTTGGACATCTGGCAGGTGGTGCAACAGATTTGGAGCTAGTTTGGGAGAGCGGAAGTGGACCAGTCAAAACAACACCTACTGCCCGCTCTGGTTCTCCCTGATGCCACTTTTTGCAGTGTGCATTTGCACACGTGCCATGGCCAAGGAGGCAAGGAGGCTGCTTTACATCTTTCCCATTCCTTCATCTCATTCCCCTGCTGTTGGAGAGAGTGAGACAAGAGCAGCTGTCATCTCGATAGCCGCAGACCACCACTTGGCACTATGGTACACAGAGATGAACCAGATGTTGGTGGCCCAGCCCTGGTCTATCCTCCAAGTGTGGGGGTCTCTGTCCCAGGAGGCGGACTCAATAGGTGCACTGCCCACCTTAGGCCAACCTCTCCAAGCTTGGCTCCTGAGAGGAACAGGCTGATGCAGGCTGGACTGATCCACTATTGCTTCCTACAAGGAAAAGTGTTTGGGATTCTAATGCTGGTGCAAGGAAAGGAGAATGGCCCCCCTGACATGTGCAGTGGGAGAGGTTCTCTCCTTTCCACAATATCTGGTGGAAAAGGGGCAGTCTCATGCCACTGTTAAAGTGTATGCAGCAGTTGTTTCCTCCTGTCGTGATGGACTAGGCAACAGACCTATCTTTGTCCACCCCCTTGTGTAACATTTATTGCAGGGGGTTAAGAGACAATGGCTGGTGATGCATGTCTCAGCCCTCCAGTAGGAATTGCTAGTGCTTGAGGCCCTAGTGAGTCATCCCTAAGAGCCTGTGGAGCACTCCTTTTTGAAGGGATTGTCATTCAAGATAGTTTTGCTATTTGCGCTGACCTCAGCTAAGAGAGTAACCAAAGCGTGTGTCCTGTTGGTTCACCCCTGCTGTTTACTGCTTTGTGGTGACCACATCAGTGCTACTCTCAGACCGGACCCCTCCTTTGTTCCTAAGAACATAAAGAGCTCATTTAGATATAGAGCTATTCAGATATAGGCATTTTGTCATCCACCCCGTGGATATGACAGGGAGGCAAAACTGCACCTCTTATGCCTAGTACGTGCAATGGCATGTTATGTTGAATGTACAGCCCCCTTTCGGTGAACTGACGAGTTGTTTGTGTGCTATGGAGAGAGTGGCTGGAAAAGCCCTTTCCAAGAGGCGCCTGGCTAGTTTGCTTTGTGACTGCATCTCCCAAGTTTACAAGCAGGTGGGTAAGAGGGTTTGGGATTGGGGAAGGGTTGGCCCCACTACTACTCCACTTAAGCAGCTGGGATTCTAAAGTAGTAGGAGAGCCACAGCGACTAACCTATAGCCAGTCAGGCTAAGTGAGGCAGATGACATGTTGTGGCAGGGTAAACATTCATCAGGCTCCACCTACTGTACACATAAAGTCCAGTAGAGTGTAGAGCCTGTGTGAGATAGAACTAAGGTTATGATATTGTAAGCCTTGCTCTATACGCACAGGTGGCACACTCTACCTATGGACCCTGTAGTTTGTACGCTGCCCACTGATGTGGTTTCAAATAGTGAGCAGCAGTGAGTTTCTGCTTTTATAGTGTGTGAGACACATGTAATTGGTAGACGCGCCCTGATTGGCTGGCTACATGCACGCAAATTCCAGTAGGTGATCATGTGCGTGTGATTAATAATTCCCATAGAACCCAGTAGAAGGCGGAGCCTGTATGAGAGAGAACTATGGTTACAATACTGTAACCTTTGTTTTTTTTACTTCAGTGATTTGACAGCATTACCTTATTAGCATGTTTGCATAGTGATGATGCCATATTTTCATTATTCTTGCTGGGTTTCTCCTAAATTATCTGGTGATCTACAGGCTGGCCTCAAAGCTCATGGTCACATAATTTATAGCAACACCAGGAATTATGATTCCAAGTGTATGTCTCTCTAATATCATGCACTGGGGAAATTATGGATTTTTATTACAACCAGTCATATATTTGATTAGGTCATAAACATTACTTCTTTGTACTTCTAGGTCTAAAAATGATTAACTTCCATTGGAGGGGCATTAATCACACTATTAAAAAACTTATTACAGAACAACAATCTAGACTAATGACATAGAGTGGTGTATATATTCTGTAATGAATCTTAATGTTTTCAGTGCTCTTCTAAATCTAAATGTTAGTCTAAGGATATTTGTCTGAATACAAATCCTAGCAATATTTCAGAATTATATCAAACAGGACAAAGCTAGGTCTGAATTATTCACTTTCTCACCAAAGAAAAGGAAAATTAGCAGTTTAACAAACCAAGAAAAGTAAAAAATGTATGCACTGCTGTTTTGATATCAAATTGGTCATGACTACAGCAAATCTCAAAAGGCAATACATGTAAATTCTAATGTATTTATTTTCAGCACACACTACATTCTCTCTTTCTCATAATTCACCTGAACACATGGAATGACTAATATACTTCCACAGAGAGTCTGGAATATGAATTAAAGATTTCCACCAAATCACTCCATAGAGATCTATTCAATCTCTCTTTACCTTTGATTCAAAGAGGCCAGATAATACCTCAATATGCATGGGTTTCCTATACTTAAAGATAGCCATTCATGTGAATCCTGCCCATACTTGACAAGCCCCAGAGAGCACGAGATGTAAGAATATGGAAGGTGGTCTGAGGGAGACACTGAGAGAGAGAGAGAGAGAGAGAGAGAGAGAGAGAGAGAAAATAGCACACAGTAAAACACAGCAAAAGCACAAAAAAGCAAGAGCAGATGAGGAAAGACAGAAAAACAGCACATGAGAGGGAGATCTACAGATAAGCAGCAGATAGGGAGAAAAAGAGAAAGAGGGGGAGAGAGAGAGAGCACCACACACATGACAGATATACTTGGATGAAGAGCTTCCAGTCAAATCCATCATGATGAAACTCTCCTTTGCACCAGGAGGCCTCCACTTCTTTAAGGTCTATAGGCTTTGATGGCTATCATTTTAAAGGTCTAAATATCTTACTCTCAAAATGCGTGCAAAAATGGGAATAGGATTTTTTCAGGTTTCGATGATGGGGATGGTATATCGGATAACTTAATACATTGTAGATCTTGATTGAATTTGTAGAGTTTAGGGTGACTTTGAAAGTCTACTGTCAGAATTTATTACATCCATGGTTAATATTCCATGTGTATGTATAATGTTACATCTCCAGAATTTGACTGGTTCATTTGGAAAAATTATGAATGGTTTCCACGTTGCCCCTGAAAGTCTTCATATAAGCTGTGGGTTTCAACACCAGCAAGTTCAGCAATGACCAATGACTTTCTAGTTTCACAAATAATAATAATGACTCTTGTTTGGTACTGTGCAAATAAAGGCCTCATAGAGAATTGTTGAGAGAGGGGACAGAACTAGATGATCAAAGCAAGATTTCTGGCCTAAAAATAAAAAGATGTGCTCTAATGATGAAATTCCAAACTATGTCTAACACTATCCTCCCAAGAAAAAAACATCAGAATCAGGTGTATCAGCAAGTGACCCAAAACAACATATGTTACTGTTCAAGTGACAAAGGAGGAAATCAGGTGATGTTATTATAAAATGATTACATAGGGGCGAGGTTGAAGTGGATGGATGGTCAACAAAACATTGCACTTTAACATGTCAGACTGCTGTTGGTTTCCTGTTTCCAACTGTGAGTCATTATTGACCAGAAGTGTCCCTTAATCATATGGTTATTATTATAACCATAACAACGAAGGCTCTGTAAAGTCAAAGAACAATTACTAAACAGTCCCAACTTGAGGATGTTGGTGCTTCTTTGCATGAACTGCACATTTCAGGTCCTTCCATAGCATTTCTATAGGATTAAGGTCAGAACATTGACTTGGCCATTCCAAAACATTAACTTTCCTCTCCTCTAACCATTCTCTAACCACTGCAAAAGAGGCCTTTCGTTTCCTAGACCCTACTGTCCCTACTGACAATTACATGCCTTGCTTTTGGTGTGATCTTTGTTGTTCGACCACTCCTGGGGAGGGTAAAAATGATGTGGGATGTCTTCGATTTGTACTCAATCTGCCTGATGGTTTACTGATGGCGTCCAAACTTTTTGGTTTTGTATCCCTTTCCAGCTTGGTGAGTATTAGCAACATTCTTCTAAGGTCCTCACAAATCTCCTTTGTTCGAGTCATGACACACTTCCACAAACATGAAGTTCAGACTTTGATAGTGAAGACCCAGATTTATTTTTCTTTAAATAAGGCAGGGCCTTCCAGACTCACACTGAATTGTTACCCCATTGATTGAAATACCTGGCTCTAATTTCCCCTTCAAATGAACTGATAATCTTAGAGGTTCACATATTTTTTCCACAAACATCATCATTTTCCTCAATAAACAAATGAAAAAGTGTAAAGTTTTTGTTTGTCATTTGTTTAATTGATGTCTCTTTATCTAGTTTTAGGTCTTGCATAGAAATCTGACCATGTTTTAGATTGTATTTATGAAGAAATAGAGCAAATTCTAAAGGGTTCACAAACTTTCAAGCAGCACTGTAGGTGCTGTAACTTCATCACTCACTCAGGGACTCACTCAGTCACTCAAGGACAACCACGGTTATAGTGGCTGGTCTGTGGCTGGTCCAGCTTACCAAATGACATATATAAAGATATAAAACTGTGATCTACAGTTCTGGGAAGTTCAAGTATCATGTTGTTTTTTCCTGTATATCAATTTCATCAGTTCATCAAGTTCAAACCCTCCTAAAGTTCTGCCCTTTAGCAAGACATTGTATCCTGTAACCTCTGATTTTTATGTAGAGGGGGATTTGGGGGCATAGGTATGTAAAAATAACAATCAATAAATCATAATCATATTGCAAACATGCTGGTGTTTATGTATCTGCAGTTATGTAAAATATTGTATGTACGTGGTGTGTGTGTGTGTGTGTGTGTGTGTGTGTGTGTAACTGAGCAAGAGTTTAAGAGAAACAGGGAGTCTGTGTGACTTGGTAAAAGCCTGGAAAGTGTGGTATTTGTCAAGTTATTTTGGGCTATCACATCATCCACACATATACAGTATTAGACACTTTGCAATCAAGTTCTTACATACACTTACAAGCACACACACACACATACACACACACACACACACACGTCTATTATGGAGTTGAGGCCAAGAGGCAATTGTTGGATAGCCATACACTTTAAGCCAGTGACTCTCTCTCTTTCTCTGTCACACACACACACACACACACACACACACACACATATACAACCCCTCTTTTCATCTCCTCACCTTGCCCCCAAAAACACCAGAAACAAAATTTATTCATTCATTTATTCATTCATCCAATCATTTTGGCCTCTTCACTATTTGAGAGGAGGTGAATAGGCCCATTGTGCTGCAACCAGTGTACCTCAACCCCTCAAGCACTCTGGCCAATTTTTGCTCCCATGCTGTCCCCTTAAGAGGAGAGAGCTGAAATGAAAAGCCTTGTCCTTCTTTCTCCCTCCTACCCCCCCCCCCCCCCCCCCCCACCATCATCCTCCCATCCTCCTCTCCTCTCCAAAAACCCATAATGGGGAACTGGAGGCTGTCTATCTATTTTTCTGCCAAAAGAGGGGAGAGAGAAAGAGAGAGTAAGTGAGAGAGAGAGAGAGAGACCAACAGTGAGCTCATCATCCTTGATTAGGCCTGTCACCACCAGGTAGGAGGCAGCAATTAGCCTTGGCCAGGCCTGTTCCACTGAGACACACACATGCACACATGCCCACACATGCTCCTTCGCACACACATGCATAATTACGCAGACACAACAGACACTCGTTCAGACACACACCCATACACTTGGGAGACTGACTGAATGAGTGCGGCATCTGTTAGAGAGTGATTTGGCTGGTGAAGTGAAAGAAAGGATGGATGAATGTGTGGCGAGGAAGAGAGGAGCAATGGCACATTGGCAGGGTGGGATGAAGAGCGGGAAGAGAAGTCATAGTGAAGGACGGAAGAGGAAAGGGACGGAGGAAAAGTTTTTTTTTTTTAGGTAGGAGGCAGGGGAGAGGACAGGTGCGAAAAGGTCTGGAGAAGAGGAAGGAGAAAAGAAAGTAAGGATGCAGGAATTTGTGATAAGTTCTCAAACAGGTAGAGGAATGGGGTGAGTTAGGAGGAGGAGGAAGAGGTCATGGACACAATGGGGAAAAGAAGGGTGAGGAGGAATCAAGAAGTGGAAGTGGGATTGAAAAGATGAGCATGGCAGCTTGAACTGATAGTTTGTGTTGGGACAAAAGAGGGAATGGTGGGAGCAAGGCATAGAGAGAAGTGAGAAATGAGGAGGTGGAGAAGGAGTAAGCTGGTGAAAGAAGAAAGGGGAGATGTAGTGCAGCAGTGTCGGGTTCATTTCAGAAGTGCATGGGGCCAAAAAGTGTGTGTTTGTATGTGTAGCAGTAGATAGACCACAGACTCTCACTAAACTTTTGTGGAATAACTACAGCTTGCTTGAAGTACAGACTGGCAGTATAATTTCGAACACAAAGAAGCTAACTAGTGCTTGTGGGATTAGAAGCTCTTTTGCACAGTTACCCCAAACTACAAGTTTACAGGACAGTAATACTTCTTCAGCTGAGTAACAGCAAGCAGGCAATAGGAATTTTATGTTGTCATTGTGTTGTTAGCAGCCATGCCCCAAATCCCTATTAAATGAAAAAACAAAAAAAAATATTTTCAAACTGCTTCATCTTCGGAAATTATCAACATGTCATGCTGTTGTGAAAGTGTCATTCATAGCCTACAATATTGTAAATTCATTTTTGGAGCACTTTGATTACCTTTACTCAAAAAGGAAATGCTTTGGATCTGTTATTTAAATGCAACATCCTGAATTAGCCAATTTACGTGATCTTTCTCATGAACAAGAAACAATTCACATGAACTTTCAAAACAAGTTTTGACTGGCTGGTTGCCTGCGAGTTTCGCCTATGAGGGTAATCATCTTTTTACCATAAGTGTTGCAATATAGGGGCATTTGTGGGGATACAGTGATTTGCAAAAAAAGAAGAAGAATTTAAAAAAGAATGTGGGAAAAGGATGAAGTGGGGGGGGGACCCCCTACTTCCGGCATCCTTGATGTAGGGGAGGACAGATGGAGTGAGGAAAGGGAAAGGAAAGCAGGCATGGAGAAAAAGACAGGAGGAGATGAGAGGTGGGTAGAGAAGGGAAGGAAGAGAGGGTGCTGAGATGGACGGGGGAGAGGAGATTGGCTGTTTGGTTTTGATAGCATGTGCCAAATCGATTGTGGCTGACTAATCCAGTTAGTTATGGCAGAGGCATGCAGAAGAGGCGCTTATGGGGGTGTTAGGTTATAGTGTGTGTGTGTGTGTGTGTGTGTGTGTTTCCGTGTGTATGTGAGATGGTTGGTCTGTCTTGTGATTGTGTGTCTGGTGTGTGTTTATTGCCCTGTGTTTCTGCATGTGTTTGCATGTGTGTCTGTGTGAAGCATGTCCAAAGCTGACATGAGGCAAAGCTACTGCCATGCTGTGAGACTTCACTCTTGGAGAAAAAAAAACACAGCACAAACAGACAATACTCAATCATTCATGCACAGGACATTAAGATTAAGCTAAATTATAATTGCATTTACTACTGTATGACCAAGAAAAGATGATTATGATATCAGCCAGAAAGACTAACTTTAATATGGTGTGTGGAATCTTTTGGCTCACTATTGTATTAATTAGATTCTTTTAAGTACAATTTTGAAGCACACACAGATGAGGACAGATGGAATCTGCTGGCAAATATAGCCAGTAGCAAAGAGCTTTCTTCATTCTACAGCTGAAACTGGAGTTTCTTTACCAGCAAACTCCATAGTCTACATCCAAGAAATATAGCACAGAATAAAAATGTCCTTTTGTCATATTCCATTTAAAGACATTGTCAAAAATTATGGCTATAGCCACAGTCATAACAGCAGCAGCGCTATAGGGTGCTTAGCATCCTCTGGCCCCTTAGCCTGCTCTTTACAATGAGCCACTTATGTAGAAAAGGAACGCTGGCATGTTAAATCACTTCATCTATAATTGCCTGCATTTACTTCTCCTTAGAGGGCCAAACATAAGAAATTCTCCCAGGCCCAATAAATGCTGCTGCTGACCGTATTTCTGATTAGGGGCTGGGGGCGGAGGAGAGGGTTTGACGCTCATTTTTCACAAACAATTTTTCCATTTTTCTTCACAGGCAGACAGTTGGCATTAGATTAGGGCAGGCCTAACAGAGGCAGGGCCGCTAGCAAATTGTGCGGCTTGAAGGGCAAATGCCCCTCTGAATTTATCAACTTATGGCTCCAGTGAGCTGCGAGGGATAGTGATGACCTTAAGATACCCTCCTAAGGATGCCTTTTACCGTCACTCCATGCTACACGCAGAGGCTCTTTGCAGGGCCATAGGCTACTAGTCTGGATGAGCACAGTGGGTTTTTTCAAAGTTTAATTTTTAATAAATCTGTAAGTAAACTGGCTATACATACTGTACAAAGCTGTGGTTAATTTATGTGTTTTTCCTCATGACTGTGTTTTAGGTTTTCTATAAATATATAATGTGTTTACCATTATATACAACAGGGCCATATAGTTTGTTGTATACCGTACTAAAACTTCAACATAGTATGGTCAGTATGCGAGATACATTTATAATAAATGTACAGCTAAAATGATTCTAAGTATGCCATAATGTAGCTGTAGTGGTATTAATATAATATATATATATATATATATATATATATATATATATATATATATTTTAAATTATGGCAATGTTGGTAACAAATACACCCTGGCTGCTAAAATGTAACTGTTGTAAATGTAAATGTAACTGGCTCAGTCATCGTTAGCCCTTTTATATTAAATGCACAATATGTAATTTCAGCCACTAGGGGTCTCTTAATCAAAACGATAACAAAAGACGACGTGTGAAGTAGCAAGGGATCATGGGAGTTGTAGTCTTTGTTGTTAAATAACCAGCTTCATCGCGGACACATAACTCCGGTGTTCATGGTTCAGGATGTTCATACCGGCAGCCGAATTACTCGCAGAGGTCTCCTCCTCTCCAGAACAAATGGACCCGATGATTACAGGTAAAAACACGGAATAAAGCTGTTTCATCTAAAGTGTGTTTCTAGTGTTTCTCCGACAATGTACCACGACCCACGGACGTCAGATACGGGCTGTTAGCTGAGCTACTGCTAACACTTGTTCGGTTTATCAATCTTATAACGTTACATCCAGACGTTCGTCCGGTTTCTCCCGGTAGCCAAATTATCCGCAGAAGTCTCCTCTTCTCCAAAGTCAAACGTACACGCAGATTAAAATCGTTAAAATATTGATTAAAACTGTTTTACCTAAAAATTCAGTGTTTCTCCTACAAAGTTTGGTGATGGACGGACGTCAGATACGGGCTATGAGCTGAGCTGCTGCTAACACTTGTTTGGCTTATTAATCTTAATAACTTCACATCCAGACGTTCCTCCGGTTTCTCCCAGGAGCCTAATTATCCAAGAGGTCTCCCCTTCTCAAAAAACAAAAGTACACGCAAATTTAAATCATTAAAATATGAATTAAAGCTGTTTTACCTTAAAAGTAAGTGTTTCTCCTATGTTTAGTGACCACCGGACGGCTGTTCGGTCTATTAATCTTAATACCTTTACATCCAGACATTCGTAAGGTTTCTCCCGGGACCCATATTATCCATAGAGGTCTCCACTTCTCCAAAAACAAATGTACACGCAAACCGAAATCGTTAAAAAAAAAAAAATACTATTTGAAGCTGTTCACCTAAAAAATCAAAATTTCTCTGGCTATGTTTGGTGATCACGGACTTCCTGGAAGGGCTGTTAGCCGAGCTGCTACTGATGTTTGGCCAGTTGTTTCTTGATAACGTCCAGAGACTAAAATCCTTCTTCCGGCTAAAAGATATAGTTAAAAACGACCTAAGTTTATCATGAAAATGAATTAAAAAAACTGAATAAAAAATGAAACTGAATAAAAGTCCATTTATAACAGTTTATGTGGAGTGGAGTAGTGTGTAAGTTACTCTTTGGTAGATGCCATTGCAGCGGACAAACACAGCGGGACTCATGCATCTTGTGCTACGGTTAGTTTACTCTGTGTTGACGTATGACGCTATTGACATGCGACCAAATGAAACGGTCTGTTACTTTTATTAAATTACAGATTTCTCTGGGTTTGAAAATTGTTGGTAACAATAGGGATAATGTAAGTACACAACTCAACAACATATATAACATAGGTCTAGTTGTTTTTAGACATTTTAGTGTGGAATAATTACACATTATACCTTTAAGTAATGATGCTCTTTATAAGAAGGTCTATAAGAGATTGAATAGATAAAGTTGGGATGCAGAGAGTATGCCAGAGTCTAGTGTGTGTACTCATAACATGCACAGCTATGTAAGTGTACGTGTGTAAAGCAGAAGTGTATTTTCCCCAAACTCTATCACTCACCCTCTGTGACAACTCCATACAAAGAACTGTTCTTTCTTTGGGGTCGTAATTCAACTAGATGGACAGATACAGTGGAAACACACGTATGTCAAAATATGTTCCAAAATATACTTTACTGTAGTCCTGTCTTCTCTACTCTAAGGACTTATTGTATGGTTGGATGAATGTGGTTAAATGAATACATTTTGCTTTAAAAGCACTCAGTATATTATACATCTGACATGTGGTCATGAAAATGGACAGAAACCCACATATACACACACAAATATGCAGGCAGAGGATCATTAAGGTAAGTGGGGAAAACGTTTCCTGTAATTCTGTGTAGCTTAAATGCAGGTTGAGCTAAATGCACCTGAATGCTTAACGTACTGCAACTGACACTCCAGTTCATACTCATACAATAAAGGAAATCTTTACTACCATCTTCTTATGTGTCTTATTTACCTCATGTTGGTCTATGGTGGCTAAAGAAATAAATTCTTCTCTGTTAATGGTAGAAATTTAGCAAAGATTTTGTGTCCTGTCATCTACTTTGCTGACTAGCTTTCTGGCACATTTGAAACAAATCCCCTCCTGCATGACCTCAACATCACAGTCCACGCATTAACATCTAAAGAACACCATGACTGATAATGGCATTATGAGAATAATACATGAATTACCATGGACATATTACATGGGTATGATTTAATACTCTTGTAGAGTCATTTATTCTTACTGTAATTATCATGCAATCTAGATAATCAAAACGCCCGTTAGTAGTTTGGAGTGAAAGGTCACCCTTACTAATGCTTACTAAATGAAAAATGAGGTGCTGCAATGTATGCTAATGTTGTAAACAGAATCAGCCAGCCACCAGTGCAAGACACTGACCATGGCCTACTTCATCATATGATCTTTACTGTCATATTTTACCTGTAGAAGAAGACTGTAGAGTGAAAACTGACTCTTAAACACAATGGAACTGTTCTCAGACAATGTTACATCTGACTGGAAAAAGATATGGGAGCCATCTGGTTGACATTATGAATAATATTCTATATAGTCTGAATGTAATCCAGGGACAAAATTTTGGCAAACAGTGTAAAGGGATGGGCAGGAAGCATGGAAAGTAATGAAGATTTAAGGCCATATGGTTTACCTCAACATAACATACTTAATTTTAATAGTATACTGACTATGTTTCCTCACCATTACTGAAAAAACTGTCTCAGTCTTTCTGTTTTTGTTCATGTGTTTATACTCTTTAGTTTATACTACTAAATAACTACTTGACAGTTACTTTACTTCTCATTTAGAATAATGTAAATTGCTTGCTCCCACCTGATATGGTTTTCTCAGAGGTGTACATTCAGGTAAATGTTGCAGCATTCTGGTGCAACTTTATAAAATCTTAACATGCAATATGTTATAATTTATTCCTAAAATACTGATACTTTGTGTCAATAAAAAAAAAAACTAAACTAAATTAATAACCTGTAGTCACAAGTTACTATCATACCAACATAAATATACTAGTCAGAAATAGCCTTCTAATTTGATTTATTGATTTCAACTATTCCTGTGTAACTTGTACAGTATTTTTCATTTCTAATAAGTCTTCTCTTTAATTCATATTTCATTGGATGCTGCAGTCAGGTGCCAGAACTTAAGTGGCAATCCTTTGCACCAACATGTAATAGAATCTGAATTTTGAAAGTAATGATATTCTTAAGAATCAATTTAACCATTCATGTATGCAAACAATTCATAAAACACACCCCAAAGTCGTTCTTTAAAGGTGTGTTCAGTTTGATCCATGAGATCTTTTGTTGCCTTTGGCAGGTGGTATTATTTTAGCATTTGATAAATGGAAAGCTGCCACACATTTGAAAGTGCAAAATGCAGTCATGCATGGTGGGACTCTAACTTCATATAGGACATAGAGACTAATGGAATTTGCCTCAAACACTTTCTGAGCCAAATCGATAGAATCCCTACTTTCAATATAGAGTTTGCATGATGCCTTTTAAATTGAAACAGCTTTATTTAAGCCAGAGCCATCAATCACAGGGTTCAGACGTTTTATAATCTTGAGATATTTTGATATGACTATATAGCTTTGGTTTGTACGTGATTGTCTGTGTAAATGTGTGTGAATAAAGATATTCTCATGCATATAATAGTGCCACACATTGCATGGTTTTATCTTTCATGATACACATAGAAAGATCTCAATGTTGCTGGATTTAAGGCTATTATAACTCCCTTTCCCTCATGTTAAGAGCACAGGATCAGTCCTTCAGACATACTTAAATATCAGAATTTATATGGTCAGAAAATTACTGATTGTGCCTTTAATCGTGTTATATACATTTTACAACAAATAAAATTAAAGATTTTAAGGCATTTATCCTTTATTGGATGGTTAATTGTAGATAGTATTATGAAATATTGGAAGAGAGAGATACAGAGCTGAATGCATTCTGGTCAAATGTCATCTTGTCTCTTTCAGTGAGAAGAAGCTGTGGCTCTAGTCTGAGCTCCCCCTGAATACAAGAGCTTCTTAGCCTATCCTGGAAAGATGAGCATACTCAGGTGGCTTAGATTTGGCTGCTTTGTAATTGGCAATAAGAGCACTGACTGTAGAATTACTGTTTAGAGTCCAGAGGTGGAGTGTTTCCTAGGACCCCGCAACATGCATTAGCATTGGAGTGACCTTCTCACATTGGACAAACTCCAAAAGTGAGTGCTCAGCTGGGGCCTTGTGAGTATGCTCACCACCTGCTTATTGCTTCTGATCCAGAACAACTTCAGTGAGGGAGTGAGTCCAACCTCTAGCAAGGAGCCAAGTGAGCCCTACTACAGTGTACTTTAAAGTCAGTACTATTCAACCTTTCACAAAGGTCGCGGCTCATTACTCCATAGATGGTACCGGAAGCTTTTAAAACCTCTGATCTTGACCCACTGACCATTTGAAAAGCATGTAAGCATCTGAACAAAGGGACTGATTTGCTTCTTTCTCTCTCTCTGTCTCTCTGTCTCTCTCTCTCTCTCTCTCTCTCTCTCTCTCTATCTATCTATCTCTCAAAGGCACAGAGTGGATAAATATATTACACATACACATATACAAAAGAAAATTGCACCTGACAGAGGTAAATTTAATTGCATAATGTGAGTGATGTAGAAACATGCAAATGCCAGCAGAAGTCATCAAAATCACTCAGTATTATTTTTTGTGCCAAATGCCTTAACCTGGCCAAATACAACGCACAGAAAACACTGTCACAATTCATAACACAGTTGTATGCATTTTATGGGGCAACAGATGTTGATAAGTTTTGACTGGAAAATAATGAATAATACAAATTAAATAAAGTAATGTAGCAGGATAATCTGAAGGTTTTTTAAATGATTAATATACATGGTTAGGGGGATAAAAAAGAAAAATAAAAGGTGAGTAATTGTGGTGTAAATCACAGATCACAGAGTGTTTGTGTAATAATGACACATGTCTGGTCCAATGTTTGTTCCTAAATGTATTAAATCACATCAGAGCCACCTAGATGTAATAAAGAAAACTATGATCTTTCAGAAATCAATGCAATTACTGTAATCAACAAAATCAAGCTATGGCCATGGACCTCTGGGAACTGAGTGAGCCAAATATATAAGTTCCAACTACATGATTACCTTTGCTTTTGCTGTTCAAGCTGTTATGGCTGCATTAAATTATGAACTCTCTTTCATAACCTCAGGTATTGCAGAGCTTAGCAAAGCCACGGCTGATTCAATTCACCACATATAAAAACCTGGGACAGCGGCCTGTAATCAATGGATAATTTCCACATTACATGTCCTGTGGACTTCGGTGGTGTCAAATGCAATCAAAAGTGTCAAAACCCGTAAAACTTCCTCCCAGCTCATGGGTATGTGTGAGCATATGTGTGTACAGAGGGTGTGTGTGTGCACACTTTATCTTGCCACTCAATATTCGCACTATCGCTCACTGCTCTTTGAACAACAAATGGAACCAACCACTGTGGTGTGAATCCAATTTTCAACACCCAGTAGGTGTCATTGTGTGCCTTATGTCAATCACTCTGCTATGCATATCCCATTTGCATCATTATTATTCAAACATAATTTTCACTTATACCAATCACACTTAATGTCAGAAATCAGAATGTTTCATCAGTGCTAGATATTGTCACCTTTCACAAGCATACTACAACTGGACCAGATGCTTTTCCAACATCATCAGACCTCTATATGAGCGTAATAGTATGTACCAAGGATTTGATTGATGTGTTTATGTCTTTAACGTTAGCTTATACCAACTATACACATTTAATTCACCCAACACATCAGTCAGTCTAAAAAATTTCCTGTAATGCAATGACCAATCCTAATACCAGACATAGGGAATGTCATATCACAGCTAGTTACAAAGTGTATCTAAACCACTAAGAGAAATGATTAAATTTATCTTCTTTCTGTTTTTTTTTCTTCTTTTTTTTTTTCTTTTTTGTGCTTGCTAATGGCATTACATCTCTTTGTTATGCCTCGCTGGTGCAGACAGCAGTCCCTCAGTAATTAAGTACAAATGCTAGAGAGAGAAAGAGAGCGAGAGAGGGAGAGAAACAGAAAGAGGCAGGCTCAGCTGGTTCCCTGAACATGAAAACAGGTCTAATTAACAGCGTTGACTTCACACATGAGATTGACTCAAAGGGGAGTGAATTGCAGGCAATTACTCATACAGCAGAATATCATTTATAGACAATTCATTTAGAAACTTCTGCCAGTTAAATTCTTTTAAGTGCTGATCTGATTCTAGACAAGGCAAAGTATAAATGTCTTACATTTTATAAAATGTTGCAGGTATAATATTTACATTTATATTAGTGATATTTCTTCTCAACACATGCCGAGATCAAGACATATCTTGACATGATTAGTTCTCAGACCTGAGTAATTTCTAAGATGATGTCCGATTTGGAGTGCAGATTATGTAAAATGTTGTTTCAAAATTAAACATTTTTTTTATAAATGAACACTGGTGAAAAAAGGACAGGACATAATCCACATTTCCTTCTCATTTTTCTTCCCTCATACATTTACCTGATGTTGTTAGAACAAAGGAGCACATCTATTCACCTAAAATATAGGCCAATCATCGTCCCTTATTTCGGCTTTGTATAAAGTTGTTCCAATTTCACAAAGGGGAAGTTACCTAGTATGTGCATAGTGCTTTGTCATCAGGTTTGTCTGACAAGAGATGGAAAAAAAAAACCCTCCACCGTCCTTTCCCCTGCTTCTTTTCTTTTCACAGTGTGGCGTGATAAATGGCTAGTCAGCGTCCCACCAGAGAATAATATAACTCCAGCCTTTGCTGTCTGTCCATGCCTCCTGCCTCTCCCTCTGCCAGTATTTTCCATTTTTCTTTCTTTTTTTTCTCACCATTTCTCTCAAACACTACCCACCTCAACACACACAGACACAGACACACACACACACACACACACCTCCCACCTTTTCCCGCCCATCTTAACCCTATCTCTCTCTTCTGTCTGGAACACTCCCCTCTCTCTCATACATCCCCTTTCCTCTCTCTCTCCATCATCTCTCCTCACCCTGCACCGCCCCACACACCCTCCTCCCCCACAGAATAGAGAGAGAAGCCAACATTATTCTAGCAAAGGAGCAGGTGAGGGTTAAAAGGCGACCGCGGCCTAGTCTTCCAGGAATTAAAGGGAAAGAGCTCGGGGAAGCAGGGGATAAAGACGGGGCCTGTTTAAAATTCTGACACCTCTCCGCTATAAAGTAGGATTTCTGAGCCACTTGGGGCACAGGGAGGAGGAAAAGAGACTTAAGCAGATGCGGAGGGTAAATGCAGGGCTTTGTTATTTCTGACAAGCCCATAGAATGGAAATGTCATTAACTGACTGTAAATATTCAAACTCCATCGCTCTCGCTCTCACTTTCTGATGGAGGTTTTTACAATGTTGTTTTGTCTTCAGGCATATGCATAGATGATCCGCGTTGTGCACAGAGAGGAAATTCTCTGAGACTTATATCAATAATTCAGGCGTATAGGTAGAAAAAAAGAAACACGTACATTAAGTCTCTCCACATAGAATTATTCATTTCCATGCATTTTGCAAGTTTGAGCCTTTTAGAATTACAAAACTTCGAAATGGGAACAATGTCTTCCATAGTATAGAAGGTGCCGTTTATGAAAATGGTAGGTTTTATGTGTGTAGGCAGCTGCACTGAATTATGCTGAAACTATTTCATAAGAATTTCATTTAATCTGATTGCATACGCAGCCCTCTTTAACTTGAAGGCTAGTAAGAGTTAAACTTTTTTTTCCCCCTAAATTTATAGTGTGGCCTTTGTGGACTATATTTCAATGTGTTTTACCAGATTCTGTTAAATAACTGCAGCACACACAAGTAGATCTAAACCCTGACTGTAGCAAGGTTTTGTTCACAGAATGAAAACAATCTAGGGACTACACAGTCTTGTGTAGAAATGTATTTTTGCTCATCTACCTTTTCATAATCACGTACTATACAGGGCAATATGACAGAGAAACAAGACAACCTCAAAGACAGATGTAAAGAAAGAGAGGGAGACAGAGAGGAGTAAAGATAGAGGAAAAGAAAGACGGTCTCATAGGGAGTTAAAGTAGTGAGACTCACAAATCCAACACTGAGAGTAGAGAGATTTAGAGAACACTGCACAGACAAACTAGGCACAAAAGAGACAACCCAAGCAGATGACAACATTTTCAGCCAACATCTTCAAGGACAAATGGAATAGTGCTGGCAGCCACAGAGCACCTGAGGGCAGCCAGCAGAATCGGTTGCTCTACCACCAACAACATATATTTGTCATTTAGCCCCTGGCAATTCAGTTCCCCCGAGACATTTGGAATGCCTCATCAAATGATGCCGATGTTCCCTTTCGCTGGTTTTGTGTTGTGTGCCCAAAAGCTGCAAGGCACATTCATCTTTGGAATAACCCAATCTCTTTCTTTCTTCCACCCCTTGTGGGTATATTGAGAGGCCTGCTGATGTGGGTTATTTGTCCCCTCATGCTGAACACATGGAGTAAGTGTGTTTGGGTTGTTGTAGTATCCATTTGTGTGTTGCCTGCTAATGTTTTTTAATATTTTACAGAACTTTGTAACCATACACTCACACATCATATTACTGTGTCAAATGGATAATAGCTAATAACAATATGATGAAACACTAATACATTATTATGAAGAAATAAAGGTGAAAAGAAGATACTACCTGTAACAAATGTATATAATAATCAACAATTTACACAGTGCAAATTGGGATAAAGGGTAGCTTTCCTGTGCGTTTTGGTGCAGCAATATTTTTGCCAAGCCAATTTAGCACTAATCAGAAAAAACAAGGGTTAATATAATTCTCTATCTATAACAGACATACACACAATTGTAATGGAATAGACACAGTCATTATCCATGCGTTTAAAGTCAGAGATATCCATTCTACACACCAGAGTTCTGTGCAGGCAGCTCGTTATGAAGAATGGAAAGGTACTGAACATCAATAGTATGCATGACTTCTTTTATGGGCCTTGCACACAGTTAAATTGGTGACATTTGGCCTTTAATGGGCTGGCTGAAAACTCATATCCCTTCTAACTACTGAATGAGGACTTCTAATGAACACCCAACCAGCTAAAAGAGTTAGCGGCCAGTACTCACTGAACTGAGAAACCAGGAAAGGCAATTATCAAGGTTCCCAAACAGCACTGATCGCATATTGCTGCTCAGCGCAATGTTTTTAGAACCCAAGTTTTACTGCAGCAGTTTTCATTACTAAACAAATGCTATTACACTCTTCCACTCTTTCTGTTGTAAACCAGAAGTAAAAGGGAAACTTACACACACACAGTGAATTTCCAATTTAGGTGCCTTATGCAGGTAGTTTGGAGTCCTTAAGAAACCATCAACTGATCAGCTCATTCATGATGATCTGAAAGGCCACACAGCACCAACTCACTGACCCAGGCAGCAGTAAACTTGCTGAGGGAGAACATATACCACATATTTTATACTTCAGCATCACTTTTCATGCCTTCATTTTTAGCACGAGACTGTGCTATTGATCTACGAGCAAGGTGATTGGACGTTGCGATTAATAACCTTAGATGAAAGAAGTATTCCTCTGAGGTCCATTCCCTGAAATGCCACTAGATTACCTTCCGCCCTCCACCAGAGCTTTATCATCAGTGTGAGTGATACAGGGGCAGGAGGACCAAACGAATGACGGTCCCAGAGTCACAAGAGAGCTATGTAAGTGTAGAGGTAAGGTACTTTTTGTAAGGAGTGGGGTCTCCATCTCTCTCTTTCTATCATTTATTCATTCTCTCATTCTCCCTCTTCATCCTCTCCCTGTCCCGCATCCTCTCTTTACTCACCCCTCCCATTTCTCCAGCTCAAGTCCTCAATTATTTTCAGACTGCCAGGCAAGGCACTGTGGGGGCACAGGGGACCATTTGGACTTAGTACATTAAAGAATTCATGATTTGAAACCACCACAGCCCACCCTGACGACTCTATGATATGACTTTTCAGTGCCTGAAGCTCCTTCCTTCTTTCCCCCTTTTCCACCAGACTGGCTTTCATTCCCCCTGACGACTGACATTGATCTATCCTTGAGTCTTTTAGCTCCAGGACTTCCATACCTTAAACTTCTGACTCCTGACCATTAAAAGAAACAGAGCAGCCGATATTTATGAATCTGTCCGTAATGATTTCCTTGTCCGTTTCCTGTGTTGCCATCTGTAAATTGGCCTGTTGGTATCAGACACATATAGCGACAGACATGACAGCAGACTGCTGAAAACGAGATGAAATGTCTCAGTGTAACACATGATATCAATCTACAAAGACAGTGAGGGTGTTGTTAAAGAGGAAAAAAAGGACACAACACCAAGTAGTTTTTGACTTTATATAGGGTCTAGTGTGCTTGCAAAAGATTTCATTATATTTGCTATTAACTGTAAATGAGAACAGAATATGTAAAAAAAAAAAGAAAAAGAAAAAGAAAAAAGGCACAGCCTTTTTTGAAAATTAGGATTTTTTCTTTTTATGCCCATTGGATTTTGATATTATGTAAATGTCTAAATGTTTGAATAGCCCAATATCATATATGTTGTTTCAATGGGCTTTACAGACACAAACAGCAACAGATCCCCAATGCAAGCTTTCTGAAAACATGACGAAAAATATGTCAAAAACCCCTCAGCACTTCAATCACTGTGTTCATGTGGTTCTTGGGTCATTAACAAAATATAAAATAACAAACAAAAAAAGGAAAAAAATACAGATTAAGAGATGTGATGATCCTCCAAGCTATCAAGCAGGTGACAAATTAAATGAAAAAAAAAACAAAATAAAGCGTCTCAGTAAGGTGTTGGGCCACCACATGCCCCCAGAACAGCTTCAATGCACCTTGGCATTGATTCTACAGTCTCTGAACTCTACTGCAGGGATGAACACCATTCTTCCAAAAGACATTCCCTCATTTGGTGTTTTGATGATGGTGATCGAGAGTGCTGTCTAACACTTTGGTCCAAAATATCCCATAGGTGTTCAGCTGTGTTGAGATCTGGTAACTACGAAGGCCATAGCATATGATTCACATCATTTTCATGCTCATCAAACCATTCAGTGGACAGTTGTAACATATGAATTGGGGCATTGTCATCCTGGAAGAGAAGAAGACCACTTCCATCAGGATAGAAATGTTTCATCATAGGATAAAGGTAATCACTCACAACAACTTTGTATTGATTTGCAGGGACCGTTCCCTCTGAGGGACAAGTGGACCAAAGTCATGCCCCCCACATCATAATAGAGCCACCGGATTCCCTCACTGTAGCGGTTAAGCATTCAGATCTGCACCCGTTTTTCCTTTAATTTGTCACCCATCTGTATATCTTTTAGTAAAATTATGGCTTACTGCTGCCTCCAAAAGTAAAGACTCTTTGGAATCTGACAGACTTTATCTGATAGAAGTGTTTAACACGTCTGTGTGTTAAACAATAAGTGCAACGTGATATGCCGAGACACCACATCCTTTCCTGGCTGGACCTGTTGCACCTGTTTCCTCTTTACAGGAGAGGATGACATCACCAGTTCTCTACATCACGAGCGCAGAGTTTCCCTTCATGGGAGAATGAAGACACTGCAGACACGTACTGTTACTACTCCACTGACTTCATTCATAAATTTCCATCAGCCACAAGCCCCCCCTCCCCGAAAAAGAAAAGAAAAAAAAAAAACATTAAGCCAACTCTATGAACCACTTATTATTGTAATTCAATTGTTCTATGCCATGGAAAGCAAAGCATAAAATCACAAATGCACCCGGATGTATGTTTTCAGCTTTGCAAATGACATTTTTTGTTTATTTATTGCTCAATCAATAAATATGTTTGATAAAGAGAACAATGCTAACACTCCACAAGTCTGTAATGTAACATAATTATCTTAAATCACAAATTCCGTTTTCCATATTTAGTTAATTGCTTTGCTTTAATTGCTATGTTTTCATGATCATAGTGCCAACAGCACATAAATGCCAGAACAGAAGAAGCATAAGCTTTTAGGCAGTCAGTTATTCAGTCTCTACCTTTTCATTCAAGCCCTATTGTGAATCTAATATCTAATCTTGAATGCTTTTTTTTTTCTGAGGCACCCTGTATTTCTCTTCAGTGCTTGCTGTTTGCAATATAATGGGAGTATACAGCCATCTTCTGGCCAAAGTGGGTACTTTCTTTTTCATGGATAAAAATTGGCCTGTGTGTTGGCCTGTGAGACATCTGGTTGCAGACACATAATGTTGCTTAATCCCTGGAGACTCAGTCTTTCCTTTGCTCCTCTACTGCCCAACCTGGTGTTACTATTTACTTGTGTGACTGTCTGGAACAGTGAGAAAGAAACATAGTCTGAGAGGAGCCAAGAGAAAGAGACCATCTCTGCAGTAATGTGTTGTAGTCAAGATACTGAATACCCTAACATGTGTTTCCAGAATGCAGGGACATTCTTCCACTCCTTGGCTACAACCCATGATGCAAAACAAGCCCTCCTCACTGTGGGCGGCATGCTACTCTCAGTGTGAGTTCCCTAATGGCCATAATGGAGGACAAGACCATTTATTATTACTGGGGGGTGAGGTATGTATACGGCTACAATTAAGGAGAAAAACATCCTGGTGCTTGTAAAGGGCAGTAATGTGACTCTGGGAGTGATGGATGCTGGGGGAATGAGTCTCGCAGGCCAGTGGGAGTATCTTATTATCTGAGGCAGGTGGGGGATCCGTCATTGAGGTAAATTAGAGAAGGTAGAGAGAAGGAGTGAGAGTGTGAGAAGGAAAGGAGGAAATGGAGCAAGATGAGAGAAAGAGGAAAGATGGGTATCTTAAAATAGGAAATGGAACTGAAGAGACGCTAGGATAAGACAAGACAAGGCAAGAAACATCTTGTCAGTTGCATACAGACAGTAATAAGGTTGGTTCAAGGGAAACTTATTTTTAAGCATACTAATGAAATATTAGTTATTAAATATAATGGTAAATCCACCACAATTTGTCATCAATGCACTATTTTCCATATTACATTTACTTTACTCCACTGGGAATTACATCATTGGGTGAAATTACTGTAGATCATTTCAGGCTGCCATTAACGACATCCCTTTGTTGCCATGGAAGTTGTCATGTATATATGTGTGTATGTGATGGGGAGTTAGAGTGTTATTTATGCATTTACATACATGCCTATGTATATTTGTGCCACTGTACAGCTATCCAACTGAATTATTAAATTATTACCGTCATTATTGTTTGCGCGTGTGCACAGGTGAGTGTATGTAGACATGTACAGTTTTGTTATTGTAATCGTGTTTGTATATCCATGCATATTTTATTCTGCAGCTATCCAGTGAAATTATTGTATCATTGTAGGATCCACAGTCATTAATGTGTGCCTGGAAACACATTCTTGTATGCATGTACATAACAGGCCTGTATACCCTTTTTAATAAGTAGCTATCTGTTTGAATTACTAGCATCTATAGTCACTATTTTACCCCCGGGACTCAGTCAGGCAGACAGTATGGGTGGTCAGTAGCAAGCAAATCTCAATTACAGTGACATGTGACAGTGAACTGAATAAATTATCATTATGCCTAAGGAGTACAACCAAATGTACTACTGACTGTTTGTATGTGTGTCTATGTAAAGGTTTGTGTGTGTGTGTGTGTGTGTGCCGATACACGTGTCCCCCTTTTGGGATGAACAACCATATGCGTGAATTCATTCTGTGAGGGCAGCAAATGCCAATGAGCTGCCTAATAGCACCATTAGGCTCTGACAAATGAAAACACTAATTTACTCCAAAATGGAGATTCATAGGTTTCAGTGCAGTTGCTTTCTTAACCATCACTCCTGGGTCAATCTTATGATTATGTATGGCTGTGAAATTTTGAACTGCTATTGATTCAAATGGGACATTCATGTCCATGGATCACTGTTATTCAGACTGTACAAGAGGTGAAATTGTGGAATGTAATGTGGACTGATTTCATTATCATTGGTGATTGGTAATGTCCAGCTCTGATACAGAATAAAGTCTGCTCAGATCAGGCAATCAGAGAAGGTTAACTTCACGCTGACTTAGACTTTCAAATGCCAATATTTTATTAAATCGTGATGGAGGTGATCTAATTGAACTAAAGTCTAAATGACATACAGGCTAACATTATGAAGATGGGCACAATGATTCAGAGGACATACCCTTTGTACCAACAAGTGCTAATTTATCATGCATCCACCAATGAGTTACTGCTAAATTCATTAAATATTGTCTTTAAAGGACGGACAGATTAAAATCATCTAAATGTGTCGTCTAAAGGTGTAATATTGTGTTATTTCATTGCAAACAGTCATGTTTTTTGCAAAGAATGTAACTGTACATTACTGAAATAAGTAGTGTATAGAATAAACCGTATAACATTTAAAAAAAAAAAATAAGCAAAAGTAACTGTTATTTTACACATGCATGAAAACTAGGGGAGTAAGAAATATCCCATTTAAACCATAACCATGCTGATATGCTGTATAGACACCATGCAACATTTTTCCATCTCATTCTTATCTGGATAATCCAAAATTCCTAAAATTGGAATAAAATGTCACGGTCCTCTATCTCATGTACATACCCGTGACATTTCTTGAGCATAGAGTACTTTGTTTATCCCTGTGTCCATTGCCAATGTGACTATGGATATACATGTGTGTATTTAATCTTACATGTATATGTGTGTGTGTCTGTCTGTCTGTCTGTGTATGTGTGTGTGTGCTGGTGGACTTCATAAATTCACTTATTGCCAGATGTCCTTGATTTGCAGTGTCAGTAGTGTGTGTTGACAGACAAATCGGTTAAATAGATAATCCCCAGCCTCATGGTGGATGCAATATGATAAGAAATTTATTGTCATACGAATGTGCTTTCATTGATATCACCATCTGCCAAAAGCAGGAAGGAGGAGCACAAGAGGAAGTAAGATACAACAGCACAAAAAATATGAAGACAGACACTAAGACAATTAGTCATAAAATGCGACAGAATGAGCACGGGTGAGAATAAAAACCCATTGAGCTATACAGGAAGAAAGAATGACAGAGACTGTCAGACGGTAGGAGCAAGAGATTGAAAGAGCCAGATGGGGGACAGTAAGTCAAAGTTAAGTAACCATCATCTGTTTCTTTATCTCACCCAGATATGCTAATCCAGTGAGCCTCTGCTGATATGAGTTTAACAGCCTGGATGGTGTGTGTGTGTGTTTGTATGTGTGCTTGAAAGTGAGAAAAAGACCCAGTTCTCCATTTTCACCATGTTTCCAGTTATACCAGCTCTGCTTACCCAGTACCAAATGATACAGTTATAATCTCATTGCATCAGAAAAGTGTGTATAAATTACCTCTAAGGCACTTGGCGATGGAACATGTCTTTGTGTGTGATGAAAGGCATAAAAGTGTGTTCAGTATACTATATAGTGTAAGGAATTCATTTGTGTTCTTGTATGTGAATATTCATCTCACATCATCTTGTAATCAGATATAAGGCAACAATTTTACCATCACATCATAACTGCCTTAAGGTTCAAGAGTTCTTTGGAGAACAGGATGAGAAGCAGGTAAAAAGATGACTAAAATCAACATTGAGTATGAAGTTGCCTTATAGGCAAGTTTTCTATGTCAATGAACAACAAAGTGACAGTTCTACCTTTTTTGGCCTTAGACATCACTCAGTGATTTGAAGCAAGAGACTCAATGTTTTCACTTTATTAACATTAAACATTAATTATCCAAAATCAGAATCTTCCCCTTACTTTAACCAAAGTGCTTTTGTTGCATACACACACATGCAGGACTCAGGATGTGAACCCCAAGCTTTGAATGCCTACAATCCCACAACGACCGCTGACTTCTGTGTGGTTGCCAATGAACATAATTTATAGACAAAAAAATGACATTTTCCCTGAAAATGTATTTGGGAAAAATGCTTAGTATATAAACATAATTTCTAAGAGACAGGGTTGCTATAGAGACTGGGCTGTGGGCTCACTAAAAACTGGGTTTATCCTCCTAGGAGTATGAATGCTCTCAACAAATTAGCAGTTTTCTCAATTGTGCAGTAAATTGTGTGAAAAGTAAACCTCTAGGACCTAGAATATGATCTATCGATTACATCACAATATTTTTGACAGGTACCAATAGAACCATATAATTATACAGAATTACATAATTACCTAAAAAAAAAAACAGTTAGATCACAATGTTTTTGCATCCCTCACCCACTTAAATTATCTCTCTGTCATTCTTTTTTAGACTAGTTGATTCAGTTAATGTTGCCTAAGTGTGAACAAAATATACCATAAGCAAATTGTTCAGCAAATTGTTTACCACTGTCTAAGTACACTATGACAATACTGTGTTTTGAATGTGCCTTAAAACTCTCCTGTAGTTTTTCTAAATATTATATAAAATAGCTTTTAAGGTTAATGTTACATATAATATTTTGAAAAATTTTGTCTGACAACCCATAAAGACTGTAATTTTGTCTCACATGGCTGTGAGTTTATCTTTCATTCTTGTGGTAAATCAATTGGTCATGCATCTCGCTATCTCTGAGACTTGACCTAGTAACACATTCAGATCAAAATCTAACTGGTAGTTTCCATGTAAGGACATGTCTAGACCATGGAAAACTGTCAATGCTGTGTTCATGTGTGTGTAGTGTGACCGATGAGTGACTGCCACATTGGCAAGTCTGATTTGAATAAACCTTGTTTCATTTTCAATGACACATATTCAATGGGTCTCTGGCACGCTACGGTTAGGTGTATCCAATCACTGCACTCCCCTAACGACTGGAGTAATATATAACAAAGTGTAAACCCATGTATATGCCCACATGCTGTGAAATCCATGACACATCTGCGAGCACAGACATGCATCCAGACCTATGCATGTTCACTGACATGCACAAGCAGACACACACACACACACAAACACACACACACAGCCCTTTGCTGGTAAAATGACTATTTCAGGCCCCGATGGCTAAAGTGAATAAAGCTCCATTAACTCTATCTCTCTCTCCTTCTCTCAACATTTTTCTCCATTTTTTCTCTCCCCTTCTATGTTTATACCCTTTCTCAGCTCTTTCTTTTCTCCTCTCCCTCTTTTCTTCCTTGCCCCCGCCTTCAATCCATCTAACCCTCCTTCTCAGCCCTCTCTCTAATATCTCCCCTGCAGCCATTTTTGGGACTCTACAGGGAGGGAAGCAATCTTAGATTTATTTTACCTCCAATTTCCAATTTGAGAGACCCCTGCTGCTGGAGGCGAATCTTCAGAAGGCCTGATGTGAGTCGTCCTGTTAAATTAAAGTCTGTAAAAAATGGCAAATATGGCTCACCATGTTTCTAAATGGAGTAACAAGACCAGAACAGCATCGATGCTCTGTACACAGTAGAGTAGTATTCATCACTTACCATCATGGTTTCTAGGGATGCATTTAGGGCCCGTTACTGTTGAGTCCCCATATGACATGAGTGGTAGCACGACTCAAAGTGGCTCAAAACCCAAGGTGAGAATGAAATGGGCCCAGAGCTAAAAAGTCATGAACAACCCAGACTGGAATTGCCACCATAGTAACTGAATGACCCTAATGTGACAAATAAATCCCTTAAAGAATTAGGAATGTTAGGAGAGACTATGAGATTTGTAGTCTACTCTTTGTGCAATGTTAGATGTTTGCTTAATGCCTTTTTTTTCGTAACATTATGTGTCTGGGACATAAACTGTAGCTCTTCTGTCACTGCCAAAAACACAGACATTCAACAGTTACATTGGGTATTATTCACAATATGATGAAAGCTCTCTTGGTCTTTGTGTCACTGCTAATCTGACCCCCTGCAAAATAAAACCCCATCTATTCCCAAAATGTCCTTTGATACTCCATTACCAGTGAAAAGAATACAGTCTGCCTTGTTGTCTCCATATGTCCATTCTCAAATCCTCACACAAAAGAGTCACACACTTTCTTTTTTGCTCTTGATCTCGCAGAAACACAAACTGTCTGCCCCTCTCAAAAACACACATTCTCTCTTCCACTCAGTCCCATATACACACTGTACACTTGCATTCACACTCACACAGCACACAGTCCTCTATTCCCAGTATAAAGCCTGGAGACAGGTGTTGGATTAGCTTTCTGGAAGAAAAGAGCTCAGCTCCTTTGATAGGAGTTGAGCTGGCCTGGAGAGCAGGGAGGCAGGTGCACCACGAGAAGAGAGAAGGGGAAAGAGGCATGTGTGTGTGTGTGTGTGTCTGTCAGAGGATGCAGCCCAGTCATCCCGTCTATTGAGAGGAAAAGAGGGGCTCTTGGCAGCACTGGCTTCTGTAATTGGAGAGCTTGGCGCGGCCAGAAGTGAAGCGTGGTTGGCTGTTGCCACGTGGTGACAGTTGCTTGCCAGTCGGCCTGTCTATCCACATGTATACACACACTTTTATGCGCACAGACACACACAAATACATACTTAAATACATGTTTAAACTTTTGAGTGCCTTCCATTGATTAACATTTGTTCTAATCCGTTCCTAATTCTCACCACAATAATTTTATTATAGCCTAAACTGTGAATCTATTTATTTAACCGTGAATGCTAAAAACATGAAATTGTTTCTGGATATTTCAGTAGCACAAGAAAGTAAATACTTACATTACAGACTCTCATACTACACAAAAACACACAAGCTGCAAGCCTGTAACCACGGTAACAGAGAGCAAGCAAAGGAGGCCTCTTCCAGATGCTTTTGTTCTTAAGGACATCCCTTGGAGACTGTCTGCCATATCATCATGGGACTCTCTCTCTCTCTCGCTTTCTCTCACACACACACACACACACACAGACACATAGAGAGGGAGAAAGAGAGACAGGGAGAAAAAGAGAGGGAGAGACATGCACTCCTAATCCTCCAATTTGATGCTTTTTCATTTAAATGACCAATTACAGAGACGCGGGGAGAAAAAGAAGGGATGAGAACCAAAGTAGAGGGGGTTGAGTGTAAACTGAACAGCAGATGGAACTACGGAATACAAAAAGAGCAGTAGATTTGAGAGGTACTACAGTGTGTATCATGTTAAAATCCAGCTGATCCCAACTTTGTCCAACCGACTGTGAGGCAGGTGCAATGTTACAAGTACAATAGTTTGTACAGTTCAGGTTCAAGTTACATGAGGAACTGGATGTGCAAATGGTAATGCAGGTATATACTATAAATATGCCAATGTGGAGCTTACCAAACCTAACTGTGCAACACATGTGCAGCCTCAAACTGCCAGAAACACTGCCCTACCTATTTTTAAGATTATAGTAATTTGGCAAACATTTACTTTTTTGGCAGTGTTCACCTACAGTGAATGGCTTGTAAAACACAATAGGAAGTGGTGTGTGCCTGAGTCTGTGGGGTGTGATCCAGCGTGATTAATTGCTGTTAAGTGAGTCTCTCATAAGCGATGTTGTGCCTGGAGAGCAAAGCAGAGACTATTACAGCTCAGAACCATACATCAACCCCACGATAGACCAGTGACTGATGACCACTCAGCGCAAATGTTTGAAATTATACAATCAAAATAAGGGGGTAGCTGAGGATCACTGTAGGAATACCAGGCTACAGCTTCAGTGTGTGTGTGTGTGTGTGTGTGGTGCCTGTAGGTAGAAAGTTGTCACAAAGCTTAAACAAATTACTTTCCATTATTTATGTACATATGTGATTATGATTAATATCTGTGCACTGACATATATTTCAAACAGGAAGTTTTACTTTCTTCCAGGCTCCCAGGGGTAAGTAGTTTACTGAGGCCTTTCCATAATATAACATTATGTCACATTTAACATGACACCCACACTTGTGCTATGGCTGCACAGTCTTTTACATTTTGGTTTTGTGTCCTGAAATGATCGCAAAATATTATAAGAGGATTCATGAATTGCATAGGTTTTCTTAACCTGGTTATTTATGATGTTTTCCACTTGAGCTCCTGTTTTCATAAAAGAAAATCTATACTAATATAAAACTGGCCCTTGACAATTTTATAGCACACAGATTAAAGTTTAATTTGTATTGGAAACCCAAGTGCTGTCTAATGCTGTTACACATTAATAATAAAGAAAAACATTATAAAATTAAATTATATCAGCATTTCCCTACCCCTACCCTAGAATATTTACATGACTCATCTGTCTAGAAATCCCCAACTGCGGCTTTACGATTTTAACCTGATTCTCTGTATGCCCCCTGAAGCTTCTCAGTTTGTTAATAAATAATTTAAGGGAACATAAGCACTGTGTTCTCATAACTAGATTTGATGAAGGCCAAGTAAAACAGATAGCCTTTGGTCACAGTCTTATTATATGGGTATCATTAGTGATGGGGGAGCATACAGTATGCTAGGATTACAATAAAATTTGCATAACAGTTATCTGTATTTTTCTTTTTCATGTAACTTAGACGAGAATTGAGCTCTCATTTACTTAAAAGACTGAATTAATTATTGAGAAATTGGCGTACTGGTCCCAGATTCTTCAAGTATGACTGGAAGATGTTGAATAATTTTGCTCTCTGGTATGATGTCTCCATTATTCTAATACAGGTCACATGACAATGATAAAGATTAATATACACTGTTTAATTTCACTAAAGCTGACCTCTTACGTAATTTTTTCCTAAATTACACAATAAAAAGGTTTTATTCAGATGCTTCTTCACATATACCGATACTCTTTCAGACTGTACAAATTTTGCCACAGTTTAATGTCTGCACAGCTATAACTTTGACAGCTTTGTCCAAAAGAGAAAGATCACTTCCATTGGATCGACACATTTCTGCCCCCTCAAGTCAATGGTTTATGAAATACAGCATGGCCCAAGTGGAAAGTCTGAGCTTCCAGCTCTGGTATGGCAGGATGACAGAGGAATCAATAAGATGAAGAATGGACAACAACACCAAGGCTAGGCTTCTTGAGATGGATAGATCGGGTGTCCCTCCCTCTCATCTACCATAAAATACAAGAGAGGGCTATTGCAAGACAGTCAAAATCATGTGTACTTGATTGGGAGTACACATTTTGATAAACCTTTTGGACCCAGTTAAGCCACAACAAACCATTACCATTTACTGAGAAATCCTGAAGTTGTGATATACATTCAGTCCAAGATGCCCAGTTTTTAACTACAGTATTACCTGCCTGCCTTTATTCTCAATAGTATGTAAAAGGAATAAACAAATCACATTTAAAAAAAAAATGCAATTTCACAATCATTTACCAATAGGATAAAAGCGTAGCAGTATTTTATAGTTTAGATTTTATATCATACACCTCTTGCACAGAATGTTTTCTATTTTTGAATAGAGTTGATTGTTTTGAAAGCTGCACCAACATAAATAACAATACACAGCACAATAAGCCACAATTAAACATTTGTGACAAATATGGGGTAACACATAATTAAAATGGCATGCTCATGTGGCTAAACTAATTCCTTACAGCGTTTATTCACTGTTGATGCAGAGCCCATGGTGTCCAGTAGATGTCAGCCTTGTTAGCAAGAAGTTATTCTGTAACTCCAGTGCTGGTGTTTACAATGGCACATAAACAGCAATTTATGTGCTGGGCTGAGTTGCTTCAGTGATTTATCAGTTAATCTCATTTATTGCAACATCATTGCCACCATAATATTGTGCCTACTGGATCCATTATCAGAGAACATATAATCAAATTTGTTGATTTTTTCACTAAAATATGCATTTATGTTACCAGTGCTAAGTATTTGACTAGGCTTGTCTATTTGTTGCTAAACTTTCTCTCCATAAAATTAATCAAGAGTATTTGTAAATATACCAGATTAAGTTAGACCATATACCTGATTAATTACAATTAAGATGCAAATATAACTAAATAAACCTTTCTCAAACAAGACAATATAGGTAACTTTTTGTTTTTATTGTTCAATGAATAATTGTGCAATGTGAATATCTATAAACCTGCATAGACACACAGAGGCTCTAAACTCTAGTTAACACATGCATACTGTTCTGTTCTTTTATAAATATTTTAAATAACTTGAGGGTGGCCAAATATGATGGTTTCAATACTATACACGTTATTTCATACCACAATCTACCCCCAGTTGCTCAAGGTAATCAACATCCAATCTATTATGCTTACAAATGTTAAACATTTTTTACTGTTTGATTGTTTCCATCCACACTTAAGGCTACATCCCATAAAGTGCACTACTACAGTGGAAAATGCAGTATGGGTGCACAGAATGTTAGGAACAGCCATTCATCCATCATACATCATGTTTGATGTAATTATTTTTTGATGGACACAATCTCAAGGAGATGGGCTTGGGAATATTGTTTTATTGTTTAACTTACTTTTATGGACCTGATGTCATAACTCACAGATCTGATTGAGTGAAAGCATAAAATGAGGTAAAACAAATCACACACTTAAAGTAAACATACACATACTTAATCCAAAAGGTAGATTAAAGACTAAATAATAAAAGAAACTTAATGATTGTTGTGACAGAATAATGATGACAAATATATGTCTGTAAGTAAAGATTTCTAATGTTTTCTAATAGAGATGTCTCATGTCTCAATGTAGCTGCAGTGTTGCTGTTTATGTAGGTCACAATGTCCTGCTAGGCAGTCAGGTAGCATTGCCCTACATGGCAGTTAAGTCCTCTAGTCCCTTTCCAAATGTCCTGCCAACCAGGCAAATAAGTCCTACGTGACACAAATATTAGCATATAACTTTTTGCAATAATAGATTTTACCAAGTTAGCTAGATGCCTACTGTGGCAGAATTTTACCACTTAATATGTGTGAATGATGTGAGTGCTTGAAATTGCATTTCGCATTAATTGTGTTGCATGTGGGATTAGCATCTGAACAGCCTGTGAGCCCAATACATTCGCCTAGCAGAGATACACACGGTGTGTAAGTGTAGCATGCCATTAGTATAAATGTCCTATTGTTTCTTTGCTCTATGACTAATAATCTCTCTCGATCCTCCCACCCCATCTCTCTTTTTCTCTCTAATGAGCTGTGGTCTGTTATCACTCATTACAGGAAGCCTGATTATCCGACTGGCATTCTGCACACGCTCACAGAGAACTTCCTGAAGGTGACCTTTTCACGTCGCCATAGAAACCGCCTCGCTCTGCTCTGAGATGTTCAGCTTGTCCACAGAGTGAGAGAGTGAGAGAGCAGGGGAGAGAGAGGGAGAGAGAGAGGGGGGGGGGGGGAGAAAGAGAGCGAGAGAGAGAGAAAGAGAGAGAGAGATAACAACATTTTCTTCCAAACAAAAGTGTATTAGTATACTGCAATGCGATAGCAAATGCACAAGTCATTTTTGAGGTGGCAATACAGATTATTTTGTTAACCAATAACACATTTGAACTCATCTGATATAAAACACAGGGCATTCTAGCTTCCATTTCTTATACTTTATTGCATCTAATTCATCTTAAAAATAGGACTGTAAAGATCCATTAGCTTCTTTGGCCAGAAGGTACTTCTCGTAAACACTGTCACTACTATTTGAGCTCATTTAAACACATGTCCTTAATTTAAAGTATATATGCTTCCACTGTATGAGTGTATGTGGTGTGTGTGCACTGTTTTGTGTGATTGAACATAAGAATGCATATGTGTCTGCAATTGTTAGTTAAGTGAATGCCATGAAAAGTATTCTAATGTGTCTAAAAATACACCACAAAACCACTCAAGAAACAATAACACACAAGAGCTTTGAAAGATGCAAAAGGCTCTTGTGTCAGAGGCTCACAGCGATTTCACAGTGCAGAATGAAAGATAGAAAATTTGCTTTTGGGAAAACATGTCATATTATCACTGATGTGAAATCAGCCAAACAATATACTGTTTGTTTGTTTATAGTTATTTTGAACCTATTTCTATTCATGATTATATGGATCTATGCGTAAGGCAGGGACAAACTTTGAATGAGTCCCTGGTCCTTCACATATCATCATCTGTATGTGGTTCAGAAGCAGTACAACAAACGTATACCACTCCAACAAATGAAAGTAAAATGTGTGGTCATTGCTGAAACACTCACCAATGACATTAACCTAACTCTATTATAACACAATGGTCTTGACTTACTCAGTGTCATGTAAAGGCCAGAGCTGCCAATTGTTATACAGAATACAGTAAAAAATATGCAGTTACTCAACAGTAAATTCAATGTCCAACATAACATCATTGGTCATTTACAAATCTTTTTCACTCAATCTGGAGTGTGTGATAAACAATTTTACAGAGCAACACAACCTGGTGATCTAACACAGCTAAATAAAGTTGGATACAATTTCTTTCTTTTGATCAAATAAATGACACCTATGCAGCCAGTATGAAATGTTCAGTTGAAGTAAAAAAGCAACACAGCCTCTCCTTTGAGACATAACAGCATCTCTTCTTCTTAGAAATATCTTCCCTCAAGATTATCTTCAAAGAAACAGCTGCTCCAACTTTCTCTCTGCTCTCTACTGACTCTAGTTCAGCTAATACTTTGAGCATACCAACCTCTTCTGATGTCCCTGCTAACACAGACATGCCATTCCACACCTGTTGTCACTCTTGAGTTTCTCACCTCGGCTTTTCATTTGACCTAGCCACTTGTCAGCCCAGTTGCTCCTCATTCATGATCAGCCTCAGTGTATTTGTATTACTGTTATCAGTGAGTTTCTGCCAAAAAATCCACATTGCCACAGTGATCCTGCCTATATTCAGTTCTGCCAGCCTTTGGTTTGCCAAGAGT
The DNA here is from genome assembly GCA_029490765.1 of Euthynnus affinis. Lineage (NCBI taxonomy): Eukaryota > Metazoa > Chordata > Actinopteri > Scombriformes > Scombridae > Euthynnus > Euthynnus affinis. Next base: position 21,299,377 of record CM055847.1, read on the forward strand.
GAGTGTTGACGGAAATACTGCCTTTTGATCAAGTGAAGACTGTTTGCTGGACCTGCTCAGCCTCCTGTGTCTGTGATAAAGGGTTACAAATATTTTTCTGTCTCTTAAAAGCCACTGTAAATTCATAAATGTTGATTGATGTTGTGTAAAGGTGCACGTGGAAATGCCTCATTTTAGAGAGGCAATCCTACCTAGAATGTTCTAAAAACATTCTGAGAATATTACATTTAATGTTCTAATAATCCTAATAATGTTTATTGATAACATTGTCAGAACATCATACCCATATGTTCCTTCAAATGTTTTCAGCAGAAAATTTTTGTTTGGTTATAAGATATAAATATCCTGAAAATGTTTGGCTATAACCTAAATAAATGTTTAGTGATAACATTATTAAAACAGTATGCTCAAAACATTTTCCGAATGTTGCAGTGAGAATGTTCTTCCTTTGTTATCATGTAACATTGTGGGAATGTTTTATAAAATAAATATAAAATAAATAAATAAAAACACATTCCATAATATGTTACCTCAACAATGTCCTCAAAACATCCTCAGAAGAGCAGATAAAACGTTAAGTCATTTAGCCTTATGGGAACATTATTTTAAATGATAACATCCTTAAAACATTATTTGACCATTACATTAAAATATTTTCTTTAAAATTAATTTATTATCGTAACTAAGGTTCAGGAACAAAGCCGTGGCACTCTCACAATAAATTCAGTCACCTGTGCATACCTATATAGGCGTGTCTAACCTTTCTCTCCCGTTCGTCTCTGTTCTCACTTGACTTAAGGCAGGCTTACATCGCAAACGCTTACCTCCCGCCCGTGCTCCGTGCTCCACGTTCCTCGGCAACATACCGTCCACGACTCGATCCAGCAGTACCAACGACATACTTTATTCACCACCACATCCATATGGAACCCTTCTCCGCGCGCCGCGCTTCTGATCAGCTGGCACGCTCCACGCTAGCAATAGCTCAAGACGAGACTTTTTTCCCGCGATTAACGTCTTCAGTCGGACGTTTGCTCACCTCCGGTAAGCTTTCAGAGAAACAGTTGTCCCACTCCTACGAAACGATGATAAAGACAAACTTTCCAACTCTATGATGACTCTCCTTTCATCAATCCCCTTGCTGGTAGCTAAATCAAATCCTCCCGCTTTTCCGCGGCCGGGTCGACGCACGCCGCATGCCGATGACGTCATGACGCCGCTTACTACAGCCAACAGAGCCCAGACTTCTGAACTGTACTTCTAAATGTACTTCCGACTTAACTTTCATCCCAGATTTTCCTGTTTATTTCTTAGGCATTCCAACAAAGGTTCGTATTTAATTATTATTACCCACATTCACTCCCCTTTCTGTCATTATGTTTCCATGTTAACATTTTAAAACATGGAAGATTCTGATCCTAGCTGGCTAAATCCTGATTTATTCACATCTAAGGCAAGTGCTTTGCTAATTTTCAACCTTTTTCCTATCTATCCAAATTGGATATAGCATAAAACAAACAAACAGAACAGTTGTTTTTTAATGTTCCCCGTGCCTTTTCAGTTTTTCAGTTTCAAAAGCATACAGTCAATATATTAATGGGGGAAAAAAGCCTTGAGCCTCCTCACTCACTGTGGCACACACTGAAGAATTTATTGCTTCAATTAACTGCATTTACTGCCAATATTGTGTGGACATCCATCTTTCATATTGAACTTCAGTGCACCATACATGCATCCTACCTGACCCAAACGTCATCCCCTTGGCTCAAAATTCCCTAAAGCCCTATGACTCGGGGGAATCTCCAACTGGACCATCATCTGCTTCCAACGTTCCAACGAGGAAAACATCCCCTCCACAGCCTACAGAGCCAGGCTTTTCCAATTCTGCACAGCTTCAAGTTCCACCACCACTCCAGCTGACCACTCACTCGCGGGTTCCCTACCCAGCACCACCCACACTAGACATACCACTGATTCCATCCTGCCTCCATTACGGTGGAGCAACAGACTGCTTCAGCTCTAGCTAGGGCCAGGTCTCCAGCCAAATTGTGATTCCATTTGGTCCTCGGTCATTCCCATGCCATCAACCCCCATAATCCCTTTCCTCAACCCCCAATTACAACAAAAACATTCCCTTCTAGCAAGGATAGTCTTAGAATAGTTAACCATAGCCTTTTTTTTTATTTAACTTAAATTAAATTACAAAAGCCAGATACAAAATAAGCCAACATTTTCCTAAAGATAGTGTCAAACAATTGTGGAACTGATCTGCTTACCTTGAATTTGTGTGTGGCCCTCTATTGCACAGTATAGTGAAGTTAGTTCCAATCTTTAGATCCAGCTTGTTTTTAAATGGGTTTTCGTTCAGAGGGACCCTTTTTGAAACTCTGAAATAATAACAGGGCTCATAATATACCACTTTGCAATTTCAAACTAATCATCTCTTCCTACCTAATGTGTAAACTTACAAAACATAATCACAACCTCATTCTCACAATCTCATTCTCCCTGTAACTACTCTTTGTGCCCAAATCCTGATGGTTATATCTTAAAAAGAACTAACTTTGTTAACATATGGTGGTGAAATTGATTTAAAAAATCTACTCTTTATTTGACTACAGTAGAGTACACACAAATGTAACCTAGAAGCAATGAGGGTCACACAGCTGACAGTACTTAAAAGTGAAAAAGTAAAAGGTTTCTTTCATTTCGAGGTACTGACTCAGAATGAAAGAATGACAAAGGCAACTTTGAGCAGCAGACTCATTCTCATTATTTATTGAATGGGGATTTCGCATTTGAATCGTGATGTTGCTTTTCTCATTAGGTCATACCTTCCTCAGGAGGAGCACTGAGGCAGCGTCTAACACTTCCTTCAATGTTGTACGTCACTGACAGTGCTAAAAATAGACTGTACTGGAATGTGACTGGAATTCTGTGTGTGTGTGTGTGTGTGTGTGTGTGTGGTCGCATTAGTGTGTACCTGTTGTGGATTTGGATGTATGACTCAGATGCTTTCCCTCCACCCTCACTATATATCTCCTTTGGCTTTGTTCGCTGTAGGTCTTCATTTGTGAGTCTGTGACTGCATTACATCCCACTGAGCCAAGCTTTATGTGCAATTTATTTTGAGCTACTAACTGCGTCATTCAAGGTTTAAGTTCTACGCATGTCTGGTATTTGCATCAGTGAGTTAAAATGGTATAATCAGAGTCAACACTGATACTTGATGTAATAGCTCTAAAAAAGAGTCACAATGTGACATTACGACATAAAATATCACTACAAACAGGGGACAACGTTCAGGGGACTATGGTGATGTTTGCAGCGAACTTATAGGGGTAATATCTAAGAGCCTTATTTTGTTTTGAAGTGTAAGTAAATACACTTCAACATAAAGAATCTATATACAATGTGATACAGTCTTATGCATTATGTAGGCTTGTATCTGTCCCTGGACTTATTTCCATTGACACTGTCATTGTCAGGTCCCATGAGAAACAGAAGGTGTTTTTGCTCTCTGTTACTATGGAAACATGTCAACATATCTATCTATGTGTTCATTCAGTCAGACATTCATTCATTCATCAGTTAATCCATCTATGTCGCCATGACTGTTTAATCTTGAATGAATGCCTGGTTATTTATATTCGTCATTGAATCATATATTGTCATGGATGTGGCGCCTGCGCAGTAGACAGCGTGCAAATCTGAATCATCGATAGAAAAAAAGAGAAAGTGAGGCACAGAGAGAGAGAGGGAGGGAGAGCGGGAGACACAGAGAGAGAGGGGTGACTGTAGAGTGATGGGACCCGGCTGAAGGAACAGCAGCGAGTGATCACTCTCCAGGCTGGTAATGACAGGTAAATTGCGATTTTAATTCTTTTCCAGAATGTATGTAACGTTACGTCAGCTGTCTTTCATTGTTGCCCTTGCAAATAATTACCGGGAATCCATATTTCCTGCATAGATTCTTTCAGCGGCATCATCTATGCACACAGTATCATCTTGCACATCTGGAAGTCGCTTCCATGTGGGAAAAATGGTCGAACAAAACGTTTGCACTAAACTTTGTGTTGTTACCTTTAACTAATTACCTAATTGTCGTTTATTGCAATATTTATTCATAATTGTTTCGGGCGTTGGTATCCAAATGAAATGTAATGAAACTTCATCCATATGCTTGTAGCCTACCTGCTAATTATATTTCCACAAAGATTACATATTTTTTTCACGTCAGTCGCCCGGGTTTAGTCAAAATGCTTTGATGCAAAAGTCCATCATTCTAAGTTTAATTGAAAAGCGTGTTGTGTGTCTATTTACGTCTCATGGGGGGTTGGGAGGACGAACGGATGAGGTCTGTTCTCAGACTGGCGTCACATCTTACGTCTGTGTGTTTTCCTGCTGTGCTGAGGGCTGGATGGTAATAATGGCGTTCAGCACCATGGCCAGCTCCCGGTTAAACGGTTGAAAGGATTGTTTGGCAGGGTTGATAAACAGTTTGGGCATTTTTATCTTGATTTTAATGATTTTATTTATTTTTTTATTTATCTATTTTCAAAACCTATGTTGATTTAAGATGTAGGTTGAGATGTTCTCTTTTAGTTTGTTTGATTTAGATGGTTTGGTGTTATTGTAGCTACAGCTGCTTTTATGTGATGTGGATAAGGAAAAATGTCAGTACGACAGAATACACCTGGTTAAGAAAGGATATACTTTACAAGAGTTATACTGTGTATCTGTGAGCTGTTAATCTAATCTGAATTTAACATTTGTAATACCACAGTTCGTTTGGGAAGTATTGCTTTAAGTAAGTCACAGGTCATACACTCCAATTCAAGTTATTCCAGGAATTGCTGAAAATGACTTTCAGCAGTTTTTGTTTAGTTGGATGTCTCTTTATGATTGGATGTTGTCCTGGTGTATATAAGGTCAAGGGCACTAATTAGCCTAATTATTTAAGTATGACGCCACTTTGATGTTGTTTCAAACATATTATAATGTAATATATGACAATAAAAATACAGAGCATTTAGAAATTTCTTAAATATTATTACATATGTTTTCCACACCAGGTTAGGGTTTTGGTGAAAATAAATCTGATATGGTAAGGCCTCTTTGGACTCTTGTTATCTTCCAAGTTATAAAAACGATTAATAAAACAATCTCTTATATTTCCATATCTGTATTTTTCCATTATTTGGCTGGATGATGAATATTTAAACTTTCTTGAATATATGCAGATATGGGTACAGAGAGGCTTTCACAGCATCTGGGCAGAGCCAGATGTTCATGAGAGTCTTTAGCAAGTACAAATTAAGCAGTAATGTGATTAACATGAGGTAGCAAGGAACAGTGTGCCTCATGTTAATGGAGCATTTCACTCATCATATCCATATTATGTAATCCAGTTGAGACTCTGGCATATCCATAGTACACCTTGTGAATCTATGTTTAGTAATTTACAGAAACAGGGCAGATAATATAATTTTCATCCTTTCTACACATTTTCATTACCCACATATTTATAAGGATTTGTATTTCTAACCACATCTCATGAGGAGGACTGTGAGATGAGGTTGAAAGCTCCAGAATTAGCTAGTAAGCTGACCTTGTGTTAGGATTTGTTTTAGTCAGACTAATGTTTTGAAGGTCAAACATGAAATATGATGCTCAAACTATAAGGATGTTCAGATAATAAAGAGACAAGTGGTTGTAGGACAGAATCACAACATGTTAGCTGGGTACCCCACCCACTTTTCTGAAATTTCTACTTTTGACTAAAAACATTTGATCAAACTAATGAAAACAGGAAAATCCTGTGAAATTATCCCTGATTAGTTCACCCAAATGTGCTACAGGATTGAATAGAAGAATAGAAATCAACATTATAAAGCATATTCTTTTCTTTTGGCTTTTCAAAATAAAGGATATAATGAATATAAAATGATGTACTTCAAAATTTTCCTATATATAAGTTTCCCCTCTTACTATGACTTACTAGATGGGTTTAAGCAGTACTACTTTTGTAGATCTAGCTAATTTACATATTTGTCCTGATAAAACAGAAAGCACATTGCTGGTTATTTCAAATTTTAATCTAGTGAAGTCCCTTTAGTTACAACTATTGCCTATTAGTTTAAGGCAGTTTTGGCTTCTATTGTCCATGGGCATCATCAGAGTATGATCTTTTGACCATTGTTATGTGTTTGTATAGAGGCACTGAGCTATGAAATGATTCCTAAACAGATTCTGGAGGGATTACCAGTGTGTGTAACATAATATTTCCCAGAGCAGATGTTCTTTTTATTTTCATGTTCATTTTTTCAGAGTTACTCTTCAACAAAATTAAGAAAGGTTAGAAGATATAATATACAGTATATTGTATATGACGAAAATGATGTATATTGATAATGAGCTTCATGTGAAACATAGTTCTGTAAAAGCACATTGGTTTGTGTAAATGAGTTTCAACTGCACATAACTGATCCATTAAGAAACACTTTAACTTTTACAGAAACTAACACATTAAAACTAGATGTCACATAGGATATCATAAACATTATGAGATATATTTCTTTATTTTTTGTTGGTCTGTGAGGTTCAAGCTTGCATACAACATAATACAAAATATATTACTTGTTCTAATAAGTGTGTTGCACAAAAAAGGGTGTTGATGTGACTTTTGTATGAAAAACAATATAAAGAAAAAAGCACACTAATTCTGTGTGTGTCAGCAGTCTGCATTCAGCTGACACAATACTGAATCTAAAGAGGATGGCCAATATAATATTTCATGGCTTATTTCATAACGGCAGAGAAGGAGAACGCATCATTAATCTCAATGTACTGAGGCACCCATGCCTTCAGTACATTGTTACATAACTTTCTGGCTGTGTGTGTGAGGGTACAGTACATGTCTGTGTGTATATGAATGTTTAAATGTATGTATGTATGTATGTATGTATGTATGTATGTATGTATGTATGTATGTATGTATGTATGTATGTATGTATGTATGTATGTATGTGTGTGTGTGTGTGTGTGTGTACATCTATTTGCATGGGTACAAGCTGGAGAGAGTCTGTTTGCAAACTCTGTGGGTGGTTTCTTAATGCAATTGTGCCGTCATGCGTTCATGCGTGTGTGTGTGTGTGTGTGTGTGTGTGTGTGTGTATGTGTCCTCAAGCAGGTAGATAGATGTGAAGGATGACTTCTTGCTCAGAGATTTGTGGGTCGGAGTATGGTGAGCAAGCCCAAGCCAGCAGGAACTACCAGCAGTATGGAGTCCGCTCCTACCTACACCAGGTACAGCACAGACATAAACACACATACTGTATTACACCCATACACAAACAAGAGAGAGAGGTAAGTGAGTGTTCTGCAAATATCAACAATGCTAATTATTGAGTCTTATATGCAGTCTCAACTGCTCAACTCACTTTCTTTTTTTTTTATCTCTAGTGGGTTTCATTTTCCATGTTTGAATTATTAAAAAATATCTTGTTTATCTGTCATCCAGTTTTATGAAGAGTGCACAGCTTCTATCTGGGAACGTGATGAAGATTTTCAGATTCAGAGATCGCCTAGCAGGTGGAGCTCTTTACTCTGGAAGGTGAGATTAACCTTCAGTTTGATCAGACCTGCTGCTATTTAAATAGTCATACTGCAAGTGCAAGTGAAAAAGCTGCAAGCAATATAACTGTAATTAAGACATGACTTGGGTTTCTTTTTTCACCTCAGGTCTGTCTCACGTTTGGAACCCTGATTTTATTTGCGGGCCTCATTGTTGTCATGGTGGGTTATGCCACTCCAGCCAGAATCGAAGCATTTGGCGAAGATGATCTACTTTTTGTTGACAGGTATAAGAACAATACAGTATATGACTGGAAGGGAATTGATGTCATCCAACAGCTATACCATGGACTGACAATTAACTGTTGTAATCTGAACTTTATTTGCATTAATCTTAAATCACAACATTGCCTCACAGTGCCTTAGTGGTACACACATGTAGTAGGTTTTATATACTGTATGGGAAGATTGTGCATTCCAACATTGTGAAAAGTCTTTTGAGTTTTTCAGGTTTGCACATATTGGTTGCACAAATAATGATTTTACACTTCTAATCAAGGCTATAAAGCAATTGTCCTTTTTTTTTGACAGCCACGCTGTCAGTTTCAACCGTGCTCTGGATGTGTGTAAGCTGACTGGTGCTGTGCTGTTCTGTGTGGGAGGCACCTCCATGGCTGTGGGTCTCCTGCTGTCTGCCTTTGCTAAAAGCTACTCCAAAGAGGAACTGTATCTGCAGCAGAAGTTTAAGGAGAGGTTGGCAGATCTGCATGCAACAGTTGGTAAGGTTTCATTCTGTACTGATACATTATGGAATGAATGTTGAAAGTAAATTTGGCCAAAGACTAAGGGTTAGTCTAAGGGCTTTTCTGCTTTTGTCACAGGTACCCCCATAATGAGAGCACCAACCCCTGGAGAGGGAAAGGTGCCAGTCACACTTTCCAAAGTCCAGAATATCCAGCCAGCGACCACAAAGTCACAGACTTGACATCAGTCCGGTTGAAAGGGGATAAAGTGAAGAAGTGTGTGTGTTGATTGGTGGGTGTGCAGAATATGAGTGAGTGCTCCAATCAGTGTGTGCATTTTCTCTTTTGAAAGGTCAGCTTACATGACTGATAGTATTGGTTCCTCATCTTGCTGTGCTTGCTGTGTTTGACATTAAAGCTTGACTTTAGGGTTATATAGATGAAGAGCTTATATAGCTGAACAAAGTTTAAGGCTTTTGTTTGAACATCAGTTGTATGAGATTCATGGTAATCTGACAAAGCACATGCCGGTCTCGAGCCCTACCCAGAAAACAAACCATGGAACAAATCAATAGAACACAGCTGCTGAACAACATCAATGTCATTTTTTTTTGTAAAAATGTTGTAAAAGAGGAGAGTGTTACTGCTGGAGGATGTAGATGTAGCAGCAGATCCACTGTTGTTTGGTGATATTGATGATTAGCCCCTAGTCCCAGCAATGATCAAAAGAAGCACTGAACACAAACACCATTATCTCTGCCTGGTCTCTAAAAGGACATCAGAGGATGAGTGTTTCTATGAACAGAATACTGTATGTCTATGTGTACATGTACGCAGCTCAACTGTATGCATCCCAGTACTGACAGTGAGAGCTGTTAATAACAACTGCACAATATACAGAACGTACATGTGCTTTAGCTGATGAATGCTTCTTGTAAATACTGTTTACATGCAAAAAAGCCAAGAGAACTCTCACCTAATACTCTGCAAGAAGTTTGCACATCATCAGAACAGATTAGACCAAACACAGATTAGAAGAGACCTTAAGGGTAGATTTCACATTGACATTTTCTCCTGTCTTATTATGCCTCTCTGACCTTGTCTCCTTCAGTAAATATTCAGACAGGATCGATAAATGAAACCAGACAGACTAATGAAAGGCACATTGAATGAGACAGAACATGCATAACAGCATAGTCTGTCAGACATATTACTTTCTAGATAAGACAAATAAGGCATTCATCATGCCTTCTATATTTAAAAATGGTTATGTTTTTGCTTTCCTAAACACTTCATTACCCATGCTCTTCCCTTATTTGTCTCTCCTTGTGACAAATGCAAGCATGTACACCTAGGCACACACCAAATATCAAAGCATGCATTTTTTTTTAACATTCTGAATCAAAATGCTATCAAGTTGAGCAGGCGCTACTTGTGAAAGTCAAACTGGCACAAAGCTGCATCAAGAGAGACCGACAACAGGACAGATATGCTACATAACAGGAGGATGAAGACAAAACATTAAGCTCTCCCATAAAACCACATTAGCGCTCATTGTTTTCACTCTGTCAGGATCCAGAGATGCTTCAGATACAATAACTGCCTTCCTGCACTCACACACAAAACTTGAAATGAAATTACTCAGCTGAACAGTATGTAATACTGTCAAAATGGTGAGATGTTGCATCATCAAAACTATTTTTTTCTTTTCCACTAGTTGCATATTCACTTACAGTCCGTACCTGAAACAGAAGTTACATCAAGATTTTAATGGATTTATTTTACATTATATAAGTTTGGCATTCACACTTACCTGTAACTTACAAGCACAATAAGCTGTCAATGGCCATGTTCCATTCCTTTTCTTAAAACCTTTTTGTCAACGTCTTTTAAATATTGTGACCATGCTGCTTATAAATTGTTACCATGTTATATTGTTAATCTTTTGAATTCATTGCACACAGAATAACCTATTTTTGTGCCGTACTTTGTTAGAACAATGTCACAGTGGTCTCTGTACAAGTGCCATTAAGCAACATGCCTCCTACTGTGCATCACTGCTAAAGGTCCTTCCAAACAACTTCTCTTCAAATCCATACATCAACAATGCATTATACTTACTGTTTAGAAATGAACTGCTATACTGGCTACTGTACATATGCTTATGCAAGTTGACCTTTTAATACCATCCCCACAACCTCCACTCTCCTCTTTATCTTTTTCATTTACTCTGTGATGTCATTTTAACACATCTGGTCTCAGAAAAAAAAAACACAAAGACATAGCTATAAATATGAAGAACAACATACTACTAATAAAGACCATTTTAAGAACTTAACTCAACCACATGGAAAATGCAAACCAACAGTACCTGGAAGATGTTCAACAAGTTGTTATATACAATCCCTCCAGTGTGGTCAGAACGTTATTCGGTGATCAATAAATGTGACTTGTAGTTCCATGCTGTGAATTGTGAGTTTATTTTTATCCTTTAATTGGCCAAAGTTGAGTTCTTTCTTATGATCCCAAATCTACATTATTCTGCTCTGACTCTGACCATCAAGAGAAAGGAGGTCTCCCAGGTTTAATCTTTTTTCTTGTGATTTTAACTCTAAGTATATCCTGATGTAACTGTGGATTCTCTAAATAAAGTAGGGAAAGTATAAAGTATTTATGGGAGGTTGGATTGGGTAAAGAACATATATATATATATATATATATACCGACCACTTCAGGAGGTACACCTGGGAAATCTAATGCAATCTAATACGACAGCTCTGCCATAAATTCTACGATTACAAAGCTTTTCACACTTTTTAAGATAAGGCACTCCAGTACACCACCACCACCCACTACAACCTGAATGATAAACTTAAAATAGAATTATCACCTTTCTAACAATGTCAAGAAAAAGTGATAATGCATAAGCTTCATAAATGTAAAAATGATGGCAGAGCTGTTGTTTTGGGTTGCAGTAGATTGCACAGGTGTTCCTAATAAAGAGGCCAGTGAAAGTATGTCTATTTTTCAAAGAACACAATAAAACTGAAATATCTGCAGCTCAAAATGTGTTTTCTGTTCCATATTCTGAAAATGTAATGGACATTTTCCTGTTTTTAAACATAAACTGTCTCTCTCTTACTTCATGGATAAAAATAGAAGAAAAGGAATAATTAGGATTATATTTTCATTCATAAAAGACACCAAACTGTCAATGGTGTTCTAACAAAAGCCTTCATTACACTGTGTAGGAGCTCTTTCTGTAATCAATCAGGGTAGTCATTTAGGTATGGGAAGTGCAGAAGTGTGTCTGTGGTATTCAGGGCCTTATTAACACACACACACAGCCACACATACATGCTGAACAGGTCCACTGAAGGAGATAAGACAGAATTGATGGTAACTCCAGAAATAGCACCTTGAGGATCATCACCTCGACCAGTCAGGCCGTATGACTCATACACACATTCGGCCCAACCCCCTCTGCCTTTCTTTGTGTCTCCTGCTCTTTGGCTCTCTCTTCCTCCTTCACCCTCTCTCTCACCCATGTTTTCCCTCCCTCATGGGATGGTGACTCACACACACATTGACTGCATGAATCCCAATTTGAGCAGCTGCAGGGATAAGAGGGCGGTGAGGCCATCATAGACACTGGATTTGATCACAGTTCACGCTACTGTTTCCTGCTTGTGGGTGGCAGTTTATAGTGGCCTTATGCAACCTTGTTTCATGGGAAATGAAGCAAAAATACAAAACAAAAATGAAAAAACTGGTGTTACAGGAGTGTCAGCCACAAAGTGCAGAGACTCTTGCTAACCTTTGAATCTTGGTTCCTTGTATACACATGGGCAACCCAAATATGTTATGGTTAATAGAATTAATATTACATGAAATGGTGGTGTACAATAAGAGCCCAATTTCATGGTGAAGTTGTAAATCTCTCTAGTACATCCATCTTCTGTAGTGGGCTAGTTATTCAGTGGTCTTGAAAGAATTTCAAAAATAGGATTTCATTATTAAATTACTATGTACACAACCTCAGGCCAGGCATTAACAAGTACTAGCTTATGGAAAAACTGGCTGAGATGAATAAAGATAATTTCTTCTGACTGACAGAATAATGATGACATGGTCACTGTGCTATGATGCTGTTTCTAATATTTACTTGCCTTTTGCTCCATGGATCAGCTGGCCCAGCAACATGAACATCTACATTTCAAAGATAAATATTGAGCTTTTTTATTCCACTATATGTGGTATATTTGACATTTTTAAATAGCTTTCTACGTACATTGCAGATTAATTATTATACATAATAAAGTACTTTTAAATTTGATACTTAAGGTACATGCTGATATTGCTTTTACATTGCTATATTATTATTATTATTGCTTTTTACAATGGTCTGAACACTTCTTTTACCACTGTATAACTACAACTGTGATGGGTTAGTAATTTTACTTTAAATGCTCTATTCTTTTTTTAATAAGACCCATCCAAATGAAAATGTAGTGAACGTACAAACTTTTGAAATAAGAAATATTTACCAAAGAGGCATTCAACATGTCCCATCGTAGCAGTGACTGCAGCAAACATAAATAGTTACCTTTCATCATTTCACATAGATAGCCCAGTTTGATAAACAGTGTCTATCATAATTTACATGTTTCCCCTGTGTGAAAAAGTTATCTCTACCACATTTTAAGTATAATTTTTATTTGTATTCATTTTTGATACATTTGACTAGATTCATTTTTTCACAGAGTCACAATAAGAAAGAGAAGAACAAAAAAAAGTTTCATTAACACATACACTGATAATGCCTAACTGTAATGTTCTTTCTTTTAGGGATGGTAAATGACTCAATCAAGACAAGTCTTCAATCATGCTAGTGGCTCTGTGAGGCACAGCAGTGCTTTGAGCTAAATGCTAACATCAGCATACTAACATGATCACAATGACAAGAAGGTATAATATTTATAATGATGACCATGAATGTCATAAACAAATATATTGGAAAAATTAAAAGCCTGACCTGATGATGGTGCAAGAAGAAGAGTCAGGGGATCACCAGAGCTAAAATGATGCACATCCATCTTGTAGATGTTGAGATATTTCACAAGATAAAGGACAATTTGTGATCTGCTGGTGCAAGGGGATCCCTAAATTCATTCAGAATTATCCTCCAAATATTGTAGATATCTTTACAAAAAATAATGGAAATCTATCCAGTGCTTGATTTCATTAAAAGCCCAAAATGTCAACTTGCAAGTGGTGCTAAAGTAAAAGTCAGGGAATCTCCAGTCATCAGGATTCATCCTCTTGGAATGAATCCTAGATGGAACTTGGATGTATGTATACAATACCATGGCAATCTATCCAGTAGTTGTTGAGATATTTCCATCTGGACCAAAGATGTGGACCAACCAACATACCAACTGACAGACTGAAATTGCCATCCCTAGAACCAAAGATACATAATAACTAAACAGTTTCACAAAGAAGACTTTCAAACTATATTCATTATCATATAATTTAGCTGCACATGTAGACATATATGCTGAGAGTATTCAAGCTTATTATACTTAAACAGTTGTGATCTTATTGTTAATTTGCATCACACTTGCTGTCAGAAATATCCAAAAAAAAATACCATACATACAAAAAACAACATTAAAAACAAATATCTAGCAGAATCATACCCGTTTAAAGATAATGACATATATGTCTTTGATTTTTAAACAGTTTGACTGAAACTTTACATAATTTCCCAGCATCACTCATTATAGCCAACATATTCTGAAACACTAAAGCAGCCCACGAAGTTAAAGTATATCTATAATATATATATATATATATATATATATATAATAGCTTTTGTTTGTTTCAGATATTGTTGTCATGAATAATGTTAAAAATAAATAGCATTTTGAATATATACAATACATACAATATTTCCTTCTTCAGCAGTCGGCCATTCAAATCCTCTATTACTTGAATTTGAGATTATTTGAGGCTATTTTAGAATCTACAAGGCCATCTAGTAAAATAGTCCCACTTGCTTTACTTTCAATTAATTTGTCTTACCACCTTCATTATTTTTAAATTGCACTGTAAAGTATTGCTTACCATTTTCACCACTGCTCTTTCTTTTCTAATCCTTTGCTTTCCTGCTTTTATCTTGATTCTCACTGTCATCATCCTCCCCATTCTTTCCATTTTCTGCGGCATCTTTATGACTGGCTGAGTTTTTCTCTTCCACCTCCTGCTCTGCTTCACTTTCCACCTGATCAGCTTCTCTACTGACCTCTCCATTCACCTGTGTCTCCTCTTTTCCTGACTCTTTGGTAGCATCCTCTTTTGTTTTGCTCACATTAGCTTCCTGGTTACTGTTTCTACTGCTACTTCTGCCATTATTGTTGTCTTTTGTCTCATTATCTGGCTGAGTCTTCCCTGGATCATTGCTATTTTCCTTCTCTTTCTGCTCCTCCCCTCTGTCTACATCATTAACTGAGTCTTTGCTGCTTTCCTCTTCCTTTCCACTGTTTTTATCTCCCATCCCCTCTTCTACAGTTTTGTCTTGCTCATCCTTTTCTCCTTCAGAAGATGAATGGTTTCCATCCTCTGTCTCTTTTCTGTCCTGAGTCTTATCATCCTTGCTACTGCTGGAGCCCTGCTCCTCCTCCTTCTCTTCAAGTCCTGCTGTTGTTTCTCTGTCTTTTTCATTATTTGTCTCTACATTTTCCCTCTTCTCTTCTACTTCCTTTTCATTATTTGTCTCTATATTTTCGCTCTTCTCTTCTTCCTCTTTTTCATTATTTGTCTCTATATTTTCCTTCTTCTCTTCTCCCTCTATTTGACTACTTGTCTCCTCATTTCCCTTCTTTTCTTTTCCCTTTATTTGACTACTTGTCTCCTCATTCTCCTTTAGCTCTTCTTTGCTAGCTGAAGCCTCTTCTTCAGTGGTATTTCCAGCAGAAGTCTCCTCTGTCTTTTCACCATTCTCCTCTGAGGCGTTTGTATCAACGGCTGCAGGTTTCTGTAATGTAATAATACCACAGAAACAATTTGTAGCTCTAAATATTTGAACAGGCATACAGTATAATTGGATTGTTCACAATTATTCTCCTTATGACCTCCACTATCCTGAGCAAGTGACAGCATTGTTGAGTCATGAGCACTTATAAATCAAGTGGAGTAAAAGCTTTACATATTTTTTTCAAGACCCTTTTACATTGTATGTCAATCAATATTCAACAAGTAGTGGAGAAACAACAGATATTTGAGTGCTCTAACAACCCATGGTACTTCAAACAATGGGTAATTATGTTAATAAGGGTATTCATTTAGTATATAATTTATAGCAAATATGAATCAAACTAACTGACATCCACATGAGTGATATCAACGTAAATTCTACATCTGAAAACAGTTGAAGTTTTAACTCATTACTGAAAAATATTTGTGTCTATGCTCTGAAATAGGATCAGAGTCTGTTTTAATTTTCTGGGTGAAAAATTAACATATGACAAAGACCCTCAACATCACTCCAAAAACCTAAATATACCTCTACATTATACATTATCATATATAATATTTTTACAAAGATGTCATTGCTTGTCCCTGCAATAGTCTACTGTATGTATGTTTATACCTCTTCAGTCGGCTCATCTTGAGGGGATTTGCCCTCAGCATTTCTGTCATCAGCCTTTGATTCCAGTTCATCTGGAAAAAGAATAGAATAGAATTTTTTTAAAGACTGATCATAGCAAATAATTGAAATCGGAGAAATGTGAGGAAATCATTTAACAGATAAGTGTCTGTTTCTTTCAAGTAAAAAACTGATCCAAAGAATGTTTCAGTGTGATTATGACATATAAAAATCCATGTGTTTCATCTTGATGTGTGATATTGTGTCCTGAATGGGCTTGTTACATAACATAAAGGTGACTGATAATTGTCTGGCATAAATGCTTACATATTTACTGTTCTCTACCTCACACAGACTTAAGCTGACTTGACTTGTCCTGGTCATTTGTAGTTCCACCAAATACATGGATAATGTGTCACATTGAGTTAGAAGAGGGTCATCTAAACTTGTACTAAACAAAGCAGAATACAAAGACACTGAATATTACAGCACAATGTCAGAAAACTAAAATAAATGCTGGTTAATACAGATTAATACAAAAGCCCCAATGCCCCACCCCCTTTATGTGCAGACTGTTTTTTAAGACTCTAAAACCTGGATTCCTCAGTCAAAGCCCATTACATCAGAAATCTATAAACTGTGGCAAAATTCCATAAAATCTGTCCCATAAATAAGTGCACTTTTATTTTTCCTCCAGTAAGTGACTTGTTGAAATTATATAGCTTTTATTTAGCAGCTGTTTTCAAGTTTGGACAAACATGGCACAAGAGTGGCACCTGGTGGTAAAGAGGAAAAACACATCCAATGACATTTCATGCAAGTAAACAACTTCTCCAGACAATGGAAGTGTGCCAGAGAGCCAGTAAACATTTTACAGGCTCACAGGGAAAAGAGCACAGCAGGGAAGCTGAAGGTTGTGAGCACATTCAAAATAATAATAAAAAAATGGCATACAAGAACACTGTCATTGTTATCATTATTGCCACCAATGCCTTAATCATGCTGATCCCCACAGGTATATTAAGGTGGAGACAGTGAACTGTCTCTGTTTCCGGCTCCTGACTTCCTTGTTCAATTTTCATTGTACAAGTTGGATAATGGAACAAGCTGATACTTTGATGCACCAAACTGCATTGGAGGTCTTAGGACAATAAAATTTGGAAATACCCTGAAAAATATGATTTTTAATTATGCAATGTGAACAACTGCAGATGAATTATACTTCATGCTCAGACCTTATTACTTAAACTACCCCACACACAAACATACAGAAACATTACCCAATCAGGATTCTCTCAAGTTCCCACCACCAGTACTGATGTTTATCCTTGACACTGATTTTCAATGTTCAGGTAGTCACTCCTTTGTCTTAAAGGGAAAAACAGGTGCCAGGTTTTCTTTGAAGTCTGGAGAAATTACTGGTTACTTCACCTAAACCTTTTCAATTTCTTAAATTATAAGTGTTGGTCAAGATTATTTTACCTAATACACAACTGTTTGATGCAGACTGACGGCTTGTAGATTGGTAGCAAGAGAAACAAAACATCTTGCACAGGCCCCTGGAGCAAACACCTGTCATCATTTCCTGTCTAAACAACTGCATAGTGATACTGTGGATCCTGGTGTTTAAATGAAGACATCATACAGCGACTCAATACCAGCCAAACACTTGTTTCAATTGAAGCAATCAGCTCAGTAAGGCAGGTTTGTTTGAGTGCAAAATACAGGGTTTTTGTAGTTTTCATGGGAGCACGTGCATCAAAGGCCTTGGAGTAATTAACCCTAAACATCATAAGAGGAATACAACTATACGCTCTGATAAACAACATAATTACACACTTGTTTTGAAACACTGGATGAGACTGAAATTTCCAATCAGAAATAAGCAGCAAAAGAGTGGGGAAAAAAGAACAGAACATTGTAATTAATGTCTTTAATATTAGTTTCCCTTTCTCCACATACCAGTTAAAGAAGAAAAATGACTCGGGTAGAGATTAGAAGAGTTTACAGAGACATTTAATGCATTTCAAATGCAAAACTGATTGAAGTTTAGCTATGGTGGAAGATGAAACGTTATGGTAATAATAACAGACCTCTTTAAGAATATTTTATGGAAATCGCCTGCATTCATTAACAGCTAGGGCCAAAACGATTGAGTGTAAGCAGTAAGCAGTGGATGAGCCGCTACGACTCTAAACATATTAACATGATTTGAGGATGAGGCACAGGCTCATGAAAATGCTAAATCAAATTAAATGTAATATTTAGAATATCTTCTCTTCCTGTTTGTCATTAAATCCAGTAGATTTGGATTCTGGCATTGCAAAAAATTTGGGCAGTTTTGTGTGTCTGTGTGCAAGTGTGTGTACATGTGTCTGTTACTGATTTTTCTTTCATAACCAGGCAAAAACACACACAAATTCCATCTTTAACTTCTACGCCACTGGCACACAAACACAGACAGAGCACAGCCACCTTTCAAAAGTAATGCGACATCTCATCCATCAGTGTGAGGTAAAACAAGGATGCAACAGTAAATGGGTATAATTGCTCATATAAATGGCTCTTGCTGCCATTCTTATGAAAGGTAAAGTTATAAATGACTGTTGTTCCAGAGAAATGTAATAAAACACAACTGAAGATGAAGTGATAGCAGGTAGTAAACTGCAATAATCTCACACTCCTCAAAAGCAAACTCCACCTCTTGTTTTAAACACACACACACACGCGCACACACGCGCACACACACACACACACACACACACACACACACACACACACACACATACACACACATACACACACACACACACACACGCTGCCTTAGTGCTGCATGATTTTAGTTTAGGGGACGGGCTTGTAAGACAAAAACCTGGACTTTCATGATCTCCAACTCTGCACTTCATACAGTAACATTGTGCTGCATTGCTTTGATCTGTGTTTCCATTTGATGTGCTCATCTAATTTCAACACACTGGGGAAATACACAGTGCAATTTACATCAGGTAACATGATGTAAATATCATTCCATTAAATATGTAAGGATTATTTGAATCGACTTAATTAATAAAACAATAATGTGTATCAGAGCAGAAACAACCCCCTGTGATTCCTGGTGCTCAGCCTAAACATAGACCTGAAGTATACTGTCAACAAACTGACACGCTGTAAGCAAACATGTACATCTCATCTCTGTTTTTTTGTTTTATTTGTTTGTTTGTTTGTTTTATGAGAATCTTGTCTTGGTTTTACAGAAGTGGTTTCAATGAACTTACGCTCAGCATAGAGTTAAAGAATGAACCAACATGAATGAAGCTTTCCTTTCATTGAACTACGCTGTTTATTTTATCTGTTATTTTGTGAAAAACATTTAACTGTAATGAGAGTATGTTGATGCACATAACATCAGTATTGTAAGTTGAATGTTGCTGTTAAAAGCTGTGATACAACAATGCTGGAGTAACCAACACATGCTGAACCTATTCTCAGATTCTCACATTTACCTCTGCGGTGTTAAATAAACACTCAAGTCTTGATGTTCTACTTAATGTACCTCACTCTGTACAACGCCCCCTGTATCACCATACAGTTCACAGTATATTGCTTATTTACACCCAGCTGATATACCCCACTCAGCAAATGGCTGAGTTATGGTGGTGTGTAAAACAACATGGGTGGTAACTCTGAATGGTAATTATGAAATGTTGCCACTCAGCAAGTGTGCTCCAGTCACTGACCAGGGTCCTGTTAAAAGCATTTAATGACCGTATGGCCAGCATCCATGAGAGCCCAGTTGTTAGTGAGTTTATAGTGACGTGACACATACTGTAGAGGAAAAAAAATCAAACTGCTTCGTAAAAAAATGTGTCGACTGGAGAATTTTGCTGGTCCATCTGTTTCTCTCTTTCTCTCTCTCTCGTTCTCTCTCTCTCACACACACACATACAAAGACACACACAGACACACACACACACATAGACAATATATTTTCATGTACTTCATAGGTTTATAGGACATACAGTGAAGAAGAGAGGCTTAGGGTGTTTTAAATTATCCCATTCCCTGTAAGCATACCTCTCATTCTCAGTAGCAGAATGGTGGAAACTGTAGTTAGGACAAAAATATCCAAAACATGTTTGTTTTTTGTTTTTTTCTGAACACCTATTGTGAATACACTAATAACAGATATATAGGTCTTAGATTGTGTGGAGGCAAGACATAATGTATAATAATGCCCACTACAAGATGTATTACTGTAATGAATCTGCTACATTAAAATTTGTTGAATCTAAAAAAAATTAATACATTATCTCTACACTGAACATTTTTAGCAGTGTAGGAGATGCCTCCTCTGTACAGTAGTGTGTAGCCCTGTGCTAGATAGCTTTGACATTAAATCAGAGGGAAGCTCTGCTTAACAATGTTGCAGCCAGACAGGAAGAGTAATATTCAAAAAGGTCATGGCTTCAGTTAAATATTTTAATAATTCATGGAGTTGTTCTCTCTCACTTTTCTCATATCTGCCTGAAACCTGACCACTCAGTGTCTTCATTACATACAGGTTTATTCAAAATGGCTTCTGTCTAATTAGTTTCTTTTCGACAGATATTAAAATGTGATTTTTCTCATTTCTCTGCACAAAAAAGTGCAACTGCATGCTTTGAAAAGCAGCCTTTTGGTAAATATTAGTAGAAGTCTTCATAACCAGTAACTTCAGTGACATTCATTATGGTTGGCTATTTGATTTTGGAAGGAAATTTACAACACAATAATTCTAATGTAGGTCACTTAAACTAAGACAGACTGAAAATAGCACTTATGTCTCATAATTCAAGTTCTATGAACACAAGCGGAGCCCTCTGTTAAATAGTTCCTCTTCTCATTAATCAACTAAAATTTCCATTGTAATGAGGTTACTACATCTTTTGCAATAAGTTATCTTTGCCCCCCGTAAAACTGGTAAATGACAGAAATATACAACATTTGTATATTATGTATGTTGTATGTATGAGCCACTGTATTAAAAGTGACATTGATGAACACAAAGTGTTTTGCTCTGGCAAGACATCAACTCCAGATGCCCCCCTAAAGCCCAGCTCTGACATGTGATAACTTAAGATCTCCACAAATGCAAGATATTCACTCTTGCCATTTAGGTTGTATGTCAAAGCTGTTTCAGTGTTTCAGGCAGATACAAACCCTACAGATGCTGCTATCACAACTACTCCAGATGTGCGTGTGTGAGCTCAACCTGAAAAAAGCAATAAAATGTGCAAAGTGGGTTAGATTAGAAGTGACAGACATTAAGAAAATTTGTGTCAGTGAAAGTTACCCTAACCCTATATTTTGTATGTCACAGCCAGCACTGTTGTATGTCACAGCTGAAACACTTGTTAACAGATTAATGTAGCAGATTAGTACAGCTACCCTGCTCTTTAATCCAGTAATCCTGCATCAAAGGGTCATGAAGAAACTTTTTCTGCTGTAGTGAAAAAGAACGGAAGAATGAAGGAGAGATAGGGAAGGATGGCCGTGTTGTCTGAAATATGACATACGGGCACGCACAAAACACACATAAATATTTTAAACATGGTGCACACAAACCACACTTTCTAAGAACTCGGCAAGAAAAAAATCCTTTAAATGTTGCCATTTCTCATCTTTCGCAGCTGAGCCTCTCTTCTTGACACAGGCACACGATTTAAAACACACAGCCTCTTTGTGTACATGTCTCCTGCCTCCTGACGCTGTTTTGAACCCTATTTCACACTGACAGGCATTATAGATACATATGCTAACAGGGCTAATTCCCCAAGGCAGCATCACATTTTATGACACCAGAGGCAGAGGGCTGATCTGGCTGGATGTCTTATGTATGTGAGAAGGCGCACACATGAACACACACATGCACACACAGACATGCTCACACATGCAACAATATTCCTTCTCTTAAATTCAACTTGCCAATGATACCCAGAATGTTTCCATTTGGGTTTTTTAATTACTTTTCAGAAAAAAAAATACCTTAACTTAAAACTTCCTTGACTTGGAATAAAATCCCCTTCAAGGAAAATAATAGGGATGGACATAATGTGGATCCATCATGTAGCACAAATTGAATTGGCTCCTGCTGAATTGAAATATGGAGCCCAGTATGTGAAAAGGAGGCAGCAGGCTATTCAGAACATGAGGTTCTGTGTAAAGTGGATGCCCTTGAGGATTCAATGCTAGCACTGAGTTAGCTGGGTTTATTTGGAACTCACCACCTCCTGAGTTCCTAGAGACATGAAACAAATGGCAAGATGAACCGTACTATTGAGACTCCACAATAGAGATTTTTTTTAAAAAAATGAAAAGAAAGACTGATTTGTAGGTGTTTGTGTATGAGAGAGCAAATGAGGAAGACCTCAGGGTGTGCCCAATGCCTTACTATTGTAAAATGAACTGTTAACCAGTAGTAATGTGGATGTAAAGGGTTTGTCATTAAATCAGTCGATTTTTTACTGAATCACTGGGTTTTGAACTGCTGAAATTGCAACTAGATATCCACGACCTGCAAAAGATCTGCCATAGCAAAACTACAGTTCATATGTGGAAACTGGATCTGAAAAGAGAAGCCAGTAACAATAATCACCATTCCATTAGCTATTGGTGTGGAGCTATTATTCTAACCCTAGCTACCACCCACTGCAGTCATTGCAGTGTGCAAATCTACAACCATTAGTACAAAAACATCCATACACAACATCATTTTATATGCTGATTTTATTCTGACTCATTTAGTCTCAGGAGCAATTGTTAAATTCAGTCAGATGATTCCTGCAACATGCTCATCTGTGCCAATGCTAACACTGCACTACTCCATTTATGTCATACTGTATAAAAATACTGTAGTAATGGCTGAATGCTCACCATTATTTAAAGGAGGACAATATGCTTATTTTGACCAATACCATGCATGATCAGAATAGACCTGAGAAGCACACACTCACAATAAAAAAGCCTCCTAGGCTACGGTAGCATGCCCCCTCATTAATGCGTGCATAGAGGCATATATGTGGAGTCCACGTAATCAGTGAACACATTTCTCATTCTGTCAATGGACCCCCTACCTTTCCCTTCTGTTGTTCTCTCCCTTGCTCACTGCCTTCCCTCTCTCTCCTCTTGTCCATACCTTTCTGTGTGTCTCTCCTTCTTTGGAGTACCAGGCTCTTTTGTTGATTTCCAGAGCAGCAATTTGGCCCCAGCAAGGGGCAGAGGCAAGTAAAATTCTGCTTTGATGACTCTAAATGGAGAGATTATCCAAATGAAAGGCAATTACCCAAACCCCACCCATCCCTCTACCCTTCAATATCTTTTTTTTCTCACACAACACTCATCCTCCACCATCTCAGGCTATTCTTGATATTCACTATTTTATTGCACCTGTACTCCTTTCTGCTCCTTCCACATAATCTCCTCCCTTCATCATATCAACCTTTTATTCCCTCTTCTTCAACCTTGTCTTTTATCTTCCACTCTATTTACATCCTATGTTCCCTCACCTGTCAAAACACATTCCTTCTCCTATGTTATATTCTTCTCCTTTTTCCTCTTCATTACTCATTTTTTAATTCTTCTTCTTCTTCTTCTTCTTCTTCTTCTTCTTCTTCTTCTTCTCTTATCACAGGAGCCATTAGACCAAACTGAATACAAGAGCACTTTAGGAAAGAGCACACTGATAAACATCCTATTTCTATTTTGAGATAAGCAACAACTGCTTATTTATTAAATCCAAACTGAACATGAATATGTTTTTGAAAGAAGAAAATTCTCCCATTTTAAAAGAGCTAAATTTCAGCTCATGTGTCTTATTGCTTAAGACTTTTAAGCCAAATGTCTTTGTTATGTAGTAAGTTCAAATTCATTCCACGACCTTTGCTGCATGAGTTGTCGCACTACCTCCCCTCTTTGCTGTCACTCACCACTGTGTTCACTCTAATGAAGCAGAAAAGTCAGAAGCTTTACAATACACGAGACAGAAACTGCTTGAGTTATCCTCTGCCTGGTTCTCAGCAGCTGATAGACAGTGAATAATGGGGACTGGCGTACCAACACACACAGATACACGCACAAAAAACTGACCTCCCTGTCACAATAGAGTCAGCACAGAACAGAAGGAGAATCTCGAGTTACGAGATCATTTGTCTTTTTTCTCATGTTTCTCTCTTTTCTGCTTGTTTGTCACAATACCTTTCTGTCTGTACATTGCTCTATCTCTTTCTCCCCCTTTCTTTGTCACAAATAAATTTATAATGACATGACACCTTTATAATAATCTTTTGTTTTCATTCCAATGTTCCAGCACACCAGAGATCTGAAGTGTGGGTTTCATGCTGTGTTCTTTCCACAGCCTCTGCC
Source organism: Euthynnus affinis (assembly GCA_029490765.1). Taxonomy (NCBI): domain Eukaryota; kingdom Metazoa; phylum Chordata; class Actinopteri; order Scombriformes; family Scombridae; genus Euthynnus; species Euthynnus affinis. Next base: position 21,323,746 of record CM055847.1, read on the forward strand.
AGTCAGCCAACTTTTTTGGCTGTGTTCCTTCTGGCACTAGTACGGGATGTGTTTACCTCTTACACAGCCAGGGCAGGATTTCCCAAAGGGAAAATAACAGCAAACACATCTCTGTGCTGTTGTGAATCACTAAATAGAGGTGATATGAACATTGTGTTCCTGTGTGGAAGCAAAACTGGACAAACATAACCACAACACTAAATTTAGTTGCTCTGGGAATGCTAATGGGTACAGAGCTAATTTGTTTTTGATGAGCCAATTGCAAGCTATGATTTCAGTACTCGTTTGCTTTTGAGAAGGCAAATGGAAACCAAATTTTAGCATTGATTTGCTTTTCGAGAGGCAATGAACAAAAAAGGACAAACATGCCTCTGGGAAACCTCAGCCTACTGTATATTACGCAAAGTCTGTTCAGCACCATGGACAGAGACACACTCTATCTGCCATACAGATACTGGATCGGTTACACTACACCAAGATAAAAAAAAAGAAAATTTTATTTCTTGTAAACATGACAGCATTTGGCAGAAGACTTTGTAGGTCAAATAGTGAAGGGTGTATGAGAATGTGATATGCTCTCTAAGCCATTCAAATGATCTTGTCTAATGCCTGATCTTGTTTTCTGAGCTGTCTGTCTGTTAATTTAATCTTTGGTCAATGTCACCCAAGGGGACCAATAATGTAACATGGTTTTCTGTGCCTGTAATATGACATGCCACACAATCTGATGTACAGAGGATTTTGAGGGTGACATTACAGGTTTCAAATACACAGGCATGCGCACAATCACACGCACAGAGACATATAAAGGCACACATGCACACACACACATTCCTCATTCCTCTTGTTTGATGCAAAATGCCAGCTCCCCTGAACCACAGACACAATTCTCCACGCTCCTTTGGGCTTCTGCTGTCAACTATCCTGCCAGAGGAGAAAACAGGCAACATCTATCATGAGCCACAAGATGACGTGATGTGGTTCATGCCGCAGGAGGAGTTAGAATAAGGTCAGCTGCAGTCTGCAGAAAATTAAAATCCCTTTATCTGCAAACTTCTGATCTGAAAAAAATGTTTTCAGTTCCCCCTCACATTGTCTGACTATACATCACACAATGCATTTGCCATATAAAGAAAATGTCTATTATGGTCTCAGAACAACAAAACATTATATATTAATATTAAGAAGAATGCCAGCTGCCAGTGAGCCTTAGAGTAAAGTCCAGCTGGACATATTGAGTGTCATTAGGACATTAGAATATACCAATGATAAAGCCTGGAAGATGACGTAATGTTCTTGTAATAGTGCTTAATGTCATCATGCTAGACCCACTTCCAATATTTGCTGCAGAGCAACAGTGCCACTAAGTGGGCATTTTTGAATTCAGCAGGTTACATAAGATTGCAAGGAGCAGGCATTACATCATGTACTTGCATATCTTAAAATAATAACTGTACTCAGGCCATATTTGTGACATGTGTTGCAGGAAGTGTTTTTATGAAGGACAATGTAATATGCAAAGCACTTTTCTTATGGATTGTGCAAGCAGATATAACCACACATGTATGATTATATCTGCATGGGTACCGCATAATCACTTTATCATGAATTTATAGGCAATAACACACACATTCTCCCACTTGCAAACACAAATAATGTACATATAGACAACTCCAAACAGGAAGTTAGGAAGTTGAATAAAGTGCTGCTGCCATGTTTATGCCAAAACCACAGTCATGAGATCTGACTTCATTCTCAGACAATGAAAGACTTGTAATTGTCAGGCCTGCTTAAAATTAACTGGTATAAACACACTCCATACCTATCCATATAGTTCTGTTTGCTTCTGTATTACCATTGTCAGAGGTGCCGAGGGTCATGCTTTGTCCACTCCTCTTCTTCCTGAGGGAGATGAGTCGTGCCTGAGAGATCTCTCTGACAATGGAGGACAGGTGTTCCTTGTTGCTGCCACTGTGGCCCGGAGGAGAGCCCTTGGTGTCTCCATCTCCACTATCACTGCACCGGACCATGGACTTACTCTGGATGAAGTGGAAGTCTAATTCAGTTGATGAGAAACTTGTGGAAAACCACCACCAAAAAACAGTAAAGGTGTACACAGTATAGAAATATATACACGATATACAAAGTATCAGGGTCATCTTCCTATTGAGTTGAAGATAGTTTTTTCTGCTTCTATTTATCTAAAGCTCATGACCTGGAAGTGTTTAAATAACAATCAAGTATAAAAAAATAGCCCCTTTATCTCAACATTTGGCAATTTGAAGAATGTGTTCCAAAGTTTCTTTTTCCAGCCATCCCTAATTAACCCTAACTTAAAACAAACTAATGATGCGGACAACCAAACACATTCTCTCCCTAGTCTGTGCATGTTTAAGACTGTATAGATAAGGATTTCCATTCAAACTGGTATTGCACTGTGTGTAAGCTATGTTCCTATTGAATTTCTCTAATTTTATGGTTCACAAAACATTAAATATAAATTTAAATACTTCATGCAAAAGGCACATGAAATTCTTACATTTCCATTTTGTTTTGCGAATCGGTAGATTGGAGGTAGAGAATAAGCTTTCATTCTGTAAACACAAAAGAGACAAAATACATTTTATTTACATATATACATGACATTACAATACTGATTCATCAGCATAGTCACCTGAAACAACTAGCTCTGTATTTCTGTAAACACCAGTGGTACCAAAGCTTATCTGAAAATCAAAAACTGCAAAGTCAAATTATAAGTGCAAGGGTTTTAACACTGCACTGTTAAAGATTACCAAAAAAGAATCTGTACTACTCCTTCTAACCTCATAGGTAGAGTAATGTGAAAAAGTCTCCTTAAAAAGTGTATGTTTAAGATATTTTTTGCTGCATGTATGTGGACATGAAACTTAAATATTTCAAGTTATCTTCATGATTTCATGTAAAAACCATTTGAATATATATGCAACGCTTTTATTCATATGCAGCAAATATCCATCTTTAAATGAAATTTGGAACTATGGGATGTAGCTTTCAGGAGATTTGAAAGGAAATAATAGTCCTGGAGGAATAATTAGTTGAGTTACCACACAGCAACACATACAAACATAAAGTGAACAATCTCCAAGCACCATTCCTGGTATCCATGGTTTTGCGTTTGGTAATTTCCACAACTCTTTATACAGCAGCAGGACTCTGCATACTGATAGATACTAATGACATGTATGATCTGTCAATGTCATTTTTTTGAAAATTATTTTTTTCTTCTCTTTTCAATTATTTTGTGTCTAGTAGTACATGGACAAGATAACAGAACACCCAAACAACCCTGTAATAAATAAATACTGCCTGGCTTATAACATTCAATGGTATTCTGTAAGTGGGTTTAATGATCTTTTTGTCTTAATTTCTGTGGAGGTAAATAAAAGCACATAATCAAAAGCTCATTAGTTCAGCATTTTCTATCAAGTTTTCAGTCTTAATAAAACATGTCAACCATTATATTTTTTATAGTGTGGTGCCTACCCATTGACCCTCCGTGTTCCTCGAGGTCTGGTGAAGAGCAGGTCACTGTAGGGTAATTTTTTAAACTTTTCTCTTCCCACAGCCACATAGAGTTGACCGCTCTCCAGCTGATTGCCATCAGTCACATGGTGGCCCTCAAAGGTGTAGAGACTAGAATAGAGACACAGAGTCAAAAGCCCTATGCTTTCCATCATGTGCTTATACCAGTTTGTCAAGACAAACTTGTTTTGGCAAAGGTCCTCCTTTTATCACCTCACAGTCATTCATTAAGCTAGTTTATCCAATAACAAACACACACTCTTGGGATCCACATATTGTGTCACTTACAACAATGCAAAGATGCCTGTTACATTAGTGACTTGAAGCTGTATTAGGAAAATGTTCTTTTTCATTAAAATTCAAATTCATGCAGCAAGGTGTTGGGAAATATAATGAGATCAGCTGCTATAATCGGGGAACATGTGGTGTCAGTCCCAAGCTTCTGTCATGTACTGTTCTTGAGTTACTTTGTTCAAAAGTATAGACAGAAATTATATTTTGTGTAAAACATACAGTCCATATATGCAGTTTAAATATCTTTTTAAAGCTGTACCTTCGCACACCGCCCAGGACTCTCAAACCCATCTTCTCTGTGATCATTTCCAGTATTTTGTCAAACTGGCCCAGTAGTCTCTGGTGGATCAGCAACCTCATTGCAGGGTTCAAGACATCCCCATTTGCAACCACACTGAGTAAATAAAATACACACGCTTAAGCAAATACTGTGACATTGATGCAAAATGGTTTCTCCTTTCAAGTGTTTTTCTCCCTATGAGGAGTTAGCTGTTTGTGGCATCATCTGCCACTCACATCACACAGTCAGTCAATGTTTACAGTTACATAATTATATTATACTCAACAGATAAATTAATGAACTGAGGAAGAAACAAATATATACAGGTACTTCATGTAAATTAAGCTAAAAACATTGGAGGTAAAACAGTGTAAAATGTTTGGTCTTAGAGACGGGAAACCGAACTTACAATATTGGACATGGCTCCTTGATTGGTTTCAAGAATCGAGCTGATACAATGATTCGATGCTGTGGCATTGGTCTGGCCTAGAAAATATGGACAACAAAGATTGGAGCATGTCAAAAGTTGCATATGTCAATCATATAGCTTCCCAGAAATCACTAATATATCACTGATATAAGTTCCTATCCACCTCAAAGACCCAGGTTTCAGTTCACAACAGTGAGGTCCGTCTTTGTAGTGTATTGCAACAAATGCAACTGGTGTTTGCAGATGTGATGCGAGTATACAAGGTTGGTCAGGGTGCCTCCACAGAGGCAGATGGAATCTGGGGGTGGGTGGGTGGGTATGGTGGGGACTATCAAAGGTTACAATATTGTAACCCTAGTTCTGGTAGCACAGGCAGAGACCTCCACAGCACACTATGGGCACTACTCTCCTCCAATCACATGCATGTATTCACCCACTGAACTTTGCATAAATGCAGACAGCCATTTAGGACATGCCTTCTAGAATACTTTAGGAGCCTACAGTATGTAAGGCTGCATGCCCACTGTCCAACATCCTGCAACCTCTTCAGCGAGTGGTGTAGGAGTGGCTGGGTCTGTAAGTGGAGGGCTCCGCCTGTGTTAATAGAACTAGGGCAACAATATTGCCACCTTTGTTCAACCACACACAGGCTCTGCCTTACACTAGACTGTGGATATAATGAGTTGAGCCCGATGAATGAATGCCCTGCTGTGTTATAACATCTGTCCTCCAGTCACCTGCATGGGATGGAGGACAAAATGCATCCAGCTGAATAACCCTCGATCTGAAATTACTCCATATGTTTTTGGGAACAAAGGAGGAATTTGGTCTGAGAGTAGCTCCACTGCGGTCACCATGAAGTAGCATGAAGCTGGGGTGAGCTAACCAACAGCCACTCTTATCTCACTCTCTCCAGCAGAGGGGGAATGAGGCGAAGATGAGGAAAAGCTTAAAGCAATCTCCTTGGTCATGGCACATGTGCTAACACATCCAACCCCAGGGGTTGGATCAAATGGGTCCACTTTCACTTTCCCGAACTGAAACCAACTTTGCAGGCAGCACATGTGCAGGAGACCCAGTGGAACCATTGGATGCTCTACTGTCATGAGCCCCAAAACCTGCATGAGAGACAGAGCTGTCACTGCTGCTCCCCATTGCAATCTGTGGACTGCCTGGCGGAGGGCAGGGATTCTGATAGAACAGCCCTCAGACTGACTGAGTTGAACACAACTCAACTGTGCCTGTTGATATGGCTGGGGAGTGCTCTTCTTCCAGTTGATGGCAAAGTCTAACCGGGTTCAGTGCAGTACCAACTTGGCTGTGTGGAAAAAGGCCCATTCCCTGAACCTGGCTAAGACACCAGGGCAGCCTGTCTCCATGTGGCTGTGTACTATCAGGAAGGAAATCAGTCCTGCAACTGATGACTTAATTTTCAGTGGCTCCCTCCAGAATGCTTCAAAACACTGCCAAATGTCCGGGAGAGGAGGTGAAGCAAAGACTGGTTGAGCCTGATGAGCCATGGGCCATAAAAGCCTTCATGTAGCTGCCTTCATATAGCCGGAATAAGCAGAGGCAGTGTGAGCTCTACACGTTCCACCACCATGGCCATAACCTTCAGGAAATTATGGTGAACTGAAGTCAGAGGTGGATTTCCGAAGGTCAGTGACATTGCAGACACAGACAAGAGGGTGTCATCATTGTCCATGCTTTTGACCTCTGAGACAGTCTAAGTTGAAATGGCAGCAGGGCACTGGGGGAAGCAGAAGACTCATTATCGATGCAGAAATCTATCTTGGGAACCTCTATTTATTATACCCATAACACAAAGACAGCACAGCACATAAGGTGCAGGGAAGAACTTTAAAGTCCATTATTTCTTTGCACTGTTCACTTTTATTGCCTATTTTTTATAACCTACTTTTGAGTAAAGGGAAAAGGGAACAACAACAAATGCATCATGCAGCAGGTGGATGTGAGCTGCTAATAGACATAACACAGCAGAGCAGAGGAGAGAGGCTGAGATAGCAATGTAACTGATATGCATGCTGTTATTTGACATGTTTTTTTTTTCTTTCCAGAAACTTTCCAAAAATGTTTAAAATATTTGTATGAAACAAATATTCATAACAACCTACTATTTATGCTTTTCCACATAGGTTAATTTTCCACTCGACTCCTACCAGCTACATACATGCAAATTTCACTGGGTGATTGCATGCACGTGATTGAAGGAGGGTATAACCCATAGAGTCCAATAAAAGGTGGAGCCTATATGAGATAGAACTTTGTCTGTTAGGAATGTAATTTGTTTTAATAAAAACATTCTGACAACCTTAACATTACAGCTGTGAACAGTATGAACAAGGGCCAAACTCACCATTGACTGAAGAGAAAATGATGTTGAACAGCAGGAATTCAATTCAATTCAATTTTATTTATATAGCGCCAAATCACAACACAAAGTCATCTCAGGGCACTTTTACATGGAGCAGGTCTAGACCACGCTCTTTAATTTACAGAAAGAGAAACCCAACAGTATAAGGAATGCTGCCTTATATACTGTGGGCTCCACACATATTCTAGCAGACACTTCTTGATTGGCTAGCTACATTTGTGCAAAGTCCAGTGGGCAAATACATGCATGTGATTGGAGGAAAGAAGTGCCAATAGAGTCTAGTGGAGGGCAGAGCCTGTGTGAGATAGAACTCCCTTGAATCACTATGTATGAAATGCACTTGACCTATATATATTATTTTTTTTCTGATAACATGGAACCTATTACTACTTTGAGTACTTTTTAGCTTGTTAATGTCTAGTTGGGATTTAAGGACCGTGCTTTTTCCAAGTGGTGACTAAGAACAGCAGATTTGTGCATGCATAGAAAAAGAACTATTGTACTCGCTAAAAGAATCTGCATCATCTCTATGACAGCAAAAGAAAGGGACTTCTATAGTCTTATGAGATTGTGGGATTTCAAAGAGGGAGCTCTGCAGTTCCACTCCCATGACACCTGGCAACCCACAGTGACTGTGGACTAAGATTCAGATCCTATGACAAACACAGATAAGGGAGGAGGTATATTAGAAGTCTTCTGGGATCTGTGCATGCACCATGGCAACAGAGGTGTTAAGGGTAGAAGTAAAAGTCAAAATACCTACATCTTAAAACAAAAAGTGTGGGAAGTATAGTGTGAGAGTGAGTAAAGTGTGGGAATCAGAAGCATACCAGTCACAAAATACATGCATTGAGTGTATAAAGCAGTAGAGACATGCTCTTGAGTTGTAGCCTTGTGGGTTTGGCTAAAAGCAGTGGAAATAGTACAGACAATCATGAAAAAATATCTAAAATGCTATGTCATTTACACAATCAGTGACATAATGACCAACATACTCAAAATGCCCAAAAATGCTAGTTAAAAATGCACTGTGCTTCCTTTAAAGCCATTTGCCTTTTATGTACAGTATAAACCACAGAGACTATCATAAACCACTCTGCTAGTAACCCATCCCAGCTGGGAAGAAACAGAAACAACCAAGACAAGGTAGCTTATAGATCTGTCACTAGGGAGCCATTAGATGTACTTGATTTGTTTTTCTATTGACATAGAATTTCATCAACAGATGATCTTTAATAATACAGTGGGGAGAGGTCCCCTCAGCTTAGTATCTCCTAGTATTAGCCTAGTATCTCTGTTTCTCTTTAACATGAAACCAAAGGCTGATTTTACTACACACACTATATACATATTTACTGGTGGGGGAAATCACTATGTCCAATTTTCATTTTGCTTAAAACATCATTGTTTTCTCATACCAGCAGGTTGGAGCACTGCTTGAAGTGGGTCCTCCCAAGTCCATCCATTCAAAACATAGGAAAAAAAGCAAATTAAAAGGCAGAAGGGGAAAAGGAAACTTTTGGCAAGGACCAGCATCAGAAGGTGGATTCTGAGCTGTGGTCAAAATGAGCCACATAAAGAACAGTTCTAAAACTTCATTACTCCTTCCTATAATTCTCTGTTTTATTCAAAATCAGTACGGACAAGAAACTAACCTGCCAACCTGAGTTCTTATCATTAATTGACACAATCAGCCAGGTTGAGTGGGGTACTGAGGGAGGAAGCAGGGTCCTTGTAAACTAGATTGGCTCTTTTAATGCTCACCAGTAATCACAGCAGCAACAACAAGTCCTCAAGGGTTATCTGTGATGACTAAGCTTCTTGCTAGTGGGTGATAAGACAAAATCAAGAACACAGAGTGCAAATCCTGGTTCTCTTTTGTATGATTAACATGTTACAGTGGAGAGAGGCAGAGCATACAACCAATGCCTCTGAGGATCTGGCCACAAGTCAAAAGACCAAGACCCTGACAAAGACCTTGTGTGAACGACTGTTTCCTTTGATTATGATTAGCATGTTACAATTTTGCACCCATATTTTTGCCATATTGTTTAAAAGATAATAAGCTGGCACTGACACTCAAAAAAGAGGGGCAAAGTTGTAGTTGGTTCTAAAAATATATATTATACATGTAATACATTGTTATAATACAAGAGAACTTCAACTTGTAACAAAATGTATTTTCTTTTTTAAAATGTATATAAACCACTCACTTGGAAAGAGGACCTGCAGTTGACTTTCAAATAGATGAGCTTGTGGGTTACCTGACTTTAAGCTGCTCTTAATTTGGCTGTGACTTCATAGCTAGTGATTAAAGATGCATTGAAAGGAGGGATGATTATGATCCATAAATTAATAATGCATGGCCATTGAGACAACAACAAAGTAATTCTTCACAGGGAACAATAGAGAAGAATGCTAAACATTACACCTTGCTTAAATGATCTTTCTAAAACCTTTACACTGTGGGTGGGGGCAGGAGTGCGGAGGTGATGTTCTTAAATCCTCATGTATCTTGCATTTAGTGGTTTCAAATGTTTACTAGTTTCAGATGTTGAAAAGTTGGACTGAGTAAAGATATTGTAAATGAAACCTGCCTTTAAGACATAGCAGTGAAGGGTGTCATTAATATCTGGAACTAAATTTATTGTAATGCAATAACATTGGAGCAATTTATACAATCCACTTAAGGTTGTCATTCTCATGTGTCTACTAAACTTTTTGTGGTTGGCAAAAACATAGTGCACTTGTGTCATGCAGCTATCACTAGCTTACTGTGAAAACATTGTCCAGTCCACAATGAATTAGAAAGCGAATGAAAGCGTAAGGACATATTCCCATCGAATCAGGTGAGGCTAATCCCTTTCACTGCAGAATCAAAGGACCAGGAGGTGGGGTGGGACCTGAGGACCCTCTCTGGCAAGTGCATGAGGATGCACCACACCCTGGGATTGTCTGCATGATTGACAAGACTATGTAAATTCTGTCAATGGGTTTCATCTCTGCAGTTTATATTTTCAAAATGCCAAAAATCAAAATGATTTGAAAAACCAGGAACAGCTGTTAGCAGTGTACCTTCATGAAGCTAATTGGATAGATACTGTAAACAGTGACTTGGGAAATTAAAATTCACTTCTAGATCATCAAACAGAATACAATGTTGTTTATAACATTTCCCTTATTACAGTCACACAGTTGAAGCTCAGACAATTCAATTTTCCTGACTTATTGACAAACTGCAAAAAGGCTTACTTACATATATAGCATTTTTGCCTTACCTGCATTGGAAGAGTCTGCATCATCCTCTTCTTTCTAGAGCCAATCTGTAGATAACTAAAAACAAAACATAGAGTTAGAGCTTAGCTTAAACTTAGAGCCTAAGTTTATACACAGCACTCACATTTTAAACTGAGATATACTGTCTCTGACAAACTCAGAAATATGACAATGAAATATTATCAATTACAGATGGGACTGTAATGACACTCTCATTAACTTTTAGTGGAAGATAAAAATCATAATTTTCCATTTCCTGATTATATTTTTTCTAATGTAATGATAATATACAACCATGCAGTTAGAAATGATATCTACCTCTTGTCTAAGCACTGGTCAATCAAAGCAGATTACCTATAATCTAGCTTTGTATTATGCATAATAAGTGTAAATGTAAAAGTCAAATGGTCTGTTAGTGAATTTACATTTGGGCACTTTTAAGTCACCCTGTGCTAGGCTACATCTCTTGCATTAGAACAGGTTTTCCACCCGATTTCTCAGGGAAGGGAAGCAACAGTGTGGTATGCAGAACAAGGGACAGCATGACTATGGAAGTGCAGTACCTGGCCTATCAGTATTGCAGTGGAGGATATACACAATACCTACATCAACATTAAACACAGGGGGCATACTGAGAGTACACAAACGTCATGGCTCCAGAATAACTTCCCACTTACTGCCTCACCACTGACTTCTATGAATAACTTGCTACACAATTCTCATTATCTGTAGTATAAGTCCACTTATTTTTTTAGGCCAGGTCACAGCCCACTTCTCTACTGATCTCATCTGCCTCAAGCTGTGACTCAGCACTGCTGTAAAACTGTTGAGACACATAAACATTAAGTCCATGACTCAGTCTGATGTTCATTACCCACATTTCTATTATGTAGGCAAAGACTGATAACAGTGAGAATAAGTTGTGGAACCTAGTTTGAGTTTGCAGCCTACTTCTGTGAAAAGTAAAAGTATGTATCATTCAACTTTTAAAAAAAATATTTTTACAAATGAACACCCTTCCAAGTGATGCAAATCTTGTTGCATTTAAACATGTAATTGTTCAGTATAACGAACATATTTGCATGTTCTATCTAATATGAGTAACTATTTGAACGTATTAGGCCCAAAATATTAAGTCTTACTCCAGCTTTTTAAATCTTTCTCTCCCAGCAGCGACGTACTGCTCCCCGCTCTGAAGGCTCTCCAAGCAGTCCACCTTGTGGCCTCCTCGCGGTGTGTAGATGTTCCTCACGGCTCCAAACGGCGCCTGTATCCCTCCGGTCACCTCTCTCAGCAAAGTCTCAAAGTTGCACACTCTCTTTTGGTTAATCACTATCCGGCGAGCGTTATAGTATGGGTCACCGTTGCGGAACATGAAAACGCTCTTTACAACGGGCTGTGACCGAAAGTTTGGCTTTTCCGAGCTCATCGTTGTGGTAAAAAGCAAGCGGGCGCGCGACAGCTAGTGAGGGACCTTTATTATCGTAAACTCATAGCATGTTGATCCAAAATGCGAAAAAAAAAAGCTTATAGGCCATTATAACGACATTGCAGCAGGTCCATCCTGGCCAAATGTTAAAGGTTGAGTGGAGCTGTCAATAGAGCGCGGCGCGCAGTTCTTCAGCTGGGGCAGTAAAGCGTCCAGTGCAAAAGGATAGGCTACTTACAGGTTAAGGAGAAGGTTACTGAATAAAAACAAGACAACGTGCATGGAACAGCTGGCGTGTCCCGGCGTTACAGATATCAACTATCCACAAGTTTTTTTTGCAGAATCTCAATCCAACACAGAGGAAATCGCCGCTGCGTTTGCACTATGTGTACTATACCGCAGGTGATGGTAAAAGCCAAACGGGTCTCTGTAGTTTCCCCACGATGTAGGCTGGGTATCATGGGAGCTCATCTGTTGGGATGTATCTATGGGAACATACCGCAGTTCTCTCACAGACTCCCAGGGACCTCACACGGCGGTAATGGACAGGTAGTCAATCATTTAGCTGATGAGTAGCGTTACGTTTATTTAGCAAAATACACAATTTAAGTGTGTAACGAACATTACCAAAAAATGCACGACCAACTCCGTGAAGAAATCTGGACGAAATAGTAAAACTAAAGACGGTTTAAAACTCTTCAACAACAGTGTGATAAAAGTTAATTGGGCGTCAGGAGACCAATTGGAAACCCGGGTTGCCAGTGACATCCCAAAAGTGGGACAAAAAACATGTTTGTTTTGTGTACTATAATTATGTTGCGCAACAACAAGGAGATCTGTACTGTATGTCCTTATGCACACCATTGTCAGGTGGTACATTTCCCGTTGCAGCAATTAAAAGCCAGTGGAATTCATAATATGAACATTTCGATTATTTAGTTGTTTTGTTTTGTTTTAAATTCAGATGCCTGAGTGTAAATGCATTTAAAATATTTTCCCATGTAGATGCCGTGATTGTGATTGATTGATTTAGTCTATTTACAGCAAAAAAAAAATGCAGTTGTGACATATCTAGCACAGTCTAGTTTAATTTCTGTGATTATAATTTTATTTATGTATTTATTTTGTCAGCTGCTGTATGGTGCCAGTGTAGTTAATAATCACCCTCTTCTTACTCCTTTTCCTCCTTCGCCTTATTTTTGTCATGACCTCTTTCATCAGCAGCAATCAGAAGCAGAATTACTGCTCTATTGGAGTGTGCTGGATGGTGTCACAATAAGGTCAGTCAGAGCCAGAAACCCCAAATGAACTTAAATGTCATATCATTTGTATAAAAGAATAATTCAACAAATATCAGATGAATCGGACTGATGAAGGTCGGAGAAACGTCAATTAATAAATATTCCTGTAGTAAGCGAAAGGGCATTTTTCCTTATTGTTTTATAACATAAAATAAGAATTTTGCAACTGGCTTGTTACACAGCAGATCTGCCATCAGCAATATAGTCTCCTCTATTGAACAGCTGTATCATTTGCACTGTGGTTTAATACTGTACTTCTTTAGATACGATTCTTTCTTGGTGCCACTTGATGGTGCTATAGTTATGTGGATCAAGAATTAGAAAATAGTTCAGTAGGGGAAAAGCCATATAACATCTGAACTATTATTCTCAAATATTATAAAAATACAGGAGAAAACTAGCAATGAATACATTGTGGTCACAATTTAAAAGATTATTATGAATTACTTGGTTTAACACAGACCATACTATTAACAAAGGCAAAAGTATTTTGTATTATTATTATTTTATGGTGTTTTAACCCTTTGTCTGTAGAGAGTGGGAGGAAACATGAAGATGTAGAGGTCGGCATGTGACAACCTGAGACTCATATAGTCTCAGGAATTATCAATAATCTTACATACAGCTTGTGCTGCGATAATAGAATTATCATTTTCCCTTGAAAATGTATATGAATGTATATGAGTCTTTACAGTTTAAAAGAGCAATTAGCTTCTTCATCCTTTTGAGGAATCAGCTATAATTGTAGAGTCATATACTGTAAGTTTTATATTGGATTTTTGGATGACATGTTTGAACATCTCAGATTAGGAAATATAGGAAGAAATATGATCTCACTATGAGCCTGTAGCTTGACAAACAGTCACAGCTCATCTGGCATAGATAAATCAAAAATGTCCACTTCTTGTGACTCAGACATCTGGGATGTTGTACAAATATGGCAACAACTTTGCGATAACGTAATGACTGATGTGATGATTTGCAAAGATAAGACTTCTTTACTTACGGTGTAGTGCCTTTGTTGTGTCAGTGGAGGGCAGTGTGCAACAAATAACAGGTCACACTGTAGCAACACACAAAAGTTTTTAAGCAGCTTTCTAATTTTCAGCAGTCAATTTACATTTGAGGAACAGAGTCTTGTTCTGGCCCTTCACAAGTTGTTCATGCAAATTCACTTGTGCAGGAAAATCTGCTGTCTTCATTATTACTCTCACACAGAGAGTATTTCTCACATTGTGAGATACAAGCTTATGTATATTCAGTTCTGTGAAACTAGTGCTAATGGTCATCTATTCGAATGTCTAAGTTTTATTCTGGGAACATCCCCATTGCACCATCACTAAAATGACACATGCTTGTATGATATTTATCTACAAACATATGTCACATAGTCACTGTATCAATCATTCATTTTCAGTATTGTAGAGCCAAAGATATGTCAGTCAATCTGAGTGATTGCTAATTGTGTGCATCGTCTTTGACACAATGCTGAGACAAAGACAATATCACATATAGTGCAGTGCACCTCCAAATAAGACAATCCCATTTCCTTTCACCTCTCCTTGTGTATCTTTCAGTCTCAACATCAGTGGCAAGACATGAAATTATACATAATTGCTGTTGTTTATTGGATGTGATAATGGCGCCTGTTATACCCCATCCTCGCATGGCCAAAGTTGTTTTGCAATCATTCTAGCTTAACAACATTAGGAAACCAGACAAGAAACATCTGTCATAGCCCTTCACCTGTGTTAAGGGTGTCCAGTGTCAAATGGAGATAATGTAATATTAAAAAAATGAAACAAACCAAAAACAAACAAAAACCCCATCTATATTTAGATTTATTAAGGGCCTATCTTTCCATGTTCAGACATGAATGATGACAGATTAAAACAAAACAAAAAAACTGTTTTACTACTACAAATATAGTATAGTAATAGTAGTAGTATAATATAGTAACACATTTAATACTGCATGAAAGTAGTTTTGTGTCAACTTCAGAGACTTGTTGAGCAGGTAATAACTCTGGATTAATGCAATTAAGTGATCAATACATTTACATTTAAAAATCATAAAGAGGAAAACAATTTAAAACAAATCTATTTTTTCTGTTGTAATAATTCCCTCTTCTCAGCTGCAGTTTATTTTAGAACACTATAAGCATATACAGTATGTGACACATGGTGTGGTGATTTTGTGCTTGGTCAGGGATGAAATAGGGGAAATAAAAAAGATGAGACATATATTTTACCCACAAACCCAAAGTATTTCTGTCTTTTCCTCTCTTAAGTGTCCAATCAATAATCTATGATAAGTAATAGTGAACAAACCTATATTTAGGACACTACACCTACATGCACAACAAGAGGCTTGACTGCTGTGCTCAAATGACTATGACTGGTTGCTTTCGCAAAGTGAATAAGCCTTGGAAAAATACCTATTTCAAGAGTGATGGTCAGACCACCCACTGATTATACAATACATTTATGTATCCCAAAGTATTTTAGATTGTAATCATCCCTAAACATTGTCTTCTGCAGTTATTGGGTCCTCTGTGTGGATTGACTGAGACAGTGTGTTTTGACTCTTTGGTTACTGTAATGAACACTGTTGATTCAGGGTCATGCTGACCAATCTTGAAAAAGCCCACAACAATTATAGGTACTCTTTGCTACATTAGGGCAGTACTTATGTTTCTCAATTTGTGCTTTTATATGTTTGGATTGAAGATGTTCTTTGCATATACATCTGTTTGGAGACTAGACTAAAAATGTGCCATTTTAGAATAATGATAGATCGTGAATGTTTATTCATGTTGAGCATTCAGAAGTGTTTAAGAGGAGTTTCAGCTGCTTTTCAGCTGCAGACAGAAACCTACTAATGTGAAATGCACCCCCTGAAAAAGCGTTATAACATACATTTTACAACTACAACTGTTGATCAGTATTTGAAAAAAACATAATGCTGTTAATAATGCTGGATTTGACTTATTTGCTGAGTGTAACCTAACAAAACATTCCAGTGGGGCGAAGGTGTGTGTCTGTGCAGACCTGGGACCACAG
Organism: Euthynnus affinis; assembly: GCA_029490765.1. Lineage (NCBI taxonomy): Eukaryota > Metazoa > Chordata > Actinopteri > Scombriformes > Scombridae > Euthynnus > Euthynnus affinis. The sequence goes on from CM055847.1 coordinate 21,339,777, forward strand.
TGTAGAATGATTCAGCAATATCAGTCATGCTGAATGTATATTTTAACTGATATATCTCAGATTTTTTCCAATTCAGGAATCAAACTTCATGTAGTCTGCAAAACGCTAGAATGAACTCTCCAGGAGAAAGAGCAAGTGGTAATTTTGTCTTGGCTAAGTGACAAAATAACAAGGAAGCAGTCTTGTTTTATGTGTCCCTATCTGACCTTTTAGAAAGCCACTGCAGTGCAAGAGAAAGAGGGATAGGAAGTGATACAGTGAATTTTAAGAGAAGAGAAAAAGGAAAAACATAAAGGGGCATTTTAGATATAATAATTGAATTAATTATACTTTATTTGACAGTACAAAACAAAGTCATACAGTCAGAAACACCACAAGGCACAGTACAGCAGACAGGCATACAATTTGGGACATAATTAACCCTTCAATGTGTTACATGTTCCACAAAGTTAAGATAAGCCATTGTTGACTCATTTGAAAAGGGTTTTACAGTTTCTGATCAAACAGAAGTTCATATGGATTTGTAATATAATTCTAATCAAGATCTTTAAAGCTAATATGTATCAACTTCACAGTAACAAAGCAATAATCCATATATATATATATATAATCTTGTTGGTCTTGTTATTCAATATCATACAGTACAATACAATACAAGCCCCTATACATTACATTAACTTACACAGATATACAACTTAATTTACTTCATATTCATAAATAACATTACACACTATTCATTTGCAGTTGAATAAAAAGCAGCTTTTTAAACAGTCTTGAAACACTGAATGATTTTCTGTAAACGGTAAAATTAAAGCTTTATGCTTTCTGGAGGAAACTTGACAGGTCTTAGCTTTCAAACCACCACCTGGAGCTTTGTGGGCATAGAAAAGAAAATTAAATAAAATTCTCCAATTGAAGAGAAATTAAAAAAGAATGTGGTAATGCACTGGCACCAATTTGTTAAAACTGGGGAGAGTGAAAGATTGACCTGGTAGCATAAAGTTAACAATCAAGTGGTCTACTGATTCAAATAAAAAAAAGTCCCTTGGCAAATATTCTCATGTGTGGAAGCAGTATCTGCATTTCTGAGTTCATTTTAGTCTTTGGTTGATTAAATCAGCAGTGACGCTGATGATGCTGCTTTTGTCAGTGAAGATTATTCCAAAGTTTTAAATGGAGTTTTTGGTCCCTCGTTTGGTTGATATGGCTCCCGGGAAGTTGTTCAACACTATTTAAGTCTGATGATGTAGATTTCATGATTTCATATAAACACTGATAGAACAAGGAATTGTACACCTTAACAATGACAATGTGGGTTTAATATTTAGATGATAATCAGTGTTAGTTTTTTAAGACTATATTCATCCATCTGCCTGATGGCAGTGTTTCAATTGACCCACTCAATTATATTGAAAGCTACTGAAGTATATTACTGGTCAGATTTCGTTGTTGTTGTTGTTGGTCAATCTAGTAAAAGCAGACACGCGTAACAGGAAATGATTTTTATTTTCAGACAATCAATTCAATTGATTTGTGACTGATAAGTCATTTTAGTTTAGAGGAAAAAATAATAATAACCAGCTCCGTGAGAACACTCAGGTAGTGTTAATTCAGACATTGTTTTAGCTTATTTAAATGATGTTATTTTGGTCTGTTGATATAACAATTGTTTTTGTCCTGTAAATTATTTAGATGTAAACACAAGTGGATGTCTTTTTTTCAATTTGCAAAGTCTGCAGGAATTGTGTTTATCATAACAGTCATTAAAAAGAGAAAGCAGATAAATAATTAAATAAGGTATAGGCTAAGATTCAGTTAAAGATATGGTACTCATTACATGTCTGACTGCTAAACACTTCAAGAGTTTTAACCTAAAATAACAATATGTAAATAAAAGAATAAATGCCAATGACTGCTTAAAGATTATTAACAAAGAAAAAATAAAGTCTAATTAACTGAAGAAAAAAAGCCTATATCTGAAAATAGATACTGCATTTTAGAAATAAAAGCCTCCTTATGATGGGTGTAGCACTGCAACATCTTCACATCTGTACAATAACAAAATGTGTTTTTGTGTGTCACTCTGCACTCAACACAGCGTAAAAGTAAATAATTATGCATCCTTCCACCTGTGGCTTTCACTGCACATTGTTATGAATGGGTAATGTGAGCAAAATGCAAAGTGGAGATAAGTGCAAAGTGAAGATAACCAACACGCTAAAAGTTAACATCTCTTCAAGGAGAGTTTTGTATTTATGGAAGTTGCAGGTTGTACACCACATAACCTGTTTGACTGAAACCCATTCACTGGTTTAAAAAACCAATGGTGAAGAGGATCAATACACAGCTTCACACATCCACTATTGAAATTAAAGCACGCTGCAATTTCTATGGGTTTTTGTTCGGCACTTTTAAATTGCTCCCACCACCGCCACCACTGTGATCAATTTAAATGGCTATGTATCTCTTCCTCTTCTTAGCTCCTCAGACCTTTGCTGTGCATGTATTCATCCACCCAAAATGCACACTCTCATTTTCACTCTTCTCTCTCTCTCTCTCTCTCTCTCTCTCTCTCTCTCTCTCTCTCTCTCTCTCTGTAGTTTTCAGACCACCAACCAGTGATGCAGCTGTGGAAGAAGTGGTATATGGCTATGAAATAAAACATAGTGCTTGTCTATAGTTCAATAATAAATCATAATCAAGTCAGCACTTACTGTGAACTGCCGAACCTCCCCGTTGTCTACCAAATGATGCTCTGTCTCTGGGGTGATGGCATAAGCCAGTCTCTGTTCCAGTAGAAAAGGAGAGGAGCAATTGGTATATTATATATATATATATAATTATATATATAATTATATAATTGGTATATTATATATATAGAATAAAGCCTTAAAAGTAATGTTTGAGCTTTAATCCATCAAAACATATCATTTATACTACAAATTACAACAGTTTGTATTACCTCACACTATTTTTGCCAAGAAGAAATACTTTAGCTCAGACTTACATCACAGAACTTTCCAGGCAACGTGCAGAGTTTGTAGATGGCATAGAGAGGCACCATAGTCATTGATGAAATGGCCAGACACCAACCCACCATGTTAGCCCATGGAGGGAACATGTAGGAGCCATAGTGTGGAGGGTTGAACATGGCAAAGCTCACCACCACCATAAACTATGAGAGAAAATTGTTACAAATAAATACAAAAGACTTGAGAAACTACCAGTTCAAAAAAATACTGAGAACCTTTATGAACAGAGCTGGTATAGTAGCCAAATGTATACTGTGATCATCATGTTATTTTTGATACAGGATGTTAGCATTGTGATGGATGTGGACATCATTAAGTGTGGGCATTGTTGCTTGTCAGAGCAACATGCAGTTCCAGACTGAGTGATACACGTCAAAGTAGTTCAGGCATTTGAGAAGAATGTTGATTACAATGTTTGTTATTTTGTATAAAATTTGTAAATGTGTAGGAGTACTAGAAACAACCAATTGTAAAGTGACATCAGGACACAGTTGAAGGTTTTCTATCTCTCAGCTAGCATGGGAGCATCATTGTCACTGTCCATATGTTGCATATAAAACAAAAGCATATGTTGTGTGTCTCAATACCTTTATGCAACCCATTACATTACATTACATTTTCTTGGTTGTGGTTCAAATGCACAAGTCTGTCAGACTCACCAGCAGGAAGCAGGGGCTGACAAACTTCCAGCACAGCCTCCAGTACCGACCTGGTCGCTGGCCAGTCATCTCCTCAATGTCGTCACTGAAACGATCCACTCCTGAAACACACAGAAATATTTGATATCACTTGACAGGCCAAGACAGTGGGCTGTCCTCCTTGTTCTCCTTTATTTTGAAAAATGCTATATAAATAAAACTTGACTTACTTAAAATTACAATAGGTTGGGTGTGCATTCATTGTCTTTGCAGCTTACACAATGGTACATTTCCATTGGAGAATATCAAGTATTGAAAATAAATGGTCCCTATGCCACTATAGTAAAAGTACAATTCACACTTACAGTCACTGAAGTCACCCTTCTGTAGAGCCAATTTCAATAAGCTACTCTGCCATATTTACCTCATGACACTTTCCCATATCTCATACCCATGGCTCTACAATTCTCTTGTGCTTTCCTGCCTGGAAGGCATCTCTCACTGCCAAGGAATATATCCAGGGTGACTACCAGGTATTCGGCACAGCTAAATGTACTTATGTAGTGGACAGTGAAACGAAAGACCACAGTGGCCAGGAGTCATGGGTTCCTGTCAGCATTTATGAGGATGGGGAAAAGGCCCAGTGAAGCCTTAGGCTTGATTTATCTGGCTTGCCAAGGTCAGGACCCACCAAAGTGGGGCACTATGCTGACCCCACTGCCCGAGGCCTGGTTAGTATTTAGCCCTTTATGGATCTCTCCACAGTCAGGTTCAGCAGACATGACACAAGAAACTCAAAACGGAAGTTCAGGTCAATTGTTTTTCCTGAACTTCATAATGTTTTTTCATATTTTGTGTCTACTGGTGTTTCAAAATGGGGGTCAAGTTTTCACACTCTATGAAAAGTCACTTTCTCTTGTTCTCAGCTGGTGGTGCAGTGTGGTGAAAATACATGTGAAGACAAATATCCATCAGCAGCAGTTGGTCATTAGGTATCAATTTACAAAAACACAGACATGGAGAAGTTTAAGCTAATCTGCCACCAGTGAGGACAACCCAAAGGAATATTACTTTGTAATATTTACAGAACCATAAGAGGGCACTAATCAGCTCAGCACAGGGCCCAAACAAACACTTTCAACACAAAGAGTTTATTCACTCCTACATTAAATGACCAAATAATTTCTTCATATAGAGTACACATAGAATTAAGGAAAAAAAACATTGTTGACGCTGGATGTGAAATATTTTGTTCACTTTCTTGTCCTGTGTAGAAATAAAGAATAAGAGACCAAGAGATTTGGTGTGTCGTATAAATTAAACCTAAACAACATATAACGTTGAGATAATGGCAAACCTATGTAAATGTGAGTGTCAAAGCAAACTGGGGCACCTGGAGAGAAAAAAACTTTTGAGCTCACCCCCACTTCCCACCCACAACAACAATCTACACTCACACTATTATATAGCTGACTCCTGTTCATGACAAATGGGAATTGCCTGTTCCCCAGCGAAGGGTGTAATTTCCATTGGGGACATCCCCCTCTTTTCAGAATCCTGTTTGCCCCCCAATTTCATGTTATATGTTATATGTGTATATATATACATATATAACATACAAGGACTATACATATATGTGTGTGTGTGTGTGTTTTGGTTTTTTTTTACGCAAAATTGTGCTGGTTACTAATTGTTTGATCAACTCTAAGGTTCTGGCTGAGAATGTGAATTGAGCTGCTGATTGCAAGGCCCTGATATACTCCAAAAATTGCCATGGACGAGTAGCAAACATGGATTGCCTGCATATGCGGTTCAATAGTACATTCTGGTGTGTGTGGACACAGACATGTTCTATGCATGGGCACTTGAAAAATTGTTCACTGAATGAGCAAGTTGGCACTTCATAAAAATTAAATTCTATGAGCGGCAGTTAAATTAAATGTCTTTCTTTGGAGAGGGGTTAAAAAGAAAGAAGGGAAATGTGAGTTGGTTGATTATAAGGCTATTCAGTAATTTAGCCCAGGATAATCATATTTTCTTTCTTGACTTGTTGATGAATTATTCTGGCAGAATTTAACATAATGACCAACTTAATTATTTCCCAGGTTCTGCATTGGTTACTGTAGTCCCTAAATGTATGTAAAAATGCAGAGCAATCACAAATTCAAAATTTACAAAAATCACATTTTTTTTCTGGGGGATGAGTTACACCTTTGTCCCCTGATGCCATTATCTTTGTGGTAGCCTAACACTGCTGAGTGAACACAGAGTTAAGACATATGGCTGAACACAGAGCTCAGCCATATGACCTGGCTGAGCTCTTATGAGCACCACAGCTACAGCACATCCTTGTATCTTAACAACATGGACAGAAAGCTGGCCAGAGACTGAAGAGGCAAAAACCATTAGTGGGAATGGACCTTCTAGTTGCAGTATCCTTTTGCCTAATAGAACTATGCTGCATTGAGGCACAGTACACCTATACCAATAGATTTCTCATCAAACCCTTAATATAGCATCCACATTACTGGCCATGAAAACATGAATCATCTTTTTTTTTTCTCCTTCCTCCTCTCTCCATCTTTCTCACCATAAAACCATGCGATGCCGATGGCTTCAATAAGCACTCCAAAGAGAATTGATGTGCCTGCTGCAAAGTGGTCCAGCAGAGTAAACACATACATCCCACCCTAGAGAGAGGGAGACAGAGCGAACACATGATGAACTGACAATACAGTATACTGTATGTTATCATTTTATAATGAAGTTTTAGTATACAGGTTACATCAGTAAAAGAGAGAGGCAGTACTTGTAGGTTATTTGATTAGGACAATTTCACAAACCACAGTTTGTGGAAATGATAAAACTATTATGTTCTTGAATATCATAGTGGGCCAAAATGTAAACAAACACACAAAGCCAACAAACTCCACAGTATAATACTTGCATTTGTAACACAGAAGAGAGATATGAGGAAGGTGGAGGCAACAATGAAGAGGGTAAACAGTTCTCTGTGCTTGTGGAGGAATTTGAACTCATCAATCAGCCCTGTGATTACTGACTCCATTCCTCCCATCTACAAGAAGAAGACACAAAAGTTAGAAGAAAGCAGTGAGTGTTGAGCAACCAAGCCTCCATAGAAGTCCTGTAATTGCTGTGCTGTAGTTCCAAGTTGACAGACGCATACTCACAGCACTGTCAATACCCAGTGTCAATAGCATGATGAAGAAAATAACCGCCCACACTGGTGACCCAGGTAATGTTGCAATAGCTTCCGGGTAAATTACAAACACCAACCCAACACCTAAAGAGCAAAAAAAAAAAAAAAAAATACAAGATGAATACTCAGATTTGTGATTTGTGTTTGGGGTACATTGTCTTTATAGCATGCATAAACAAAAACAATCAGGGGAGTAATGGAGGGTATATTGGAGAGGAGCTGTGATAGACTTTGATAGATGACTGATGGTATTTGAATTCAGTCATTGGGTTCACTGTGGATTTTCTTCATTGATTACAGTCTTGGCAACTAAACATATCCTCTTAAATATTGCTGACTCTTGTAATAATGAAAGGATGCACATTTCCACCTCTACACTTCTGGCATTGCTACTCTGTGGGGTGTTCACAACAGCAGTGCAATTACAAATGGAACTGAATATGTCTTATCTACTACAAATGCACTTGAGGAAATCTATAGAAATATCTACAGCATGTATATAAACACTATATTACATACCGTCAACAGCAACCTTGTCCAGAGCCACGTGGTGCTTGTGTGACATGTACCCAAGGAAGGAGAATACCACAAAGCCAGAGAAGAAACTGGTCAAAGAGTTGATGGAGGTGGTGATGATAGCGTCTCTGTATTGATAAAATCAAATTAAATGAAAAGAAATGCAACAGTCAGAATGAGAATGTAAAGAATTCTCAGTCATCAGCTATCACATACAGTAGTCAATAATTACATAATTGACCAGTAAGTCATTTAAAGAATATATCTAGGTCAAGACTTGTTTCTTTTATTGGCTTCTACATGAAAAGTGTAATAATTTATAGAACCTCGCTTGATTTCATAGCTTATTCTGTCAGTCAGCAAGTGTCTTGCCTGTTATGTGACAGACTGCTCAGTCGGCTCAATGCCTTCTGTTGGGATACAGTCTAATCTACATAAATTGTAATTGTAAGTAATTTTAAGCAAATTTGTAATACCACATCGTCTTTAAAATTCACCTAAATACTGTACATTTTCAGTGAATTGGTGTTATGCTCAAGGAGGAATCCTCAGGGTGGACAGTGTCATGTGTCAGTTATCAGAAAAAGCAAAAAGCAGATAAAAGCCTCCTGTGGGATGCTGATGATTTTCAAAGAGTGCGACAGTTTTCATTGGTGTTATGGCTGTCTGTTGCACAGCATGGTGTCAAAGACATAGCGGATTTCAAGGAGCTTCAAAGGTTATTGTAATTTACCTGCTGATGTTACGTGTGTGATTGTGTGTGTGTGCATAGAAGCAACTCATCATCATAATCTGTCTGTCTTTGTTAAACCCCCCCAGCCTACCCCTGTGTGTCTTTACCTGTAACAGTTGTTGCTGAATTTGTTGTAGCTGGAAAAGGCAATCAGCACACCAAATCCCACTCCCAGCGAGAAACAGATCTGCGTTGCTGCCTCAATCCAGACCTGGGGAGCGACAGAGCAAGCACACTTGTGTGAAGCGGCAAACAAAAGGCACAGGAGAGGAAAAAAGCCATTATTAGGGATAATTGCAGGAAACTCATTCAACAGCAGTAGATGAAAGACGCTTGTGAATACGGGGGGTAATTTTGCAAATTACTGCTCCATGCATCTATCTAATCTAATTCTCCAATTGCTGCCATGCATCTCTCTATCTCTCTCCTTCTTGCTTTTGCTCTCATTCTCCATAACTGAGTCCTTTAGTCCTACATGCTTACTTATTGAGCTCCTTATTGTCTGCTATTAAGGTAAATAAAATGTTGTTATAAGATTTGATAGCAGGTTTCACAGATAAGGAAAATGGGTAATAAACAATTTTCTCAGTTTTTTCTTGCTTAACATTGAAAACCAAAGTTGTGTTTGATAAAAAGATTTACAGAAGACAATTAACATTACTCAGATGTTATGCATTAACTGAACTGCTGTGTAAATTAAGTTAACAGGAATAATTCCACATTCAGGATTTGTCATTCAACCATGTAGATCAAAATGAAAGAGGGATCAATTTGCCAGTGGAGGTTGGGTCTAGTGTGTACTATTAAACCAACTATTCTAATAATCAATTAATTGTTTTGAGTCATTTTTGAAGAAAAAATGGAAGAAATATCTGGTTCCAGCTTCTTAAATGTGAATATTTTCTGGTTTCTTTAGTCCTCTATGATAGTGAACTGAATACCTTTGGGTTATGGATTGTTGGTTGAAACAAAACAAGAGATGATCTTGGGCTTTGGGAAACTGTGATTTTTCACCATTTTCTGATATTTTATAAGACCAAACAAAAAATATAATAATAATAATCAAGAGATTACCTGATAATGAAAGTAATTGTTAGTTGCAGACATTGTTAACTTTTCTTAATGAAGACTAAAATATTGGTTGCGAGAGTGAATGCATAAACTTGACACACATTTTAACAATTACTTCTGTTATAAACAGAAATGCGTTGGGTTGATAATGCAACTCTGTAAAGTGTTTGATCATTGGTTTATACAGGTGTTAGAAATATTGAAATAATGCTTTCTGTTTTTTAAAAGTCTGTAGCTTAGCATATTAGCATGATGTAGTCACAAAGGATACAAACAAGTTACAAGCCAAATCTTTTTAGATTAACTTCACTATTTTAAGGTTTTTTTTTCAGGTTGTTTCAAGGTATAATGTATATGTTCAACAAAGAAAATAAAAGTTTTTTTTCAACCACTGTTTTGCCAGCACATCTCATATGCTCTTCTTTTTGTGCAACTCCACCACTCTCATTTTTCTCATGTCCCCCCACCCTCCTGTTGGCACTCACCTTGGCGTCACAGAGTCTCAGGAAGTCCACAGAGAGATAGGCCTTAATGCCATCAATGGCTCCGGGCAGAGTGACTCCTCGGAGAAGCAGCACAGTCAAGACCACATAGGGCATGGTGGCTGTGATCCACACAACCTGAAAGGGTCATGGAAGCCACACACACAGACACACACATACAGAATATCCACACATTTACACAGAGAACGAAAGTCACACAAACATATTCACGCATATACATGCATGCAAGTTAGAGAGAAAATGCACACATACACAATGGTCTTAAACTGCTTATTGGATTTAATCTGGAATAAAGGTTCTAGTATTTCCTTGCTATATACACCTTAAAAGTAAATTGATTGTTTTAAAGGTGTTAACACTCACTTGGATTACTTCCCTGATTTTCACATCATCAAACATGACTACCACAGTAAGTAATTCCCTACCTTGCCAGAGGTCTTGACTCCCTTCCAGAGACTGAAGTAGAGCAGAACAATCACCACAGCTAGACAGGAAGTCAACTGCCAGCGTGGACGGCCCAGGTCATCAATACCATTACTGTCCTGGATGTGTAGCACCCCTCGTCTATGGGAAGAGAATGTTCTGTTAAGAACCAATGGTCTATTTCAAAGATCAACCAACCAATGGTCTACTTCAAAGATCAAGTCTTTCACTCCTGAATAAAAAATCATTAGACCCAAAGTCCTTAGCATATTGCCAAGGCCTTAGAAGCCATCCTTAAACTTCCAGAGCTATAGCTACTATCCTCATTGCAGAGGGTCTACTCTTGCCACAAGATTCAATGATGCACAGCTGAAAGTAAAGCATCACACCCATGTTCCAGATGTTGATATAGAGGGCATACAATATGGCATATGCAGTGCAGTGTTCCAAGAAGTTCAGGATGCCCCTCTCTTTGAACATCTAAGGGGTGTTGGATATTTTCCTTGAATCAATGGAGTACCAATCTTCCACCTACAGACTGTGATACAATAAACAGAGCATACTATAGGGCGTTCATGCAAGAAGCCTTAATTCTGAAACATCATGACACCAACCATAGTAAGTGTTCTTACAAGTGATGGACCCTATGAGGAAAAAAAATAATCAAACTGCAAGCCTGTTAACTACAGGGCTAGCCAGACGTAATGACACAAAGCTCATTAGATCTAGATATTAATGGGAATCTGGTTTAAATTAGAACATTTTCCACCAGCTCTTCATGCAAGTACAATTGTAGGACTCAAGTGCCTGAGAGCACCTGGACAGAGAACCAAGACGTGTTCTCAGAACTGCAAGGCAGGGCAGAGGTTGAGGTCCTTCATAGAGTGACATAGCCAAGAAATAAAGTACAGTTATAAGTTCTTCTGAGTGTACTTTGAGCCCTCCCAAAGGCACATTTATAGGTTACCTTGATTGAACACATTGCCAATGTGCTCCATCAATCCATATGGCTATATTCTAGCAAATGAGGATGTCCATACAGACTTTAAACCTGGACCTGAACCTGGTTTTTGATAAAAAGTGTTGCCTGGCCTTACGGGAAGCCAAATACCCGTGTCCAACATTGTCATGGGACATGTGAGACCCCAGATGATTTGACCAGAGAGTTGCTGCATGAGGCACTGGTGCACCTGTTGCAAATGATACAAAATCTTGCATTGTAGTAAAAGAAAAGGTCTTAAAGATCTTGACAACATAAAATAAGATGGGAAATGAGTTCCAGTAATAAAATACACTTATAACAGGTTTGAGAGTGTACTTTTGCATTGCATTCTATACAATGAAATTATATGTGTCACCTGAAAGACTATAAAATCCCTGTACATTGTTCACACCTTGACTCAGATAATTTCAGAGACACACACTCTCTCGCAGATGAGACTGAATAGGATCAGCCAATGTTTAATTGATATGGTCAAATTGTCTGCAGGTGGTTCTGTGTAAATAGCACACTGCTATTTCAACTACCATGAATGACATGCCTCACCTGTCACAACAAAACAGCCCTCACTTTGTGGAATAAGAGACACCTGGTCAGCTTCACAGGGAGGGAGGCTACATGAGGTAAATGCAGCCAAACTCTGGATCCATTTTGAGGGAAAAAATACCTGATGTTCATTTTTTTATTATTCATAACTGCATGTTCTAAGATTTTATTCAGTTATTCAATAGAATGAGTGCATTGAGCCAACTCTACAACCCTACATGCCATTATTGCAATTTACCAAACTTTTCTCTTATGCTCATTATGGTTTTAGTAGTTGAGCATGAGTCATTTTTAAGTTATATGCTAAGAACTCAACAAAACATATAGAATCAATGGTTTAACTAGAAAACCTCAACATACTGTTTTGTTTTAAGATACCCATATAGTTGTTAAGTCTGATCCATTATGGCAGTGTTTCTCAACCTTTTCTGGTTTGTCACTCAACCTTTAAGTCTGAAACTGAATCCCTGCAATTAACTGTTCAGTTTTAATATAAGTTTGACTATTGCAAACATATAAATAAATAAATGTTAGAAATTAGGTTCACGCCAACTTACTCAAAGTACTCCTGAGCAGGGGTGGCCTTATGAATGTCACTGACTGTGCTGTTGTCAGCCCAGTCGGAGCAGTTAGGACTGTTCCAGGTGTTGTTGCAGTGAACCCAGGGTAGCTCACCAGTGAATGAGGAGAAGAGGTAGAACATTGCCCAGGAGATGATAACATTATAGTAGAAGCCAACGTAGAGGGAAATGAGGATCACTGTAAAGCCTACACCTGTTAGAGGAACAGAAATGATCAATATTTATATACATTGCAGACAGGGATACAGAGGCGGGGGGCGGGGGGTGTAATCACTGCACACCTGAGATATTTGAAATAACTCTGAATTACAGAGCACTTCTTTTTGTCATGGTCTGGATTTCATGGCAGAAAAAAATGTCCAGGTGGATAATAAAGCAAGCAATCAACACACATGAGTATTGGATGCCTTGTTTTGACAAATCTTAGCTGATCAGCAAAGAGTTCATGGATGAGTCCCCCTTTAGCTCATACTTCCAACACGCATAAAGCATCATATACAGTAAACCAATTATCTTCAAACCCTTGATAGTGGAAGTGTTAATCTTACAATTTGTCTACTGAACTATGTGGGATTAAGAAGAATGTCAAAGCTAATCGAGTTCTGATTTTTAAGTATAAATTACTTTGACCAGCTTTTGGGAATAATTAAAAAAGAAACTGTTGCAGGAAAGGCTCAAACTTGGGCATTGCTCTGCTGAACAGTGACTACATTCTGGCAGATTCTAGAAAGCGCAATCTCTCACTCAGCATGAGTACAGTAGCCTATGATAAATGCCTGCGGTCACAAAGAAAGCGCCACAACTTCTAAAGATTGCCTCTTCATGCCATAATTATCAACACATCTACCCTTCTATAAATGTGAAACAATGTCCACTCTTCTAAGGCTGGATGTAATTGTTAACCTTAGCTGAGAGGCATGACCATAACTGTGCCTTATTGATTCCTTTGTAATGTGGATGTGATATTTGTCCAGGGAGCGATGCCTCTTATTAGCGCCACATGCGGCCATGCTATCTCTCCATCTCTCCCTGTCTCCCCTCCTCAGTCCTTTTCTTCAAATGCATTGATCCTGAGAGGAAACCAGCTTGTTGATCAGAATAATTACTGTCAATATGGGCATGTGTATGTGTGTATTTGAATAATTACTGTTATCCCCCCGCTGAGAGACAGAGAGCGAGTGAAGCGTGTGATTAGGACGTCAACGTACTCAGTGGGTCCCTGACAGACGGCACATGTTCACACACACAGGAGGCACACGCTCAGACACATACACACACATAGAAACAAATGGAGGAATAGGTACACACTATGGGCCACCTTCAGACCAAACACATGATCTGGCAAAAGACAGCAGTATGGCAGCATACTGTGAAGCAACAGATGGTCTGCTGGTAATAATGGCATTTCTTTAAATTCACAGTGAGGTGTTAAATATGGATTTAAGTGAAACAGAATATGGATGCAAGTGAAACTGTAACTTTTTAAAGTAATCAAAGGAAATTAATATCAGAGGAGGATGTATAGTAAGAAGACAGCAATGGATAAATACCAACAAATAAAAAGGTGAACCAAGCAAAGTCTATTATTATATTTTAAACCAATGACTTTGCTGAGAAACTGGCACTGATTTGAATGTTTGTTTCTCCATTAGTGTGCGTTTGGATGGCACGCTTTGCTTATCGATGTGTTGAAAAGTACCCGCAGAGAGGGTGTCAGCCAGTGTTAACTGTCACTATTTGACAGAAGGATTTGGACAATCAGGACAAGAGTCTAAAAGCCCAATTTTCATTTGCTTTCCATCTGACTGCCAATAGAACCTGATGTTCCAGGAGGATAAACAATGCCTGTCGCTGCTCAACACAGAGATGAGCAGACAAAAGAGACTGGCATGTGGACGGACAGGCATGTGGGCAGACAGGCGGACAGAAAGACATGTAGATATTAAGGGAGGTATGTTATCAGACAGACAGGCACGTAGGTAGACAGACAAATGGATGGAAGGGAGCTCATACTATGACGGACATATTAAGTGGACAAGAAATGGAAAAATATGCATGTACATGCATTCCTGTGAAAACATGCAGGTGTCAAGAAAATGTATTTGCATGTGTGCACACTCCAGTGTTCATGTACGTGTGTGTGTGGGCATGTGTCTGTGTATATCTGATGAATATGTGCCTTATGACATGTCACTTCCTACCTTTAAAAATGGGACATATCTTCCAGACCCCTGCTGCCCCCTCCCTGTTGTACTGTCCCAGAGCCAGCTCCATGTAAAAGAGAGGCATGCCTGCTATCACCATGAAGAACAGGTATGGCACCAGAAATGCACCTGCACACACACACACACACACACACACACACACACACACACAGAGAGAGAGAGAGAGAGAGAGAGAGAGAGAGAGAGAGAGAGAGAGAGAGAGAGAGAAACAAGTAAGACTTCCTTTCTAAATAAAGTTTCCTGTCCTTTATCACATAATATATTTACCACTGAACACAACTGAATAGTAAATATAAGCAAAGTTTTTTTTAAATTTATTTGATAATAAATTAGTTTAACATGCAATTTAGATCCAGAAAATAGATTTAGATTTTGAGAATATTTATTTTCCACCAGTTTATGACTCACCCAAATTCTCATACTCAACACCAAATGCAAATTATTACAAGTCACGGTTGATGCTGAGAGCCCACTGAGGAGAGGGGTGTCAGCTGTGACTGTACCTTTTATTACATTACTTCTTGATGATAAACAGCTTCTGTTAAACTGAACAGTTCTTATTTTAGATTAGGGATTGCAGCAATATGCAAGATTTATGGAAATACTATAATCTGCCAGAAAGGGTAGCTTACATAATACTGGTACAGTCACAGAGCGAGGCACTTTAGTGGTTTAAGGGTTCAGGTGCTGACCGTGAACCACAACATCTCTGGTGTGCATCTGGCCAGGAAATTGTGTTGCATTTCATTCTCCATCTCTGTCTCTCTTAGTTTCCTGTCATCTCTCTACTGTCAACTATCACATACAATGGCAAACAATATCCAGAAAATAAATAATAATTTGGCTTAATTGCCCCAAATGAAAGTCTGTAATATTTCTCTAAATACAGGTAGCGCTATATGCTACATTTGGGGACACACAGAGTGTCCCTTAGAACAGGGTGTCAGGCTTGGCTATGGCCACAGTATCATTTACAGCTCTTAAACATAATGAGGGCTCTATGTTAAACAGCCATAATTAGTGACCATGGTTGTTAGAGCTAATCTATTTGGAGCAGCTGTGGTGGTTTTTCCCCTATTTTGATCTCTCTAAAGGGTTGAAAAAAATCTCAAACAGCAACCAGAATACAAGAGGAGCTGAAACACACACACACACCTGCATACATGAGCAATACTGCATGTGCATATAGTACACACACATGAAAATATAGTCTGTACGCGTGTGAATACATTCCACCTTCATTTCACCTTCTTCTCTCCTTTTCAACATGTGTGTACACTTTACCACCATCCCTTCAGATTCTGCTCCGACTATTCTTGTAGATGAGAGGAGGATGATCATGTTTACTCACACTCCCTATCCCTCCTCCACCTCCCTCAGTGTGGGGGAAATAGAGGTAAAGGAGCCCTTACACACGGCACAACATCACTTTCCTCATCTGAATCATTTCATCTATCTCACCTCCTCCATTCTTGTAGCAGAGGTAGGGGAATCTCCAGACATTGGCGAGGTCCACTGCAAATCCGATCACAGACAGGAGGAAGTCAATTTTTTTACCCCAAGTCTCTCTCTCCTCCTCTCCACTGGGGTGGGTCTGAGATGGCGCCACTAAAGTGGTTGAGGTAAACTGAACCCCATTCTGCTCCTTAACAAGGATCAGCTCCACCTGAAGAGTTTGAAATCATGGAGTTCATAACCAGTCAGATGCAACATAGAGTCTGCTTGAAACATGGGATACTCTTTAACTGTGCTCTTGTTCTTCATTCTGATTTATCATAAAAGCTGATTTTGATTTTTTATCATAAAATGTAAATAAAGATAAAGTACAATACATACAATACACACACTGGTATATCCTATATACTTGTATAAGCATACATATGTAATTTAATGACTGAGCACAGAGTAAACCAGTCTCTTTTAGTCAGAGTTAATTATTCTCTCACCTAGCCCACAACACAGAGAGTGACTATAACCTTTATTTTATCAATGTCTCATGCACCAGCTGAGGTTTTTTTGTAAGCCCTCTATGCTATTGTAAAGGAAAGGTAAGTTGTAAATGCTAAAAATCTGCTCTAGAAGTCAATAAGTCACTTTTAGCTTTCAGAATTTTAGCTATCATGGCCATTATTGTTCTTTTTTCAAACCAGTAGTTTTTATGTCTGCAGTGAAATGAGTCAAATACCCTCAATTAAGAAGCTTGCACCACGTGGCGATTCAAGGTTTATCAAACTGAATTTCATGCCATGAATCCATTACATGTGTGTCAGATCTGCACTGACCTCTTTGGGGCCCATGGTGTTGGAGGTGGGTTTTTCTGGGGCTACAACTGAGGACATCAGGCCGACAGGGACTCTCTCTGTCAGCATGTAGGGTTGCACAGCCTTAGGAGCAAAATAAAGGTGGCTGTGGAAGAGGAAGGAAGGTAGATGTAGTTGGTAGAGTGTAATCAATTTTAAGCAATTAAATCCCATGTATAAACTGAAGAAATACAATGTGAAAAATTCTGTTTTTATTCAAATGCTCAGGAAATTTATGAAATACAGAGAGACCAAGAGGAGAGTGGAGAAAAGCAACGGAGAGTGATGGGATCCGCACTGAGGGTGACAAGAGGGGTGGGGGAGCATCTCTGCAAGGCCATCACAGCATGCTCATTTCATTTCACACTTGTTGATCGCCATTTTGCACACAGATTTGACCCTTTATAATCACATTATGTTGTTCACCAGATGTAGTGCAAATTTGAGTTTAGAACTTTTTCTCTTTATTAGTACAAGTACCTGTATTAGCAGTAGAATGCGTTTGAAACCTGTTTTTTTTTTAATTTTCCACAACAGAAAATGTGCATTTTATGTCATAATACAGAACTGTTTTTCATTTTTGTGAGTTTTTTGTCAAGTGTGACATTTATTGTTGAAATTGAATATCCATCTGTTCCCATAAAGATTATGTAAAGATTTTTAACAAACCATTATAACACCATCAACCTGTCAACTTAAATCATACAAACCCTGGACCGCTACTTCTGCCAAATCATATATTTTGTAAATTCTACCACAAGACAGCATACAGTATAACCCCATAGGTCATATCAAATAAAATTACTCTTCAAATTTATAACATATTTAAAAATAAGATTTTTGGGAGGAATTACAAGACTCACCTTTGAAAAATAACAGGGGAAAGCTCCTCCAGTTGTCAGTTTGGACAATTTAATTCCAGTTGTGCAGATGTTCTTCAGTTTGCTGCAAATTGATGCTGACCATATTTACGCAGACCGTCCTTGATAAGTTAGACTCGGACCCCGATTGAAAGAAAAATGTTGAGAGAAATAGAAAAGCAGACAGTGAAGGAGAAATGAAGTCACAGGAAGACAGAAGACGAGGATAAAGGCAAAAAAAGATGAGAGCAACTGGTAATCTGTGATGAGTTGTAGAGAACCCTCCCACCCTCCTTGGCTCTGGTGACAGACACACAGAGACCAGAGAACCCTGTGGTCTGGTATGGAGATCTGTCTGTGGGACCACTCTTGAAATATGAGAAACAATCAACAACACCCCCCTCCACCCCCGTCTCTCTCCTCCCTCCCTTCTCGGCTTCGTCTGTTCCTCCTCCTCTCTCTCCCATCATTGCATATTTTCTCACCTGATTTAAGCATTATTCTGGATGAGTTTTCTTCTTTCTATGTGAATGTACAATAAGTCTGTAAGGTAAAAACAAAATAAAGAAAGATTTTTAAATATATACACAGAGGTTCCATGCCAGTGGATTCTCCCTATACTGTCACCTCCAGCTATCATCTTCATGATATCATAACTAAATAAATAGTGAATTTAATCACTAATTATTTTCTCAAAATCCTAATCTTTGTGAATCTTTATTTCCATATCCAGAAATTACATTGATAGCAATCAATAAAGATCTATCTAAAATCAAGGGATTTTGTATCAAATGTGAAAACATACAGAATTTTTTTTTTTTTTAAAAAAAAACCTTCTAGAAATTTCAACAAAAAAATTCTTACTGATTTCAGTGGAGCTCTTAATTTTACACCTTAGTTGTCATTGTCAGTAGTATATCTGTGTGGCAGCTGTGGCTAATTGTGTCCATCTTGGTTTAATTTAAAAGTGACTCAAATCAGTGAAATGATTACAGAGAAAAACACAAATGAACTTCTCTATTAAAATAACCAAAATTGCTTGAATTTGGCAGATATTTTTGTGTTCATGTAGTATTCATCACTCTTTGTAAGAGACTGATTGAGAAAATTTTTCAGCGCCTTTGAGTCCTGTTAAAATCCATTTGTTCATTTTACTCTGTAAAAGTACTTCCCCGCCCCAGATTCTACTCTCCATGTGACCAAAGTTGTTCTTTTTTTCTATTCGTCTCTTCTTGCTCCACCCCTTAATACACGGCGACAACCCAGCCACCCATCCTGTCAATTGGCAGAAATCTCATTACCTGTAATGTCTGACAGGCCTAAACACAATCAGTCCTGACACCCAGACCTCACCCATTTCAAACTCAACCCAAACAGGACTGAGGGATCAAATAACACAATCAGCCAGCTCCCCACGGACAGATTTATGACCCTCATGTCCAGAATGACAGCTTGTTGTTTGCAAGCCAATCCAAATGATCAATCGGCCACTAATCCCCAACACTGACACCAGCACCGCCACCACCAAAACTCTCACACCTTTAAAGTGCAATCATCCATCAAGCCTCAGGCCTTATATCAGAAATCGTTGGGTCGATGTTAGCCATGGTGGATGTATGAGGTTTCCGATGGAGCTCGGACAACGATGAGGTGAACATTATCGAGTGTCTTGTTTTCATAAATGCAACAGCTGAGGCCCAGAGACAAGGAGGGCAAAGAGGAGGAGGGAAAAGAGATGGGTGATGGGTAAGGAATGGCAGAAACGGAAGGGTAAGAAGTGATGACAAAAAGCAGATGGAAAAATAATGATTGCATTGTTGTCTTTTGTGCAAATAATGCAATCCTGAGCCTTTAAGGATCATCTGTCCTCCCAGAAAAACAAAAAAATGTGCTAAATATTGTGATTAACAAAAGCCTTTCCTCCTAGTTACTCACACAGTACCTCCCCTGCCACTTGCCTTCCCAAGAAGAAATGAGCTGACAACATCAGTTTTCCACCTTGCCCTGTTTTCCTAATGAGTTCTGTTCAAGCTGTTAGATCTGGTTCTTAAAAGGCAGAAAAGATAGTTCTGAGAAGCAGAACCCCAATCTTTCCTTCCACCTGTCTTGCTTTGTCTGAACACAGCTTGCTTACTCCCGGAGGAGAGAAAAAAAAAAAGAAAGAAAGGAAGAATGAGGACAAATTCTTGGTCTATTGAGTCATGACCATAACCACTGACTCCAGACAATTCAAACTTCCCCCCCCAACAAAGACTACCATTTTACCTACTGAGCATCACAATGGGAACTCTTGATGAAGTCTCACCCTGTAATTAATGTTGCCATACATAATAAAGTTTGCATGAGAGAATAGTTCTTAATGAAAAACATTTAATTAGTGAGTACTCACTTTAAACATTCACTGTATTGTATGTATGTGTGTGGAGTTCATGAGAAAACACCACAAATATTATGTTTCAAATCGCATTGGGTTACAATCAACATTCATATACCAAGAATAAACACAGGAAATCCTTCAATCACTGTCAAAAAATTGACCCAGTACCACCCAACACCCTCTTGCCAGACAGTGAGGGACAGCATATCTATAGGAATCAGCAAGTAATCAATGAAAGCAACAGATAGGCCTAGTAAAAAAAAGAGTTTTGATTATGCTAAACTCAACTCATATCATTTATCATTTCATTTAAAAGATATTGACATCCATGTCCACTAATATTGATGACATGGATTCCTGTTGCTGGGGCCTTGCTACGATTTTCACCTTTCATCTCTTGAAATAGGAATTATCTGCAATAGGTTACAGCTGTTTGAAGAATTTGCAGTGATATCAAAACCTACACCAATCAGCCAAACATTGAAACCACTGACAGGCAAAGTGAATGCCATTGATTATCTAGTTAAAATGGCACCTGTTTAGGGGAGGGACATTAGGCAGCAAGTGAACAGTCAGTTCTTGCTGTTGAAGTGTTGGAATAAAAATGGGCAAACGTAAGGATCTTAGTGACTTTGACAGAACATCTCTAAAACGGCAAGTCTTCTGGGGTCTTCCAGGTATGCAGTAGTCAGTACCTACAAAAAGTTGTCCAGGGAGGGACAACCACTGAACCTGCAACAGGGTCATGTCACCCAAGGCTCATTGATGCACATGGGAAGCAAAGGCTAGCCCATCTAACCCAGATCTCAATCCAATTGAGCATCTGTGGGATGTGCTGGAAAAATGTATCCAATCCATTGAGTCTCCACCTCGCAACTTACAGTACTTATAGGATCTGCTGCTAATGTCCTGGTGCCAGATACCAGATGAAACCTTCAGAGGTCTCTTGGAGTCCATGCATCAATGGGTCAGAGCTGTTTTGGTGGCATGAGGGGGACCTATACAATATTAGGCAGATGATTTTAATGTTACGGTGTAATATGATTGGTGTATGTTGATATAGTTGCATTCAACATTCTGTAGTTTTAATAGTGTATATTAAGGACTGCATGTTCACCGTTAACCTGCAGAGGGAGACATTTATGCAATGAGCCAGCAGGTAAGGATGAGCTGCCCCCCTCCCTCCCCCTATAAAGCATTATGATCAGCTGCATTTGTGAACTAGAACACAAGGATATAAAGTCCTTCTGCCATCATGTACTGGCAAATTATAGAGTAAAAGCATTTTCCAAAACTTACTACTTTATATGAATACTTTCTTAAACTTGCATATGCTATATCAAGTACAATCTTAGTAATTTCACTTAAGATCTGCTCCAGACATGTTTTAAGACACAATAACACTCTGATTGGATCAATTTATATCTGGTATGGTTTTACACAAAATTAAAATTACACCTACTCCTCCTCCTCGGTGAGATACTAGAATTGTTCATTTTGAAAGCTTTAACCACTAGACACAGGATGTCACTTACTTCACATTCATGGTGCAGAGGTGGCTTTGAGTTTCACATCACACTTGTGTAATTTAGTAGCCCACATTTGTCTTCCTAAGGGCGTGTGATGACACAAATTCATGTTGTACATGCAGGCCTTATGTTTCCCCCTTCAGAAGACAAAAACAGCTTTGTTGTATTAAACTCTGCACCAGCATCATTCTGCAATGTGAACAACCCAGTGAAACACTAGTTTTGAGCGAGGCTTTAAAGTTCAGGTTGTCTATGCATCAGACAATTCGCATTAATGTTTTATACAACAACAGTGTTGTTGTATAACTATAACAGTCACATCTCATCATGCCGCAAAACAAACATGACCATTGTGACAGTGACACAACTGTGCATTAATTTTTCTTTTTTTAATTAAATCCAAGAGTCACATGAACAAGTTATATCATAGCAGTCCTAAACAGACAAATTCAAAGTAGCTTGCAGTAATGACTCTTCATCATCAAAATGCATTAACAAAATAAAACCTGTTGAGTATAGAAAAAGACAGGAAGTAAAGCTACAGAGAAAACAGTTCAGTTTCTTGGTCCACATACAATAAGCCATCAGAAAGACAATATCGCTCTGTCAAGAGTACACAAGTCTTTCGTCTTAGGCTCACTGTTGGACAAACTGGAAGCAGGCAGCAGTAGCATAAATACAAGTTTCTCTCTTACAAGTTGAAATTTTCTCAGATTGGTAGCAAGTAGAAAAATGAAAGATTCACCTCTAATGAGGTACTTGAAGTAAAGGAAAGTGAAAAGTGTTAAAGAAATACAGTATTTTCATAAATCCTGAATGCGGAATTGTTCTGAATGTAAATATTGAGTATAAAATGTATTTAACTTGCTGATGAAAGATAATATCTTTTAGACTTCCAGAAGGAAATTTTCTCATGTTTAAGATAAATAAACAAAACTGCAGTAAGGGTTACTGTGGCTTAACACATTTCATTCTGGGTCAGGTCTTTAATTCTTAGTTCTCCGTTTCAGTTGTAATTCATAGTCAGATTTCCTCACCTATGTACAAAAACAGTATGGTTTCCCTCATACAGACAGAGTGAATTGTGAACTAACCACCTGTTCTGAAATCACATCACTACGGGTACATTAAATACTTTTCCATTCCACAGTGCAAACAGTTTTTAGTCATTCAAATCTGTACAATGTTGCCAAGTCCTACAAGTTTACAAAGCCATTCTCGAGCTACAAAAGTTCAACAATCCTGAGACAAAGCAGAAAAGTAGGTCTAAAAAGTGTTTTAGATGTTCCAACTAACCAAACCCTTACAGTACAAAAAATGTGGGGCAAGGGACAGCTTCCTTTAATTTGTGATCCCTAATTTCCTCTGTGCTCCCAGTATTATAGCAAATATGACAGCAAAAAATTATATTCATATTAACAAAATTGAGCTACAATACTGTAACCTACAAACTTAACATGCTTTACAGCAATGTGATATTTCTTTGAAAAATAAAGAAAATAATCTAAAGTGCAAGCACAAATACATACAATTTTAAAAGGGTAGTAATAAGGGGGCAATACTAAAAGCATTGTGACATATCAAAGGTTAGTTTATATTTGCGTACAGTCTGGAGTGTTTGTGTGATGCGGCCTGTCATGTGGTGGTAGACATCACCTCAAGGCCTGACACATTTACACACTCACACTTTGCTTAGTTCAACCTGCACGCTTTGAACATAAAAAAAGTCAGGAGAGAGAGAGATAGAGAGAGAAAGAAAGAAAGAAAGAAAAAAGACAGAGAGAAAGAAAGAAAGAGAGAGGGAAAGTTCAAACGGGATAAAAAGTGTACATTTGAAAACCATGATTTCTTAGGAAAATGTCCACTGGAGATCAGCGCTTTGAGTAGTTTCTGATTGTGACAAGATTGTCTATACATTCTCTTTTTTAGCATAAAAATTATATAGATTCAAGGCTATCAGTTTCCATATGAAATCTGCATTTTGTTTCTAAGCAGCCAACTCAGCGATAATAGTAATAATATAACAATAAAACTTTACACTGTGTAGGAGGAATACAACACAAAACAATTGCAGTATTATACAAAGAAAAAAAAAAAAGAATGTGGCTCATTTTTTTCGCCATCGATACAATCTGCAGAGGAGAGAAGATCACAGATCTTTGTCATGGCAGTGAAAATAAAAATCATTCATATACGTATATCAAAAATTCACTGAATGTCCTGCATTTGGAATATTCAAAATACATATCAGAACTCTTCAAAAGCATACATCTTGAGAAGGCTTAGACGACGAGATGTGAAATATTGCTTCACTGAAAGCCGTAACGGAGATACATGTAAGTATGGTCATGAATCTGATGGGAATGTCATGCATGATAAATGGTATTTAAAAAAAAAAAAAAAGTTGATATCCATTGTCAAAAAGTGAACAAAATCTAACCATGAATACATGCATTCCAAGTACAACTGGCTGCAAATGGGTTTCATTTCATCAGCTCAGGAGCGGTGTTGATTTCCCTTTTTACATATTACAGTTTTCCTACCAACATGTAAAGCACTGTAATTTTTAAAATTAAAAAAAAAAAAATCTTAAAATTTTGTCTGCTTCCAGAGACATTAAGAAGAAAAAAAGATTAAAAAATGGCCAATTAATAATTTTTTGGCAAATGATTGAAATTAGCAGCATTGTGTTATCTAGAAAGTACACAATACAGTATGATTTTTATCAACACACTGAAGTTGTCAGTTGATTGAAGTTTAAGGTTTTTACTCAAGTTTCTCAGATAAATATCAGACAAAAAAGAACATTGAATGGAGTGCTGGACAATGTCAAAGGAGAACTGCTTCTTTCCAGTGTCAATGAAAGTAACTGTGTCCAAAATTCAATAATGTAAATTTATCTTAATTAAAGGGCAAATAAGACAAATATTTGCCAATTTGAAATTTTGTTATCTAAATATTCCTTCATTTTGATTGAATTTCAAAGCAAATGTCCACCCGTGTTTGCTTATACAAACATTTTAAATTAATTCTGACTGGCAACGGGCTGTATGTCAATGTACTGAGAAGTAATTCAATCACTCCCATTAACATTTTTTTTAACCAATTATATTAACAAATCTGAAATGAGGCATTATTATTAAACAAAGATTCCAAGTTGGTCATTCAAATATGATTAGGTGCAAAGGTGCTTAGATCTCTTTTGAAACATGCTTCAGTGAATAAAAATGGCACAGTTTCTTTCATGTGCATGAGCTATCAAACCAGAAGAGCCATTAGCATGAAGGTCAAATTTACAGCTGAATGAATGTATAATTATTACATCCTTCAACACACTGGAAGAGTGAGAGAATTTCCAACTGACTGAGGAGTTATATGGAGTGAATTAGGTAGAAATGGTTAAAAAATAGGTAGCAGTGTAAGGCAGAAACGGAAGTAGCATGACCTTGCCTTTGGAACATACAACTTAGCCACCAAACCGAATGTGCTTTCAATGGTCATACATTGTGAA
Organism: Euthynnus affinis; assembly: GCA_029490765.1. Taxonomy (NCBI): domain Eukaryota; kingdom Metazoa; phylum Chordata; class Actinopteri; order Scombriformes; family Scombridae; genus Euthynnus; species Euthynnus affinis. Next base: position 21,364,842 of record CM055847.1, read on the forward strand.
CTCCCACCTTAGAGCCTTACACCACTGATTGAAAAGGACAGTACAGACATGACAGGTGACAGTTAATCACTGTATGCATTTTTGGTCCACGTTGTGTAGTTTGAAAAAAAAAAAAAAAAACCAAAAACAAACAAAACAAACAAAAAAAAAAAGACACTTGAATTTGCTAAACCTGACAGAAATAATGTGGGTGAAGTTTGTGTGAATGAAGAATGACTGGGCAGAAGAGTACTGATGTCATTTAAAAAAAAAAAAAAAAAAGAAAAAAAAAAAGACATGCATGTGACCCAGTGAGCGTCAAAAATGATGACATCATACAAGTTATATTTTTCATTTTTGTCACTGAACCCTGAGCTAAATCAAATATATCATTGTATATATGTGTATATAAACAGGCTCATAGCAATTATGCCCTTCAACTCACAGAGACCTGAGTTCACCTCAAATGTGGCTACTGCAGCAAAATGCTTCAAGTGGTCAAACAATTGTCACTGGTACCCTCAGGTCTTCCCTCTGTAGATAAATATTCCTCAATACTGCTAAAAATACCATGAGCCCATTCATTCTGCACTTTCAATTCAAAAGGCAGCTACCATTTAAGAGAAGAAACAGGTAAAAGTTACAAACAAAAGAGAATCGAACACTAAAAATTAGTTCATTTCACTGTTGGGGCTTGTTTTCTTCTTGCTTCCCTCTAAAACATGCACAGTCAGTACGATGTTGGAGGGAAAATAAAATAAAAATAATAAAAAACAAAACGAGAAAAAAAACAAAAAAAACCAACACTTTTGCCCCAGGAATTTTAATAAGTGCTTGCCCTTCAAGTATTTAAGCATTGTATCTGAAACAGCCATTGTTTGGCATTTTGACGATCCTCGCTATGAAAAAATTAAAAAAAGGAATTTATAACAAAATAAACTGTTATCAGGCTGAAAATTACCTCAGAAAATTTCATGGACACAATACTAATAAAAAAGGTAAGGTAAACTTCTTCATTTTTGTAATTGTAGTTACTGAAATGTAGTCCCTTACTGTTCAAACATTTAACTAACTACCCACCACTAACTATGTGAGCCACAACACCCTCTCACCAGGAGAGGTGTTCGGTTTTCTCCTACTATGTTTTAAACCATTTCAGTTGTGTTTCTTGATGAGTCCATCTATTGTGCCATCACGGTCGTTGGGGCTGAAGTCGGGGCAGATACCGTTAGCCGTTTTGTTGGTGGCAGTGCCTTGAAGTTTCAGGTTGGGCTTTGTTTGGTGATAGTGGCAGGGACCACTGTGGAGGCCTACATTTTCTGTGTACAGGTACTCCTCAGAAAAGTCTGGGTGCTGCTCCACAAAGCTTCTGAACTTCTCTGTAAAAGCACCACAAGAGGGCGACAAAGACAAAGCCAATATTACAAGAGGTGCTTAAAAGAAATGTCCAGAGACAAACAGTGTAGAAAAAGCCAGAAAAGACCATGAAATGGTCTAGTGTGTACTACTTTAACCCAAATATTGTTGATTAATAGAATCGTAATTTTGAACTTAAGTTGGTTATCAATCAATGATGAGGGAATGTTTGCTGGGATTCTTACCAAATGTGATCTTCCCCGTGTCTTCAGCGTCAATAGCAGTAAACAGGCGTGACACACTGAGGTGACTGACTCCTAAAGCTGTCTTCAGTATAACTGCCAACTCCATCTCTGTGATGGCACCATCTTCCTCTGCCTCAAACATCTGAAGATAAAATGAAGAAATGCAGATGTCACCTCTGACTTTGGCCATGAGACCCTGACAAGGCTGTCAGATTAAGTGCTGTTAAGTCAGTTTTTTTCTGAAATGATACCTGCTATTATCAATAATAAATCTGTGCTAAATGGATTTCATGAGGCCCAATGTCAAGAATTAGGTAAAGAAATTTTAGTAAAAACATCAAAGTGACTCAAGCTCAAATTGTTTGGTTTTCATGCAGCCACAACAGATATTTGCAATGATAACCCCTAAAAGTGCATTTCAACTAATATTATGAATGCAACTCTGTGCATGATCGCTTGAGAAAGAAAAAGGAAAAAAAATAAATAAATACTCTGTGTAAACATGCATCACTTTGCTATACACTAATGATGGAAAGAACAGTTTTATTCCACTGCTGTTTTAAAGTGGCAAATGTCACGCTGATTCCAAGCGAGAACAGAAAACTCTATTCAGCCTGGTGCTTAGATAAGCGTAAAGCTTGAAACAGAACATACCTTAAAGGCCAATTTCATCGTTTCCAGAGTTTTGGCAGGTCTGCATACAACAGATAAGGCTATCACATATTCTCTAATATCCATGCAGTTATCTTCATGCTGGAAAAGTGAGAAAACAACGTGTTACGAAAGATGAAGACAAAGGATGTGAGCAAGTATATTTATTTATTTCACCCAAGTAGCTCAAAGTGCTTGCTGTTTAGGTCAAGAACACATTGCTACAATAAAACCTTTATTATTTGTTTGGGTACTATATTGCCAATGTTTCCCCGAAACCCATGAAAAGAGGATAGTTTTCAAAGAAGCATTTGGAATTTGGAATTCAGTCCAGCTTCCAGTTTTAAGATGTTTTTTACAGAATAACTTTGTAAACTGACTATTCATCCATGCTCCAAAATACAGCCTATACTGCTTAATATATACATGTCACATATTATGTACTAATACTATATTGTTGTATTCCAGTTCTATATTTCCAGTGAAATCAATATATAACATGTATGTAACATGTAACATAGATATGAGTTATTTAGTCTGAGAAAGATGTTAAGTTATCATGGTTGTGACTGAAAAATCTCCTTAGCTCTTACCTCATCAAAAAGAGCAAACATGTCTCGTAGCATGTCTGAAACTGGCACATCCAGGAACTGAGCAAAGTCGTCCAAGCCCAGCTTCTGTCCCTCCAGCTTCCTGGATCTGTTCCCATATTCCTGCAGAACTCTCTCAGTGTTTCTGGGTTTCAGCCTGGGACAGCGAGGGAAAGAAAGTTTGTGTTAATAACTTGGCCATAATGTGCAAGGACGTTTAGAAACCCAACCATGTAAACATGTATACAAACAAGAATGAAGTTAAAACCAATGCAGGCAGTAGAGCAGAGACCGTTTCCATGATCATTCTCTCATTGCTAACTCCACTGTTGGACAAGAGAAGAAAGTGTCGGCCGTGTAACTCCTCTGATACACTTGGCCTTTCTAGCTGCTTCTTTTGCCAGAGAGGAGTTCCACCAAGAAGGCGTAGAATGTGTTTTTCAGGTGCAGCACGATTAAACCAGTAGAACCTACTGGCACAATAACAAGAATATGACCCCTAAATGCCGTTCCCACCCATGCACACACACCGTTGCGTTTGGTGGAACACAGAACCACACTGAAGGTACAGCCAGAAACTGAATCTGGGTCCCTGCAGTGTTGGGTTAGTGTATTGCCTCTGTCTCACCGTTGTGCCCCTTACTTAGATCTCTTTGATGGGTGCAATGCATTGGAAGGTTTGAATGACTCACCCCAGTCTCCTGACGAGCTTGGCAAACTCCAGCAGACAGGTGTCGACTGGCAGTCTCAACTGGCCTTCTGCCATGGCCAGCTGGCAGTCTTCAAATGAATAGTCTGTGATGGGTACCCCCAGGGCTCTGAGTATAGCACAGAGGAGACAATGACGGGACATCAGTGTGTGAAAATCGATAAAAAAAATTAGCTTTACGCTTATAAGGCCAATATAGCAGCCGATATGACTACTTTGATGTTGAGAACAATGTGTATGATTTTTTGGTTTCCCAGTCCACTCTTAAAGTGGTGAAGCACAGAATGTGGTGTATGATAATGTGAGTAGTAAGTGCAGCATGAACACAGTAATATTATATACTCAGCTATCAGAATTATGAAACAGTTACTGAAAACTATGCAAGAGATGAGCCACCTCAGAGCTTGGTGTGTCCTTTAATTGCATAGATTGAAAGGCAATGAAAAGCAAAGCAATGGAAATGACTTTTGTTGTTCAGAATAATATAATTAATTGGGTATTATGTTGTAACTGTCAGTAGTCTACCTTTCCTTTTAAACATTCAAAAGGACTCACTGCCAAAAACCACATGGACAATAAATTTGGACTTACTTAGCCATGACACGTCTCACATTGATAGCAAAGAGAGCAGGGTTCTTTTTCTCCTCCTCTGAGGGTGTGTATATAGGAAGGAACTGCAGAGAGAGCAGAAAATTCAAATGATTTACAACATACAATATACTTATATTCTACTGATTATGGTTAAATATTTATTTTATTGCGTGAAATTATCCTTCTGATTTTTTATTTGCAAATACAAATTCAGGAGGAAACAAAAGGAGAAAAAATGCGAGAGGGTCAACATCTTATTACAAGATAAAACGGAATCAATGACAGGAGCCTCCTTTCACTTAGCACATATTTGATCATTTAGAATACTGCAAACACAGTGGTAGGTAAAGTCACATTAATGCATGCCATATGGAGATACACCTTTACACTTACCTCTATTTCAAACTCGTTGTGCAACTGGCAGAGTGTTAGCCACAGGATTTCAAACCTGAACAACAACAGAAGATTATCAACAAAAATAAACAAACACACACACAAAGAGCCTTAATCAGGATCCATGCCTGATAAGGTAAATAATTTGACAATGAGAATATGCAGTGGGTTTTAAAATTCCTAATTTTTCACAATTTGTTGTAAAAGGTTTTAATATTTTAGCCATCTATCCACATACAATATCCCATAGTGACTGGAAAATAAATAAAAATGCTTTAATTATTCAAATCTTTATCTTGCTACTTGATAGATTTTGGCATCTTCTATGGTGCTTCTCACAATGCTACACAGCCGGACTGGGGGAGAAACCAGTAGGTGTTTTTTTTCCCCCCCTAATAAGTCCAGACTTAAGATTGGTCACTTGATGGCAAGATACATATAAGTTAAATTTAGAGCTTCAGAGTAAAGGGCACATATACACGTGTAAGTGTGGTATTAAACCTAACATGTCATGTTTAGAAAGAAATGTCATTTATACTCTGAACTATGTGCCTACTGGGATTGTGTTTCAGTTAAAGAAATGAGTCAAATAGTTATAGTATAGTTCTGCTCAACTGAGCTGGAAGACAGCCAACAGCATACAGAAATCCACCATAATGATGGAAGCCAAATCAAAACAGGACATAGAATTCTGAGGACACTACTGAGACCAATAACAAGGACAGTCTTTCTCCTCCAGCCATAACTAATCTGCTTCCACTCTATTTGAGCTCTCATTGTGGAGATTCTGGTTTAGACTGCAATGCCAGACCAGAGGCAGATACCATCGCCAAGCCTACGTTTTTGTTTTTTTTTTTTTGTTTGTTTGTTTGTTTCCATTTATATTAATTTTGTATTTCAGTCAGAATTGTTCAAGTCAGAATAATTATCATCTTGTACAGTGTGGTTGCTGATATAGACCTGGATATTGAATGGATGAATGATTTATGACATCAATAAACTTTGGTGATAAATCTCTGGAAAAAGAGGGGTGGGCATATTTTATTTACTATAAGCTTGAAATGTGGGGAATGTAAATGCCATTCCTACTGCATCTTTACCAGGAAACAGGAACTGAAATGAGGTGAGTGAGGAAGGTGTGTTCAAACTTTTGACTGGTACTGTATATTAATAACTATTCAATAAAAAAAACAAAAAAACATATATATATATATATATATATATATATATATATATATATATATATATACTTACGCTCCAGGTCCTTGCCACGTCCATGTGATAGTGTCCTGTCCAAAGCAAAAATAAATAAAATTTTAAATATTTTTCTGTACACCTTTTCTTGACCAATTATTAGCTTTCACTTGCAGCTTTTCACTATGGACCTAAATAGGAGGGGACGCTTTAATGCTTGTCTGGACACTGAAAACCAGATTACTAGTAAAGGCAAAATGTCACTTCCGATATATTACCTCTTTCTGACTACTCAAACACACAGTTTTTTTCCTTTATGTTAAAATCCTAGTTCAGTTTAGAGAGGGCCAAGTACTCAGGTTTCCTAGGTAGAAAGTACTTGTGTAAACAAAGTTATTCTTATGGTTACTACAAAAAGTGGGTAACACTGCACAATGACTTTGATTTTGATACTGATGGCATGTATAAACCATGTGACCATGTGGAATTCAATAGTTTTACCATAGTTTGAGAACTGGCACCACTGTTAAGTTTTGCAACTAGGGCTTAAAAGTATAAACATTTGGTTTAAAACATTACAAGATTAATTAAAATTATCCACAGAATGTGAAGAAACAGTTTTGACATCATGTCAAAGACCTATATATTGTGTTGCAGATAGGGATGCACAATTTTATCGGCATGTCATCGGTATCGGCTGATATAAGCTTTAAAATGAAATATAAGCATCAGCTGAAATGAACACTTTCTGCCGATTATGAGCAGCCGATATGTTTCCATCTCCTCTGCCACCTGACTGCGCTGCGCTGTGTTAGTAATGGTGGAGCCAGGTTGAATGCTGCTGAAATTTCACTTTAGAACCGTTAATATGTGACGATTAATTTTGAATGTTTTTTCCAGGCAAGAAAGTAACCATGTATATTCCAAATATTTGGTCAGTTTATCCAAATAAACTATTTAGAAAGCTGCTCCAGTCATATCAGCTGATCCGACAGACTGCACCAGCTATGTAAAAGCTGGCCATTTGGCATCATAGCACATAAGCTGGATCAATATTGAAATATCATATCAATAAATTAGGTCTCTACTGGATTACTGTGTTATAAAATGGCATGCAATTGATGAAAAATGATGCTGTGTGGCAGAAAAACTGCTTTTTTACCATTAGTGAGTTCTGTGACATTTTATGATTTACACCTACCCTGGGGGCATGTGTCCAACTATTTAGTTGTCAATTAAAGTTGCAATACACATCACAACATGAAGTGCTCTGCTGTGTTATTAACATTATGTCTCCGGCAGTGGAGAGCAGCCTCTCTGCTTCACCGTCAGCTCCAGGGAAAGATATTGTTGTCCAACACCCTGAGCAGGCGCAGGTTTCTGTGTTGAAACAGACTGAGCACAGAGTTATTTTCTTCACCTCAGAGTTGGTTAAAGTTGTTTAATGCTGCCATGTGTTGGTTTGCCAGTCTCGGTTGTTACTGCTCAACTCCACTAACATTAGTCTTTGAGTGATAGTGTAGAAAGTTTGTGATATACTTCACGTTCGTCTCACAAAGGTAATTATTTAATCATTAAATCTAAACATGCGAGCGATCACTGCCTTTTGTGAAGATATATTACAAGATAACTCTAGCGTGTGCACGCTGTAGACTGTCTGGGTGCTGCACTGCCCTCACACTTGAGTTCCGCCTTTTTCATTCCGTCAATATCACATGCCAGAATTTTCAACAAAGGCGGCAGAGTTTGAGTTAGATAGGCGGGAAAAACTCTGGTGCTATTATTAAACAGATATTGATTTGTTGATTGCATTCAACAAATATGTGATAGCGATTTCTCTACAAAGCTGCGTTTCTGATATCTTCATTGAGAATCTTACCAGTTTATTTGGGTAACGAATCACCACAGGCTGCACTGGTACAGCTGGGATGAAGGCTCCTACAGGACAAAAAAAAAAAAAGACACAAAAGATAAATTGTACTTTAAATCTGATACTACAAATGTATAAACAATGAACTGGATTGAAAAACAATAGCATGCAGATTAGACTAGTAATTGCAGATATAAAAAAAGAGAACTCAATGATATATTATGATCAGCCAGTGTAACAAATGCAGAAATATAAAGGCATTTCTGCCAAATAAAGTCCACCAAACAAAAAAACAACCTAGAGACGGAAATTTTTGAAATATAAGAGACAAATTGGACATTAAATCAAATTGCCATTTAATTGAAAAAAAGAGAAGAAAAATTATAGTGAAAGAGCTTTACCTGGCTTAAAGGTAATTAGGCAGGATCTATTGGTGCATGTTCCCTCTGGAAAAATCATTATCTATACGAAAGAAAGAAAATGGTTCACATATTAGAGACAAAAAGATGCTGCTAAAAATGTTGCAAAAGAGAGTATGTAGGCATATTCCATCCACTTACCTGTGGCCATTCCCCTCCAGAGTGAGCTCTGCGTCTGATCTCCTCCACGGTCTTCTTTCTGGAGTCCTGGTCTGATCGTGAAACAAACACTGGCCTGATGTACTTAATCAAAGCTGGAAGCAAAAGGCAGAAAGAGAACGGAGGAAATACAATAAATACAGAAGCAGTTATTATTTTCTATTTCTTTTGACAGTTAAGAAACTCAAGCTTTATTGGAGTAGGAGGAGGAAAACTGGCTTCCAGTTAGAGTGGGTGTACAATATAAAACACAAGAACACAGTCAGACCTCTTCACTAAAGTTGGACACATGCCATGTCTGTATTGCCCCAAATAATAAATATTTCTGCTATAAACTGCATTATTACTGTAAAACAATATGTTATATTAAGTAGCACAAACACTTCACTGTACCAGCTGAGATAAGCCGACCAGGGGAGAGAGAGCAAAGCTCCTCTCTATATCAACCACCACTCAAATAATGTCCTTAACAAAGCACTTAACTCCAAATCACTCCAGAAGAGCTGTACAGTGATGAAGAGTGGCAAAATGTGGCTACACTGAAACATTCCTCTGTGTTAATCATACAATCATACAACTGTAAAAATGGCCTTTTATCTATCAATATTCTTCGTATAAAGACTAGAAGTGAGGATAAGCAACTAACCTAAAAAAAAGTCTTGTTTAGAAACTACATCTTCTGTATTTAACACATGGTCATGTGTTCCTGGACTCTGGTTGCATGAGTCAGATGAGTCTCACATGTTGATCACACATGCAAGAAAGGTTTGGCTTTCCTCCCTGATTTTTTCCTGTTTAGAGGCCAATAGGGTGACTTAAAAAACCCAAGTGACACAGCAAAACTAACAGTGGCAGAGGTGTAGTATGGAACATCTGGCTGGGTTGATGATGATAAGTTGCTCAGAATTTGAAACTGAAATTCGTAAATTAAGTACCATGAGTATCAACAAAGTCAATCCATATCCCAGGGTCAATCATGTTTGAGCCATCTTATTCCATCAAATATTGTAACATAGATGTTGTGTCAAATTGACACAGAAGCCAAAAAGATTGGTTCATAATGCAATTAGTGAAATGACAGATATTAATCTGCAACTATTCTGATCATGATTTTCAAAAAAAAAAAAAGCAAAACATTTGCTAATTTCACCTCAAAATGTGAGTATTTGCTGCTTTTCTTTGTCTCAAACGATAGTAGATGGTAACTAGATCAGTCATTTTTATAGACAGAATGATTAATCCAGAAAACAACTGGAAGAATAATTGATAGACAATAAGAATGCAACAGTCTGCTAAAGTTTTTCTCACTGATGTGACACTACTTCCATCAATGTCACTTCCCTTCTTGAGGGTCTCTCACTGAGCAAAACATACAAAGTCATTGTATTACAATTTCCATAGTGTATAATCTGCAAGTCAAAGATTGAGGGTGTCTCTGGCATTTGAGACCTGCTAATCAGAGTTGACCTACAGAGGGAAAAATGTACAAGGAAATGAAAAAAGGAACTGTGACTAGACAAAGACTGTTTAAATATTCCAGATAAGACTTGCAGGGGTTTGTCGATGACAGAATCTCATCCTTAACAAAAATAGAACAAACTAGCTTAGTCAAGTTCCTGGTGACCCTGAGACAGAGATTCAAAAAGAAAGGGAAACACACAAGTAACAGAGAATGAGAGAAACATAAGATGACGAAGGAAGAGAGTGAGGCCATGAGAAGAAAAAATTGATTCCAACTGTGAGCTGTCTGTCGACAGGAAGGGATTAGGACTCGAGCTAGTACCCTGAGAGACACTACACACGTCACTGTGGCTGATCAGGTCTTAATGCTTATTCTGGATTCCACTTGGCCAGGCACTGGTGCCTGGTTCCTACCGCAAGGCTAACAGGACTAGTCGGACTAAAGTTACAAAGGCACATTAATGGATGATCTTCATTAGCATTTTTAGAACAGCCAAGTGTAGAGGGAGCGCGCGCACACGCGCGCGCACACACACACACGCACGAATCTTGAAATTGTAAGCTGTTCCCCCTCACTGTCATCCTGATGAAAAGTTAACTCAGGTACTGTGCAATATCCCTGAAACACTATAATACCCAGCATACCTACAAATTATATATATTTATTTTAGTCTAAAATACATTTCATTCACTACTGTATAACTGAACAGGCTGTACATAACCACCTAGATAGCATTTTCTCTAACCTTATGGAATTGATTGGTCAGAAATTCTTGTCCAGGTTCAAAATTTAGCCTGGTCAGACAGCTGACAAATCTGTCAATGTCAAATGAAGTCATGGGTACATGGTTAATCTTGGCAATTACACCTGATAAGCTAACCATTACTCTTTAGTTTCTATTCTCTCTAGCATTACGTATTTTCAACATGTTGTGACTTACTATTGAGTCATTTCCTGTCCTTGTCTGAGTCTGATCATTTGTTTATAAAATTTGATTTGAACATTAGTTTTGTCATGGATGGTTTAATGAAAGAATCAACAGTTGAAAAATCTGTGCCTTATTTTTGGACATAACTTCTGTATCCACCACAGCAAGGCATGCATATTTGTTGTGTGTCTACCTATTTCCTGGTATACAGTTACTATGAAAGTTAGCCAAGCTGTACTTGGCTTCAACTCTGTAAAAATTTCCAGTTAATTAGATTGGGCAATCCCCTCTGTTTACTGATACAACAGCAAAAGTAACTTTTTGTTTGTTTAGGAGTCAGTAGATCACCCATTACATTCATGATGCAGGTAACAGTCATACAGGTAGCAATGACAGCAGCTCCTCATGTGTGTTTGTTACTTACTGCCCCAGAGAGGTATGTCCTTGCTTTCGGCCTTCATGACAATAGAGGCCATTGTCATGGTGACTGGGATGGCATCAAAGTAAGACGAGTGGGGTGCCAGGGTGAGGATGGGTGCCTCTGCAGGCAATGCCCTTCGCCCTTTTATAGTCATCCAATGGAAACCTCCCGCAAACCACATGACCCGCATGATGATCTTCAGAATTATGTCGACCAGTCTGAAAATAGGATGATTCATGCATGAAGGTCCCTTTTATTTAAACTGAATATGGAGATAAATACACACACTGTATGGTATATTACACTTCAACATCAAATATTCAATGTGACAATTTGCAATTAGCATAACACTAAAGAAAAGTGGATAATATGATAAATGCATAGATGCATATGTCCACTGACACTAACAGAATTTGAATAGAATATTAGGGCTAGGTGAGTTTAGGGTTATTTCATCTCCAACATCATTATCAACTATTCATACTGTTTAAGAGTTGTGATAGACAATAAACAGGGCAGCATGAGTAAAAACACCACTATGACACTAAAAAATAAGTAGGGATGTCCTGATCAAATTTTTTTGGACCCAAACATCTCAGTCCAAACTCTAAATGACACAACTAACCAGGGCACACTCAAACTACAACCTGAAAATGAGACGAGATATAACCCAATTAATCCTGAAAGAAATTTCTGTTCCAAAGATGTTCAGGATAAACAGTAAAAATAATTATATACATAGCAGCAAAAATATGCAATGCTGAAGAATCTGGCATATTGTTACAACAGGGAAAGCCAACTGAATTTGGCACACTTTATTTTTACAAGCTACTTGATCGAAATACTCAAGGTCCAGGTCCCTAAGTTGATAAGCTTAAATTATTAATATGATACGAATGAAATGTTAACTGGGAGAATGTGACTCCATAAATTTATATGATGTAATCAGCTACATCTCATTTTACTAAATAAGACTTCGTTGATGTTGCTGGAAGTGCAAAAACACTGGCAACTGATGGTACTCCAGAGAGGACTTCATTTTCTCACAATGTTTGGCTGAGCACAGACACTGGAGCTTACACAGAGCACACAACCCAGACAACAGCCAAGTTTCATTTCAGCCTGTCATCAAGTTGCTTACAGAATTAACATTAATTAATAAAAGCAAATATGACATGCAATCACTGCCGTTTCTCATTTTAATTGTCAAAAACAATGGTCAGTACTGGCTAAAAATAAGAAGCAGCTAACTGAATGTTTGGTACACTACTATTTTGTAGAGCCTTGCTGTAATAAAGGAGAACAGCTTTGCAAAAACTAGCAGGCCCCCGGTGGACAAAACACAGTAGAATACAGTAAAGGGAAGGATTGGCATTCAATCAGGTTTATTTTAGATGGTAACAATCCATTAAAATATGCCCAGATCAGCTCCAGTACAGCTAAGGACATCTATGGGCTGCGGTGAGGACAATGAACTATGTAAACGTTAATGTTTTACTCGAGCTGACGACACTTACGCTTGTTACTGTAAGTGCAATAAAAACCTTGGTGAGTTAAAAAAAAATAAGAGCAGTCAAAACACCTGTTCATCATGCATAAATATGTAGAAAAGTTATCTTCTCATGTGCTTTGTCTGCAGTCTCCCATCCACTGCTGGGATGTTTAACACAACTAAAATGCGCTGATTAGGCTGATAGCCAAGTGTTAGGAACAAGCTATAATGAAAACTGTCCGTATGAATCCTAACTACTTGGCTTGTAAATTTGGAACATATATTAAAATTTGACAAATTCTTGTAAACCTTTAGCTACTGGTTGAGACAGCAGTCCCCCTCTCACCCCCCTCCAAACCAGCCCCTCCCCCCTCTACCAGTGGCCCCTGCAGAGAGTGAATCACACCAGCTGCAGCGGGAGGAGGACGGAGAACAGGAGGAACGACTGATAGTGACTGATATCTATGTTCTGCATTAGGGTTAAAACCCCGAAGGCACATATATGCATACAATAGGGCACCCACCTCCTCCAGAGGCACTGGGGTTCAACGGTGGTCTCGGAGCGTCCTACTGAGGCCAAGAAGGCGAAAGGCCAAGCCAGCAGCATCATGAATGCAGCTATGAGTAGACGGATGGGGAATAGTGTGACTGTCATAAACGCTATCTGTAAGAGAAAGGAAGAGAGAAAAAGGATTAAAGAAAAACAGAGTCTCAATACAGTCTCGATTTGATTTTTGTCCTTGCAGTATTTCCACCACAATGAGTGGAGGTTGCCTGCTGCCATAATATATCTGTATGATAGTAAATTTATCATCTATCTGAGTTTATAGTTGTCAAAGGGGAAGCCCCATGATTTTACTGTTCTGCTTTGTTCATTAAGTGCAGTAAGTAGCCTAAATGATGCATTACACTGCTGCTGATGCTAACTTAACAACATAATCCTTTTATAATAAATGATTTTTAACATTAAGGCAGTGGTAGCTGTTTACTATGAATGCAAAAATCAACATGTTACTAAAAGTGTAAAAATACACTGTCATGAAGGCAGTTTTAAGAACAACATTGATTATATTACATTTCTAGCAAAGCACAGTAAAGAAAAGGACACTGGAAAACAACAATGACTTTATCTTATGAATACCAATGACCTAACTGGTGGTCTTTTCCCTTATGTACTTGCCCTATACAGTACCTCTGGTCACAGTAGCCTCAAGCAGCTCAGCAATACAAAATACCTACAATCCTACCCAAGAAACTGAGTATCTTATAGGCATTGGACAACTGAGATGAGATGGCATGTTTCCATTATGTAGTGCAAATTAAATTGAAGCACAAGTTCCACAACAGGTATTTACCACCCTCACTGGTACCACCCCCACACCCCCTGCAAACGCCTGAAACATTTCCACTAGTAACATAGGTATATTTAAACCTGTGTCTTCAAGTGTATGGTATATACAGCCACATGTACTGACATGGTCATGTTACTGTGTTCTTTATTCTGGAAGGCTCTGACAAAGCATGGCACTTCACTGTTTGGGTCCAATGGTGACTGACTGTTTACTTTACAGCTTTTTATGACCTCCTAATAGCAGCGCTTATCTTCTGTCAATATTAGTCTTGATAGCAACCACTACAGGGGAACATGTAGTCTATCTGGATTATCTTATCTGGAAAGAGTTCTTGTCTGACAGTATAGTCAATTGAAATCAATCAGATGATAGTTTTCTTGTTATCTGACAATGAGAAACAACATGCAACTGACAAATGTTGTTAATCTTAAAGTTACACTTTTTACGAATAAGGTTGTTTTTTTTTTTGTCTTTTTTTATTCCATTTAAAACACATCATGGTATGATTCAGTGTCAAGACAACATTACACCACCATCATTGCAGTGACACAACCCTCGTTTCCTTTTTCCTCCAAACAGTTTACTTTCCTAAAATTCTCTAACGATACATGAATTAATGATGTCTATGCTGTGCACTCATCTCTTAACAAATATATGGTATACAGTTTTGAACAAGAAAGGACAAATTATGCAGAATGTACTTTTTTCTTTAATAAAAAGGAGGTCTTTCTTAGAATATCTAAGAAGCATTGTATAATGCATTTGTTAAAACATTTATTCAGACCCAAAGCATGAGAATGCACGAATGTCACACAGAATTAAAGTGTTAGCAGTGTTAGCAAAGCAGAGAGATTTGTGAGTGAATTCAGGCATTGCATCAAAAGGCATCTTTAAATTCATGTAACAGAGCTTGTCAGTCTTATAGAAGTCAACAGGAAACACAAAATACACATATTTATATGGTCTGATATAAATTGTATTATAATTGCAAATGCAGAGCCTACATTATAACAATACTATAAATATTGTACAAACTGAACTGGGATTTCTTGTTATCAAAAAAAAATCACTGTAGTAAAGGAAAACCTTCATTGTGAATCATGTGTTTTAATTTTGTTTTTTTATTTATCTCCACTCTGATGAAAAAGACCTCTAAAGGTCTAAACTGGTCATGCAACCAGAGGTTATGAGAATCATCCCTGTGTCACTGTGAATACAAACATCTGTTTCAGTGGCACTTTCACATCGGCTATCATGTAGCCAAACCATTTATCATACTTTTTTCTCTGCTTTTTTAAGTGTGTAATCAACTAGGTCTATATGTTCTTCAAATAATAATAATAATTAAAAAAAAAAAACAAGATTGGTCACAATTCATGGTTTTGTTGACTTTTATTCACCAAATCCACACTAAAATATGAAGTTAGCCTAAATAAGAAAAAAAAACTGATATACAGTATGATATATCAAACGTATAGAAAACTTGAAGTGTGACCGTTTTATTGGTAGCAGAGGTGTAAATAAGCTTCTTGATTTCCAAATGCAAATGTTCAATGCTTACAAGCCTAGACAATTTCCTCACAATTTCTCACTGTGTTTAAGGCCAGTGAGAAGCTGCAGCAGAGTGGTTAGTTTCTCAAACTAATTGGAAGTCATAGCAGAGATAGAAACAAGTAAGATTATGATTATTATTAGTGCATCATCTCAGTAACCATATGTTCTTATATGTATTTAAGATCTCATGCTGTGACATATTGGGCATGTAGACTAGCATGAAAAACACAAAACTGTTGCAACAGCTGCTCTAGCCACTTCAAGTGTCAGTTCTCACACTATGGGTGTGCTATATAACAATATTAGATTGTGATCAATTAAAATGTCTCCACGATATATCTTCACATAGAGATTGTTAATATCGTGCTACAGTGCACATTGTAACAGTTTAGCTCTGTAACGGAGCACGGTCTGCTAGAAGGGGTAACAGCATCGACATAGCAAGCACCTCATACCACATTTCCAATCTGCTGAAGAAAATCACCTTCAGCGCTGACAACCTCTGGTAAAAATGAACTCTCTGCATGGTTCACATCAAGAGCCCAAACTGTTTTTGTTATTGTTTACAAATGATAAATGCTATGAAAACAGCGAGCAGCAGCAACTGTGTCGGGCCTCACTCTTAGCCTGCCGCCTGTGTGAACATCATCACATTGCCAGCTTACCTGTTAGCACATAGATTTGATGCCTGGTAGCCTGTTTGTGAAATCTACAATAGTCTTAATGTCCTGCTGGGATGTTCACCTGCTGTACATCATGCTAAACTGACAACTGGGCTGCAGATAAAGGCCATCGTTCAGTGGTTAACTTGCCTGTTGACTGGTGGCATTAACTTGGCTGCAAGATCATGTCGTCACCTCTGGTGTACTGTTAGTGTTTTTGTTTTTTTTAAATGGTGTACTTCTTGCTAGATCGCCGAAACAACACACTAACACAACATCAACTGTTTGCTTTTCAGCTGTTAAATTAGTTTGGTTGTACTATTAGTTTGGTGCTACTGCAATATCTATTTTAAACGAGGCGAAATAGGCTTTCACTACTTTTTAATGTAGCTTTGCACTCCTGCTCTTATTCATATATGGAACTGTTTGTGTTTTAATGTAATTCTATGTGTTTGTCTTTTGTTGGTATATGTTTTTATATTGTTTGTGAGCCCCTAACCTAAGTCACGTCAATCATTATGTGATTAAAAAAAAAAAGTTTTTTGAATTTTGAGTACTGTTCAGTAACTTGCAAAACAGTCTTAAAAACTAACATGAAAAAGAATCATGATACAATTGTAGATCGTGATCCCGCCAGAAAATTGTGATATGATATTTTTGCCATATCGCCCATCCCTAATTCACACAACTGTGAGAAGATGAAAATATTGATACAGTTATGAGTTTAAAAGGCATTTAAGAGGACTTAAATCCATGATAACGCACACACTCAGCTCTAAATGACAGGCAATACCTTATACTATTAATTATTTTGATGTCAATCCACAGTTTAAACAAGAAATAGTGATCTATATAGTGTGGGAAAGAGCTATTGACTCATTGCCGCTTTGGCAGGATCAAATCAGATTTAGGTCTTTGTTGGGTTTCCACAATAAATCACACAGGAATGTAAATGAAGCTTGTCAATGCTAAGCTGGGAGTTAAACTAACCTTACCATTAGCAGCTTGCCCTCTGACATCATACTAACTTTTAGGGTTTAAGGCTAGATTGAGACTGTAATGTTTGCTGAAATCAGTAACAAAAACATGACAACATGTTCTCACATTAGGACAATGCCAACTCAGCAGATCAATGAATTAGCTCATTGAGAGGCAAAACTACAAGAGCATCTTTATGTGGATTAAATGGTTAGGTTACCGAATTACAGTATAGCCTACTAATAAGGACCTGAACAAGCCAACAGAGTTTCAGTG
The DNA here is from genome assembly GCA_029490765.1 of Euthynnus affinis. Lineage (NCBI taxonomy): Eukaryota > Metazoa > Chordata > Actinopteri > Scombriformes > Scombridae > Euthynnus > Euthynnus affinis. The sequence continues at coordinate 21,382,123 of CM055847.1, forward strand.
ATCGAACAAAGATTTGGGGCAACTGACAACTGAGGCTATTAGCCAGACATCTCCAGCTTATTACCTGCGCACCCTTTTCTGGACAGCTGTCCCCTATGCCCCAGAATAACTAAAACTTCCAGCTGAGCAAAGAAGTGAAATGTCTCCAGTTCCTGTCAACTGTATGTTTTACTGTACAGACGTTTGCACTGTGAGCAACTGTGCCAATTTGGCTTAAAAACAAAATAGTTTTTAATTCAGCTACAGCCTATTAGCTCTTGAGCTTTTTGCCTATTCTTACAGGCAGCAGCTTTATTGTCTAAAACTAAGCATACCCTCATGGCCTGCGTTAATCCAACAAAACTCATCTGTTCCTATTATAATCTGCAATCTGTACAATTTGTATGGAGGGTTTTATAAACATAGCTAGAAATTATACACTGACTTATCAAAATACGATTTGGACCCATTCTTATCCATCTGTGACCAACCATTCAAACCCTAAATGCTTAAGTTTGATTGCAGTAACTGCCTGGTGAAACAATCCAGAGTCATCTCTGTGCCAATCACTTACACCCTATCAACCAGCACCATACTTTTATAATAGATGAGGGGCACATGCTATATTCCTAATTTCTCTTTGAATCCAAAAGTGATTTGGTTGGTTCTTGGTTGCTTTTTGTTCTACATTTCAATGGCTCAGTTCATAGAGTCTTTCTTACACTGCTATGGATGTAAAAGCAAGACCAATGCACCATGCAGAAAAAAGTTGATTCAAGTTACATCAGAACAACTAGGAAACCAATTTCCATCCTTTCATAACCCATTTGTGGTTCAGCACTGTGTTTACAAGAGACCAGCTTCAAGAGTCTGATTTCTTTCATTTCTTTGATAGACCATAACACCTCAATGCCACTGTACAGGAAATAAAGGAGTTCTCTGTAACATTATGCTATTCATTTTTGGTCAACATATCTGAAGGTAAGTTAAGCAAGCTTTTACATCAGTAAGTGTTGTACCTTTTGTACAAAACATATGTGATAAGGGCTGGACTATATATCAATATTATATTGATTTTGTGATATGAGATTAGATATTGTCTTATATTTTGAATATCGTGATACGGCAAAGGTGTTGTCTTTTCCCGGTTTTGAAGGCTGCATTACAGTAACCTTATGTAATTTTCTGAACTTACCAGACTGTTCTAGCTGTTCTATTATTTGCCTTTACCTACTTATTATGTCCACATTACTGATGATTTATCAAAAATCTCAGTGTAAATATATTGAGAAAGTACTGATAGTCATCCCTACAACACATTACAATACAAACAATAATTGTTGTAATATTGTGATATTTGCTTCTGTCCACATCATCCAGTCCTAATTTGTGATTTTGGGTTATGTAAATAAAATAAAGAATACAAATAAAATTGACTTCTTACTCTGAATACTAATACTAATAATACTTTTTTTTCTTTTTATAAAGAAAAACTAGGTAGCCTACCTATCCTGGCTGGCTACGATTCACTTGATATTCTTGTTTTGTGACCAACTTTAACATTTTGATCAGTTATACACCGTTCAGACAGAAGAGCACAAGCATATTAATACAATTGTCTGACATAATCTGCTTTTTTCCTCTCAGTCTTTGTCATTTGGGCCAGGAAGAAAGTGATGTGTGTGAACCTCCCTAGGTCACTATTCTTCCTTGTAACAAGATACTCTCATATACCTGCTAAACAAGAGCAGCGCTATTCATAAAATCGAGGCTCTCCCATTAGACTGAAATTTGTTACGGGAATACCTGAAAGCTGTGTCCCAATTCTGCTCCATTTACTAATATACTATACAGTATTCCATAACCTTTATGCTAAAACTTTTAGCCATTAATATGCAACCAATAAATATAATCTACTATATTATACCAACAGAAAATAATACACAATATGCCCTATTGGAAATTCAAACTGCAACTTTTTGAAAGGTGCTGCCAACTTTATACTTGGAAGCTTCACAGAGAGCAAACCGTTTTTCCAAGAATTATACTTTTTTCCCCCAACTAGTAAAACACTCATGTGAAACAAATTTAGAATACATGTCGTCATTCTTAATAATACTTTACTTTGTCTTTTTTCTGGTTTGAATGTACTACATGCTTAAACATGATAAGGGTTCATAAAAAACATGTAATAGGGAAATAGCTCAACACTTCTTATCTCTATGGACACAAAACAAAAAATGGTTTTCAAACCACATCTAAATCCATGAGTGACTGTACAAACATATGTTTCATTGAACCAGAAGCTATACACTCAAGGTACTAATAAATGCTAACTCATGGCTCAGAGTGGAAACACACACACACACACCTCTAACTATTTGAGCTATTCTGAGAAATGATATAAGGTGAACTGCAAAAGGCCCACATGTCCCTCCAAATTTATAAGCAGCCTAGTTTGAAAGAACAAGGTAATGCAATGCTTACCAGTATACAACAATGAGATGAGGTTTCTTCCATCTGTACACTATGAGACACGTTGCAATGTCTGATCAAAGGGCACAACTGCCATATCTGAAAATATCAATTAAGATGGCTTATCTAAGGCACCTTGTCATTTCTGTGAAGACTGGGTTCAAAAAACACATTGGCATGCCTTTGAGTATTTAAGCTCAAAAACATGAAACCAGTGACTACAAGGTTTAAACAGTCTACACCATTTACAATAAAGCCTGAAAGCTCTAAATCTGATTATCAACTGCATTGACGGATGGTTGGACTACATGTCAGCTTTGTGGTGCAAAATTGTAAAACTGTATCAAACGGCTAGTTTATTTCAAACACGAACTACCTGTGAACGTCAACAGTTGGGGAAAATATATCCAAGTCGTAGATGAGGAAAAAATGAACATGACTGTCAGTTTTCCATCTCAGTTATCCACCCCCCACATCCACACGTGTTGGTTGCTGGTTGAGTGGGACGCACCGAAGCTGCGTTGACCAACAAAGCAGGATAAATGAAAGGGAAGCTAGAGAACGGCACCGTGTTTGAAATATGTAGCGAATGCAGCAGAAACATAAAACTTCAATAAAATACACTACACTGCATCATTGTTTTAAATAGCTAAGATAGCAGTTAAAGAGCAACAAGCTAAGGCCCATCCTGCACGAGCGGCCATGCTCACATAACTGTTTCATTTAACTAGATTGTTAGCGGATTCCTGGATGAGGCAGGATGGTTTTCATATTTTCACACAGTCATGTGTGGCATTTATACCGCCGCTGCAGCTAAATAACCAACCATTTTCTAAAAGACTATCAGTCCTTTATCGCAGCGTTGAAGCAAAGCGTAAAGCCAGCAAGACAGAGGAGAGAAAGCAACATGTATGTAGCTAATGTTAGCTGACTAGCTAGCACTAGCTCAGCTGACTACATGCGAACAGGAAAAAAAAAAACTGACAAGTTAAATGATGGTGACAGCTTCTCCACTGTGTTGTTCAACAAACTATTAGAGCAGCACGTTAACCTGTCTATAAAACACTTGCATCCAAACATTATATTACCTTTGCCTTTTCCAGAGGGCTGAATTTCAAGACGTGTACAAAAGGGTTTCTGAACGGAGGAGCTTGGTCCATCTTCTTTCCGTCTCCCTCCGCCGCACATTGTCTGTTACTCGGCAACCTCATTCTTACAACAAGTAACGTTGGTCGGTGTTGCAACTCAAATCTCAATATTAACAACAGAAAACCGAGTCTGCCTGAAAGGAATAGTATTCACGCACAACGCAGTTTCCCCCTATCTGTCTTGCACGGTAGCTAATTGAGGTGGCAGTGCAGGGTTATTAACGTTATCTTCCTTTCCCGGGCAGCATGGAGGGATAATGGTTAGCTCAAGGATTAGCTGGGGATATTTGAAGTAGCCGATATCTTTCTACCGACAGTGCGCAGGACGCCGTCCTCCACACCGTGTTCCCCAACCTCTCCGCTAGCCCTGGATGCTAACGCAACCACGATTCCACTCCCGACATCGCGCGTGCGCAGGACCATCCGAATACAAATCATTGTGCCGAGCATGATGTGATGCTGCCTTCGCAACTACCCAAAATGTTGTAAATTTCACAACTGCAGCATACATTTGCAATTCTTTTCTACTATTGGCCAAGGGGATGGACACAATATAAACAACTCATTTACAAAATAAGCGGATGCGAACCAAACAGGTTTGTAAAGTCTATGTTTTAAATATTTTGTTGCCACTGTTTTGGTTGTGTTTTAAAAAAAGAAATGTAAATTTAAATCAAAACCTCCCCCATTGTCCTAATAGAAAAGTAAAATGACTGCACCAAGCTTCAGAAAGTTCGTATGTTTTTTTACAAGGCTGGATGTGTTATTCAACATTTGTTGCTTTATTCTGTGTTTATTCAATCAATTCAATTTCAATACATTCAAATGTTGTTGTTGGAAAATACTGTTGCTGCAATGCAGTCTGTGGGTCTCTGTCATTCATTTCTGAAATATAACAACACCTACCAGTAAACAGGCTGTCATTACAGAACCAATTCCCATCAGAAACTGAAAACAGGAACTAATCAGAAACCACCACTTGAAGTCACACATTGCTACAACTTAATGCCTGTGTGTGTTGGTCAGCCCTTGCAACATGTTGTGAATATATGTTAATAAACAGAGAGATCTATCTATCTATCTATCTATCTATCTATCTATCTATCTATCTATCTATCTATCTATCTATCTACCCATCTACCTACCCACCTATTAGGACTCTGGAGGTAGCTGTTAATCAGTGGGCAGTACTACCTTCTTTGCTTAGAAAAATGGAAAGGTTATACCTATTATTAGTGGACCAGAATTGGTGTCTAGCTCTTCATGGAGCAGAAGAGTAGGAGTGATATGAGCTGGTGTTTATTAGTGGATGGCTGGGTGAAATATACTGTAAAGTGGATTGTATGGTCCTTAACAGTCTGTATATGTGCCTCAGTGTATGTGCGCGCATGTGTGTGCTCGCGGGTGTGTGTGTACACACATGTAACTTGTGGGTGTAAAGCTCTGAGTGCAGTCATTGTTGCTGTGAAATGACTCATAACAGCAAGATATATCATGACATCATGAACTTATTTATAGATGTTATATATTTATAGATGATTTATTTGTAATAATACATTGTGAATCAAGCATACTAGTCACAAATGGTAATAAAGGACATCGGTAGTAGAAATATTTAGCTTGTTTTTTATCGGACTGAAAAAAATGTATATGATGAAAACAATGAACAGAAAGGGTAGTATTGATGCACTGTTATTCATAAAGAGTGGTGAAGTTATAGTTATTGTGAAAGCCGCTATCTTTTGTTCACTTGAAAATGACCCAAAACCACAAACTTATAAAAGAGAAATGTATAATACTAAATTTGAGAGCATTTAACTTTGGTCTACTGCATATATGATGCCACACCAAACTGAGATGCCAAACTGATGGCTTAAACCTAGAATGTGTATGTAAAAGGATGCACTCAGCACAGTAGTGTATAACCTATGGAAACAAATGAATTATTTTATCTTATTAAGAATGTAGCGCTATGAGCATTTGACAGTTTTGCACGATATTATACAGACATCTAGTGCTTTGTTACTTGTCACCATTAAAAAAATCTGGCCACTATACCATAATATATTCATTATTGTCTCTTGTTTTACCACTTTTTCAACCTCCACATAATCTAGTCATTTGTGCATATCATTAAAAGAAATTTCACATTGTTTTCAACAAATTGCAAATGCTTTGGGATATTCATGCAATTGATCATGTACAATTTCTTTGCTGTTTCCTACATTATCAATTTCTTATGTTATGTTGAACAAAATGTATTATACTGGTTCTCTGTTGAATACTCTTACTCCCCAAAACATCTAGGCATTAGTTCATTGCACGCAAAAGTCATGACATGCAAAATGGTTGAATCAGTTGTCATAATCTGTTAAGCATGTATTCTGTACATTTCTATTAGACTCTTTTGTAAACGTGCCCTGAATTGACAAATTTCTCTCAGGTGAATCTTGACTATCACTAATGAAAGGGAATGTGTGAAAGTGTTAGATCAACCAATGATGAAGACCCTGTTCTCACTCATGGCCTTACAATGGCCGAGGCTGGCTGAAGGCTGCGGCTGAATGTTGAGAGAACAACTGTGTCCTCAATCATTCAAATGTTCATAGAATGGGTATATAATCTAACAATGTGCACTGTACTGTAATACTGTACACTTAATGTAATGCCTTACATTACAGTTTTTTCACTTGCATTTTACAGTATACAGTAAATATACTTTATACAGATACATACTGTACATATACTGTAACACACAAACACACACACATACACAGTGACATATTTTCTTAAACCATACCCAATCTTGTGTTTTGCATTATTATATTTTTCCCATATAGGACTGCAGGATCACCTCACAGGGGTGGCAGAGTTTCAATCACTATGATCAAAACCATCGTAGTACATTGTCATGTTGACAACTTGGTTAAGTATTTTAATTGAGTATCTTGTTTGTTAACAGTGACACAAGGAGTTGTCATTCTGATGGCACTGACAGGTTCATTGAAATAAATATTTGCTTTTGAGACATGAAAAAAGGATTTTGAGCGAGTTACAGGCTTTTCCATTGTGTGGTGCTGTTTGTAGAAATTGTTCTGAGATATTAACTTACTGTTTTGCAAATGTTAAGCATGATACGAGAAATGTACCAAAGCGATTGAGAAGAACTGTGATTTAATGGTCCTTCATAACCATAGAATTTATAGTCTGCTTTCAAACTTAATTATATGCTTCCCTCTAGTGGTGAAAACCTCACAGTACATTCAGAGGCACTATATTTCAGGATAAATTATGCTGGAACATTATGTCGTCTATATCAAACTGTGTACAAACACACACTCAAACACACACAGTAAAGAGAGAGACAGCTCTCTCACCCATTCTTCTGTATGATGAGTTGAACACAAACTCTAATCCACTTGCAATAGGCATAACTTTTGCTTCTTTCAAAGCAAAACAATCCCTATAGTTCTCATTAGCAGTTTTAGTCACCAGAGTGTCAAACTATGTTGACAGATTTTTTTCAAAAGATGGTCTTTCATTAACAAGGCCAGTATTCCATGAACAATTGAATTTAAAGCATTTGTCTTGCAAATTAAATGATTGAATTCATGACACATGATCTCTTGGGGCTCAGGATAGGCATCCTTTTTGTTTGTTTTCTCTTTTGTCAGATGGAGTTGTTCTAGAGGCAGAACTACCACTTTGGATTTGCACATCCCTCAACAAACTGGTGTCCACCAGAGATGTCCGTAGTTCTTAAAGGAAGAGCCTTCTTATGTGAGGTTTCATTTGTTTCCAGGCTGCATTGATTCATTCTCCACCAAAAAGGTATGGTATGAAGATATTTAACAAAATGTCAGAAAATTATATGAAAAAACTTGAATGAAATACTAAATTATTAATAAATGTAGTGTTTGGAATTCATGCTTTGTGCAGCTATTACAGTGTTGAATGGTGTGTAAGTGTATGTGCACCACACAATGGATTACCTGCAAAAGCCTGTAACGTGCTCAGAGTTGTCATTTGGTTGATTTGAAAATAGCACAATAGCTGCTGGTTGTTCCCAAAGGAGCATCTCACCGATATCGCAAATTTAGGCAGCTGACAGTCCACTACCAGAGTATATGATGAAGTGCTCAGTGTACTGTAGTTCAAGTGAGTCAACTTGAAATCTTGAAAAGCCTATTTTTTCAAAACAAAGTTGATACAAATAGAAGGTAGCTAAAAGCGTCATTTATCTTTGCCACAGCACTTCACCCTATCGCTTACAAGCTGAATTTTGCATGCAAAGCAGCTTCTAAAGTCCCCCCTCCCCTCTCCCCTGCCCTCACTCCAACCCCCCATTCACAAACCTATTGATTGGATTACATGTTCATATAGGTACTCAAGCATGTGGTGTGAACAAAGGCAATGTATTTTGGAAGTTGTATTTTATTTATCACACTTGATTTCTCCCTGTCCTCACAGCAATCATGTTTTGGTTTACGGTTTTTGTAACCGCAGGTATGTCAAGATCAGCCACTCAAAGACACATGTGCACACACACACACACCCTTAAACATACCCACATATTCCTTTACCAGTTCCACACACCCTTACACATGCATGCACATTTTGCAGACACAGACACCAGAATGCACATACACACCATTCAACTTCATATTTTAATTTGGGTGTGGAGCATGTAGTCAGAGTGCCCTGTGGGCTGACCATATCAGGTCGTGACATTTGCATTTGACAGGAATCACATCAGACAGGGTTAATACTGGGGACGATGGAGGGATAGAAAAAAGGGGGGAAAAATGGAAAAGCTTTCCCTCATTCCTCCTACATCCCCTTACCTCTTTCGTTCTCTCCTTCAATCCCATAGCTGAGGTGCTTAAATTAAAAAGGAAGAAATGCAATTTAAAGACATGGGGTAAACAATCACAAAACACTTGTTTCTGGAGGAGACACAATTTCCTGGTGCCTTGTCCAATTTCTTATTGCCTGGAGGGCTGCCGCATGCGTTTTAACACCTGGTTCTACACCGCTGATTAAAATTGTAATGTCGGTGTTGAATCAATCCATATGACATTTTGGAAATACACAAGTATCAGGACATTTTATATATACAGCATTTTTTTTTTTCAAATTGTTTTCATTTGGAAACAGAAAGGTGCAAGGTGGTGACTTGCACTGGGTGTCACTACCATGCCTTCCAACTGTTTGAAGGGGAAAAAAAGTTTCAATACCCTAAACAAGTATAAATATGTCACTATCATTGTTGTACATAGCATTACGCTAAAGCCACATGTATAGTATGCTATAAAACCTAAAATGGCACAATTATCAATTGATGTATGTGTTTTTGCAGAGAAGAATTTGGTGTATCTGAATGAAAGTTAGAAACTCAAGTGCCTATGATTGCTGCCAATGCCTTTAAATTTGGATGCAAACCTGAAAGAGCTTCATGCACTTGGCCAAACCAGCTAGACCAAAACTGTCTTGCTGAAACACACAAGACAGGCGGCATAGACAGAAAATTGGAGAAAGACATGCACCAGATCAGTGATAAGATAATTCAAGGTTAAAAATACAAAAGAGAATGACAGTTTTAGAGCAGAAATGAATGGATGAAAGGGAAAGGGAGGAAAGGGAATGTGAACAAGACAGAGAAAGTCCAGATTTTTGTACCACTATTATACCAGTATACCCCCTTAGGCCAAACATCTGAGGCAGAATGACAGACGGACCGTTGTTTGCTTCACACCACAGTAATGTTTTACCAGCCCCTGCGCCCATGTCAATCAATGGCCGGCATGTTCCAAAACATATTCAACACACAACGCGAACACTTTGGCTTGAGGAAATGGATTGTGCGCAAGATTGGCAGGGGACTCTCTGGATGTGTCAATCACCAAAGGCCCTTTGTTTTACCCCTGTCCCAAGCCTCGAAAACAAAGACCTTTCCTTTTTGTTTCATTTGTTTTTGTATGCGATATAAACACATACATTTCTGTTTTACATTTGGCTCCAAGAGAAAATGCTTTTTTTTTCAGATAAAAAAGCTTCAACAAAAGTATAATGCAGTACATTTATCTCAGAGGAGGGATTTTGTAGACAACCAACAGGTAAAAGTGGAATTCACAATACTCATCTCTGTGCAGCATGCTTTTGTGAAAGCATAATCTACACAGTTGATAATACACTGATGATGAGTGCAGGATTATGGGGGAAGAGGCGGGGAGGTATAGTCAGATTGTTAGCGTTTGAAACCACAATTTCACACAATGGTCATTTGAAATTTGAGAGAGCTGCCGGTCCTTTCTCTGGCATCAAATCTAAGCGGCTTCTCTCTGTTTTTTTTTTTCTTTTTCTCATCTCTCTCCTCTCGTCTCTTGTCCTTTTTTTCCTGTCTGGCCTCTCCAGGTGCCGTGCTATCTCACAGCTAACACAGGAATTCATGAGCCATGTACATCCACGGTCCTTTGAAAGAGGAGGCCACTTTGCTGCTCATCTTGGAAAGCACCTTCCATCGTCCTCTGTGTTCCTCAGGGAGATGAAGGGGGCTCCTGCTAGAAGAGCGGGTTTTGTAACCAAAGCCACATGTTGGGCAGGACAGCCAGTTGTAAGACAAGAAAGATCTTTGTGGCGAACACAAGTGCTTGGCTGTCCTCTTGCATGCCTGTCTGTCAGCATTGCTTTGCCTGCTGGACACCTGTACAACTGTAATTTTACACAGGCAAAAACAAAGGCATGCTACACAGGGGTGCATGTAAAGAGGGATTATAGAGGCGTGTGTTTGTGTGTGTGACTTCTTTGTAAAGAATTCAGTGCTGCTGAGTGCCCTCTTCTGAAGGGTAATGTTTGGTTTGAAAATCATCCCCGTCTATCATAAAAAAAACAAAACGTTAGCCTCTCAGGAGGTGAGACTGATATAATGAACAAATGAATGTCAAATATTTTTTGACACTTATGTAAAATGCTACTGGGACATTTCAGAGATGGCCTTTGACCTTCAGACGAATGTTAATCTATGGCCGGTGTGAACTCTAGGGAGGAATTAAATGACTGACTGGTCGGGTAAGGAGGTGAAATTCTTTGAGAGATTTTCAATAATACTTTTGGTCTTCACTATCAGTGGCGTTTCTTCCAGTTTCTTGAAAAAGAAAGGAAGACAGAAAAAGAGAAAGTGTTGAATAAACAGAGGAGGGACAATAAATAGAGACACAAGCCTGCTTGGGAATGAATGAGGAGGTCATAGCTTTGGAATGTGACTCAATGATAGAGAGCAGGAAGAGGAAACAGATAAACTCTAGTACGATACCCTTGTGCGCACACACACACAATACAGATACACATAACCCTGTCATGCTATCGTCGAGGGCTGAGTGTTAGTTGACAGAAACCACTGATCTGCCTTAGTGCTAAAACCACGATGAGGCACTTGGACATCGGTGACCTGTGTCTATATATTTGTGTGTATGACAGTGAGACAAAACAGGTGCTGCAGCCTGTAATCGGTGATATAAGTTCTTTCATCTTATCAGTGATTTCTATTCTGTTCTGTAACACATAATGTTCACCAGACTATCATGATACTCTGGTTAGATCTTTGAACAAGCGTCACTCTGGTTTCCGAAGTATACAACAACACTGCCAACATCATAGTGTGGCAGGTGTTATGCTTCATAATTTAGTAGGAATAATCCATTATGTATATGATTTGGCTTAAATGCATCTCACTAAAAGGCACACCCATCACTTCAGCACTCTACATCTCTTGTTATATGTGAGTTACTTTGAGATGAAGACCATAAAATATACTTTGCTTTGAGATTTGTCGTTCTAATATGCCCTGTATTTGGTTTATGTTTGCCAAATATAGAGAGAAGTTTAAGGTGTTGAAGAAGGAAAATATGAAAAGAAAAAAATCTTATGTAGTCATGTCATTTCCAGTTAGTGACTATGAAGTGAATTCTTTCCCCTCTGTCTTTAATTCCTGTCTCTGTCAATGGCTTCACTGTCAGAGTAGTATATGTACATCTCCACTTCACATTCAAAAGCAGCAACACAAACACCGTAATCAGCCTATCAAAAGAAAGCTAAATTATATGGTACATTAGACGACCATTATATCAATTGTATCAACAGGCAAATGTCAGTTAGACAAGGCTGGACATAGAGTGAAAGAAAGACGGAAGATTATTTCTTTTCTTGACAGGCAGATTGAAAAGATGTAGCCAAAAACAAAATTACCCCCCTTTGATAGGAACAAGTGGTCAGGGAATGGAAGAAGTGTGGGGGAGTGAGAAGATGAATTTGCAGTTGGATGGTGAAAGGCTGATGTCACATTTCTTGTGTCAAATGTTCCTGGTAAGTTTTTCTGGGGGGGAAATGTCCCTCCATGTCTCCACATCTGTCAACATAGCAACAAATGTGCTTTTTTTTCCTTCTTTCTCTGTCTCTTTGACTTTCTTGTCATCATTTCCTCTTCTGTAAGGCAGGAACTGTTTAGTCTAATTGACCATATATGGTGATGACAAAGGTATCAAAGCAATGGGATTTTGTGCTCTCTTTTTCTGTTTGACTCCTCTGTCTTTTTCGCCCCGGTCATTTCCTCATCTTCTCCAGGGCACCTGGTCAAAATCTCTATGGCAGTGGTGAAAACCTTGAGGCTAGAGATTGCGATTGTAGTGTAGCCTGTTCTAATCCTCAGACCTGGGAAAATATGGCTATAGAATGTGAACCACTAAGAAACTCTGCTACTGTACTTGTTACTGGCATAGCGCCCATGAGCAAAGCAAACAACCACTAATTAACCCAGCAAGCTTATCAACAGTTTTAGGGTCTACTGTCTGGTACCAGCTGAGAAATGAATCTGTTTTAATGTAAATATAAAGATGTTGGTGTTGCTTGAAAAGAGTAAATGTGCTGAGCCAGTTTTCTTGAAATACACACATAGAACAATATGTGTCATTAAAGGGGATACCACCTGTCTTCCTTTGTGAAATCCATTCAACAGCACTGACCTACATCACAAAATGCAGTGATTGGCTATCATTTAAAATATTTATTTAATGATGAAATAATTGATGTCATTTTTAGTTGATTTCATGTGCTATCTAAAAATGGCATATGGAGTTACCTTGCTTAATGATGCTTGGATGTACACTTAAGGTACAACAGTATTAGTGAGGTCTTTTAAGATATTTTTACTAGCTTACTATATAGTATATAAAATATATTTATTAAAATGTGTGACATATGTAAAACTATACATATAAAATACAGCAGTACATCTGTATGCAACAAGGCATTTTGCACTATGTATGGTTCAAATTTCTATTGGAATATGGGATATAGAAAACACACACACAAATCAGTTATAAATTTGTACCTATGTGGCATTATGATCTTTTTTTATTCATGATGATGGATACGTAAAAACACTCACATTGCATCTTTGATTTAAGTGTAATGCATACTTGGCACAGTACAGTGCTAATGTTCATAAAAAAACAATATAACAATGTAATATAACATAATATAACATATATATATATTTTAAAATATGTATTTATTAATAGGTATCTATATGTACAGTATGTGTTGTCAACTTCTACAAAGTGGGATCAATCCTTTTTTTTATTGCAGTACTTGCTGTGAGCAAATGGAGGAGCTCTAGTGATGTTGTTTTGACCACTTGGAAGACCACTGGGACGACCACAAGACAAACATTGAATCTGTATGTGAACATCTAAATCAATGCATGTGTGTATAAGTATGTGTGTGTATGTTTGTGTTTTACTACTATATCTACAATATGTGTGTATACCCCTGCACAAATATGTACATACACTGGTGCACATGATTTTGTTTTTGTGTGCCTCTGCATGAGGGCCAAGTGTGGTTTTATCTGTATATTCTTGCATGTCCGTGTACAGTATGTTGCATTTTGTTTTAATCATAAATGTTAACAATTTTATTACAAACATGTCTCTTGACATTTAGAGCAAGAAAAGATGACCTAAAAGTAGCAACAACACATACATAGTCAGAAGCCGCAATTAACAGGGTTAAAAGACCATGGGAACTACTGATTTGTAAAAGTTTCTGTATTATGGGGGGGGGGGGGGGGGGGGGGGGTACACAAAAACTTTTGAAAGACTTTGAAGAAAACTAATAAGTATGTTTGAAATTGTGATTTGGTGCAGTGTGCAGAATTTGGTGGCATCTAGAAGAACAGACTTGGCAGAAATAGAATTTAATATTATTATATATGTCTCAAATAGTGCATAATCACCTGAAAATAAGAATTGCTTTCATTACCTTATATTTCATTGCCTCCATGGGAGAGGCCTTTTATGTCCAGTAGCCCAGAATGAACAAACCAAACACTGACTCTAGAGAGGACCTTTCACATTCTAAAACTATCAGTTAAGTTTGTCTAGTGTAAGTCTTTTATTTCAAGGTGTCTGGATGATAAAGAAGTTGAAGAAAATTAAAAATGGGGAACCAAAACATACAGAAGCCAAGGATTGGGATGTTGGAGAGACATTAAGCCTGCAAAACTTTCCTAACCTGTTCTAGGCTACACAGCACAATGTTAGATTTTTCACATTTCACTTGTACAACTCAGTAGAAATCTGGCGGCTTAGCCTTTTACATGAATTCAATGGAGTATCAGCTTTTATCAAACAGACTATTCTCTTTTTCATTTATTTTCTATCTCAGAATTGACTGAAAAGAGCAATATAAGCACATGAGCTTAAATATTGTATATAATAGCGTTAGAAGTTTAAGAATTTTGTGAAATGGGCAGCTCAACTAATGTGCACCATGCATTAAGAGAAATGCATTGTCTGCCATAAAATGATTACATGAGGGAGATAAAACTCAAAACAGATAGATGTTCAACTTTACAGATGTTGTACATTACAGGTGAAAGTAAATATGTGAAGGTCAGTATTTTGACAGAGGGAGACACGTTCAAAAACTTTGAGAAAAAAACTATTCTTCTAAAACCTCTCATCCATTTTGTAAAGGAAAATTTAAAAAAAAAAATGGGAGAAGAGTAAATACAATTTTCCACTGTGGCTGCATACAATTACATTCACTGATTATCAACCACAAACATTCTTTCTTTACATCTAAAACCCAGCTGCTGTACAGCCCTTACATGGTGTTAAAACTGTCCCAGCACTATTCTTGACATTAGTCTTGCAGCAAAGAAAACAATGGCCCTACACGCTCCTATCAAACTCTTACTTAAATCCCCCCTTTTACCCTGCTTTCATTCTGTGTCATTCTGCCTTGTATCTGGCCAGGACTTACAAGTCTCCGGCTGTGACATAAGGGATTCCATGTTGTCCACTCCTAACAGATTACACAAGGACGCAAGACAAAAGGACAGCAACACAGCCTATGCATTTATTTGCCTTTATAAAGAGAGAGGGGCTTGGGAAGGAAGGGAGTAGAGAGGGTAATGGGAGAGGGAGAAAACGAGAGAGTAAGAGAGAAAAAGAGAGTAAAAAAAGAGAGAGAAATACATATATATCTTTATGGACTCAAGAACAGAAAGAAAAGAAAATACAAAAAGAAAAAAGGAGAGTAAGAGAGGAGAAAAAGGGAAGCATTTCTTTTTACTCTCTCCGGTTATCACTGGTCCAGGCCGGCATCTTTATTCTACCAGGAGAAAATGCTAATCATCAATCTCAGGCTGCATGCTACGTCTCTGTTTAATAGCTGATAGGGAGTCTCCACAGGCTGCTTTGCTTCTTTGTTTAAAATGACATATAATGGGACTGAGCCTTATCAGTGTCTCAATGCATTCTCTCTCACCCAGTCTCCCTCTTTCTTTCTCTCTCTCTCTCTGGGATTGTGGTCCAGTGTAAAGGAATAAGGAACAGCAAGCCACGATTGATTTTGAGCCAAGGATAACTTAATCCATCAATTTAACATGAAATGAATATGCAAAAGTGAGAGGGGACGGTGGTGGTAGGGGGTGACTTCAACAATGACAAAAGAGGAGGACAAATAAATGAAAAGGAAGAGAAAGTGGGGGAGAGGTAGAGAGAGAGAGAGAGAGACATAACGGATGAGGATGGGTTTGGTATTATTAGTTACTAACTCCAAAAAACATAGTCTCATCTTCAAGGCAAATCCATCACTGGATGCTTGTTATCACCATATTTCAAAATGACAGATAAGATGTACTGGTACAAAACTCACAATCACAATTCATTGTTGCACACATAAATAAATCTACTAATGAAAATACATCACTGTTGTAGCAGGTATATCATTTAAAATGAGTAAGAAGAACAGACCTTTAAGGGCAATACTCACAATGCCTTGTATGTAGGACAACTTCAGTACCAGGTCCACGTCTGCTGGAAGATATGTTGGGGAAATATTATATTTGTTAAATGTTGAAAAAAACATTGTTGACCTGAAGCTCGAAATAGGATGTGTTTATTTTTTTTGGTGTCACAACCTTTCCCTTACCTTAACTTAACGTTAAAGTTAATCTGTGGAGTGTCTGACCAGTAGTAATACTATGGAGCAATGTTTTTTACATGTGGGTACCTGTTTTGTTTGTTCAGTTGTACAAGGATGCATATGCATTGGTGACACATTCTTGCTAATGGTTTCATTATTCTACCACTCTACAGGTGGTGGTGATGCATCAAGAAATGCCACTTAAGACAAGGAAGGAGAAGCTAGTAAACATGGATGTAAACAATGCAGGATTAAAACTTAAGAAAAATCGGCTTTGCAAATGTTTTATGAGGAAGGAAATGCATTCAGTGTGTTTGTTAGACCTCAAGGATAAACACAGTGGGTTTTAATGAGTGACACTGGATGTAAGCCAACTTTTATTTAGAAGAAAACTCCACAGGGAACATTTAAGGTCAACCTAACTCTTACAACACATGGGATTCAGGAGTGAATGGTGTTTTTCTTTAAGTTCCTCCAAAACAAATTTGCTTTGACAAAGCCAATTAGGTTCCTCTCTCCAACATTCTGCTTGATAATCATTTTTTAAAATATAATTTTCTTGTAAAAACAATGATGACAAACAGAAAGCAGAGAGGACATGGTTAAAGACAAATTAAATTAAAAGGAACATTAAAACAAAGTTATTTAATGATGTCAACATATCTAGCTTGCAGTCTTGAGATCACAAAATAATTTGTGACCATGAGAAAACAGCTTGTCTCATTATTTTTTGACCTTGACATAAGCTGTTAAGCCTCTCTTTTTCTTTTTTTTTTCAAACATGCACTCTGCAAGATTCTTGCTTTTGGAGATTTTGTGACAGCTTTGATCGTAAATGGCCTTTTGTATAACATTTCCCAGTTGTCTCACAGTTGTGTCCCTAGTCTCTTTCAACTCACTCCAACCCCACCAGCATGGATTCTTGAACGCTTACGTGCTAAAAATATAGTTTGTGTAGGAGGTACTTAACTGTCAAGTTCTTGTATAAAAGTTAACATTTGTTACTATTTCCTTATTTGTGAAATGTTTCACTCCCTGTTTTTTGTTTGTTTGTTTTTTCTGTGAAAGACTACCCTAACTCGAGGTCAAAGACTAACAGTTGTTGCTTTGTGGTACAGAAAAGTACAAAAAAGTATTTACATAAAAGTAAGTTTACATAAAAGTAAGTTGCAGCTACAGTGAGGAGGATGGAGAAGAAAGTGCTACCTCTGCACAGCTGTTTAATAGCACCCACTGTGTTTGAATAATTAGAAAGTAGTTTAACAACTGAACACATATAGACTTCAAAGAAGAAGACAGACCTTGATATGTCTGGTATTAAATTGACAGGTTAGAGAAGTGATTACATAATTTTTATTGATGGGGGCTGTCTGATTATCCATTAAAGTCATGCTGAGATACCACTGCAGTATATTGATGATGCTTTGATGTACCTGCATACTGTATGTGTGTGACAGAGAGATGGACTCACATTCAGCCTGGAGAAAGTTTCAAACAATTTGTGGGAATAATACATATGTTTCTTCATACAATTACAAATAAAGAGATAATTTCATGTGAATTCCCGAAATATCTGGATTATCTATTATTATTCATAATCTATAAACCTGTAAACATGTATGACTGGCTATTGCCACAGTGATTATCACCATCAAAAAGTCCTACATTATATTGTTTGCTTGCTGCAATACTATGACACTGCTATATTGTGCATGTTTATAATATTGCCCCCTCTCCCCCGAATCTGATCATTTTATTACACATTTTATTTTTGCGAGACTTAAAAAACCTACTGCCATTCTACTCCAAACTGTCCTGAAATAGTCAATGGACATTGGAATACAGAGTTGTTGCCTTTGTACTTTTATTGAATCTGCTGTATCTGTGTTTGTTTTCGCTGCCCTGAGAGCAACCTCATTCTTGTGAGCCCTCTCTCAGGGTCGTTTCTCTTTATTGATGTTTTGCCTCTCTTTTCATTCAATTCACCGGCAGGCTGTTTTTAACTTCTCAAACTATGTTTTTCTTATTATCACAAATGAAATGCCTTTTTTCCCTCCAGAATATTTCAAGAAATTCCACTTTAATAGGCTACCCGTAATACTTTGGTGCTGTTTAAAAAAAAAAAAAAAAAGTTTGCAAACTAGAGTTATGGCACTGCCTAAGTAATGACTTTAAATCAAAATCAAATAATCTAGCAAGATATTTCCATTTCATCACCGTCATGCACTTACAGGTTGGCACTGTTTATGGTGGTTTCGGGTCAGCTGCTTGTCTGTCACATGATCAGGAAGGAAGAAAAACATTAACATTGAACATAGGCCTGGAGCAGATGAAAGCTCTTGGCCTGACTGTCAGTGCTCTGAGGTGATGAGAGATGTCATTACTTATTCATGAGTCCTAAATGCAGAGCAGAGGAGATGGGCATGGCTGACCCTGAATCATGGGGGTGGGTTATGTGTGTGTGGTGGGGGATATTAGATGAAAGCAGTGTGATTCAATCAGACTCAGTGCGCCAGCTGTGATGTTGACTTTATCCACAGGGCCATCTAAGATAAACAAAGAGCATATGCAATCATTATTTATAAAACATGCTCTTTCGTCATGCCCAAATACTCCAAGTATTTGACAGAGAGGGAAGGGGTTAAGCAAGGGGCATTTGGAGTGTGAGTTTTCTTTGGGGTTCTTTAAGGATATATTCCATTTTAATTAGTTCTCTTGACACACTACTAGTATACATAGTGTAAAAAACTGTACCTTTACGTTACTGGCAGCTTTTAATCTTTTAGGCCATTAACAAATCACAAATGCTTTACAGACACAACTGCTGGCTGTTTTCCAAAACACACCAAAAGATTTTAGACTAATTGGATGTCATTGGCCCAGCATTACTGGGATCAGACAGGCCATGATCTCAATATGATGTGTAATTGTAAATATCAATGAAAGAACACTGTGTTACCTGATGATCAGTTGTTCATGTTTACCTCATTTTCAGCACCCGCTAGTGGCAAAATGTTATATTTTCTCTCATCATTTTCAAGTGACAGCATCACATGATGTCTACAGGAAGTAGGTGTTCAAAATCACACAGGCTGAATGGAAAGGTTGGTGCTAGATTGGATCAGCCGGAGGGATGATTTGCGAAGATTCTCGCCAGATTTTCCCCTAACCGTAACCCTAATCTCCAGAGAGTTCATCCCTCTGGTTTATCCAACCTAGCATTTACTGAATCCAAATGTTCACCCTCTGGACTTGTGGACTTAGCCCTTGCAGACTGCAGTCATACGTACCGTGACGTGTTCACAGTCATCACTTAAAATCTGCAAGGGCACCAGGCCACAAGGGGATAAAAGACCTCAAGTGTTTCCATTGAGATGAGTTGAAATTCCTGACCCTGTTACTCATTTCAAAGTGCACTGAATGGTTCTTTGTGGCTTTGATATGTTCAGGTCTCCTTCTTTACACAGTTCAGTGATATTTTCCCTTTACACAAACTGCTAAACACTGCTGATATATTAACATTAAATCCTCAACCTTCACATTGTAACATCTAGTTTATCAGATTATAATAAAGAAATCCATGTTGTTTGACCTATAGGCCTGTGAATGTGCTGTGTACAATATCTACCTCACTACATCAATTAATTTATACAACAAAAATGAAATAAGCAAATGTCATCATCAAAAGTAAATTTAACATATTGTGATAACTATTGTTTTTATAATATTTGTATTATTATTTTGTTTTACATCATCACATATTGTTATGGATTATGGGTAAATTTCTGAGCAAAGTCTGTTGAAGTCTGCACCCCAAGCGGACTCTCTGGAAGTCCGTAGAAAATCTGCTTGAGGCTCCTTGTGGACTTGTGGATTTGGACAGCAATGAACACTCACAGACTTCCTGGAAATACGCCTGCAAAGTCTACGATTCTACAAGTGTGGTGAAGTCTGGACATTTGGATTCCACTACAGACTGCCATTCAGGCCAAGAGGATCCAACTGCGGGCCTCACATACTGGGACACTAGGTTGGTTAGCCAATGGGAAGAGAGTTGGGTACTCAGGCATGATGTGTGTCACATCCTTTTCTGCCACATAAAAGCAAATAGGCCTACATTCTCAATTAATTTAACTTGTTTTCACTCAGAATGAGAAGGTAGGCTACTGTAATATTCCATGAAATAAGAATTCAAGTAAGCCACACAAAGCATTCAATCAAGTATCATGAGCAAATATTACTTTATATTTGCCTAGTAACAGAAAAATCATTAGGAAGCCATTTTTTCTTTTCAATTACCCTTTCCTATGCATGGATCAAAGACTATCCATCTGTGAAGTTACTGAAGGTGTTTGTCTGACTGTCAAAGCACAGGGTTTGTCTGGAGAACAGCACACCCATCATGTAATTGTGATATTGTAACAGACATGTTTTTGCTTCCTGAATCACTTATGAAGCAAAAACAGTTGCAAGTAATAATAATGATAATATTTCCTCATAGGGGCTGTCAAGAAATCTCAAACATAAAAAAAAATAGCCATGTGACAAAAATCACATTTTCACAACCAATATTGTCACACCTGGAAGGCAAACAGCATTGACAAACAATAAAAATGTTACTTTGGCCAAAACATGAAGGTGTTGAAATGTTACAAAGTTCGGGTCTTTCTAAGTTGATTTTCATAGCACACTGAAATTAATTCAGCTCAATGGCTAACAAAGGAAACAGTCTATAAATTGAACATAGTGGCAAAGGTAATGTAGAGGAAACGCATAAAACATGCAGATCCAATGGTATGATTCTTTTAGTAAGATTTAAAATAACTTACAATAGGATCTACTCAAATAAAAAAAATATTTTTACTCATTTCTATGTATTAGATCTAGCTGAAACATTACATTCATACACTAACTGTCTGATAATGAAAGTGACTAAATATAGAACCATTTTATGAATGGGCATAACATTTTTGGTAAAAAAAAAAAAAATGGTATGATGTGATTTAAGAGTTTAAACGCACAATATGTAATTTCAGCCGCTAGGGGTCTCTCTATCAAAACAATAACAACAGAGGGAGTGTGATGACGGTGTGAAGTAGCAAGGTATCATGGGAGTTGTTGTCTTCGGTGTTCAATAATCAGCTTCATGCAGACAGGATAACTCCGGTGTTCATGGTTCAGGATGTTTATACCGGCAGCCGAATTACTCGCAGAGGTCTCCTCCTCTCCAGAACAAACGGACCCGGCGATTACAGGTAAAAACACTGAATAAAGCCGTTTCATCTAAAAGATCGGTGTTTCTCCGACGATGTACGGCGACCCGCGGACGTCAGATACAGGCTGTTAGCTGAGCTGCTGCTAACACTTGTTTATCAATCTTATAACTTTACATCCAGACGTTCGTTCGGTTCTCACAGGAGCCGAATTATCCGCAGAAGTCTCCTCTTCTCCAAAGTCAAATGTACACGCAGATTAAAATCATTAAAATATTGATTAAAACTGTTTTACCTAAAAATTCAGTGTTTCTCCTACAAAGTTTGGTGATGGACGGACGTCAGATACAGGCTGTGAGCTGAGCTCACGGGAGCCGAATTATCCGCAGAGGTCTCCACTTCTCCAAAAACAAAAAGTACACGCAGTTTAAAATCGTTAAAATATGAATTAAAGCTGTTTTACCTTAAAAATCAGCGTTTCTCCGACGATGTTTATTGACCACTGGACGGCTGTTAGCTGAGCTGCTGCTAACACTTGTTCATTAATCTTAATAACTTTACATCCAGAAGTTCATAAGGTTTCTCCCGGGACCCGAATTACCGCGGAGGTCTCCACTTCTCCAAAAATTGTTAAAAAAAAAGATATTTAAAGCTGTTTCACCCAAAAAAATCAATATTTCTCTGGCTATGTTTGGCGATCACAGACTTCTTGGAAGGGCTGTTAGCCGAGCTGCTACTAACGTTTGCCCAGTTGATTTCTTGATAAGTCCAGAGACTAAAATCCTTCTTCCGGCTAAAAGATATAGTTAAAAACCACCTAAGTTTATCATGAAAATGTTGCTTAAAAGTGAATAAAAGTCCATTTATAAGAGTTTGTGGAACACACACAATGCTGATGAATTATCTTGTAGTGTGTAAGTTACTCTTTGGTAGACACCATTGCAGCGGACAAACACAGCGCAGACTCGCAACTTGTGCTAACTTGTGCTAACATTAGTTTACTCTGTGTTGACGTATGACGCTATTGACATGCCACTAAATGAAACGGTCCGTTACATTTATTAAATTACATATTTCTCTGGGTTTGAAAATTGTTGGAAGCAATAGGGATAATGTAAGTACACAACTCAACAACATATATAACATAGGTCTAGTTGTTTTTAGACATTTTACTGCAGAATAATTACATATTATACCTTTAACTTAAAGCTAATCTTCATCATGAGTAACATGAGTAGAGAACATATTCTGCTGCCGTGTAAAAGGAAAACTTTACTGCTTCTAAATACTACATATAAACAGTCTAATCACTTGGAGTGGAGTGAATATAATTTCCCATTTTCTTTACTCAGTGAACAAAAGGAGACACCTGTTCATGTTTTCTCTTGACACTTTGTTTGAACTCTCCACTGCTCCTCCCTCTGCTGCTGAGTTGAGTTACACTGGAATGCTTTGGATGGGACATTTTGAGTGAACAGCATCTTTTATAATCCATATCCAGTTATCCAGTGACTCAATTTCCTGCTGAATACATCTCTTGTGTGATCAGAGCTCTGTACACAGCTGAGGGTGCTACTGTTTCAAAGCAGATGGAAATGATCTGTCATCATAGGGGGGAGATGAAGGTAATGAATGGGTATTATGACTTGTATCTGAAAGCTTAGGGACATCATACACACTTCACACATGTGCACACACATTTTGTGTGTTTAATTGTGATACCTGAATAAGAACAACTCAAGCCAGCCAGTTGAATTGGTTTATTTATTGTTATTACAAATAAAATTGTCAAAGTAAATTCTGCATAATTTCGTTTAAAAAATCATTCAGTCTGTTACTGCTGTGCCCAGCACTTGCAAGTCCAGTGAGCAGTTTGCCTGATTTGATACAACTGCCCATGGATAAAAAAAAAATGTAAACTTGGTTCCAGGCTTGTAGCTAGACAGATGATACCAGGTAAAAAGCAATGTTGCCTCATGTTCCCAACCCGATTTACAAACTCTGGGCTCTGCTCTCTATCTACCACACTCCTGAGCAAACAGGGCAAAGAGGTTACACTACAGGAAATGAACTCAATATCACGTAACTATTCCTTTTTGATAGAGGCAGGTGTAAAATATGCATGGCTGGAGTCCATGGGACAACCCCACCATGCTATTATTGACTATTCATTTTTCCCTGCTTGTCATTGATGTATGTGGGCAAAGGAATAAGTAATGCATATGTAACCTATAGCATATACACTCCTTTTTAAATAAACATTGGCCAAGAAGTAAAAGGCTGCCCCAGTGATTTTTCCACAGTCCTTATCTGCATTTGCAGGTTGCCCAGATCCATCAATGTTTATGAAGCCAGGGCCAGTGTAATTCTAGCACATTTATCCAGCTGGAACACACACACGCATGTAGACATACACATGGAAACATGCAGGCACAAGCACATGCACCTAGTGGGACTTTTTCATTATGCCATGAATATCACCTGCATGGCCAGTATTATTTATTTATTTATTTATTATTTTATTTTTTTACTTTTCTTAATATCCAGCCTAGACAAAAATCTTGAATTATTTTTAGAGGAAAAATTCCTAAATATTTTATAATAGATAAGGGAAAGATATGGCCGAGGGAGGCTCCTGGCTGGGCGTCACTGGAAGATAACTAGGTTTTATTAATGACCTGACAGTGGAACAGGCTGAAGTAATTAGGCTCTTCCCTCTCTCCTTCTCTTCTGTCTTCCCTCCTTTTTCCCGACTCGATAGATGGGCGAGCAAATTTTAGTGATAGTTTGATAACCACAGGGACACCAGCATGCAGCGGACAACAGAGCAGAATGAATGAGTGCACGAAAAAAGAGGGATGCCATTGATGTTATCGAAGTTCATTCGATTTGCTGGAGAGAAAGCAAGGTGCCTATCGTTTACATTCACCTGTGAATGGTTAATTGTCCAGCACATGCATATGTGCGAGTCATTAATAACATTTGACTAATGGTTTAATTCTCTGTCCCTCTTTCTCTTTCCCAGTGCTAGTCTCTCTCTCCCCCTTTCTTCATTTCTCTGCTATAAAATAGATGACACAACATTACTGATATTTTTATATGGTTATGTATTTGCTTCAGCTGGTGAGAGTATCACTTTCAGAGCAACCTAATGGATTTCAGTTCTCAGTTCACTCAATCAAACCATATAATTTTCTGTATGTATATTTGTAAAAGGAAAAAAAAAGAAAGACGATTAACTCAAAATGTAGTGCAAATCTTTCTCTACATTAACAGCCAGTGTAGTTAACCCACTTAAAGGTGACCTGGAGACACATGCTGAATGCATTTCCTTACTCATAAAATGTTTGAAAAGGCTTTTTTTGTTTTGTTTGCATTTTTAATTCTGCATTGTTTACATCCATGTTTACTAGCTAGCATTCTTCTTTCCTGCTTTTCTGGTTCATTACCACCACTTGTAGATAAGTGAAATAATATGACATCGTAGGTCAAAAAACTCAACAGCGTATTTTAGGGATAGGGATATTTATAGTCCAACTTTCATCAATTTAATAAGTCAATATGATAAAATAACAATATTTTTGAATCAGTTTTGGGGATGATCCCCTCTTATAATTTAAATTTCCAAATATTTTTTAATGTGAGGCCAAAGTCATCTTTTTGAAAGCAAACAGTAGACAAGAGTGAAATCAAGCTATACTACAAGTGGAGTTGTTACTTGTTGCCATTGTGAGAAACAATATACTTAATACCACTTGCTCCTTCATTTTCCTCTTTAAAATAAAAAAAAAATCAACAAATTGCAGAAGAACCCAACTTTTTGTCATACAGAAACTGTTTAAATCAACTGACGCAAAACACTCATGCCTGCCATTATGTCTGAAATTGATTTTTTACTAATGTAAAATATACATTTTTATACTAGTAACAATGTAAAATTGATGGCCTCTTTCTGAGCTGTTCATGATGACAGCTGCCTGTGACAAAATCATTGGGCACGGAAAATCTTTTGAAACATGTGGTATACAATGTGATAGATTGAACTGCTGCAGTTGCAGAATACATTTTCAGCTGAATTAATAAAAATAGCATATGATAAAAATCACCATACATAAAATATGTCATACAATTATCTCTTCAGGACACACCGCTCATGTGGGGCGACTCTCCCTTTTAAAGCCCCATTTTTCTTTTGATCCATTAGTGGAAACATCTGCAGTATCTGTCTATCTCTCAGAGCAGCTGTAGGACGGAGAAGGAAGAGCCTGAGATACATTAACACAGCCAGTTGTCCTGTTAAGTGTTTAAATGTGATGCTATCCATCCCCTGGGTACTCAGCCAGACCCTCAGACTGTATGTGTGTGAGAGAAAGAGTGCACGGCTGTATGTCCCTCTGTGCTGATGATGTAGTGGTTGTGTGACCCGATACTGACCCTGACAGTGTTTCTGAATATGTATATGTGCATGTGCATTTGTGTATGGTCTCACTTCATGTGCATGAGTGCATGGATTTGTGTGTGTGTGTGTGTGTGTGTGTGTGTGTGTGTGTCAGACAAGGCAATCAGGCAGCCAGACCAAGCAGCAGAGAGTCACTCCAGATAGATCTAATGTCTACCTATCACAAAGGAGAGGATAAGGAGATTATCTCTAAATCAAAGGTTGCCAGTGCTATCTGAACTGGTACTTCTCAGTGGGGATGGACAGGTACTCTCTCTTTCTGCCTTTCTCTGTCTTTTTGTCTCTCCTCCAACTGTTGCTTGCTTTCTTTCACTCTATCTCTTCCTCACTGAATCAATTTGTCTGTCTGCCCAGCTCCAGCCTGTTTGTCTTTTTACTTCCTCTTCTCACATCACTGCTTTGATATCTCTCTCTTTCTCATTCGGTTTTGAATATCTTCAACACTAATCTCCTCTGCACACCTGAAGTCTTTGGACTGAGCTCCAGTTCAGTTGAGTTGTCTCACCCTGACAAGACTGTATCCTCTCTCTTTATTTATGTGTCAAGTTCAAGCTAGTTTCAGCTTGGAGTTGGTGAAAAGTTGTGATTATTATACCAAACTAAATTCTGTTGGTGATCATTTCTTTACAGCTTGGAGTCTTGCAGTTGCTGTTAAAAAAAACAAAACTCATTCACACTGAGAAATATTCTTTCAATCCCACTAGAGACCCATAGTGGAAGAGCAAAAAAGCTACTGTTAGAGAAAACTGTCCAATCTCCCCAGGAACAACGGCAGCAAGACGATTCTTAAGGATACAATTCATGTTTAATTCCAGCAATCAGGGCTCATTCAGAAAGTAGTGTGAATGGATCATACAAAACAGTGCAAAGCAAGAGTAGTGAATGGATGTACAGTACATGCTTTTAGTTGTTTGTTCAAAAAGGATACAACCCCAGTTGTGGATGTCATTTAGCTCTGTGGTAATGCACTTATTATGTGTTGCTTTGACAAAACGAATGTAATTTAATGTAGGATGGGGGTCAGTAAACTGCTGGTGAGGTGCTCTGGATGTATACAGTCAGTACATATGTATGTATTTATTTGTGCAATTTATGTTCTTATAATTAAATAACTGTGTTATAGTTTGTGTTCTGTACATCCATATAATCAAGCCAAATTGATTTTTTGTTTGTGTGTGTGTGTGTGTGTGTGCGCGCATGTGTGTTGTATGCATAAAATCCATGATGCCATAATTGCCTCAATTTGCACTCTTATGTTTGTAACAAGACAGACTAGATGTTCTTCACCCAGTATGATGAACCCGTGATTTAAGATGTAGTACAGCAGTTAAGCTCGAGTGTGTGTGTTAGACAGACAAGATGTTCTACAGCCTTTACAATGACAGAACTGCGGTCGGAGATGCACAACTAGTGTGTGTGTGTGTGTGTGTGTGTGTGTTCCTGAGTGTGATGGATAAGTCCTGGGTTGACATGATGTCCAACAGGAATGTAGTACAAGCTCCAAGAAACCATGTTGCTTCTGGTCTACATGCTCTGTGCATTTGCTCAGCTATAACTAGGTTTCCTCTTGTGGTATGCAACCAGCACTCTTCATCTCCAGGCAGTTTCTTTCCATCTTGGCATCCTTCTTTCCTTCTTTCAGTCTTTATTTGACCCTTTTCTTTGTGATATTTCGTTTGTTAAGTTTTAGTGTTTAACTTTTGTCTTGCTTTCTGACAACATGTCATCTTAAATATTAGTATCTTCAATGATATCATACCGTCAATACAATAACCATGTTTTCGCATAGTTTTAATGGAGTTTCTATGTATTTATTTGTGATTTTTATGTGTGTGTGAATGTGTTTGGTGTAATTAGGGCAGAAATGTTGCTGGATGAAATATCCTTTCCTTGTTCTGACCTGACACAGCTGCCTGCCATTGCAACTCAAATCCCCACAGAAAAGCTTGGTCTCTCCTTCTCCTCAATTTACTTTGTCTACAAAGGCTGGAAAGTCCCTGCAGAGCATCACTACAATGCTCACAAACACACACACACACACACACACACAGGGCCATTATAAAATGCCAATTTATATTTCATATGTTCCTGTTTGAATCTGTTTGGGCCACACAGTTACAAATGGAGGCGACGTGGTTAAAGTATTTATGCTATGCAACCCAACAGTCTATCTATTAGTAATATGGGGGAGTGAAGAGAAACATATTCTTCGTCTTATATTCCATTTGTTGTCAGGATGGATTCACTCATTCAGCAAGATACCATACGGGGATAACAAGGGGATCATGAGGGGCAGAAAGGGGTGTGTGTGTCTCTCTCCACGTGTGTCTGTGTGTGCATTCACTTGTGTTTTACAGGGAGGATTTGTGTCTGTGTGTGAGTGTTGGTTGGGTGGAGGTAGAGCTTTATCTTCAATTTTATGTCCACCTATCTATTATCTAGAGATGGAATGTAGCAGCAATTAGCTAAATAGGGTACACTGAATCATATATTATTTACATATGTTTATATATGCTCACCATTATTTATATATGGTTTGTTATTCATTGTTCTTGTACAAAAACAGCAGTTGAACTTGTGTGACTGCTTTGCAGATCATTTAGAGCATAGCACACAGGTTAAACACCTGGAACCTGTGACACACACTGCAACGAGTTGCATTGTGCATTGTGGAAAAGTATGGCGCATAAAATATAATCCACATGAAAAAGGTATGGGAAGATGGCGTGGAGATGCTATTGAATTATTGCTTCTTTGGTGTTACAACAGGCCCAATAGAATAAAATGGCAGTAATTATAATAATAAAGTAGCCAATGTATTAAACACATGATGCACAAACAGTGAATCCCAGTTCTAGTGTAAAAGGACACACCGTTAACATGTGGTCAATAGTTCAAATAATGACTAAATTACCTTTCAGTCAACCTTAATAACAAAGCACTTTCAGGTGAGGTAATTAGCTCTCTGTACTTCTTGTAAAGATGCTGACTCACACTTGTACTGTAGATATTCCGGTAACATCTAAACTATTTGTTGAATCATTTTAGGAAACAGACAAACTAACATAACCACAGCAGTAGTAGTCAGGCTAACATCATGTAAACAAGGAGAACTGGATGCCGCATTAGACTAAATGACAGTTAAATCTAAGGCTTGCAGTGCTGGTAGTGATATGCCAAGTAGCAGACAGCAAAACAAAAGGAGAGATGTTTACAGTAGTGTGACACTGAGCCATGCCAGGGAGAAAGGTGAGAATTAATAGTTACAAATGAAACCCTGCTTGAGATGCATGTTTACCTCTGGTTAAATGCATATTAAATGACTGAGTGGAACTTCCAAATACAAGCAAATAAAATTTCAAAGCCACTCTGAGGTGCACAGGGGCATATTGTAATCACAACATGCTGGAACATAAGTTAAAAGTCTTTCAGAATTTATATAACATGGAAGTGACATTATTTTGCATGTAAGCAAAGAGGAGAATTTGCATGACATATGAATAACTTATAAGGGCACAACACAAGTTTTTAGTACTGTAGACACCAATCAAAATTAATTATTTCTATTGTTAATTTTTTATTGTCTCAACACATGACTGAGAAAATGCATTAGTCACTTAGCATCCATTTAATGTTTCATGGTAAGCTGCTTGGGAGAGAAAAAAAATAGTCACCAAAGAGAAAACAACAAAATGGGACCACAGAAGATGCAACTACCTACAGTTGTCACACAGAGGGAGAAGATTCCTTGTAACACATTGGCATTGGACTGCAAGAGTGTTTTATTTTTATTGTTGTTTTTTCTGAACTAAAATAGAAAATGCACAAATACCGCAAGGACACTCAATTTAAGATGCCAAAGTGGAGTTGTTTTGAAACTATCAAAGTCATCTTTTTTCAACACAATGTAGCCGTACATTGTTTGTTGTTACAGATTGGTATGCAGATCATTAACAGAAAACTATACCTTTCCAGGCCTCATAAATTACTTTTGAATGTCAATATTTGGCAAATTTACCTTTGGAAGCATGTGTTCTTCAAATAATTCAAATAATAATTCAAAATAATTTCAAAACAGTGCAGATTGTACTGTATGCCTCATCCCAGTAAAGTTTTCTCTCCTCCTGCTGCAGTATTAGGAGCTTTAAGGGCCTTAGAGTATATGGTTTAAAGCCCTTTTGATATCGCAAGTCCTTTCTTAATCTTGCCCACAATATTACCATGCTAACTATGTGTGACAGGTCCCATGCATATTAAAGACATTCGTTTTAGTGTCAAGCTATGATGATGATTTGTCTGAAAATATGCTCAATTAGCTATTAATCCTTTACCTCCGTGCAATTAACATTCTTTATGGACGAGGGGGAGAGGGGAACTTGATTATAACAGTTTGGTTCCAGAGGTACTGGAGGTTTTCAATCTGATCAATAATACAGGCCTTAATGAGGCGCAACCTGCCCCCAACTGAGAAGATTTCATCCAAAATTCATTCATTTCCTGTTTTATTAATCTGGAACCACAAGCTGAGATGTTCAAAGCTGCAGGAAGGCCAGAACCTGTGGTGCCGGGAAAGAGGGCAGATAAGTGAGAGGGAAAGAGACAGAGGAATTATGTATGCATGTTTGCCAACACTTCATCAGGAGCCCTTGACATCCCTATGTTCAAAGTTATCTGGAAAATCACTAAACTCTGAACAACTGTAGTCAACCTTTCAAGTGCGTTTGGATTGCAATGGTTGGCTTCTTTTGTCATTTTAACTATGTATTGTATCACAGAAGTGTAAAAACAATAGTCAGTTTGGATTTATTATACAGAAGAAAGGAAAGAACAGGGAAAAGGTTAGAGATGGTGACACGAGCATTTAGAATAAAAAAAAAAAGACAAAAATATTGTAACAGATATCATATAGAAGACCAAAGATATTAATTTTCAAGAGCTGAGAACAGAATGGTGCATGTGTTTGTCTGTATGTGTAATATATTCACTTCAAAATCTTGAATATTTTCCATTTCCTATTTTCTGATTCAAAAAGAATTCAGCTTATTCACAATGGAATAGCCAACAATTCATATACATTCATTCACTTAATTTTCTGCATTCAGATATGCGGAAAACAACCCACACACACACATGCACATGCTCACAGTTTTGATATATATTCCCATTCATTTATCGGGTGTGGGCGTGGGATGCCGCGAAGGTCATGGGGCGTCTTGTTTTTAAACTGACAGGGTTTTTTAAGGTACTTGTCAGTCTGGGACGACTGAGCAGAAAAGCTGCTATCCTGCATCCATACTGTGTGGAAGACGAAAGGAGGGAGGAGAACGGGGGGCGGTGGAAGGGAATGAGAAGCCAAGTGAAAGACTAGAGGGAAATGGAGATGAGATGATGGAGGGAAAGGGAATCAGGAGAAACATGGTGGGAGGGATGGAGGTAAAGGAGTGCTGAAATCAAGGTGAAACGAGCAAAAGATGCGTGGATGGGAGTAGAGATAGTGGAAAGTCAAACCTGGGGGTGGAAAGGAGGCTAATGTAGAAAGAGTTGTATATAAAATGATGCACGGAACACAGAAAGTTCTCTCAAAGGCTGATGATGTATTGCATTGATGCAAGTTTGCATGTCAAAGTCCAACTCTACACGAGTACTGTGCAAATGTAATTTGCCTGTGTGAAAGAATCAACTGATTATAGTAGCCAAAATTCCACTATGCTGGGGTGATTGAACCTATGGCAGCTTTTATTGGAAAATAGATGTTACCAAACATTTGAGGTGTGTCACTTACCAGACATGGTATTCAATTTTTTTTAACTAACCTGCATCCCTAGGACACTTTACAGGTTACACCTAATGCCAAAGTGGAAGTAGGAAATATGTCTGGATGTCAGGGGTGTGGATGGGTGTGTAGCATGTCTGGCTTTCATGCCAGAGACTGTAGTTTGCATCCCACACACCTGCAATTAATTAATTTGAATCAACTGAAGAATCACCTTTTAATCACTGTAACCACAGTCTTTCTCTAACCTTCACCATACTGTAAGTGCAAAAGTAGAGAATGTGAGAATTCTAAAAACATTGGTACTGGACATAGTCTGGGTTTGGCAGAACTGTCCAGTATCAGTGTTCTTGGGTTGTAAGAAACTGTGTTTCTGATAATTTATCAGTTCTAATTTGTATGGTATATTGGAAGAAAAGAGGGAATTAACTGAATAGTGAAGTTATTGTAGAAAGGAAGTGAATGATGACATAAAGGTTTAAAAAAAAAATGAAACATAATGTTGTATTATGTTTGTGCTATATGAACAAGATTTCTTTCCTTCATTCAAGTAAGCAAGAAGTGACAAAGCCAGCAATCAAGGTTTTCATCCAAAAAATTGACTATTTGTGTCAAGGATGAGGGTGTTCAGAAGACTTTTGAAAAATATGCTTGTACACTTAAAGTAGTCCAATATTGTCAATCTAGTCATTTGTATTTCATAAGGGTTAAGCCTACTGTGCTCTTTGAAAATATCTTTTTTTAAGTACATCCTTCTCCATGCTCCTGGACCTCCCATGGCTGCCCTTGCCTCCATTTGCATTCATTTTCATGATTGCTCCATGCCTGTCTCTCTCTCCCTGCCTGGCCTTCCTATTACCTGCCTGTCCACTCAGCTTTGCGTCAGTCTACAGACAGAATTCACCATATTCGCCTCCTTTTCAAAACCACAGGCATGGTTGAGGGGAGCTGTAGTCAAAACCGTTCAAGTGTGCTCGTTCACTTTTTTTAGGGGCTTGTCATTTCACAATTCTACCTTTTCCAACGCTGCTGTCGGATAGACGGGGATTAATAGGCATCACCTCACTGCTCTTCAGACCTGCTTTTTTCTTTGCCTTTGAAAATATTAATATAAATTCATTTTTCTGATGAATTTATGTATTTTAAAACATCTTTCTGGACCAAGAGCATGCCAATGACATTTAACTATCAAGGCAATGAAAGGTTTTTTCTAAGGTCTACACAGGTGAGATCTATGCACATTTCCTCAGTTTTTATTCACCTAAATCTTCTAAAACCAAGTGGCATTTAAAGGAGCAGTAGCTCTTCTAAGGACAATTCTTTTTTTTATTCCCAAATTATTTAAACGCAATTTATAGACTCAGACATTGACATACAGCCTTTTTTTTACCTCAACTATTCTCCAGTTACTAAAGTGTGTTAAAGCAGCTCAGTATCCATAGGAATTGCATCCACATTGATTTGAACACCTCATGATTTACATCCAATGCCAATATAGACTGTCAACTGACTGGATTTTAGGTCTTTAGGGAAATTAAGGGTTGTGGAGGGTGGTGGATTGGCATGTAGTGAGTCCACCTCTCATTACAGACCTTGAATTATTTTTATTAACCATAATCACAATCTTACCTCAACCAAGTGTTTTAGTCACCTAACCCTAATTATGCCTTCACCATAGTTAAATTGCCATAAACATGGTCTTTCCCTAATCTAAATGCACAAAAAAAGTTGGTATTGGATGTAATAACAACAAAAATGTGTAATTGAACGTAAGCCAGGGTTGTGCAGAATTGTCCAGTATGGATGTGATAGGGTTGGTTAAAGTACAAGGTACTAAGGTAATGAGGTAACTATATTTGACAGTTCAGAGTACATTGAGAGTGAAGAAATGCTCTGTGATGTGATTGTAATGAGTTGCCTCCTCGTCC
Organism: Euthynnus affinis; assembly: GCA_029490765.1. Taxonomy (NCBI): domain Eukaryota; kingdom Metazoa; phylum Chordata; class Actinopteri; order Scombriformes; family Scombridae; genus Euthynnus; species Euthynnus affinis. Next base: position 21,415,587 of record CM055847.1, read on the forward strand.
TTATTTCCATTCTCATAATGTGAAGTCAGGCAGCAATATTAAGATATTCATTTTAGTTTTCAGCACAGTGTGAGTTAGTTAGTTATTTTTCAACGATAGTGTTTGGAAAACCCATAGCTTTGCTTCTTCTGTCTTCAATAATTTTGACAATATAAGATCTTCTATGACATGAGGCAGTGGCACTCTCAGTTGTACCTTTACACTCATATTTTGAAAGTTTAAAATAAATATATTCTGTATGTCAGAATCAGAAATGACAGAGCAGTTTTTGGTTGTTTGTTGTTGACTGTGTTGTACTCCAAGGTCAGACTTCAATCAACCTGAACTAACTTCTGAAGCTCACAGAAAGTTAATGGCCCATTCTCTGTGATGCAGGAAGACTGCAGACTCTGATATAAATGAGTGCATGTGTGCAAGCATGGATATACATGTTTATATTAAGGTCTTAGACATGATCAAACATGAACTGATCTTTAAACTCAACTTTCATCTAAGCCTAATTATCTAAACACCCCAACCAAATCATACTGGCAATAATGTCTTTATTTTGCAACTGGATTCTCTTTTGAGTATCAAACCTCAAAATGGTTTTCATAAAAATATATAGGAACACACACACGCTTTTCTGCATTTGTGATGTATTGTATCATGACACTCTCATGTCAAGAAACTTATCAAGGCCTGGCCGTATTGTGAAGTACCTATAGTATAAAAAAATAAAACCAGTATCATTATAATATTCATGCGCCTTCACATGCCTCCCCTCCCCATTTTCTGTTCTTCTCTTCTCTCCTTTCTTCTTTAACTCTCCCTCTCTTCTCTCCTGAATGCCAGAGGTGACAGTTAGAGACTTCCTTGTCTCTTCTCCACAGCTCTTAAATACAGAAAAGGTTAATTCCTTCAGTATGTGCAGACCTCATTTCAACCACCAGGGTTATATCCTTGCCCCCGTCTTTTAAAGACAATGCTTAAATTTTTAAAACCAACACGTCCTAACCAATTTAACTCTAGCTGATCATTCTACAAAAGCACATGGTGCAATGAAATATGCATTGCAACCAATCCTGGAGAAGTTTTTAATGGTTAGGATGGAGAAACAGAAATAAATGTATCTCATTTGCATGTGTAATGATAAGGACTTACAAATTTGGGATCTAGGTCCAGGATCTAACTCCAGAAATTTTACCAAAATAAACAAAGATGCCAAGTAACGTGCTGGGGATATCTTTGTGGACTGGTAGGACAATTATTAAAAAAAAAAAAAAAAAGTCTGAACAAAGTTGAACTAACACATACTTAACCTTGAACAAATTGAAATGCAACACATAGCCTATCCTGAAATGGGCCATGCTCACTCAGATTTTGCTTTCTACATTTTCACTGTCAGTTGTGCATTGATCCCAGCTTGCTCAAATTGTGCATGCAGAGTTCAGTCAGATTTAACTTGAAATATCCTGCCAGTTTGAAAGAGGGGTGGAATTTACCTTTATTCAGAAAATACAGATGGTAAAATAATACAAGCTGCTTGCTGTGGAAAGTACAGGGACAATGATAAAGAATAAAAAGCTGTACAAACCAGCCCACGCTTATTTTTCCACCTCAGCATGTAACTAAATTTTTCCACGTAAAATCCTGTCTAATCTAAATCTAATCTTGTCTAGGGCCTTTTTAACAAAACACCAACAGTGAGCACAACAGTTGTTCAGCAAGCTAAGATGTATGTGTATCCATTGATTAGGAAAAAAAATACATACTTCTAAAAAAGAAAACATTTCAGTGATTAAATGCAAGTTGTAAACAAATATAACATATTTAAGTTTTCAAGAGAAAAGTTTCCATCTCATAGCAGCCACAGCATTTTTTTAACATATGAAGATACTTTATAACTGCCATTGTACCCTACATGTCTATACACTGTACTGCACGAAATGCAATAGGATTTGTCACTCACATTGTCACTTTGTTTCACCCACTCAGTGTCTTCAATCACACACTCATGCTCACATAATACCTATATCTCAGTATCTTTCGTTCACTCTGTCTTTCCTTATCTTCGGCTTTCTAACAAATAAGAGGAAAACAAGCAGGAAAGTCTGCTGGACAGACACAAACATGCTTGCACATGCCTTCACCCAGACGCCCTGCTGCAACATCTTTGCACCGCAAACAAGCGTCCGCTTGTTATCACTCTTCGCCATGCTCGCTGAGCAAAGTTTAAGCTGATTCGGTGACAACCCAAACTGAGCCACCCCGGCATTTCCTTACAGCGAGGCCCCTAATCTGCCAGACTGGGGGAGAGACAGAGAGTGGTCCGCTCTCTAATTCGACAGAGAAGTGAGGCTTGAAACAGCACAATTAAAAAGATACTGTTGTGTTTACACTCGCTGGCCTATGTAACTGCTGAATGGGGGACATAAACAGCTTAGCTGCAGCCAGTGTAAGTGGCCTGCGTGGGCCTCCTCCTGCTGAATATGAGAAGAGCTACTGTATTCTGTCTTACCGCCTTTGACAGGAATTTGAAATCTGCTGCATTATGCGTTGCCCACAATAAACCTTGTGTTGTTTGAAAAGCCGGCATTAGACAGCGACAACTGGCATCAGAGGAGGGAAATAATTTGATCTTGTCTAATCTGGCTGAGGGAGAAAATATTGTAATCCCTTCCGTGCTCTGCGATCGCATGTGTGCATGTGCCTGCATCTGTGTGTATTTGCAAGTTTGTGTATGTGCGCTTATATGGGATTGTGCACGTACATTTGTTTGCATCCAAGACAGAGGTTTTTGAAAGCATAATTCTGCTAGTTGGTCCTTTGTGTGAAATTGTTGATAAGGCCATTTCTGTTGAGGTTCCCATAGGTGTTTCACACACAGCAGATAATAACAGGAGACTGATTTGGAGCTGGAAATCCATTGTACACACACACAAGTGTACACACACAGTTCTGCACGTTGTCCTTGTGGGCCCATCCGAGCTCCATTGTAAAAGCTTCTGGTTTTATGAGGAGTGCAGATGTAAATCCTCACATTCTCTGTGATATCTCTTTGGCATCCTGTTGTCTCTATCTTTGATCACCTATCTTCTGGGAAGTGATGAGTGCTGGGAGCCAGAAACCGCAAACAACAGACACATTAGGCCTCTTGTATTTATACCCTCACAGAAACAATGGACCTGTGTCGGGGTGATTGTTTCCCCCAGCGACTCTCAGGGAAGGCTTTGAAAATTGAAAAACAAAAACTTTCTGTTTCACACAAGCCTGTTCTATCTTTCACCACCATTGTTGTTCCTCTTTGATAACAGGCTTGAACAAAACCCAAATCTAATCTCACATGCTTTCATTCATTACAATCCTGGATCATAAAAATTGACATTTCTGGATTGTTGTTCGACCAAACTCTTTGTGGCTTTTTTCATGCCAGAATTTTATGTTTATTCATCACTGTGCACTGTTTTGTTAGATGGAAGCTACTGTATAGCTATCATAGCATAATAGGTAATCAGGTGCTGTGAGAAAGGGGTCTTCTCTCACTTTGTCGTTGTTGCTGGGGGGATCAGGGGAATGATTAGCAGGGCGCACTCACCCAGGGAGAGGAGACAATGAGCAGAGTAGATTGTCTTGTGTACGATGGTAAAATAAGAGGCTCATTATTATCTGTAGAGTGATAAACCACATGGATGGTTCAGATATAACGCTTAAACAACTGCTGTGTGGTTTGGTCCCAGGCTTCAATCTGAGCATATTCCACTGGCATAAAGCATTAACCTTTGCTGAAATCACTGTAATGGTTTTTAGAAGTGATGTACTTCGTATAGCCAATTATACAAAGTAGCAGGAAAGACAGAGTTTTATATTGTTCAGTGTTTAAATCTGTTTTTTCTTATAAATCTACTTTGTTTTCTTCATTATTCAAAATTGTGCTTTTGTTTGTTACTGAGCAATATTCTTCTTAAAACTGTCTTAAATAGCTAAATGATTCTGTAACAACCACAAATAAGCAGTCTGTATCACTCCAGACATTTCACCAAAGACATAAAATAACCAAGAATTACAAATAAATCCTGTCATCTGGCTATGTTGTTAATCCTGCATCTTGAAACTCTGCTGCAGATGGGGGGAGTTGTGTGACTTATTTACCTGTCCAGCCTCTCTGTGTACAGCGTTGTCAACAAGATGTTAGCACTCAAAAGGGGAAAATAACTGCAAATATAAACATGGTGAGGTACATCTCGAGCTGGAACAAACCTGCTTTTCTGACAGCTTGACAGTCACCTGAGGGTGAAACAGATTCCAAAATCACTGTCCAACCGGCCACACATTGTCTTGCTTTGTCTGACTTATACACACACACTCTCTCTCTCACACACACACACACACAAACAGACACATACATGCACACAGACACACACACATACATCACCACTGTCCGCAGAGGGGCCAAGTAGGAAAAGAGGCCGTCTCTGGCTGGGCAGCTGTACGGTCAAGCAGAAATATCCGGATGTTTCCCCTCCAGCAAACTGCTAGTATCAGTGGTGACAGACAGACAGTCTGACTGTCAGACTCTCTCTCTCTCTTTCTCACTCTCACTCTCTCTCTCACACACACACTCACACACAAGCACAGACACACAATGATTGACAGAGAGATGGACAGACAAGACTGACAGACATTTCTGTACATTGTACATAGGCAGAGAGACAGGAACAATGACATTGTAACTGATAAAGATTCCATTTGGACACATGCACACACGCTTAAATTCTTTATTTAACTTGTTAAATGGATACCAATTGTTTTTAAAAGTTTGCCCAATGGTTTGAATGTTGATGTAGAGGAGATATAAACCTTTCACATCATGCAATTAAAGTTATTGGCTATTAAGATTTTTTTTTAAGGTCACATTTTTGATACTTTGACCATTTCTGAAACCTATTGTTGGTCTTGAATGCAAGTCACCAAACCTCATTTTCTCCTCCAAGTCTGTAGTTCCCTTTTCAAACCATAGAGGTCAATGTTGCTTTACATACTGCTTTAAACAGATCATCTCAATGTAAACCTCCCTTGATCCCCTTTTAAGCATCTTGATCCACACTTTTACTCACAGATAAAACTGAACTTTCTCATTATATGGTACACATAGTATTATTGTTTCAGCATGTTTCCCCTTCTTTAAATTCCCTCAGTATAATTCTGTCAAACGGTGCCATTGCAGTTCAACGGGTAATGTTTAGTGTATTGTTAATAAATACTGAAAATGTTATTTAAGCTGCCCTCGTGATGTATGTAGAGGTAGGTGTCTGCATGTGGTTTTGAGATTCTGGCTGTAAATCACATGAGAGTGCGTCTAAATTGTAAGCACTTAAAGTGTAACCTCAAACTAACCCCAAACACTTTGCAAAGCACTTAAGACTCACTTTATGTGGTTCAACTTGCTACTAGCAACATACCTCAAGTTTTTAGCTGACATTATAGAAACGTTATTGAAGTTCTGGACCTGTTTCAAACCACAAAACCAAACAGTTAAGGTCAGTGTTACACAAGTGAGTATTAAGCATGTACACACAAGCGAAGGTAGAAAAGGTCTTGATATTGAGATTAGGTACATGTACAAAGGTATTAGGAGTGAAATGTATGTTAAGTATTAATGGTTAAGTCACTAGAACCAAAGAACAGTTAATTAGTGATGCATTAACCTAAACTTTTTGGAATACCTACTCCATAGACATCAACTTTTTTCTGGTTTAAACTCCGACAGTACATAATGAAACACCTTTTTCCCCCCAAAACCTCTAGCAGCTACAGGCTTACAACATGAAAATACTTAGCTCAAAATGGCCCAGACTTTTCACGGGTTATTATGAGTGTTTAGGAACACACTTTTTAAATTTGGAACACAACCTGACAGCACCTCTGAATGACCAGATTTTCTCCTAGCTTCTCAGCTGGATGGTTTGAATACAACATACTTCACAAATGACTTTCAAAACGTTGAAAAAATGTAGGGATTTTGGTCACAGTGTATTTAAGGAGCCACTTGTCATTAAGTTAGTCATAAGTCATGATCATGTTTTGCAGGAAGATAAATAAAAGAGAGCATTTTTTTAGCCTTTTGTTGCACCAGTTGCTCTCTGATTCTGACCCCCTGCAGATCTTTCAGCAAACCTTTAGGAATAGCTTTGAAAAAGAAACCTCCTTCCCACCTGGAGGAAAAATTCTGTCATTTTACTAAAAACCACTTGGAGTTTATGTCCTCACAGCAGTTCCTGCTTTAGGCCATCATTTTTCTCTATGGAGCTTACACTTATCTCTAACTCTCCTGTTGAAACTCCTGTCAGTACTACACACCTGCACTACATCCCGAAAAAAATGTGTTCTTACATTGGTGGTCAGATAAAACAAATTCTAACAATATCCAACAAATAATGTGTTGCCATTTGCTTCAGTACTGACCATTCAGTGCAGGTCTAAATATTATCTTGACAAAATAACGCAATAAAAAATGTTTCTACTCTATCCATTTTGGGATTTTTTTTGTTTTGTTTTGTTTTGTTTTCTGAGGAGAGGAAGCCAGTGTGATCAAGCACACACACACGTCTACACCCAAACCGGTCGGCTTGCATACATACAGTACATACACACTGAAGCAACTAGACAGACACATCCGACGTGTGTGTCTGTGTGTGAGGCCTCCATAACCCAGACATGCTGTGTAAAAGTATACAAAGTGTGCAAGTGTCCGTGGGACATGCTAAGCAAGTTCTACACACCTCTATACACGCTGACAACCATGCCCACATTTAACACATGAACTGCAAGTGCCAAACGTTCAGGCTCTGTTGGCTTGTTCTGGGGGTTTGCGCCCACACACACACACACACACATTGGTGCACACACAGTGTCTCATCGAAGAACTCACTAGAGACTTTGTGGCTTGGCATTTGGCCCATCAACATTCTATTTCCTCTCTGCCCCTCTCTCCTGAAGTCTCATTTCCATCGGCTGACAAACACAAAGGCAGGATCCTCTCTGCTCACTGAATCTGTTAAAATAAATAAATAAATCTCCACACTGCTGTACATCAGTTAATTATCTGTTTCACTGAGTGGCAGACTGTCTCCACCTTACTTTCTGCTTGCATGTTTCCCCACACACACACACACACACATATACACAAAAAGAAACAGAGAGATAGAGAGATAGAGAAGCGGGGAGAAAGAGAGAGATGGCAGACTGCCACAGTGGCTTTCATTGTGAACTTGTTTAGTCAAAATTACGCGTCGGAGGATTATGAAAGACTGTAATTAGGTGTTGCCGAATGATTGTGCAAAAGAGTGAGTGACTGCATGGCATACTCCTGACTTACCTTGTTAAAAAGTCCTTAAGGTGAGTTGGCATGTCATTCAGGCTGTAATGCCTTACACCTAGCGGGGGAGTTTTAAGTCATTTTGGCATGTAATTATCAAAGGAACACTTTGTGATAGATGGCAGAGTCAACGACGGAGAGATCAAGAGAGCAGCAGGAAAAGAGAGAGTGAGACACGCAGTCTGAGCCTCATCATAATTAGAGGATTTCTCTGACTTTGATCCAGCGGATAAGAATTTTCTCATGGATCTCTTTTTAAAAGTTGGTATATTAGACTTATACCTCAGACACATCTGTGCACCTGTCAAACAAGCGATTCTAATTAGCTGTCAAGGGGAAACTTACTAAATGCTTACCTTCAGTGATAACAAAGTGCTGAAGTCAAAGTGTGTGAAAATAAGCACAAATAAATCTTTGTGCGTGGCAAGTGGCAATTTTGGTGGTGGTAATCCTTTAATATGCCATAGTGATCCTGAGCCTATTACCCCAATTCAGGTATTAGGTTCAGCAGGTCCTATAAAACAAGAATGGTGTAGGACTTATTGAAATTATTAAGTAATCTTGCATGCAACCTGTTTGGGTTCATGACCCATAATCTCCATAAACACTGTTTCATTTACCTCAGGTCTTTCAATTTTCTCCACATAAACATGCAGGAGCCATCAAAAAGAGATGTGATAGAGGGCAAGGGATGAACTATCTGAAAAAATGCTGTATAAAGTTTAGTTTGTGACACACAGAGAAAATACGTACAGTCTATTATGGAGGAATGCCGCAATTAATGGCTTTATTATGTTGCAAAAGACTTAGTAATACCTGAGATCATCACAATAATGATAAGCTAGCAGTTTCAGGCCCTATGACTGAATTATTTTATCTCATTCTAATGACAGGCAGCCAATCCGAAGCTGGTCGGCTGAGAAGGACACAGTGCGCATGCTCTTTCAGGCCAAAAGCGCAGAAGCAAAAGGAAGTATGATAGACTTTGGCACCATCTTTGAATGTGGTATCCAGTTGTCTTTAATACATCCAAGGTTAAAGTTCACCAATGTAGGTGTGACATTTGACACATAAATTGAGGTTGATTTACATTTCTCCCCAAATCCACTGATTGGAGCAAAATGTAACCATTTTAAATGCTGATGTGACCGGGCCTTAAAAAGTACAAAATATAAAGTAGAATTTAAAAAAAGGGTTTCCCAGAGCAAAAGTATTGAAAACTACTCTACAGAATCAGCTTCTACATCTCTATGCCATAATACTTTATGCCCATTTCCTCTATCATTGAACTGCTGCCATGCAGAGGAAAGGGCATAATGATTCAACTCAGAGATGCTGGCCAAATCTGTTCTGTACATATGCATGGCATTCCTGTTTAGAGGATGAGTAAATATAGGACAGAAGTGAGTTCAAACACAGAGACCTGTGCAACCTTTTACTCTAATCTGCAACATTTTCACTAGATAGGAAAGAGAGACCAAATCATGAAAAATTACAATTAATATCAGAGCTATAAAAACATGATGGGTCTATTTTAATGTCTGTATTTTATCAAAGGCCCCTAATTTAAAAAAAAAAATGAAAGCATCCTCCAATATTTATCTTTCAATGATAAATTCATATACATGAATCTATTATGTCTCAAACATAAATGCTGTCTATATTGCAGTGTCAAAATGATTTCCTTTCCTTTGATCTCCTTTACTCATTTTCTGTTTTATCTTCGAACAGATTTTAATATAAATCCTCATTTATGTTCAAAGGAAATATCCATTTAATGTCAGGATTTACTTAGAATTAAATACAACAAAGACATTTATGGGAACATTCCTTTAACAATGCAGGCCACATAGAAAACACAATACATTACACACTCTGTGGGAGACGTGCCAAGGGACAAACACTTTCTACTTTTTTTCTTTATCCAAGTCATATTTATTTTATTAGGTGTATTCTCCATAGGCTTCATGGTGGCAGGATAGCCATGCGCTCAGACACTCACTCACATACAGATACGCACACACGCGACAGGACCCCAGATCTCCACTGGTGCATGTAGTGATTCTATTTTTTTTTTTTTTCCTCTTGGAGTTTTTATTTTTTTTTCTTTCTTCCAGGGAGGATAACAAACACCAGCAGCCAGACATAATTAGTATTGGAGAAGACACAAAGAGTAGCTCCTAATGACTACAAACATCTATGCGGTTGACTTTTGTGTATGTAATTGAAAGGGGGTGAAAATCAATAGCATTCAATGAAAACTAATTGCGAGAGGTGAGAGTGGGGAGCTGTGAGGCGTCTATTAGGAGGAGGCAACAGCAAACCACTATGAAGATTCTTCAGTCAGTTAGAAAAGCGCTCTGAGCGCAAATTTGTGTGAAACTGTGCGTGAAAAATGGCTGAATAAAATACCCATAATTCTTCTATTATTTAGTAACTTTCAGGCAACATGGAGTGATGGGAAGCAGATGGAAAAGGAGGGAAAGAGAAGAGCATTGTCTCTTTGAATGTCTGCAGTTGGTGATGTTACAGAGTGCGTCTCTGTAAGATTAAAAGGATACATTTATACTAAAAAGGAAAGGATTTCAACTTTTTACAGCCTTGTTTTGAGGACTTAATGATGTGAGATTACAGTTCTTGCTATAAAAACTAGTTAACTTGATTATTCTTTTTCTTACATAAGGCTGTTGTTCACATAATTTTTTACAAACTTTTCTGATAAAAACAAAAAAGGGTAAACTTATCTTTGTCAGAATTGTGATGAGAGATAAATACATTGACAGTCTTTCCTTTTAGTTATTCATGTCTGGCAACAAATTTATGTTTTCTTCTTCTTTAGTTCTTCTTTAATGAAATTGTATTTCACTCTTAAATCTCCTTAAATTAAGTCATTGTATTATTTCATTCACGTATTTATTTGAATGTGAAATACGAAATTATCTGTTCTACTATCATTTTTGACACTGAGAGTGGTAATATGGTTTAGAATTTGAAATATCACACCAGTCAGAGTGTTTGAAAACACTTCTGACCTACAAACCTATAAATCCTGCAAAATATCACACATTTACTGAAGTGATATTCCTATGCAGACTGAATAAACAGGATATTGATGGAGTCAAAAGTCAAACACTCCGGCCATCAGGATGATAGATACAGGCTACAGACATCTGCCAAGTTCACATGGGTGTATGTTTACATTGTGATTGAGTTTGAAGCCTGGAGTAACAAAGGGCAAGTCCTGACAAACAAATTAACACATTTCTATCTTTGAAAGGGATTCCAGGATACCTCTTTTAATAACCATATATATAACTACTTTATGACTCTTATCTGGTAGTAAATGACAGCTCAAATAAATTATATTTAAATTATTTTTTTAGAGATGATTACTGTCAGCACTTTGGTTTCCATTGTTCTGGCTCTGCTACACTTCAAACATCACCTGTGGTCCTGTACACACACACAGGAGCACACACACGCTCACAATTACAAAGAGATTATGGAGAGGCCACTGCAAAACAACCACAGTCAGTTCACACTACACATACACACATGCACGCACAAATGTCAGTTGGCTGTGGTCGTTGGCAGTGGCCTTGCCATAATCTCTATCTAATTATATACACAGCCAGGCTTACTGTTTCAATGCAGAGACCTGAGAAAATACAACCTGCTAATCTTATTTGCACACAGTGGCAATAACCTGCTGGGTGAGGAGAGGAGAGAGGAGAGGAGAGGAGAGGAGAGGAGAGGAGAGGAGAGGAGAGGAGAGGAGAGGAGAGGAGAGGAGAGGAGAGGAGAGGAGAAATAACAGAACAGAAGAAGAGAGTAGAAGGATGGGGTTTACAAACATCACTTACTTTATGTAACCATAGTTTGTGTAACTATCCTATTTTTTATATTTTTATTTTATTGCTAATAAAAGACAGATTTGTAAATAATAACTGTATTAAACTGCTTTTGAATTTAAATTTACTAATCTATAATTGACATAAAAGAGCATACACTCAACTCAACCACACCTATTTTGTGTCTCTTATCTGTAACTGATGCAGTTTCCACTTCAAATATCAGAATACTTGTAATTTTTTCATTCCCAGCCTTACTTATAAATAGTGTCATTGGCAGTATTTCCATTTCAACCCTCCTCTCTCTAAGTGTGTGTATAGTCTATATGGAGGATGGCTGAGTCTTTGTTTCCACTTGAATGCAAGTGATAGAATATATTCCTTCTCCAAAGGAGGTGCGATGCAGACAGGGTGTCTCACACAGACACACATACACACACACACACACACACACACAGGCCTACACAGCCACACACACACTATGTAAATAATGAATGTGTCTTAAAGGGTTTCACCCCACCACAGCTGGCCCACTTCAATTAGAACGCTTTGCACTCATCTTTTCCCTCCTTTCTCATGTGCCTTTCCTCTCCTTTCCTTGCTCATTCCAGTATGTGCGCTCTTCTACCATTTGCACTGAAGATTTCAGCTCTAGACTTGTTATGTAAAATGCAGCATGCACAGTTTCTAAAAAAAAGAACCTTTTTTTCTTCTTCACAGCTTCACAAGTTTATGTAGGACTATAAACTTAATAAACAAAATGTGTACAGAATAAAAATGAGACTGTCCTCACAAGAAACAACAAATTCAGTCGTGCCTCAAAATGACATATTTATATTCAAGTGTAGATGGGAGCGAAGGAGGAAATTGGGTGGTGTACTGTTTTGTTTTCCAACAGTTGCCTTAATTTAATAATGTTACATGTTAACTAACTCAAAAGAAGCCTTGTCTAATCTGCTCTGCAACATGTTAAAGCATGCCTCTCCTGCTGTGGTGGTTAATTCCAATTGCAGCAACTCTGCTTCTACAGGTTTTGCAGGTCACAGCTGAGCTTTGGTTTAACTTTGTGGAAGCCTTTGAATAGCAATGCAATAAAGTTTTCTATATTATCTTAAATCTCACTAGCTGAAAACTTACACTGTGTTTAAGCTTACTTTATCTTCATGTCTATTCTTGCCTCCTGATCTCTTAAATTTAGCGGAGGCCTTGTGTAACCCTTGTCTAGCTCTGACTGATCCCACCCCCTCCCCCCTCTGCCCCCTCTCTTCCTCCCGCTTTACTTCCACTCACCATAAGTGGAGGCCCTGGCCTGGTCTAGTCTACCTCCAAACACATCTAATTACTCCGATGCCAAGCATTTCCCATCCATCACATTATCTTTCAGAGACGAGGTATTAGCGCTCCCCGTCCCGTCAGCCAATTACCTGCTGCCTTCTGCTAGAGTCACCTGCATTGCAAATGTGACCTTTACTTAGAGGGCTGATTGCATGTTTCCTGGAGTGTGTGAGAGAATGCAAGGTTTTGAAGTGTGTGTGTGTGTGTGTGTGTTAGGGAGAGCATGTGATCTCCAAAAGGGTGTGTTATAAGAGAATGAAAATGTGTAAGTGCATGTGTGTGTGCACATGCATGCAAGTGGTTGTACATATTATCCAAGAGCCTGCCTATGCTGCAGCTGTGTGTCTTTAAGTGTGCTGGGTGAATAGAATGTGCATTGCGTGTGTTATGTTTGTGTAAATGCTCATGTATTAATGCAGATCTTTGTGTGTGCATGTGAGAAGCCTGAAGACCTCTTGTGTGTGTGTGTCTGTGTGTGTGTGGGTGTGTGTGTGTACATGTATGAGTGGGCTGGGGCAGTGAGCAAACCCTCTCAGACACCCCTCTGACCCCCCTCGCCCTCCCCCATGTGACGGGCTGTCGTGAATGTTAATGTTCTGTGATGGCTGTGGAGCAAATAAGTGTTTCTGACACAGTACAGGCTCCCATTACAGGAGCAGGCCAAATGGGCTCGCTAGTGCCTTAATGAGCAGGCAGCTCAGTCAGCCGCAGCCACTGTACCAGTCCCACACACTGCTTATGCAGGGACTAACCTCAACACCCTCGACCAGATCGGGAGAAGAAAAAAGAAAAAAACAGACTTTTTCTGGCATCATCTAAAAAGCTTACTTCCATTTTACCGAATTTCTTTTTCTTAAACTGTGGGACGATTTAGAAGCTGGGAAAGTTTTTCTGACTTTATATCAATTAAACCAATTCAAAATCTTGATATGCTTTTATGGGAATTCATGCAGACTTATTTGAAAACAAGATACTTTTTCATCTTATTTCTGGAGAAGTTGACTTTTACAGCAAGAAATAACTGGCATTTTGCTTTCAACTGCTACTACAAGCCACATTTTAAGTCAGTGGTATCATAATTCTATGTGATGACACCACTGCAGACATGAGGAAACATAAAGTGTGATTCTGTCTCTTCTGTGATTCTGTGATCTTTTGAAGATACAGAATGATTGTCTGGCTGTTTCAAAGTTGTAAAATTATTTGAATCAGCCAGTCAAAAATGAAGTAACATACAGTATAACGAATCTAATCACATTTATGACTTCTTTGTGGAGAAATACACTTAAAATAACACTGCCACAAAATCTACCCTTCAGATATACAATAGAAATATACTGTAGATCAATCCCAAATATACTTTCATGTACATTAAAATTGTGGTTGTAAACAAGCCTAATGGTGATCACTACACTTGATTGCATTTGAAATTTGAATTTCCAGTAAGCAAGTAGCTTTTAAGAAACTATTGTCTGGCTTGGAATGTATTTTTACATACATTAGATAGCCATGTGTTTTGATGGTCATTTTGAAGGAGGTTAATGTCACTTGTCAAACAGGGTGCAGAAAAAGAAATTGGGAATGTCTGCAAAATATTTTTTGCTGAAAGGCAAACCAAGAGCCTTGTCCATTGTAAAGTCCCAGTTAGCCTGACAGCCTGTGGACACTATAAACTCAGTCACAACCAGTGAAGTGCAGTTACAAGCCTGTGAACAAAGAAGCTGTCTCTCCCTTCTCCCCCTGGATTGTCAAGAGAAAGTACAGCTTGTACGTTGAGTCAAACAGTTATTTCTGAAAAAAGGTGGAAAGCACATCGCTTGGCTGACTCATCACAATTTGGAGGGAAAATGAATCCCCCTTCTTCCACCTGAGGAGAGAAGATATCAGATTGAAGGAAAAGCTAAGAGGGATAGGAAGCTGAGAAGCGGACATTAGGCTTGATTGAGACGCATGGCAGACGGCGAATCACTAGCGCATCAGAGCGTCAGAGAGTTGGCCAAGCTGTCTCTCAAAACTCCCCAAATAGTCTAAAGTCGACCTGTTGGAGTTACTGAGTCGTCACACTACATGTTGTAGCCCAGGAGCAATGGGCTCACAAAGGTGTCTCTTTTCCTCTCTCTGCGGGACTTGTTAGGGGTGCTATTTTGGAACCTCTCTGCCTTCATTTTCACTGCTGCAAAGCAGCTATGTCGAGCTGTAGCTACGACATAGTTCATAAGTTTCCTGTTGAAAAGCATTTCAAGGTTAATTATTAGATTATTAGATTTAAGCTATACAATTCCCATTTTTAGCTGCCATAATGCAAGATCAACAACTAGTTTCATATACCCAGCATATCCAATTATGAATAAATTGTTAGCTTTCTCTAACATGTTAAACATGTGTTTTGCATTTGCAAAACTGCTGTAGAGCTATTGCTAATGCACATTTGCTGATATGATGTGATTACCTCTTGGTCACAAAGACATGTAGCAGAGGATGGAGCAACTAAAGGATGGATGCAAAGGAAATATACTTATTTCAACACCCTCATCTTGCATATTGGCGTAGTAAATAGTGTATTCTGACTTTGCATCTGAGTCTTATGGAAACATGTTGAAGAGGTTTTCTGTCTCAAAAGATCTGAAAAATATTTGTCGGACTGTTCGCATTCTTCAGTGAAAACAAAGGTTTCTGCATTACACAAATGAGTCAGACGCCACCAGTACACCATTTTCAGATAATAGACGTGCCGATGCAGAAACGTCTCCCTGTAATGAGACTCAAAGGTCACAGTGGCACTTAAAGGGAAAACCTCCATATGCAAACAAGAAAGACTACTGATAATTTACTGAAAAACTAATTGGCAAACAGTCTAACAAGACACAACATTGGTAGACATTAAAGCATGAAAATAAATTAAATATGAAAAGTAAATTTTTCAGCTGTTGGGTTTAAAAAAAAAAGTAGGATTAAACAAATAAAATTCTCACTTATTCAGTATCTACACATGCCATCTCCTGTATGGCTGAGTTTAGGGGAAATAACTTGGCAAATAAACTACAGTTAAAACATTTGATTAAGATCAGTGTATTTTTAAGGTTAGACAACAAAAACATTTGGTTAAGATCGTAGTTACAGTTAATAAAAAGGCAAATATTAACTGCAGGTCTATAACAGAATACAAGCTTTGGTCTCACGACATGCCCATCCACCACCCTGACCCCCACACCCTTACTTTCCGCCTGACTAGAGCACACTACTCACAGCATTGGCACTGAACATTGGCAATGGACATAAATTGTGAGTTGCAGAACCATCCAATATGAATGTAATTCCTGGGATACTGGGTTGGACTTTTGATGTGTGTTCATACTGAAGCCAACAATTAAACAGAACAGTCCTGTGGTGCACATGCCCATATACTGTAGCCAATGACCAAGAAGAGTCTAAGCTACAATTATGTGTTCAGAATAGTCATGTTAAACCATATCGGTTGGCTGGATGTCATTTCAACTTGCATAAATGTACACAATTAAACCACCGTCACCACTGAGCAAACTCATTTGTATCAAAGCACATGATCACACAAGAACCAGCAAGCAGCTGGACAAGCCTGTTACAACTGATAGGACAGACTGTAGCGACAGTCTGCCGCATGTTGCATTCCCTGACAATTGTCCTGCCAACTGTAAACAGTTTTTTTTGGTTTAGCATTACTATTTTTACATAATGGTTTTGTATAGTTAATATATAATAATAATTTATGTCAATTTAAGTTTTATTTCTAGCAGATGCAACACTTTTTCACAAATGCTATCCCACAGAGCATTGTGCCAGCATCCAAATTTTGTTTTATGATGTTTCAAAGTTAACATTCAAGTTCAAATTTTGGTCTCTTAATCTGGAATCCTCAATCTCCTCAATCTAAACACTGCATGAGACACAATGGAGAAGAGTCTGCATCATAATATATATATATATATACATATATATATTATTTATTTATTTATTTTTTTTAAAGGAGATTGATTGTACAAAACACTTTTCACAGTTAAACAACCACCCAGCACTTTAGGAAACCTTTTGTTTCCAGAGAAACCTGAGGGCCTCATTTGTATGTTTTGTTGGAGCTCTTGAACACAATGGAAAATTGAAGCAAAGGTCAGTGTTAAGTCTCCCCTGGCTTTTGTTCTTTAAAACAACAATATTGTATTGATCTGTCCTGAATGATAAACACAAATGTGTTGGTAAAACACAGTCTCTTTTGACCTTTAGCAATTACTTCTACATGGCTTTAACAGTGCTTGCACTGTAGACAAAAAAGTACAACTTAATTTCTTTTGTTTTTGCCTTTTTTATGAAACATCAACATTTTACTCAAGTACAGCAGGCTTATGTTATGATGGATTCTAGTAAAAATTCACAGATGCTGCTCTTTATAATGTAATCACAGTAAATGCATTATGATTACAAGATGTTGTGGCATTACTACAGCATTGCTACATCTGGTCCACAAGTAACTCAGCAAGATTTGACTCAGCATTACTGCTTCAACCATATGGGCACACCTTATTGCCAAATAACATTTGAATATATTTTTGACCTTGGATTGATGGTTAGTGGGTGTTTTACCCCACAGCATGTCAAAACAGAAATTGCAAGTGTGCATATTCATCAAATGAACACATATCGACAATATTGGGTCTTTTTTTTATTTTTGCTCCATTAATTAAATTGAAGCAAGAATATATTTTGAGCATCCCCAGTTTTTGAGTGTGCTACCATTGTGATGTTAGATATCGCACTAACTTGGAAGATAATGGGGTTACAGCGGGCTATAATTAACAAAACTAAGAGTCTACAGCCAATCTAATGGCTCTGTGAGGATTAGGCACAGCAGTGTTTTGAGGAAAATGTTATACTCATAGTGACAATGCTAATATGCTGATGTTTTGTGACTATAATGTTTACCATGTTCACTTTCTTAGTTTTGTGTCCTAAACACAAAGTACAGTTGAGGCGAATGGGAAGATTATTTAAAGATTATTTTTTGATGGACAAAAGTTCAGAGGAATGTGATATGGATCTTAACCACTAGGCATCTAGGTGCCCCAGATGTCATGTCAGTTTTTCAGTTATTTGGCCATAAATCAAAGAATTGGACAAATGAGAATTATGACCTTTTGATGGCTCTAGATGAAAAGATGATTGCCAAACTTTTTAGAATTCATCTTAAGGGGGACATGGATGCCTGTACTATATTTCATCCCAATCCATCTCATAGTTCGATAGTAGTTTCATAGTTTAGATTAAATGGTTAAAAATATCAATCTACTGGTGATGCTAGAGAGAGCTAGATGATCATCAGTCTGTAGGTTTCTTCATGGTTTCTTGGGATCTGTTAAAAATTGCATGTCAGTTATTGATGTTGATGATGTTGATGTTTCAATCTGGACCAAAGTGTCCGACCAACCAACAGACAGACTCAGTCATTACCATTCAGCACCAACCACTAGCCTAAAAAGTAATAATCCAGCCTCGTGATAACCATACAGTTAACAACTTAGAGGCCTGCTTATAGAATCTCAGTTATCTGGTGGCGAGCTTAACTCAGTTAAGTTGTCTGACAGAGGTGAAGTGTGTTGTGATGACCCATGATCACAGCCTCTGGACCTTTCCCCTGACCTTAAGAGGGTATGAGATAACAATGTTGAACTTTTTGAAGCCATAGTGAAGCGAGGTAAGGTGACCAGATAAGCCAAACTCCAACCAAAATCTGAGCATCTCTCTATTCGACTATATTTGAGATTTAATTTGAGGACCTCCTTTAAAACGACACAGTGCATCTCAAGTGGCTTACCCTCAAATGTCAATTTTTGAAATATGTAAATCTCCCATTTATCCTTAATTTTGCCAGTTGAGTAGAAACTGTAAAATCCCATAAACCACAAAGAAAAACAGGGGGAGAAAAATAAAAGGAATGAGATGTTCGCTTAAATTAGCTGTTAAGAAACTTTTTAGAACATTTATTAAACTTCTGTTCAAGAAAGTAAAAGTATATAGTGTGATTATCTATGTGAAATTGATAGTATTTATCTAGCTATAACCTCTATGATTATGAAATTGGGAAAATAACTTTTAGTTCAGTCATCCAGTCAGACTTTGCAGACGGTGAAAAGTGATGCCCCTCAGGCTAAAACCTCTTGACCTGTGGAATGACTGCAGGGAGGTGATGGCAGCAAGGGGCTGATAAAGGCCAGTCGCTGGGGCCTAAAGGCACATCCTGGACATGTCCTTTTGGCAGCCAGGCTCTGAACATAGCCACAAATACACACACACATACACTCATCACAGACACAGTTTCTCCAAGCAGTGGAAGAGGAAGAAAAGGAGACACTTCAAATCTTCAAGTAGTGGAGTAAACATTCTACACCTCATCTTGGTCACTGGTGACTGATGACAAGAAGCACACACCTTTTGGATTTACATGTCACTCACTAATATCCTGTGAGTTACTGACTCCACATGATCCAAATTTCAACTTTACTGTGTTTGCTTGGCCCTACTTTGGTCTTCTCAACTCTATAAACTCCTCTACTGATCTACTCTGTATTATATCAATAATATATTCATTTCTAAGATCAGCCATGCCAAGAATTCACATCAACTGACATTTAGATATAATTTAATCCTTAGAAGAAAATATGTTTTTGAAATTATGTGATTACACACCTACAG
Source organism: Euthynnus affinis (assembly GCA_029490765.1). Classification (NCBI taxonomy): domain Eukaryota; kingdom Metazoa; phylum Chordata; class Actinopteri; order Scombriformes; family Scombridae; genus Euthynnus; species Euthynnus affinis. Next base: position 21,434,850 of record CM055847.1, read on the forward strand.
GCTGTTTTGTTTATTGTGGCTGTGAATGTATATTTTCTGATAGTAATACCTGCCTCATCTTAATTGGAATAAAAGGCCATTCCATTGATTCTTGAAAGGGGCATTCAGGCCACAACAGCATTGTACCTTCTGCTTGTGTGTGTGTGTGTGTGTGTGTGTGTGTGTGTGTGTGTGTGTGTGTGTGTGTGTGTGTGTGTATGTGTGTATGCTCTTTGTATGTGGTCATGCTTCATATTTTCATTTAAGCTTTGATCACATTACTGCTATTCTCACCGTATTAATGTTAGTCAATGAATAGATTAAATATTCAGTTAAGCCTGATGCCTGATGGTGTTGAATGTGACTCTGTGTATGTGTGTGTGTGTGTGTGTGTGTGTGTGTGTGTGAGAGAGAGAGAGAGAGAGAGAGAGAGAGAGAGAGAGAGAGAGTTTGAGTAGTGTATGTTGATATGTAATGATGTGTAAATATATTTATGGCTCAGGGTCACAGTGGTATTAACCTGACCCAGGCTCTCTTTCTCTCTGGGGAGGCTCCAGGCTGCAGATTGTTCTGTGTTTCAGTTTGTGGGCCTACTACCAGTATAAACAAAGCACATGTGTTTGACAGAATGCTTGTTTTTTTTTTAAAGGGGGGGTTAGGAAGGAAGGAAAAGAGGAAGGAAGGAGGCACCAACTTAGGAAGTATCTTAGGTAGTTCTATAACTTCTAGGATATCGTCCATACTATTGTGAAAAACCTTATCTCCAGACAATCGTGTTGCACAAGACTGGCGGACATTTTTTCCAGAAAGTGAGATCAAGCTTTGTATTAAACCCTTGACTCAGCTACCCCACAGGAGGACTACATACTGCTCTCAGTTACGTGCCGCTTTTACCAAATGGGGAAGGTACTCAGTTAAATGTCCCATCAGTCAGGCATATGCCAAAGGCCTACATCTTATTCAAGTTTTAAACCTCTAATTGGTAACGTTTAAAAGGCGTTTAAGAGTGCCCTTTCTTCTCCCTTTTCTCATTTCCCATTTAATGTGTTGTGTCAAAGTCTATTACCTCAGTTGGACGTTTCTGTCCCTTAAGTTGAAAAAAGGGAGGGGGTGAGAGAGATAGAGAGAGAGAGAGAGGGAGAGAGAGAGAGAGTGAGAGAGAGAGAGTGGAGGGGTTGGGGTGGTGGTGGTGGGGGGGGGCCATCAGCTGAGGTTTGCCAGGCAGGTCGATAAAGCTTTTAGATTTGGAGATGTTTTCAGGGGGAGACCATTTCCTGCGGCTAAGAGTTGTTAATGGAGCTTAAGGAATTATCTTATGACTCTCTGTTTGAGAGCAGTTTATTCCAGCCCGGACCCTGCTCCTGTGTCGGAGTGGCTGAATATGCTGCTGTCAAACCCGCTTAATGAAAAGTAACGCGTCGCTGATTACAGTTTTATTTGGTCTCTATGTAAAAAGCTCCTGTTAATTTACCATCTCGCTCCCTCTGTGTGTTCGTATTTGCCACGGCTGAATGGTTTAGTTATAGCTGGCTTCTCTTCCTCTCTCTCTCTCTCTCTCTCTCTCTCTCTCTCTTCCTTCATGTCTCTTTCTCTCAAATAAAAAGCCACTTGGTTCGGAGGTCTAATAAAATCTGTCTTCATGCTAAATTAATTAAACGTCGAGGCTATATTGTCTTATCAGTAGGGACTTTAACTCTGGCCTAATTTTTCTATCAGTGGCTATGAAAAATTAAATACACAATTTTGCATGTAAGCTAATAAAAAGCCCTGCGTCAAGTAAAATATGAATACAAAATATACCTCTATAAAAATAAGTACCCATTAACACCGCATACACCTGTCAGATATCTATTCCCTGACAGCATTTATGTCTTACCCCGAATTTATTTTGCGGTCATGTCAACTTTGCTCTCGAAATGCTGCAGGCAAGGTTTTCCGACCTATGAAAGCAAATGAAAACATACATCCTGACTCTGATATATAGAAAATCTCTTTTGTCCACTATAGCACTTTCTTCCAGGGGGGGAGATCTCAATCGTTTGTGCTTTTTTCCCCCCATTAAAATTCATCACTGAAGCCCACCCCTCCTTTCCTTCCCCCCTCTCACAGGACATACAGTCCCCCGAGAGCTCCACTTTCGCCATTACTGTCAAGTACCCTTGACTCCTTTCTTTTTGCCCTTTTATCTACAACAACTAATTCGAGTTCCTTTGCCCTTTTCACTTTTAGACGACGTGAGTGCCTCTCTCGTAAAGCCCTTTCACTTTTCAGAGGAGGAATCAGCATCCAAGCCTCTTTTTTTTTCTCCTTTTTTTTCTGTGGGCCTCGTCTCTCTGAAATTGAGGGGTTAGTGTGTCAAAACGAAAACTCCTCACTTCAAATTATTTCGCAGGGCCTCCGTTTTGAACCCATTAATGGACGTATGGCGAATAACTTACCCTTTTGACAGCTGCATCATGGACGATGTTGAGATGTTTCGATAATATTATCAGAGAGCAGAGAGGGGAAATCAATAGCTTGACATGAAATATGACTGCGAACATCCCAATTACAGCCTGTTTAGAGGGAATTAATGAGGCAGATCTTAGATACTGATATTGTTCTGTCTTGAGGGTTGAGCTGCCTCATTTTCTCGCTGTCACTAAATGAAAGTGAATGCTGTTTTATTTATTTATTTTGGGGGAAAAAATAACACAGGGTCGGAACTGTATTACTCCGCGCTTGTTTTAACGGGTTAAGAATGAATTGGAATGATCAATCTGATTTATTTAGCAGTAGATTGCGTTTGAAATAGTCCTCTCTGCTCAGTCGTGTAGTAGGCCCCATGACGTTCTAGCTGTGTGAAGAAAAATACAATGCAAAAGACAGATCAAGGAAGAAAAGCAAGTACATTCTTTTTTTTTCAGCACCTTGGACAGCAACTCTTATATTAACCCAACATCACAAGCGCTCCTCAGAAAACGACTGCTTTTATTTTCAGTGAACAAAGTTGAAACGCTCTCATCCACTTCCTACAGGAGAGCTGTGCATTTGTGAGACTTTTTTTTCATTTAATAGTGATACTCAACTGCTGAGACCTAAATAATATTCAATTACATTTGCATGCGCATAGTAAAGAAAAGTAAAAAATAAATCATGTAAACCTTAGGCCTATTTTTTTTCCCCAAGATGTAAACTTGTAGTTATACATTTTGATAAGTTTTGTGCGTGCGTTGAATCAAATAAGCCAAACCGATCCGAATGTTTCACTTGTAACGCCAATGTAACAGCTATAGCCTACCATTTCTTTTTTTAAAAAAACGAATAAAACATAATGAGGGGGACATGAAGACGAAGAATGCTTTTCCATCCGACTTTCAGTCAGTCACAAAAGTCTGTGTCTTTAAGCAACAAAAGGGTCATTTGGTTTTGTTAGGAACAGAAGAGTTTGTTGATAGTTTTTGGGAAACTCATGGCACTGTCTTTGGAGGAGTCTTGGTGCTGCTGCAAGGCCGCTGCGCTCCTCTCAGCCTCCAGAATGGCGCCTTTGGTGTTCGTGGTCCAAGAGACGGTGGTGTTGGTCAAAGCCTGGCTCAAAGTGCTGTGCCTGAACAAGGGGTCGTGGAAAACCCCGTCCACCCAGTTTCTCAGGGTCGTGACCGGCGAGTCCTGCCTGTTGTCCAGGCCGGCCACGGGTGAGGTAGCGGCGGGGGACGGGGTGAGGGAGGAGGGCGGCGGCTGGCACCTCAGCATACAGGACGGGTACTCAGTCTGGTTCAGGGACGTCGCGGTTTGGGCCAAAGACCAGATCCGAGGTTTGCCGTCTAATATCTGGTGCCCTTGCTGCTGCTGTTGTTGCTGCTGATTATAGCACGCCTTTGCCTGCTGTCTGCTGTCCGGCTGGAAATCCTCTGGATTCGTTTTGAGACAACCTTTGCTCAAGTCCTGTTCCCCCCCGAGAGAGACGGGGATGGAGATTTTCAGAGATGTGTCCTTGATGAGGTGTTCTGTGGGGCAGTCGTTCGTCGTTGACATGTGTGTGTTCATGTGGTATCGGTGCTTCAGCTCACACTCCGAGCTCTCAGACTCCAGCGTGTCGAAATCGTCCAAGTCGCTTAACTGAAGGTCCTTATCAGCCCGACTTCGGGTTTCTATGGAGAATAAAAAAAGATCAGAAAGGAGACAACAGACTTGTCAGTGAAAGATATGGTGTCATACGATGCGACACGAGATCTGATCTGGAACAGTCTCTCTCGAATCCGTTGAACATGCACTCACAGTTGTAAAATTATAGCTGTTCGGTTTCAGTTAAGGCATTAATGTTTACAGCCTATTTTATTAGTCATAATACATATGACCAAAAGAAATATCAGTCTTGTGATCATCAATAATACTTTCAGAATTGTACAGCTAGTTTACATCAGTTTGATATAATTCAATTCATCAACTGAATTCATGAATTTAAGCCTGTCAGAAATATTAACACGATTTAACTTAATATTTGCCTAAACTGTGTTTACGTAGTTTATATGAAACTGACAGAGGCCTGTCCAAGGGTACTAAAGTTAAAAATTCTTTATGTTGACCAAAGTCTTATGTCAGGCCTGCACACAAAACTTCAACTGCTCATACTGTTAATTCTTCAAATTGTTTCTAACACAGTTGCATATTACAGGAATAAAATGTTCAACAAAACAAAATGCAAGGCCTCATTGACATTTGTTTTTCATTACCAGCATGATGTATTGTCTAGCAATAATTAGGCTACAGTATCAAACAAACACTGTTCTAGTCAAAATTATAAAATAAAATAATATAAAGTGTAAGACCTACAGGGTTTCAGAGATTCAAATCCCTTACACTGATTACTGAATTTTGATACTAAAATGTTATTTTAATTTACATTCTGGACAAAATAAAAATATCAGTGTGGTTACATTATCCCAGTTTATAGTGTGTCATAGCAGCTGAAGAATAAATAGATACAGCTTATTCATATTATATGGCTGTATGTACAGTTAATTTTTAGTTGTTCTTATTAATTTGAATTTCCATTATCATCATGATCCCTCCATGTGCATGAAGTGTTCAGCATTTTGGTCAACTCCGGTTGCTTTTAAATGTGCCCTATAAATAAACTTGACTCGACTAAGAGGTTTCTGAAAGTGTCTTATTTTAAGCTATAGTCAAAAATAATACTTCAGTGAAGAATTTTTGCATTGCAAAAAAAACAACAAAAAAAACATGCCTTTCTGATACTATTTGCAATGTAACAATGCATTTTTAAGAGAAGATGTCATACGTGCTGTTTTTTAAACATGCTCTTGAGATAAAACACACCTGTTATGTTCTACCAAACAATTAAGCATAAAGCCTAACAGTGATATTTTATTTCTGCAGAGCAACAAGACATTATGACACTAACCATCCTCATTGTTTTCGCTTTTTATCTGCTCCTCCTGAGACCCGTCCTCATCCTCATCATATCTCTTCTCCTCTGAGCCCTTGTTTCTGGGCGGCCATGTCATCTTGTTTTCCTTCTTGAGCCTCCTCCTGGCGTTTGCGAACCAGGTGGACACCTGTGTCAGGGTCATCTTAGTGATGATGGCCAGCATGATCTTCTCGCCCTTAGTTGGGTACGGGTTCTTTCTGTGTTCCTGCAGCCAGGCCTTTAGCGTGCTGGTCGTCTCACGCGTTGCATTCTTTCGTCTTGTTCCTCCATCCATGGAACCGTATCTGTTAATTGAGAAGACAGAACCACAATGATAATGAGATGGTAAATATAGCATGTGATGCTTGTTGCATGACAATTTCTGATGTGTTGCCCTGGCAATGTCTCTCCTGAAAACAATGACAGAGCCATCTGCTTCTTGGAGTCTTCTTGAAACGTGCATACAGCAAAAAGCTTTATGAACCTAACAGTCACACACATATTATTGCATAAAGACTAATAAATAAACAAACACATGTCATTTAAGAGACATGATTTAGAAAGAATAATGGAGGGAAAGGTAAGGGGAAAACCTTCCCCTTTTAAGCACACTATACTGTGCATACTGTCTTTCCCTAAGTAAACTGTAAAGAACATTCAGAACATTGTTAAATGTCAAGCCAAGCTAATATAATTTTCCATAAATGGAGAACAACATTAGACCTGCTTGGACAATGTGCAGTATCCAGTAATGCACAGGACTGAAAAGATGGAGGGCTGTACATGACTTTCCTGAAACCCTTCCAGCAATCCAAACCTCTCTGAGAAGTACTTACACTGATAAACAAAGTAAATTTGCTATCCATGTCTTTTGGAAATGTGCAAATTTCCCTACCAAGTAAGACGTTTTACATGTAATAACGCCAAATGTATTGTATAGTATAGAGGTCTTCTAAGTGCAGCATACGACTCCCTCCCTACCCTCGTCTCTCGCACAAATATCAACCATAGACCTACATTTAAAATGCACAGTGTTGATTTTCAGTCAGCAGTGAGCTGTAAAAGTCCTCTCAGGGGAGGCTTTTATGAGGCCTTTATTGCTCTGTATAGCTTAGTGCAGGTCAAGCACTGCTAAGGGAATCAAAAGGAGAGGAACGCTGCACCTTTCTTTACCCTGTGTTGTTCCCTCACAGATAAAATAGACTGTAAAATTGCTTTATTGAGTGTAATGATGAGCCCTCAGGTAAAAGGCGGGCTCAGATAGAGTGGTACTGCTGTAGACCTGCTTGTTTATCTGAGTGCCACTAATTCTGTTTTGCCTTCGATTTGGGCCTTTTGTTGTATGTGCACTTATTAGGTTTCCTGCTGACACATTTTGCACTTTATATTGAATTTATAGTGACATGTAAAAAAGGCCAGCTCATGGACTTCGGGTTGTGTGAACTCTCAGTTTGTAGTAGAGCTCATCTATATGACACTTTATAGATCAATTAACACACAACGCTATAAAAACAAGAATGTTTCTCTTCTGCAATTGCATTAGCACTGACTTCTTTAAAGTTGTGAGTTCATTCCAAACAGCATGGTGATCACAATTTACAAAATAACGTATTATCATTCAGGTCCTATATTTTTTTGCCATATCCCAGACTTAATTTGGATGTCATCTGATTATTGAGAAGACCTTTCCATATGGCAGACATGCTCTTCACGAATGTGAAGAGGCCTCATGTCTTGCTCAAAGGGGCATGAGTCTTCTCAAGCACATCACCCCCATCAGGAAAGAAATGTGTAATGAGATGAGGGTGATAACCCTGGTTGTTAGATGTGATGAGAATGGCCTTGATCTTGCACGGGATGATTGATTTAAACCCTACACTAGTTTACAATACTTTGAGTTTGCCTTAATTTTAATCACATCCAGTGTTTGTTGCTTAAAGTATTGAATAGAAACTTGCAAACCTATATGATACTGAACTTATATACTACAAATTAGCATAGTATTCACAATCACACAGAGAAGAGGTCTCATGTTTGCATTGATAACCACATATCTTAGCATTAGATATATTACCCACTGTCCCATTGTCATAGAAACAACATACCTGTCATACTGATACTGTCCCAGGGTAGGATCATAAGGGTAGTAGGCTGTTGCCTGGGTTATTCCCGCATGCGCAGAAGCTGTGGCATCTTTAGTATCGAATGTACCCTGCAATCATACATGAAGACAAGTGTTTCAGAGTGAAATAAAAAAGGAGTACAATATATTTTGAAACATCAAATAACTCTGATAGTGCTGAAAAAAATATATCAGTGATACATATTTGTACTGGCAATAGTTTGAAGTTGTTTGTTTATGCAATTCATTGGGGCTATTTAGGAAGGCTAATCGGGTAGGACATGGTAAAAACTAGTACGATAAATTGACCATGGTATGCTTTCTATTCCATTTCCACATAGAAGTTCATTTCAGTTTTTAGAAATAAGATTGAAATAAAGTAATAGGAGAAATTATTCTGTAGGTTTGTAAGTGCCCAGGGCAAGTACGACATAAGACCATGTTCAATTATTGGAGCTAATTGTCAATAATATATGTTGTTTCAATGGCCCTTCTTACCACAATATCCCCAAATAATCTAAGCACTTCACGTATTTCAACACTAAACCCACTGGAAGAGACCACAATTTTGGATATTATAGGCCCACTTATTCCTGTTGAGGATCTGTTACAAAAATGTTTCAGAATCCATTTTAAATCATTTTATCAGACACTCCAAAGAGCAGAGATTTGTCTCATTGTAAAATTCAACTTTGTTTGCAATGCAAAGTAGCTTGCCTTGGACAGCTGTGGAATGATATAACTTTTTTTCTTCCTTGTTTGATGAAAATGATTTGAACTTTTACACCAAAGAAAGTATTACCCTGGAACGATTGAGACTTTCTAACACTGCTAAAAAAGTACTCTATATTATTATTTATGATAGAAAAGTAGTCTTGAAAGATGATAAGGGAATAAATCACGTTCAGTATGCAAAAGGATGGTACTTTGCATGCAGTAAAAAAAGGAGAGGTGAGCTTGGCTCAAGTCTCAGCACCCTGCGGCTCCATTAATCAATGCCTAGAGGGATCAAATGAAGGGCTTACCAGCGAGTAGAAAGCCGAGGCGTCCGTGCCGTATGTAACGTAATTCCCATATCCTTGACCGCTGGTGTAGGGGCTCCCGTACACGCCCAGCGCGGCGGCTGAACTCAGTTCATGCCTCGCCGTGGCCAGCAGCCGGCTCTCATACACAGGGCAGTAGACTGGTGTCTGCCCGGACGCCGCTACTCCAGAGTCGGCTATGGATCTGCCGGTGGACTCGCAGCAAGTGGTCAGAGAGTTGGTTGTCATCAGGAACTGGGTGAAGACCGAGAGAGAATATGCTACTTTTAAAATAAGTGGATTCTGCATTGAAACAGAAAACTAATGTTTATCTTAAGGACCTTGAGCTCAAAGTTTAAAACTTTATTTCTTTTTTAATGTGAGAGAAAAGAGCGACTCAATGAATTTACTTGTCTGACCGCAAAATCACACGTGATTTAAGTGTTAAATGTTATTAAATAAAGTGAAGTCAACATTATTTTTCCCCCAGAATGCCAGTCTTTAAAAACTTAAATACGACATTAAACGATTGTAAAGACTGATATTTGATGATATTCCTGTGATAATGTGCGCGTAAAACGTGTCCAAAACGAGTCGCCTCTTAGTCATGATCCAAATGAAACACACGAGGAAGCGTTACAAACAGATACAACATGTTTTCCCAACATCGCCCAGTAATACACAAAGTAATGCCCAAATGATTTTTTATGGCTCAAAGCCAAAACAAAACAGCAGCTGGGTTACGGCGCAAACACACGCAGCGTGTGCAGAACAAGTTGGCATGTGTGTTCCAGCGCAGATAAACATATGGTTGACATTACAGAACGGCTATTATCTTGCAGAAATGAGTGAACGGGAGGTCGCGGGTCTCGCTGGTTTCTGGTTACCCTCTTCTTACTTTTTTTCTCCCCCTATCGCTGCTGAAACACAGGTATCACTGGTTGTAACGCAATGCCTTTCCGATATCCAAAAGGACTGTGAGAGCGTCCCTGATTCTTGGCCAAAGTGCGTAAAAGGATCAAGCTTAAAATCGATGAGATAATCAATCGCTGCAATATCAAAAGCAAAACAGTCTATTCACTCAGAAAAGGTAGTTAGGTGAACTTACTTGTGGAGCAGACGAATAGGGATATCCAAATTGTGGATATGACATGGTAGAGAGGTCCCCCAATATCCAGAAATAAAGCGAGACTGAAGGTCTCCACTCTAACGCTGGCTGCGGCTCTGTTTGACTGTACCAATTGATCGGTAAGCACAGGCTTCTAGGATGCTTATAGGGCGAAGCAGAGTAGCATGTTTAATTTGTGTAAAATGCCCCCCACTCGAACGCCTTTCAAGGGGCAAAAAAAATAAAAAATAAATAATAAAAAAGAAAATCGTATAGCTCCTCTTTTTTTCTTTTTAAAAGTCTCTTAGAAATAAATACACGGATTAAAGTGACACATGCTATCTTTGCCTAGAATAATCACTTTGTTGTCAGATACATATTTTTGGCTTATAAAAAAGTAGTATAAAAGACGTCAGCAGCAGAGGCAGGTTGTTTTAAACGGCGGCGACTCTGACGTCAGAAGTTTCCCACTCTGAAAATGACCAGACTGTAACTTTAATATGCATTTTCTTTCTCAGGATGACGACAAAAGCAGAAAGGACAATTCAAAAAAGAAATTATTGAAGTGAGAAGAAGAGAATTTAAAAAAAAAAAAAAAAGTGTCCTGGAAATTAATTCACAATCCCAATCAATCAATTAAGCCAATCAGTGTCTTCAATATGCAAACGTATGTATTAGTTTAAAAGCAGGCCTAATTAAACACATTCCTATCATTCCTCTGCAGTGATGCTAATCACACGGGGGATGAATTGATTTTGAATTAATTAGTGAAGAATATTTTCATACTCAGCAGAGAAACCAATTGCAGCTGAACAGCAGAATGAACAAATAAGACAAATGCATTGAATTAATTAATATTTTGATCATTTCCCACTTAAAACAGGTTATCTTTTTGGTTCATATCTGCCAATTCAACCTGGAGCAATGAGTCCCCTGAGTGTTTTAATGCCTCCTCAAAAGTGCGAAGGATGTTGTTTGAATGAACTTTGCACCATGAATAGTAGAAATCCCGAGATATTTCAGTAGCTAATAGATTTTAAACCAGCGTATCTATCTATCTATCTATCTATCTATCTATCTATCTATCTATCTATCTATCTATCTATCTATCTATCTATCCTTCTCTCTCTCTCTCTCGTGTGTGTTTTGGTCAGGTAACATCGTCAAACTGCAGTACCCAAACAGCCAAAAGCCCAAACTCGCCAGCGCTGGTGCGCGCTGCCTTGCTTGGAGAATCCCGGGTTGAGACATGTGGATAGCCCCGGGGGTCACTCCTCAAATTAATGATGATGTACTCCTCCTCCCTCCCTCCTCCTTCTACTCTGCTCTCCAGCTGGATCTCTGCCTGCCGGTGACAGGTCGATTGAGAGTGATTGATGACTATCTAGGGGACCGGGGCCAACATAATAATATGATACCGGCACCTTGCAATAATTGCTCGCTTTCATTTACAGATGAAAGAAGTAATAAAGAGCTATAAAGACGGAGAGGCTTGTGCTTCGGTTAAGTAACTTTTTGTCTTGCTTTTCTTCTGTTTTATTTGGGAGAAAGGTTGGGTAGTGTGGGAGGGCGGGCTGTATGAAATGTCTGTTCTCTCATTTATTTTGACAAATTGAATTATAGGGGGTTAGTACCTCCAAGCAAATGGCCGCATTAACGCTGTGAACAGGGGGGGTCAAAAGGGATCAGCCAGTGCTTTTTAATTTGCATTAGCTCTAATGCCACCTTAACATTAACAACCCGTCTGAACCGCTCAACCATACACTCACTCACACATCAGACGCACACGCATGCACGCACCCACACCCACACGCACGCACGCACTCTCCCTCTCTGTCTCCTTCTCTCTCTCTCTCTCTCTCTCTCTCTCTCACACACACACACACACACACACACACACACACACACACACACACACACACACACACAGCTCCATTTTGTCTTATTAATTTAGACTTTTTTTTCTTTTTTAAATTCATTGGAGTTAATGTGACACGCAGTGCATTAAGGCAGGGCGGGACCCAATTTATCTTCAACATCACACCCGGTGGACGAAAGAGAAAAGTGTTGACACGTTGATATTGAGGACGGTGGGAGCGCACCTGACGCACGCACGCACACACACATATATACATACACAGTGGCATAATCTTCCACAGCAATATATTCTTTTATCAGAGCCACTCTGTTAATTTTGTTTGTTGCCCTTTGCATGGGCCTCTGCTTTTGTGTATGTATAGAATTAGGCTGGAGACAGTGAAAATGTGATAGACACATCCACTAAACTATACTGGCCACATACCCTCCCTCCTCCCCTCGGTGTATACCTTTTCATTATCCACTGCGTTACCCAGTGTTATCGGGCGCCTATAATAAAATATTTAGGCGCACTAGTATATGCTTTTAGATGGAAAATGAAGGCGACGGCAGGAGTTCATGCTTGTTTAGCGTTTAAAGATTCAAAGAGAGGCTTCTTATTTTTCTTGGGCAGATGTGGAGAAGCAGGGATGCTCTGCGTTTTAAGTGGAGCACTGAGGGATAAGATGTGATTCCAGTCCAGGACAAAGGTACCATAAGGCCTACTTAAGGCCTGATTGCATTTTCTTTCTTTCTTTCTTTGGTATGAAATTAAACATGATAATCATGTAGTTATATTATCTGTTATTATCTATATGAATGGGAAATCTGAAGATTATTTTATTGTATAGATTAGGACAGATATCAGTGTTCAGCAGTGATCTAGTGAAGGAGCATCCATCATGTTCAATGAGCACCATAAATCAACTCCTTTACTTTAACTAGACTAACTAAATGGAGTAATTATTATCGCTGCGCCACCAGTCAACTCCAACATTCTTTCTTCAACAGTTATTTTTGAATAAAAGTTTTTGCCTTTTGACATGAACTTCAAACTGCTGTATTCTGAGTAATAACTGTGCTGCGTTGCACTTTGAAGTAAGAATGCTAATTTGCATCTGTTTTCCAACTAAACTCATATTAAAAAAAGATCCCCAGAAACTTTGTAATCATGAAGGTGTCACTTTCCTGATAATCTGTCATTGATTAATGAGCCACAAGGAGGGGAGTGGTGAGTGTGTGTGCATGAGAGAGAGAGAGAGAGAGAGAGAGAGAGAGAGAGAGAGAGAGAGAGAGAGAGAGATGTGCGTGGAGAGAGAGGGAGAGAGAGAGACTATAAAATGACCACTTGCAGCTGGTTGTTTCGTCAGTCCAGCTATCAAGAGAGAGAGAGGTGAAGGGAGGAGGGTAAAACACTCCCTTCTCTCAAAATTTGAGACAGCTGAGTTTTAAGTGAGACAGGCTACAAAACAGAGGTCAACTTTGTCAATGATGCACCACATTGAATCTTTCACACCACTGATGGGCAATGAATACATGCTTCTTTTTTCATTCAAACCTTGATGGATATTTGTGTGTTTTGACAATATTTCTTTTTAGACTATTTCAGATCTATGGCACAAAATAATGTTAAAGACACTGAATGTACACCTAATCCCACATCAGAACAATTCAGTTGCATTTAAGTTTAAGTAAACCATATTTTTCAGCTGTTAAGGCCTCAATGAGTCTGTCCATCTCCTCGATAACTGCCCTGCCAATGAAATAGACAGGTTGAATAAATAAAACACAAAAATGATCTTCCTGACACTGAGTTTAAGGCCCTTACAATCAACATCTTAGTTGTGTCAGTATCTCAAAACTCAAAAGTATAAATTCACTTCTAGTGTTATCTCATTTTCTTTGCCTGGGCTAAACATTTACTTGGGTTGCCAGTTTATTTTCACAGATTTGGATTTGTGTGTTAAGATCAAAAGCAAAATGTGTGAATCCTATTTGGTTTTGGATCATACTGAGGGTTGAGTGAGAACTGAAAAAGGAAACTTGCCTCAATCAAGTGTGGTTCAGTGATAGCGATGCTGGCCTCTGTCATGTTCTAACTCCCCAATGTGGGTTAGCATCAGGTGAAAGAAAAAAACTTGGCTCACTGACTTCTTCAAAATGGACCAGAGCTGTCCCTGTTTTGAATTTCTCTGTATTCCTTTATCACTCATACTTTCACTAAAGTAAAAAACTAAATGTTTAGCCAAGTTGTGAATATTTCAATGGTTCTGGCTACTTTTGTTAAAGTAGTTATTCTTTTTGTTCCAACTTTATGAATATTAGTTCCATTCTATCTAACCTTTAAATGTTCAAACACTCTGATGTTTAGAGCCCACTGTCTCAAGCATTGTTTTTTGAGTCAGCAACGTAGAAACCCAAGTTGACCTCAATAGTTGAAGACAGCTACACTGGCTAACTCATTCAGTGACATGAAGCCCCGAGCAGCTCCCAGGCTTTCCAATAGCCACCATGTTTCTCTTTCTGCAGTCATAGAAATAATGTCCAAGCATTCTTACACTCACACTCTCTCTCTCTCTCTCTCTCTCTCTCTCTCACACACACACACACACACACACACACACACACACACAATGCTTATTCAGCAAAACATTAGCCTATCTACTGTCTAGTCTAGTCTTGGAATCCAAATGGAATATTGATCTTCAACGATCTTCCCAGTGTATTTCTTATTTCTTCTTCTGAACAACACAATGATTTTTTCCCATTTCTCCTCTTTTGGCCCTAAAGCCCTAATGGTTTTTGTATGAGTTGGGTGGTAGGCTGGGCTGCTTCAGGCACTCTGTATAAAAACTGACTTTTGCTGTTTTTTGCTGAATATGTCTGAGGTGCTTCTAGGTGGTAATACATACTTTTAATTGGTGGATTGTGCAAACTAGACAAACGTTTTTACCAGGTGGCTTTTGAAATGACATCCTTTAATGTGCTAGCCATGAGGTTAGCTTGGTCAGTATGGATCCTTTCTTACCACTTTGTAGGTGCCTTTTGGTTTAATTTCACATTTTGCTAACTATCAAAAAGTAAAAAGAACACAGAATTGTCTCATATCAAAAACAAATAAATAAAAATCAAATTTCCATTATAATCACAAAATGGTCCAAGGGATTTTTTTAGTCAATCAAACAATGTACAACATTTCATATTGAACATTGACATTATGCAGGTTGACATCCAAATGCTTTATGCAAATCGTACAGCATTATAACATAATGCTAACGCCCTATGTGATACCCTGTCCATTATCCCTCATGTATTATCCCAAGTAAATTGCACAACAATGTTTATTCCCATCAAAGTGGACCTCACAGTTTTTAACAATATCACAATAATATGTCTGATACAAGTCAACCTAACCCCCACTCTGTCTTCCTCTCACTCCCTTCTCTCTCACTGTTCCTCCTCTCCAGCCTCTCTAAGAGGTTTAACATGTCAAAGTTCTCTCAGCTCATCCATAATTGATCACCACAACGGTAGCATCTTCGCTGCACTTAGTTAACTAGCTATCTGCAGGTGTTCCCTTAGCAACTGGCCAGGGTCTGAAACGCAGAAGAACTGTATGTAGACTCCCAAGCCCCAAAAATGTGAACCCAACGTGTCTTGTAAATCTTGGTGTTGGCCCCTTGTTCACTGGTTGTGTTCTTGGACTCAGTATGTATGTCTGCCCATTACACAGTCCAGGATATGGGTGAAAACAATCAAATGTCTTGTAACACTGAAGCACACTGAAGTATTTTGGTTTAGTGTCTGTCTGTTCCATTAAGTATATGCTGTGGCCTAGTAGTTGATACAGCTGAAAGATGTAGTGGCAGTTAAATCCCCTAGACCAAACAAACAATTATTTTACCAAACCTACCTGCACCATCACATAAAAATTGGAAGCTTGTGCAGGATTTGGATTAGCTGACTAAAATAGACTACTTGTGTGTTTGGAGTTTTGTTTTGTTAGGTAACGTTGGTAATTTGCTATAGCCTACAACCTGTGTGAGACTGGAAAAGGCAGCCAAGTCCTATTCAGGGGCTCACTGCTAGGTTTAGATAGTTAGAGAGGTGTGCACCTCATGAGCAGATTTGCTCACACACAGAGTTTAGTGTATGGCAGACTATCAGCAGAGTTAGCATTATCATTAGCTCCAGGGCGCTAATAGAAAGTCAAAAAGGATTTAGCGTTTTAGGTTTAGATTGAGGGAGTCATCAGTAATTGGTGTTTTTGCGTCCTTTGAGTTAACAGTTGAAGGGACTGTAAATACGCTTTGCTCATAGTAGTGTAATGTTTGTGGCTTGTTAGAGGCCAATCTGTGCAGTGCACATTTAGTGGTGCAGTTGAGATTTAATAGTGATTTTCAGCAGTTTCAAACATGTACCTGTTTAACTGTTTCATGTGTCAGCAAGTACAATGGCAGAATAATAACTACTGATTTGAAAGAGTCCTTGTTAAAAATTGAGAATACGACCTGTGTGCAGTTTAGATGGCTCAAACAGAAGTAGCTGATTATAACTGCAGAGCAAGAGGAGGTTAACTTGGAAGAAAATATGTCAAAACCGCCTATGGCAGTATGATTGATGGGAGCTCTCAATTTAGCAAATATTTGGGTAGAGCAGGAGAAAGAGAATGAGAGTAGGAAGTAGCAGTAAGAGAAAGACACAGAGAGAAAAGGAGAAAGCTCTGGAGAGGGTACACCTGGTGAAAATGACCCATATCAAACTGGATAAAGTTAGAGCAATGATACCACTACTACCACCTTTTGATGAGAATTATGTGGTCATGTCTTTTGAAATGTTTTAGAAAATAGCAACAGAAAGAATACCCCAATGAAAAATGCCTTCTTGGGGAAAAAGATTGGACTAAACAGAGCGTGGCGTCCCCCAATGCCTGAGCATAGTAGTTGTCCACCCTGCCAGACCTGGTAAGACACTTCTACTCAGCTATCAGGGCGGACTGCCACAGACTTTTGCTGCCACAATAGTTCTAAACTGAGAATACAAATAGTAGTTACCCAAAGTTGGATGATCTATATAAGTTGGACTAGCAGCTCTGGATAAAAATGTTAATGATGATCATACAGGTTATGATGGTTTCACAAAACATCTTTAGTTAAAGATGGTTTGCGACCCTAAAGATGAGTAGACCCTGATTAGAAGTGGCCTAGTGGAACTACTCAATTCCAGTTTGATTGGAAGGTTTGCTGTTGTGCAAGGAATAGGTAGAATAGGTAGGTAGGTCATGAAAATGCACATAATGTCTCAATCAGTCTCAGAGAGCTCACAACCTAGAATTTGAATATCCCAAAGTTTTCCCTGCATGAGTAGTAACTTGCACATAGACCAAGAGAGCAAACAAAGAGCAAGAAGGGGTCCTGCAGGTCCTTATCTGCTAGACACAGTCATTTCTGAGTCAGAGGATCCCAGGGTAACAATAGAAACCCAAGGACCTAAATCAAAGCTGACTAATGTTTCTTAAGACTCTGGATATGGTTCAAGTTACTGACTCAAAGGTTCAAGGGAGATTGCTTCCCTTAGTGGACTGACAAGATCCATTTTACATAAGGAGTCTTTCATGGCAAACCAGAGGAAAGATCCATCCTTGGAATATCCTCGTGAGGTTCCTGTAGGTCGTTGGTTTTTCAAAGTGGGGTGTTCCAGGGGGTCCCCAGAAAAAGGGGAATGATTCATTCTCACTATAACTCCATCCATAAATAACAATGACAAAATGTATGGCTATTTCGGTCATGGATTTCATAAACTTTCTGTAAAACATCTAAAAGCAAAACCTTATCAGATGGGCGACCCTGCAACAAAATAATCCATGGTCTAATTTGTGTCAGTTTAGGGGTTGGTGATGTGAAAAAGTTTGAGAACCACTGCTGTAGGTTACTTTGTGAAAGATGTTCTAGTGTGGAGACCTGTTGCTTGTATGGCCAATGAAGATTGGGCCATGTTCAATAGGGCTTATGGCATAGAAATATTACTATTACAATAGCTCAAGAGTCCCTATTAAGTGGTCAAATGGGTGCAAGGAAAAGCCTTCATAATATCAGTAGACGCTTCCATTGGTCATTGGAGTGTTCGAAAAGACATAAAGAGATTCTGCCATGTTCGTCATAAAGCAGGTTTCAAACAAGGTTTCCACACAGGAGTCACTTGCTCATATTTTGATAGATTGTGTGGGATCATTGCTAAGGTCTAAACGTGGAAATTAATATTTGTTAACCATACTTGTTGCACAGGATTTCTAGTGTATTTTGGGCATATGTGTAAGCTTCTTTTTTTCTCTTTGTTTTTTAGTTCGTAGTGTGGGGAATGCCATGATCACAGGTTGTCATTTTTGTTTGGTTCAAGAGGGTTGGTCTTATTTAACATGAGCCTGTCAGTGGGAATTGTATGCTGCTGTGAGTTGCAACTTCTTTTTGAGACTGTGATGGACAATGATGGAAAGCCCAGATACCTGAACATTTTGGTTAAACTTCTGCCTGCATCTATTTGTTAACCTAAATGAACTGAAACCAATGCTGAGATCAGTGCTTTGTCCTCTTTTCATGTTGCAAAAGAGAACAACAGGACAAGGTCGAGTGGGATTCATGTAAGGCCTGTATGTTTTCTTGTTGATGGCAACCAATGACATTCTATTTATGTTATGGCCTTTTAGCGGCTAGTGCAGCCATATGGCTTAGTGGTAATCAAAAACCTAACATCAAATCATTTTAGTGGCATAACCTGTGCTGTGACAATTAATGTAAACCCTTAAGAGATACAACTACATCATATGATTAATTGAATGGGAGCTGGTTTTCTTTCTCTGTATTCTTCATGCTTCCATTTTCAAAGCATCTGATGTGGAATCCACAGCTGGAGAATATTAGCGAATCAAAGAATTTGTATTGTATGTTTATTTGTTTTGGGGACAAGTATATAGAATGAACTGTAAATCTCCCTCGATGGGCCTTTAAAATACATAAAACCCAACAATAAAACATGTATGGAACTGCAAAAAACTCAACAAAATATATACATACATTAAAGCACAACACACAAAACTCAACAAAAAACACATACAAAACAGCACAAAACACAAACCACTTACAAACATATTATTATTATTATATCTAATGCAAGCATCTCTAATGCTTTATTGAGATGCACAAAAATTGAGTTTTACATGTCATGTTTGCTCTTGTTCTGAATGTGTAATAGATGGCTTCTGGCAATCTAAGAGGGATTTTTCCTTTATTTGAAAACAACCAGTGCTTTCAACAGTAAACTCTATGATGCCCACTGTTTCACTGATCCAGCTGATGAAATACATTCTTGTTGGAAGCAGTACTGTCTTTAAAACTATTGCAATAAATAAACTGTCCCATGAGTTATAGCTTATTTAAGTCTTCTTATATGCAGTATGTAAAACAGTAACAGATTGAAAGTAATGGAAACAAAAGTGATTTTAGCTTGAGGACAAAATTGACTCTTCTGACTCTTCGGACATTTTACATTGCTGATCCATGGAAGTATATGGAAACATAGCTGACATAGGCTGATGTTGACTTTTACTGCAAACCTTCTAAAATAATCCAGCTGCCGAGCTGCCCAAAATTAAATTATATTTTCTCTGTAAGAAGTGGTTTTCCAGGCCTTATCACATACACTAAGGGAACATGTGTATGTATCAGATGAATGGTACATTTTGATGTGTCCGATTATGATTATGCAGCCTCCTTTTCTCTGCTCTTCTTTAAGAAGGGAAATGAAAACAGTGTGGCAGGCCAAACAATAAGACTTGCCAATCACCTTTCTGCCTGAATGTTTCCCATCCTCTCTCTGTGTGTGTGTGTGTGTGTGTGTGTGTGTGTGTGTGTGTGTGTGTGTGTGTGTGTGTGTGTGTGTGTGAGCCTATGTGTCACCAACAGCAGACCCATCATGTCAGACACTGGAATGACACTGATCGCAGTGTGATGCACACACACACATACACAGGGGGCCAGGTGGCTGCTCTCTCTGTCATGACAGACCCCAGAACAGACCACTGACTCCCCCGACACCTGCGACCACCACCAGTGCAGCCAACCCAGCTGCAGTTATTGAATACATTTTCACCATGTTAAATTTGCAAGGAACATTTTGTATTATATTAATATAAAGCCTGTTGTACAAGCATGGGATGCTGTTTCTTACATGTCTTGAAAAAGTGGTTCTCACATCTATGCTATAACATCTCAAGAATATGCAGGTTATCATTTAAAATAATAATTTCTACGGGCCTGTCAAGTCAACTCTTAAATAACACACAGATAACAATAATAATAATGATAATGATAATGATAATGACAATGATAATAGGTCAAGAGGCTAGTCATAAACCTGAAAAAACATTTTCTTTTAAATGAGGAAACAGCACTGATCTCAAGTTATCTGGTAGTTTGATCCAGAGAACAAGAACAAAATAACTCAAAGCTCCCTCTGAAGACCTGGATCTTATTCTGGGTACACTTAGATGACAACTACTACTACCAAGGGGTCTGGTTGTACTGTAGTCAGCAGGTCAGTAATATACTGGGGAGCCAAAACAGTAAGTGCTTTATAGACTAGAAGTAGAATTTTGAAGTTTATTCTATGCTATACTGGGAGTCAGTGAAGAGATATAAGATGAGCTGCAACCTTTGGTAGTCCAACGTAAAGAACATTACAGTAGTCCAATCTGCTAGAGATGAATGCATGGACATGGTTTTTCAGAATCTGCTTGAGATATGAACCCTGGATATATTTCTGCCTGTGTACAGTTCAACAACTTGTTTACGAGACTTAGATCATCGGAGGACAGAGAAACATACAGCTATGTGCCATCAGCATATAAATGATAGGATATGCTATGTTTCCTTATAATGCAGGTGGAAGCATGTATAAATTAAAGAGTAATGGTGCTAGGATTGATTCTTTTGGAAAATCTGAACAAATGTTTGTTTCAATGGATTTAAAACAACCAATAGAAACGTAAAAGTTCCTATCCTTTAAGTATTAACAGGGCTCAATAAACCAACAGAATCTGTCAATTAAAGTATCATGATCAACAGTGTCAGTGATATCTAACAAAACTAAGATAGATATTTTAGTATCACTATTAATAACAAGGTAATTTATTACTCTGATAAGTGCTGTTTCAGTGCTATGATTACTTTTACAACCTGATTGGTATAAAATTACACATGATTCTAGATTATTTTGTATTATTCCAGTAATTCCAGTAAAGGCATGATAACAGCACACTTAAGTGAGTTAGGGTCCCAGTAAGAAAAAAGGCATTAACAATATTCACTATGTCATGTGCAAGACAAGGAAGAACAGACTTAAACAGTTCGGTGAGGATGGAGTCAAGGTAACATGAAGAAGAATTAAAATGCTTGATGATTTCATCTAAAGAGGTAATTTTTGAGAAATTATATATGAGTGAAAATGAATGAAATCATATAGTGGCTGTTTTATCACGCATTGATGTTGAAAGGGGGCACACCAGAGGTATTTCTGTAGGAAACCACAATATTGTTTCTGATGGAACTAAAGTGGTGGAAAAGGGGAAGGAAGTTGTTTGATTGAATTTGGAATTCTGAAACTTGTAGTTTTATTTTGTGCCATTTACGTTCTGCCTTTCTGCAGAAGAATTTAACCTGTTTGTATCAGCATTTCTCCAGGATGTTTTTTGGAGGACCATGTAGCTGTTTAGCTTTAGCTAGACCAACATGATCGTTAATCTGAGACAAAGCATTACAGAAATTATCTACCATCATATTACATGATGTAAAAGTGGACAGTGCAGGCTTTGAATACTCTTTGGTAAACATATCTACAGTGTTAACATTGATGTAATGTTTTAGTGGTATTTGGCCTCTTATTATTAGGTGTTTATAATAAGAGATGTTTATGTGTTTATTCTTTGCTGCCCTTTTTATTAATCAACAGCAAAGGGGATTTTAGCTTACTTTCCCTGTGGTTGTGTCTCTGACAGCACCATGATGTGCCCACGTGTCATGGACAAGTGCTACTGAGTTAGAGGAACTTACAAATACAGCCTTGAGAATAAGTAATGTCAATGTCAGTACACCTGTTCAGAGGTGGTTATAACTTGTCCTTGTCTCTGCTTTACTGGCTAAAATTCTCTTTTCCCTATCCTCTCCTTTTCTCACCTGTTCTTTGTCTAGAAATAATCATAGAAAGAATGACCAGAAATGACCTGTTTTCATCCTCTCCCGCCATCTCTCCATTTGTTTCTGTTCCTGATGCACATGGATATTATAAAGTCATGATCCTCTTTCAATATTCACCTACATAATAGAACTAGTACATCGAGCGTAACTGCGTTAAGGGGCAGAGAATGTGTTATAGGCAGTGATTATCTTCCTGAAGACGATGCAGCCTAGGCAGGCACTTACAATTATTTATTCATAATGCATCCACTGAAACACAAATGCACTTTATTGTCTCATTCTGCATCTTATTTTACCCATAAACCAGAAAATGGGTTGGGTTTCTAATGAAAGAGCCATGTTAATATCAAGGCAGATAAGGGTTGGCGTGTGCAGATGGGAGCACTATGTGGAAACCCAATCACAAGTTCCTTCAATCACTCAAAACCAGAACAAGGGGGAATGGATGCATTTGAATATTTTCCTCTACCTGGAAGTATTAAAACTATACAATTTTAATACCTATTTAACATGCAGTTGCTTTTTGTGCCTCTCATTTTTTGCAGTTCTGCATAAAGAGCAGGCAGGTAATGCAGGAGTAACTGTGGCAGCTATGGGCATGACATGGTTTTTCAACCAGGCATGTCTGCAGCATTCCCTGACTTTAATCGCTGCATTAAGATCTTACTCACTGAATAGGCCGCTCTCTACCAGCAGTCTAATTCTGGCTTTCTTCTTTGTTCTGTTGTCTTCGTTGTGCTTCAAAATTCCAGAGATTTGGGCCACATAAAGTACTTTGTACTTCATAATTCAATACTTCATTCCCTTCAGTTCAGCACTTCTTTGAATTTTAGAGAACAGTTTATTTTGGTCTTAAGAAACAATTAGGAACTCAACCTGTAAAGAGAATTTGTATAGAGTTTGTAGCCATATGCCCATGATCTAGAACTCAAGCTATAGCTGAGTAGCTATACACTCAAAACTGCCATAAGGAGTCAGGACAGGGATTAAGACATCACTGGATTCACAGAATGTTTACATGGGCTTCTTTACCAAAATGTGATTTATTAATTAGATGAAAACACACTTAGTCCAGTGTTTCCTTCAGTCTAATGCATGGTAGGACTCTTTTCCACCTCAGGCCCCCTCTCATGCTTGAGCTTCTCAGACAACATTTACTCTCACACTATGCACGAGTTATAACAAGTTCCTCCAACAAAATGGTTATTAGGCTTGGTTGATGGCTAATGGCTAATGCTAGGTTAGGTTCATGGTTGCGGTTTGGCTCTCCTCATAAACTAAGAAGGCAGGATTTATTTACAGTCTATGAGCAAGTCAGAGAAGACTCTGCAAATGTGCACAAGGTGTCAAAGGAGGATAAAGCACATTGGCAGAAGTTGAAAATGTTTGATCTTGTGCAAAAAAATTGCACTCATCCAAGGACTTTGTGATTCTAGCCTTGCTCCATAAACATACCAAGACAAGAGTTAAAATGAATAAGCCTGGAGGAAAATAAACTAATAGAAAGAACTGAAGTTACTGGTGAATAGGAGATCGGTGAGAGGCTGAGCTGCCACACAAAGTGGGATGCAATGACTACCACCAGAGCTGTCATGGGAAATGTACAAGGATTTGTGAAAACTTAGCTTGGGAGGCCTGTTACAAATGACTGTTAAATAATAATTGTGTTTTATGGTGTGAAAATGCTGTGGTTAAGGTCTGGTTAGGTTCAGGCACAAAAACCACTTAGGGTTAGGGTTAGGAGAAGATCATAGTTTGGGTTAAAATGAACATATGAAACATGGCGTGGGTTTAAGTTGCTACTCCCTAAAAGTAAAGCAACCTTTGTCATCAAAGCAACAATAAACACCACAACAATCGTAATTGTTGGTTGTTTAATGTCTTTAGATTAGAATGTGCTCAGTGGGTCACTCACTCAGTTTGTTGACTGAAGGTCAATATCTCCCTCCTCTATAGTTTAGTTGGATCAAAAAGGAATCCAAACATATCAGACTCCTGCATTTGTTAAAAGAGGTATGGAGAGCATTCATAGCCTGATCAGCTATGACACTGAGGATGCAACTATTTGGACCTTAACCCATGGAGGAATAATTATATAGATTTTTTTTAATTTGACCTGTATTTTCAATAGATAGGAAATATTTCTTTTAAGTTAAATGTTGGGTTAATGTCGGGCAGCTGCATTACTCGCACTATCTTGCAATAGCTATGCTGACCACACATGGCCACTGTGAGGTCACAAATTTTCCCACATAAGGGGAATTTTTTTTTTCAGTCTGAACATACCTTTCAGCCTTGAAAAAACAATAACCAACTCAATGTAATTCATACCAATGCATGCTACAGCCCCACAGTTCAACAAAGTTGTGGTATTGAAATTTGATCAGTACTTCTATCTCATCCATTAGCAATATTAGTTCCTTAAAACATTTGATGGCTTGTTCCTCCTGTTTCAGGGTCACTTTGAAAAACAAAGTAAAAGAGAAAATGAGAGGAGATATGAATATTATAAAGGAGTATGGAGAAGAGGGAAGTCATTCCACCCATCCGCATTCCTTTATTTTCCACTCCGCCGATCACATTTGAATATTTTGAAAGGAGTGCCTATGTTTGCCTTATCATGCATTATTCTGAGGCATTACCTGGGCCTTAACACTGCAATACAGATGGCTGGGAAGTCTCTCTCCCTTTTTCACAGAGATGCACAACAGTAATAATATTCATACACTACCCGTCTCTAGAAGAGGGGTCTTTCGTTTGACTTTATAATCCCTTTAAAGATGTGCATGTTAGTAGCAGAGATGTATCCAGTGTGAATGATATTAAGGCTGTTTTTTAATGTGATGATACAAGGACAACTTTTTGAAGCAATGAAGAAGAGTGATATTACCTTCAGTTGGGATGTGAACTGCCAAATTGTTGTGGAAATGCTACCACTGTGGATAACTGTGGAATTAAATTATAGTAGAGCAAGTTATGTGGAAAGCTCATAGACTGTATAAATATAGAGCATGCTTTGCTGAATCTATGTGAAGGATGTAGTACTGTGAAGGATGTAGTACTCTGATGGATGCATTTTGAATGTTTAAAAAAATTCAATATGCCACTTTCAGATGAAAGACTTTCCTAATGTCAAATGCCTAGAAACTAGGAAAACCAAAATAAACTAGCATCAAACAAAAAAAATAAATTACACACAAAAAACCCCATTAATTTTAAATTCTTGTTCACGTGTTCTATATGTCAGCAGAGCACCTGTAGAAAGAAACTTGTACAAGATCAGTACAAGTTCAGCTTTTACTTGAATTCTTTGGCTGTTGGAACCTACAATTATAGCATGTTCTATACATTATTTGATAATGCACAACTGAAAGGTACATTATATCTATGTTGCATTAATTGATTTCAGGACGCCTTCTTCCACATACTCAGACCACCTCCCAGTCTAACACGTACAAAGCAGGTGTAGACAAGGCATCACATTATTCCCTAATCATTAACTTATTTCATTATACCATGCCCTGAACATATGTTTTTGCCCAAATGATAAAACAGAACATTCGCCCTGCCAAAGCAACACCGGGAAAGCATGACAACTGAAATGTAGTATTGCATTGTTTTATTTTATAGATATTTGTACAGCACAGCCACTTAAAATGTGATGCACTAGTGAGTTCTGTTCTGTCAGTCAGAGGTCTTCCAAGAAGAGATAAAACATTCGAAAGTGCTTTAATTTAAACTTATCTTTCACATTAAAGAACACTTTTCTCCACTAACAACACCATGGTGGACAAGCAGTCTTAAATCCAGAAATTTGAATTACTAATACTATAGCATATTGTACTACTACTGTTAGACATAAAACCTTAAATGCAAGCTATTCCATTGCTACTTTGATGCAACTAAATAATTTGAGTAAACATTTACTGACTATATTTTCTGATTTATTAGCGTACTGGTGATGTGTCATGTAAGGAATTTTTACTTGTTCTGTGTTCTTCAAACTATTCCACTGCATCCTTTGTTTTTTGCCCCAGTGCCCACAGACAAATAATATGTGTTGCCCTTTTGCCCTCCATGTCAAAAAAGTTTGCGCTGATCTAAGAAACAATCACATTTTCTGTGGAGATAGTTGAGGGAAATAAGAGGGTCTCCTGGCCTGGTGAGTACTGATGGAGATTTGTTGCTTGGGGGTTTGCACCTTTCCTATACACCTCTCCAAAATAAAAAAAAATGCTTGTGTGACATTAGTCTTTTAACAAGCATAGTGCCCTGAAACCATGAATAGAAATACATATCCCTGCTTCCACCCTGACCCTGAGCCCTATAGCCCACGGCCATTACTGTCACACACCCACAAAGGGTCAACTCTCCAAACCCCTGGATAAAACCTTTTCTACCTTTTAGAGACAGAGAGAAGTGGTGGTGGGGTGGGGCAGACAAAAAGAAAGACAGAAAAACAGAGAGAAAGAAAACCATTCTAGTGTCCGATGAGCTACTGTTTGTCTCTTCAAGGTTGCCTGCAGTTTTGATGCTTTTTGTCTAGCCTCTGGACCTATTTTACTCCCTTCTCTCTTTCTCCCTCCCTCCATCTTTCTCACTCTTGCTCTATCTCTTTCCCTCGTTCACCCCATCACTCTATGCTTCTCTCCTTCTCTCTCTTTCAATCCACTTTTCCTTCCGAAGGCTAAGGATTCCTGCAGCCCCTCTGAGAGAAGTGTGTGAAAATGCACAATGCAGGTCCCCCGGCGTGCCCACCCCCAGCACAGAGTGTGAGAAGAGGGCCCTGCATTTGATGCCTGACTGACCAAATCTTCTGCCAGATAGCTGGGCCTTTCTATTCCCAGCGGCGCAGCAAGAGCGTGGCCAGAAGTGGTGCGGAAGGAGAGGGGAAGGCACAGTAATTGTATCAAGGTCTGTAGAGATTCCCCACCCACCCACCAGCCCCCCGCCCACCCCTCTCCTAAACCGCTCCTGAACCGCTTCTCGGTTAAAAGGAAAAGGGTCCCTGGGCAGCAAGAAGCAACTTCTCTCCAGAATAACCAAAAAACAGTGTGCACTCATATATGAATAACGTTCAATTTATCACATGAAAGCCCATATATTGAATACAACACCTTTCACTGTCCCCAATTCCATCTATTTTTCAACACTCCCAATGAAAAAGGAAATAAAAACAGAGTTTAATTCCCAAAGTCGTTTTTTGCATTGTATTCTGCCAAGGAAATCCATGCTGTAAACACAGAGTTTTTTGTCATAAAATTGTCATTACAATGACAACCTTCACATATTTGCAGCTGAGAGCAAGATTTTGACACATCTTGCAATTGAGCCTCTGTGTCTCCTGCTTCTAAGAGACTTTGTGAGTGTTTCTCAGATCGCCATGGCATGGAAAAATTCCAAAAGCATACGACAGATTCTTGTCAACATCATATTCCTCCAGTGGTAACAACATGAAATAACAAAATAACCGTGACAACAATTATTCAAAATATCACAGACGGACATCAGAAAACACACAACAATAATGCAGGAGTACAACAATGGATCCAAGTCAGTGACACCCTCCTCCCTTAAAGATGCTGCTATTGTAATTCTAAATATTTCATAAGTCGACTGAGAGAGAAGTTCAGAGGGCCTCGGGAGAGAATGCCATCCACTACAAGTACTTCTAACCTGCGTGATCCATGATATTTTAGGATATGGCATTCTTTCTCAGCGGCCCATGAGTGTGAGACAAGAAAAGACAGACAGTGAGAGATGGCCCTTACTTCTCATTATAGTGATATAAAAATTCATGTGGTCCACTCCTGATTTGTCATACAGAATTATCTGAGAAGTCGTCCATGGAAACTGTTGGGATAAGGGCAAGCACTTTCAAAAAATAATTGGCAGGTGATTGGATGAACCACCTGTCTATTACAGTCTTACCTTGTGAGGCAGTTAGATTCACGACATTGATTGGTGTGAACCACTGGTGGTTCAGATATAAGTGCATAACTTGTAGCCTGAAAAGATGGATCCCTGCTTGATGTCGTGATGTTGTGATCTCACAAATCCAGCTGTTCTGGTACAATGGACAGGAAACCCAAACATAACATCTTTACAAGAAAAGATGCAAAAAACAAATTACAAAAAATATAAAACATAAGCAATCATAGTATCTCATCACTTCTTTGTAAAAATAACATCTTACTTCTTTTTGTTTTGAGTAGATTCTATATACCAAAGATGTATTTTGGTGGAGCCATTAATGAACAAATGGTTATGAAATCCTGATTCTATGAAAATGAGATGGCAAAAGTCACATTCCACATTGATTGATTCTTTGATTGACTTTAGATAGTACCAAGCATGCATCACCACTCCCCAACTCCCAGCTACCACAACAATAGCTATTGGTAGAGGACTTCCTTGTAGGTTCTCTGGACAAACATGACAATGCCCACTAGATTCTCATCGTGCATCAGCACACATCTAGAGGCAGTCCAAGCTTCTTCACAATTCAATATAGATGCTATCCTAGAATGGTCAGGAGGAATCACACTTCATAAGCCAGGCTCATAAGCTTGGACCAAGGGCAGCCCTAGGAAGAAACAAACATACCTATCAGCTGGCTGGAAAACAAAAATTCTCTTTAGGGTTCACAGTGGGCAATCTCAGGAGAGATATATTAAAGATTTGGTATTATGGCCTTTTTTGATTAATTTTCAAAAAAAATACTGAGTCTATTTTAAACATATATGTGACATTGTATTTGCCAGAAATTGCTTAGATTTCTTTATATCCATCTTTCCTTACAGCCCAGAATTATTAATGACCACCTACTCTGATTGGCTGGAGGTGTGGCCCACATCTTCACACACAGCCAATCAGAATGCAAACTAATGAATAATGCAAGTTTCCTTATCCGTATCTTTACCTGGAGTAATGGCGGCAGCTAGAGATGTAAGACAGTATAAAATTGGGAAGGGGAAGAACCTGCTATTGCAGTTGAGATTTCAAAAGGATGTTTCAGAATGGTAAGATCATGTCGTGAAGTTTCCTAAAAAACGTCAGTTTTTACAAATGTAGCTAGGGCTTGCTAACTTGGCTTTAGCACAGATTTTATATTTGATTTAGATTTTTATATATATTAATTTATCTGCGTAACAGGAATAAACTATGTTTATAAGTGTGTGTTTTAAAACTTCATCCAAAGATGAAAATGAGTCTTGCTCAGCAGACAGTCAGTTGTAAAATGTGTGGAAGACACACACAACCACTTGCCGATAACGGAGAGAAGATTGTCTCCAGAAATGAATTTCAGCCACTCCTGATGTAAATTTCCATCCTCTGAAAGGCTGTAAAGACATTTTAGCTACAGAACAACCAGCAACACAAGTGTTCTGCTTTGCTTGTCATCTGGCTGAAATGCAATTTCCAACTACAGAAGTTACATATACCTTCAGCATAGCGCTGGGAAGGGGTGGGCTCATGCTTAAGCTTCCTTTATATTTGATTTGACTTTCTGGTGTGACGTAGTAACGGTTTCCGCCTCAACACTATCTCTTGAGCTGCAAATTTCAAATGACTTAAAAAGAGACAATAGAACGGAGTAATTTTACAGCACAGAAAGGCCCCCATCATGACCTTAATCCATCCCAAAGCTCATTTTTCTCGTTTTCCACAATAAGAGCACTTTAAAGGAAATGAATGTATCCAGCAAAAAAACAGATGAAAAGTTGAAAAACACCATGCCCTAGAAAACAGATGCCATATTGTTTCAATAAGCACAGACTTTAAAGCGGCAATGCTTTCATATAGGCTGGCCAAAGAGTGAGTCAGTATTACAGGGGCTTGACAAGGGCCCTGTTGCTGTGAGAATCACAAACATGCTGTGTATTCCACAGTGTCAGCATGCACAGGAGGTAAAATGTTCAGGCATTGAGCTGCACTATTCTCAAATGAGAGGTTCAGTAAAAATGTATCATAGCATCACCTCAGTCCTCTTGAAGGAACAAACAGCTCAAACTGTGGGGATACTGTACAGTCGGCCTCTGTCACCTCTTTATGGAAAATATTTAAGCCTAACAGTATATCTATGCTTATTAATGGTATAAAACAATGTACATGACTCTATCCAGTCAAGAATCATAACTTCAGAATCAGCTAGAGGATAGTCATCTCTCTCAGATGAAGATGCTTTGGAAGGCATCTGAGCAGAATTTTATGAGAACTCCCCATCCATTTCAAAAGGGCCATGCTCCGCACTGCGCATTTTCTGAATCCCTTCCAATTCATTACCCCCTCGCCCACATGTATTATTCTGCCCGCTACGCATTCCCTGTTGTCTCTGGGGGCAAATTTATTGGTTGAGGCATTTTGACTCCATTTACCTTTTAAAAGCTACCGTTTAAAGCTCGATATTTTCTCTCAACTCCATTCCTCGATAGCCTGGGATCTATGAGAGTGCCTTTCTTCTGCTTTGATGAGCATTGTAACTTTATTCACTTCCACACTATTGGACATCTTGTAGATGAGTTTGCTGAGTTGTTAGTATGGTAAAGTTTATGTAACTTGTTTTGAAAGCAAGATTGATCATTTTATGAATCAATGTACTGTATACATTTATATTTCTGGGCTGAATGTTTCTTTTTGTAAAGAAGACTGTCCAATGAACTTTGACTTGACAATTAACAGAGATCTATACTAAGTTTGGTTCTGGCTTTTATCTATGTCAGGTTTTAAAATTATAGTTTATCTGTAATAATAGCTTTCAAAAGCTAGTAAACAAGTAAAAAAAAAAAAAGAAAATGTATTTGTTTGTTTTTTATCTTTTTGTATCTATGATTGCGAAAGAATACAGCTGTGACAATACACTTTAATCCTTCAATAATAATAACTGTAATGAATCAGATTACGGACATATGAGCCTAAATAAGCTGGTGGCATGATGTTATATAGGACACGTCTCTCCTTTCTCACTCCTCTCTCTCTGCAGGAGAGATGAGGAACATTATGCATATTTCAGATGGATTTAAGCAGCGTCCTGTGGGTCCTTTAAGAGCCCATCATATTTATGAGGATGGCATATTATCGCCATCAGGAGAGTGTCACAGAAGCTCGGAGAGGAGATGACTCTAATTGTTGCTGGCGTTTGGAGAACACACAATAGTGGCCACTGTTTTCCCTGCCACTGAAGGGGATTATTGCCAAGTTAGAGCACAGATTGCATTAATATGAAGGCAGGCAGGAAAGCGGTAAGCAGTTGTGGCAATTGAACTGTTACTACAAAGTTCATCCTTTTTTTTTTACCTTGATTAGAGTGCACATTTTTTACTGGACTTCGGTCATTGTGAATTTGTGAACTCAAATGTGTGCATTCATTCTAAAACAAACAAACTAATGTAGTTAGTCGTTTTCAAAATATCTATAGCTTTCCTGGCCAGGGAATAAAATGTCCCAATAGATAATAGTTGCCCATTGTTAGTTAGACGCAGGGTTCAGTGTTAGCCAATTCAAAACTTTAACTCTCCTACTATGGGACCCCCAGTAGTGCTATACACATTCACATACACATATACTGTACATCCATACTCATACGCACATACACTCACAAACCCACACTACACAGGCAGAGACAATGGCATTATAAGTGAGGGCCACAGCAGTTCATCGGCAGGACAGAGACATAAATCTTGGTGCCCTGAAGACAGGTGTGGGAACCGGGGGAGGGAGAAGTTTAAAGGCTCCACACAGCAGCTTTGATTCACTATAATTGTCACAGTACAGTAAAGAACAGCACAGTTACCGCTCCACAGAGACCATCCCCTGCTCACGCATGTTCAAAGCTTAAAATAGAACTTGTTCGATTGAGTTTAAGTTTCGGTTAGGAATTACATCTGTGGATATCAGGTCTTCTCCCAACAACTGTATTATATGTAAGGCAAGAAAAAAATAGATACTGTACTTATTATAATTTCATTAGGGGTTACAATATCCCTAATTCACTTTATCATCTTCTCTCTGTAATTGTCAGTGTGATACTGAGGCCAAGCCAATGCAACTAACAGTGACATCCCAACTACAGAGAAGCCCACAGCAGAATGCACCCTAAAGGATTACAGTTACAACCATTATAGAAGTCCCCAGCTACACTTCACCTTTTCTACAGGCCAATAATGCAGCATGGTTTACAAAAGTTACAACCTCCATGAATTTGCAACAAAATAATGTTGTGGCCATTATACTTTTACACAACTTCTTGTCAAAAAAAAAAAAAAGTTTAGTTTGACACGTTCAAAAAGAAAGCCCATGTGGTGTAAATCTATTTTATCTCTTTTACTGTAATACTGGGAGGTTATGTACACATTCACACATTCACATCTGATCATCAATCAATCAGATCAATTTACTTCATCATCAGCTGTCTTCGGTGCTTGTGATGAGTTATATCTTGGAGATCTATATGATTGACAAGTAGGAATGTTGGTGCAAAGTGCTGCATTT
Source organism: Euthynnus affinis (assembly GCA_029490765.1). Taxonomy (NCBI): domain Eukaryota; kingdom Metazoa; phylum Chordata; class Actinopteri; order Scombriformes; family Scombridae; genus Euthynnus; species Euthynnus affinis. The sequence goes on from CM055847.1 coordinate 21,467,086, forward strand.
GTACAAGCAGGCCCCGATTGCATCAGTCACACCTGGCGACTGCCTTGGGCTTACCAGCCTGTAATTTCATGGCTCAAAAGTACAATGTCTCATTCTGTCAACATTCACTCCTGATGGAGGCACGCTCATTTACTGTGGTATCCGGTAAAACTCCTGCTTATTTTTAAGTGTTGTGATATGTCAGCAGAATGTTGCACAAAATATTCACGGCATCTAAATGTTGTATAATTTTGAATCCTTTATGTTGGTGACAGAAAGAGACTTTAAGGCAAAGAAGAAGGATGTGTTTTGAGACATAAATGTGAGATTGATTGCAGCTGTGAATCACTCTTTGGCCTCTACGGAGACAGTTTTTCAACGATGGTGGTCCATAATACTTGTGGTTTATGTTACTCTAAGTGAGGAATGCAGTCTCTCTTTACTCCGTCTCTCTATCTCTTGGTATGTACTAAGCACAAATGACAAATCACCTGCAAGGACTCTACAAGAACGCAGTGCTTCATGCATCATAAACAATATACAGTACATTTATCTCTTCTTTTTTTTTTTTCACGCCTTCAACCAAAGCACTTTAATGTCTGTTCTCATCCCACTATCTATGTCTGAGAAATAATTAACAATAAGATATGCTACTGCTCATTCAATCGTATGTTAATGGTTTTCAGATAATCAATATGCATAAAGCTGTACATTTAAATTAGGATCAATATGCTTTGCTTAAGTAATACTTTATGCTAACAAGGCATGTCATTAGTTGATTTGGGAGCAGCATTTAAGTATCGAGATGACTTTGGGGCGAGTGGTAATGCCTGAGGAATTCATATGAGGCGGTGGTGTTAAAGGTAGTTAAATCATTTAAGTCATACCCATGGGGAGTTTGAGTAATGATGACAAATAATAAAGATAAATGTCCTGCAAAATTGTGTGGTTAAATATACTTTCAAGATCAAAAGACCCTCTAAAAAAATAATAATAATAAAAAAAATTCATAAATCAAGAAGTACTGAATCATTGTCAACAATAAGGTGTTTTTTTATGTATGCTGTATGCTGCATTGACTCCCATGAGATGTTAATCATTCACTCTCATGGAAAAAGACAGAACAACCTTTTAATTGTATTCAAAGCATGAGAGCACTTAAATGTGTCTGAATGTCATGTTGAACTTTAGCATCCACGGCTGCGGTAGAGCCAGGGGCAACAGTGGCAAGAGTTCAAAGGTTAGACAAAGTGTGAAGCTTTATTACTGGTGGAAAAGTAATTTTCTATCAATCGATTTCAAATGATTATAAGCCCTGGAGGGCATCAATGTTTTATTATTGTCTCGTTCAAACCAATCTAAGAACACAAATACGGAGGAAAATAGACGTTTGATTTTTAATCTACTTTACGGATTATCATCTAATTGCTGTGATCGTGGGTGAAATATTATTATATTTAACACAATTTAAATTATATAAAACAGCATAAAATATTATGATGTTGTGACTATAAAAAAGAAAATGTAAACAAATGTAGAACGGAGGAAGTATGTGTTGTCTACATCATTCAAGGACAATTCAACAAAAACAAGTTTTCTATAAAAAGCAAATGTATCCACTATCAGAATTCTCATGCATATACTATTATTTACAGAAAAAAAATATAGTTTTCTATAAATATTCTATCAGGCTCAAATAAAGTATGTCGGTGGGTTCACCGTGCATGCATGTGTGTGCACATATAGGCGCTCATTCATGAATATGTGTATCCTTGTGTGTTTCCCTCACTCTGACAATGGAGCCCTCTTTAGATTTGCCGCTGATGGCGTGTCACGCTGAAATAGATCCCCCTCAGCACTGACACCAGAAGTCAGGCTGTTTGATGGTTCCCAACTTGGGTCGCCTCTCTGTGATTGACAGTTGGTAGATTGCCTGCCGACCAAACACGAGTGTGAGGGAGACACAGCCTAGTCAATATCCCCCCCTCGCTTCCTGATGTGTTTTAATGCCTGCGCTTGCATAGAGAGAAGAGTCAACACCTGCACATGCACACACACACACAGACACACAATGCTGTTATTGAAGTTAACTTGTAGTTGTACTTACGCATGGAGTTTTGTTGTGGCTGATTTTTATTTTATTTATCTAAAATATTTATCTTGCTGCATTGAATTGTGGTTGGTTACAGGGGATGACAAAGTGATGACATTTTTCCATGTAGACATATATTGTGCATGTACAAAAAAAGCACATACTACCTAAAACATAAAAACAGTCACACTTATATACATTAACACAAACACACACATTAAAGATATCAAACAACTTTAGTATATCACACCAAACATAAACATGCATGTGCACGTGTTAGGGACGTGCAGTGATATCTGTGAGGAAGGATATATGTGTGTAATATTAACGCAGTGTATTTCAAGAAACGAAGACACAGAATAGAATACAGGATAGAAAACAACTAAAGTGTACCAAAACAAAGATGAATAAATATATCATAAAAAGGTAAAGAAAAGTGTAAATGTACAATATACATTAAGACATGACTATACATGTTATAATGGTAAAAATAGACAGGATACAGGTAACCCAAAGGATAAGGGGAAACAAACTCATGGAGAAAAACAAGTAGAGATAAACTAAAAAAAACATTAAAAAAAAGAGCAACATGGTTAAACAGAAAATATATAACCATGCAACTACTTTATTTACTTCATCTCTTCATATGAATATAAGAATAGAACATTTTTACTACTTCAGGAGTGTTTTGTGTCCTACATAATAATTCCCACACAGATAGATGACATACAGTTCCTCAGTAAGAGCGGTCTGGATATGGGAATTGAATTTACACACACACACACACACACACACACACATACAGTGCACACATAAACACACACACACAGGCCGGTGAACTGAGGCCATCATCAAATCACGCTGAGCATTGTTACATTTGAACAGGAGAGGCAGTGGGCTGGAAAGACCCTGTGTTAGTCTGAGAGAGGGTAAGAGAGGGAACAGTTCTCTCTAGCTCTGCGTGCGTGTGTCTGTGTGTGTGTGTGTCATGGTTGTGTGTGTGGAGGAGTGGGGTGAGGTGGGGGTGGTGGGGAATGATGGAGGGAAGCAGTGAAGTAAGAGGGAAAGAGAGAAGCTAGATAGGGAGGGAGGGAGGGTAAAGAAAGAAATGGTCACTAGACGCAGAAGAGGGAAATAAGAGAGATGAAAAGCGAAAGTGGCGGAAAAAAAAGAAAAGACAAGATGGCAGAGGGGAGAGTAAGAAAAGTAAAGTATGAGGAAAGGAAAAGAGGTAAAAGTGAGGGATTGGAGTGAAGAAAGAGGAGGAGGAGGAGGAGGAGAGGGGGGTTGTGGAAAGGCAAGGAGGTACTCAAGGGAAGATAGAGGAAAAGGGTTGAAAAGGTGGGAGGAGAAGAGAAGTGTGGAAAGGAGAGGGTGAAGTCATGGGGGAATAGCTCCTGTTGCCCATCTACGCCACTGCTGCAGGTCAGCAATGAATTCCTCCTGTTTTGCTTTCTAGATGCAACATCTTCTGCTTCTGTTTCTACTCCTCTGTGTTTCTTTCAGGAGGATTACCCTCCATTCCTGTATGGATAGAAGGGATTGAGGTATAGAAAAAAGAAAAGAAAACAACATATAAGTGTGTATATTTATTTGAAGATGACTTTGTCATTGTTTAAATCACACAAGGGAGAAAGAAAGTGAGGGGGGAGAGAAAGAAAGAAAAGGTCGTTCTGTTGGTAGTGACCAGAGGGGGTATTTCGTGCAGGGAAATTGCGGTGTATTGCTTTGGTGACAGAGGAAATGTAAACTGGCCGTGTGGGTGTGTGACCTCTCAGAGAGAAAGAAGGGGGACTAAATGGACACAAAACACCCCCTGGGAAGGTTCTCAATTCCTAATGTAACTAAAACAGGTATACAGACATGGCAATGGCTGATTGTTCCTTTATGTTCCTGTGAGTCGGTCATCACAGAGGTATAATGTTTCAGAATATGATGATGGTGACGCTTGTGCGGAGGTTTGAAAGTCAGGTCAATCACTTGGAAAAGGATGCCAGAGGAGCTGAAATGATAGAGATTTTAGCTTAAGAAATGCCAGTTAAATATTTGGTATTGACAATAAAATATTAAATAATGGAAATGGTGTGATTAATGACATTTATAATCAACCTAAAGAAAGCAGTTAATGAGCATATCTTACAGTTGAGATTCACTACAAATCAATGCAAGTTAGTAAAAAGATGAATAACCAAAGAGCCTTGAATTAATTTCATGTACTTATCTTTTATCCCCCCAACAGAATTGACTGTAAAAACACTGTAAATTGTTTTTTTGGTTTTTTTTTCAAATAGTGAAGGTTATGTGATGCTGTTGATAGTGTAAGCCTCCACAGTGCTGGGGTAGAGAGCTTGTGGAAACAGTAGAAGAGCTGCCACCTCCTGGTTTCTTGAAGTATTGCAACTGTGCTGCTCAAAAATCAGAAAATAAAAATTGCTGGATCCATCATGGGCTTGTATTACAGGAGCTCGGCAAAGAGATGTAGACACATATATAAAGTAATCATGAATGCATATGTTTAAAAAAAATAATAATTAAAAAAAAAAAAAGTGGAGCTCAACTGTTTAATAATCACCAGTTGTGTAAATCGTACACAGTAGACAGTAGATTGTGGTGGAACATCACATATTAAATGTTAAATGAACATTTAATATGTTATGATGAGTAAATGCTGAACTTGAATGTATGTTACTTCCTGGTAATACCATAATTAGCTGTCACATACAAATACACCCATCATACAATATATAATAAATCTATAGAGATAAATTCTGTAATGTATTAAAATAAAACACCTCCATGTTCTAGATGAGCTACACATTGACTCATGTAAATGTAACATTCTCCTGTGCAGCAGCCCATTAACGCAGAACTAAACACTCTATAATGCAACATCAAAACCTTAACAGTTGAGTGGGCCCAGTCACACCTTATCAATGCTGCGACATTTAAACACGGGTCTGGACATCACATCTGCACCATGCAAAACTAAATGTGATTTAATACCACTTAAGCATCCGAAGCAACACATATACTTGCACAAATATGCACCGCCGTACAAATAAATTCACATGCCCCCACACACACACATTGATTTCTTCACTTTCATTCACCCATACACGTTGTTTTGCAAATTTAAAGCATGACAAAAAGGTAGGTTTCATGATAGTGTGGCTGAATATAAACCCACCATACAGATACACACAAGGGAAGTGTATCATTATCATATGGAAAGTTTAGCATGATGCAAATGTGTTTGTGTGTGCGTGGTGAGGTAAAAGTGTCTGACTCTTTTCGATTACTGTTGATTAGTTAACCTTTAAGACACCAGGCATTGGTCTTTAATAGATTGCACACTCTCCTCGTATTTTTCTGTCAGATAATCAATAGAGTGACAGAGAGAAAAAAAGGGAGACAGAGAGAGAGAAGTTTAAAAATAATATTTCTATTTGGTTCTGTGTGTGTGAGTTGTATGGTTTTGTGTGTGGTTTTATGTCTATGTTTGTATTTTTCTGGTTTACCATCCAGTCTGTAAGTCTTTGGACATTCACACCCACATTTATTTTTTTTGTCTTTGGCACATTCAATTGGATAAGAAACACCATCACATTAAAACGTGCTCACTTTTTTAGTAGGGGGCATTTAAATCCATGTGAGAGTGTAGGAATTATTGCATTTTCACTGTTCAGCACTGTTTAGAAATGGGGGAATTATATGTGTATAAACTCAATATGGTTGTGAATACTCACAAACACCATTAAAGCTGAAAATCAGCACTTTTTTGTTTCTATTTAAATCCAATGTGCTGAAGTTTACTTTTTCTTAGTGAAGTACACTTTACATCACTGCCCAAATATTTACAGTCTGTACTGGGACTTTGATTCCACTGAAGAACAATATACTGAATATAGCTGAATTTCTTTTTATTGAATTAATTCAGGTGTAAGATGTTATTTAAACTTAGCAAACAAAAGTCAGAAGATCAAAATGAAAATCAAGAGTAACAAAACATTATAACTGAACTCTTCCAGCAAGCTTCTTTGAGTTACATACTATATATCCATGCTGTTCCCACACATATAACATTTAATCACTGTTACTGATGTAGTATAGCAAGTTCACAGTTGTGTGTGTGCTTCTTTTTTTCCCCTTTTTCTTACTCCTATGTAAATGTATAACTGTAATGTGTTTTTGTATAACTTTGCGCACAGTGCCATTGTAGTGCAATGATGCTCACATTGTGCAGCTTAAAGGCAGCAGGTCAGTCAGCCTTCAACACTGACATCCTGCATTTACCTGCAAATTACTTAAAGTCAGCATTGACATTTTTCTTATTCAACCACGTAGTAGCATAGTGTTAGTATTACAGCTGGTTAGTTCGGGATATTTGAGTGTCTATTAATTACTATTTCCATCAATACCTATTAAAGTCATCAATTGGTGCTTGCCCTAACAACCAAGAAAAGAGAATTTAAAGTCGAATTGAGTTCCATAAAGATTGGATTTAGACAAACATGTGCTATCTGTTTTGGTCAAAATATATAAAAGGCATGAAAGTGGATTAAATAGCTAACTCTACGTAATAACCAATCTCATTCCACATGAGAGAGTGAGAGAGAGGGGAAAAAGAGGGAGACCAGGCAGACTGAAATGAAGGAGACATGAATATATCCCTATTCTCCCCAAAAAGAAGATATATTTACAGCATTGTACAGCAACAACAAAAATAAGAACAAGAACACAACCTCACTATAGTGAAGACATTGTGTGGTGGATGGCTGACTTGTGTTTTAGTGTCGCCTATATTTTCTCTCCAAATAGAATGATGTGGCTTCTCTTGTTTCCCATCCAAAGCGTTACTATTTCATTTGCCCAGGATCAGGTCAGTGGGACACACCTCATATGTCCCAGAGATACTACCTGAAATACAGAGAGGACACATACACACACACACACACACACACACACACACTCTAGAAAATCTACTGTTTACAGTATATAAAGAAGAGTACCCATACAGAAAAGTGCGCAGAAACACACACATTCACACACACAAACAATATTTTTTCCCTCCCTCCTTCCTTCCTGATGTGCTGAGTGTCACTGCATCCCAGATGTCATTAGCCCTAAATCAGTTTGGTCATTAGTAATAATGGTGGGTGATAAATACGAGAGAGAGGAAGTGTGGAAGAGCTAGCAGCGAACAGACATCCAGGAAACAAAACTGTGGTTACAGAAACAGTATTTTGAGATTTCAGGGTAAAGAGAAGGGGGGAGAAGGGGGATGATAGGGAAGATGAGAGAGGGAGATTAAGTTTGGCAGCTTTAAACAGCCCAATGGAAACTTAAACTGCCTGGTTGACATCTGGTGCCTCTGGTGGGCTCAGATCAAAATCAATAATGGAAGGAGTTACTCTCTCTTCTGTGTCTACTCCATCCCTCTCTTCACTTTCTGTGCTTTTTCTGTCCATTAATCCATCTCTCTTGATTTCACCCAATTACCTTCTTCTTGTGAGATAACAGTGGCAAACATTGAAGGATGGTGTGAGTTTATGGTAACTAAAAAGATGGTTTCTCCTCCTGTCACTGTCACATTTTACCTCTCAAGTCTCTTTTAAAGCCTTCTCTTGCTGTCCTTTCACTTCTAGAAATTCCTTACCTCTAAGGCCACCATCATACTACCTTCCCCCTCCTCTCACTTCTCCCCTTAAGTCCCCTCTGTCACCCTGTCTCTCTTCTCTGCCCACTTGTCCTTCCCAGACCACCCACAGCAACAGATTAGCCACTATCTCTGTCCGATTACTTGTTACACTTCCTCTCCTCCCCTCTTCTCTACTTTCCTCTCCTTTTCTAACCTCCCACCCATCCTTCAGCTCCCCTCTAAAATATCCCAGTACCCTTTCTTTCTCTCTACTCCCACTCCCCTATCTCCTCTCCTCCCCTTCTCTGTAAGACCCCCCACACCAGTAGCAGATTGCCGTGCTATCATCCTCTCCTCTCCAATCCCCTGGTCACTCTTTAGGTTTCAAACTCCATTTGCCTGATCTATAGGCCTCCCCTTGGTGAATGATTCTGAAGTGGTTTGGACAGTTGTAGACAGCTTGTTGGAAGGTCAGCTGCCACGTATCCCACTTATTTATTCATCTTTACATTGATTAATGGAGAGAGGGGTCATAGGTCAACCTTTTATTGTGGAAGAAGCTTGAGCCAAAAACAAATACTACTCCTTTTTTTTTTTCCTCTTTTGGTCTGTATTCCGACACTTGTGTTTTGATCAAACTGTCAATAGTTAAAGCCTGGTAGAAGTAACATCATCCTTTTTGTAACAGTTGGCGGTAACTTATAGGTTAAACATTGGATGGAAGAATCAATTAAAATCAAACATCCTCAGGAATTTAGGGATGAAGAACAGGAGGATGTGTTCTGCAGTGCCTTTACCAGAACTAAAAGACAACTTATGTGGCTCCTGCCCTCTGGTCTATCCATTTTGGCTGTTTATTAGGTTCATGTTATTATTTGATCACATAGATGTTTCTGTTTTAAAAAGATTGACCTTGTGTGCCAACAGCATGACTTGTTTAAAAAATGATTTGTTTAAAATAGTTCTCTGCCAATTTAGCACTGCATTCCTGTAACAATGTTTGACTCACAATGAACAACAACAAAAAAGGGTAACAATCAATGCTGCAGAAGCACCTTTCTCATAACCTAAGGATATTTTACATACACAAAAACACACACTCAAATTTTTATTCCATGCATTAGTCTTCCTTGTCAAAACCTGATACTGGTACCCATAGTCAGCTGTATAGATTTGGATGTATTATGCTAGTTGCAGCTGGCTAATGTAGCCTCAAGCAGCAATGAGGAGTGGACTGCAGAAGTCTGGTAAACTCACTTCATTCTAACTCTACATCATTTGAGGTAATTTATCAGACTGCACATAGCTCCCTCTGGAGCCAGAAACAGCTTACAACTTTGTTTCACATTTGCAAACAGACTTTGATGTGTAATCGGTAGAATACATGGTTTCTAGTAAATGAGCTAAAGCATGCAAAAACGGTGTTATGGTCCCTTAACCTCTACTGTTCTATTGGTATACGTCAGTCATTAAAACCCACAGAAAATGTATAGAAATGATGCACAACACAGATTTTACAGATTTAAAATTGTTTTTTGTTCTTTTTGTTGGAGTGTGACCCTTTGAAAACACCAACTACTGTGCATATGATTGACATATGGCAAAATATGTTGGTCATGACACCTTATATCATGTATAACCACTTGATTGTGGACACAAACTGCAGACACAGACTTGTAAACATTTTAATATGGGATTATAATGTACAGCCTGTCAACAGAAAGGGAAAGAATCTACAACCTGTGTGACCTGAAGCTCAGCATCTCACTCTGCTGATTGGCAGTAATGCTATTTAATCAAATGTCAAACAGCACAGGTTTATGATACACACGCCAACCTTTGAGTTGCTGCTTCATGTGAATGGAATGTGTGCGCACACACAAACAAACACACTGAAACTCACACAGAGGTATAAGCACACACATACACACACACACGGTGAATGCTTTTACTGAACGGTCAGAGCTTTGGAGTCAATAATTTTGATATCAGAAATACTATTCTGTCCATTGTATGCGTGTGAAGGGTAAAAAGAAGGGGGGGTAAAGTCATCACTTGAACGTCTTGTTTATGTGCTTGTCATTTATTCACTGTCTGCGGTATACATCCAGGTAAACGTTCTCACATTTCAAAACTCCCTTGCCATTTCAGAAATAATTGGCCAGTTCCTTCTGCTGAGCCGACTCCATGTCCAGTAGATTTTTTTTTTCCCCCACATGCAATGAAGCTGCCAAAGTGCTCTCTCTCTCTCTCTCTCTCTTTCTCTCTCTATCTCTCTCTTTTCTTGCTGACAGTGTGTCAACATGGAGATGTCAGCAACAATAACAATAAAAATGTTCTATGTGAATGATTGAGATCTCACTTTGGTCTGGTGCCATACAAGATATATTAGAATGAAATACAACAGGGTACACAGCGCAGTCTGGTGAAATGCAATCTATTATGTAGAGCTTTTGGTAACGATTACATTGAATCACATGGCTAAAATGAAATGGATTTCACATGACCAGTTTTCATTAGTACCATTTTATTCTGTTACCCTCATCTTTCAGACTTGATACAATGGTTTTCATCAGGATTGGGATTTTAAAATGAGTGTGTGTTTTTGCACTCCAGCTAACCTGCACAATATGTGTTTCTATTCGTGTGCATGCCTGTGTGTGGACTTGTTCTTATTACAGTAAAAAAAAAAAAAAAAATCTCTGCGTTTTGGCATTTATCCTCACGTTGAATCAAGTCAAACTCACATGCCAAGAACTGCTGAGCTAAGGATAAATTAGAAGAAACTAATCGACTTTGTTTTGATTTTCTCCCCAGGCTCACTTCTTTCATTATCTCCTCATTTGTTCCTGTCCCCAAAGTGGCTCACAGTACTACACACCCACTTTCAATAGCTGTCATAAAAAATTACAAAAAAGAAAAGAAAAAAAAAAAGAAAAGATATTCTGTGCAGCCACCATGGCCTTCATGACAGTGAAATAAAATAGCAGGTCTTATGAAGCAAGATAAACACAGAGAGTGAACATTTTACAGTAACGTCACTGTTTTTTTTACTAATTTGATGCAGTACTAGAATTAACAATTAATTCTAGAGTTCAGCTTTTCATTCTTATTCCCATAACCATATTTAGTTACAAAAGACAAAAAAGAAAATAACATTTGTTCTCAGGCGATGGTTCATATCCTTGTTGGTACCTGAACTGTTTCCAGCTCGAAGGTTTCCAGCTGTTTTCTGCTCTGTGTTTTGGTTTCTGTACCTGGAAGAAGTCCAATATCTACTCAGCTGTACATTCCACCTTCCACCTCTGCATCTGCAGTGCATTTTTGTTGGCTCTCATCTTACTGTAGTCTACCCGTGTTTAAAAATTTCACTTCTGCAACAAAGATGTTGTAACCACATTTATTCATACTGACTGTTCCATGCATATTTCCCTTTTGCTGACCAGCTGTATGTCCAAAGGGTTTATCAATTTAGAGCATAACATAGTTTAGAGCTTTGTAGTATATAAGTGCATCTGAATTCTTTACTGTAAGTATTTACTCAAATCTTTTTCTTTCACTACTTATTTAACAAGACAAAATATGCCAAAATGATGTCATATCACTTATCAAGACATGCCTTTTTTCTGCTATATTTCTATTAGCAGAATATGCAGACATGCAGAATATTACTAGGAGAAGAACTGGGAGTCCACAGAATCTAATAATTAAATTAAGCCTCTACCTAGAATTATTCCATCCACTCTTCAGGTGTACAACCCTGTCTAAAGGGTATGGAATAACCATGATAGAAAACGAGAGAGGTGGTGAGGTGAAGTACCGCGCATCAAAGCAACAGTGTGTGGCCCTGTGAGCTATGGGATTGCTATGGAGAACCGTGGATGAATTTTATCTATGCAGCGTTATGAGCCGTTGGATTTGAGGCTCCTTGACATTTACCTGGAGAGCTTTCCTCAATGTCTTTCTGCTCAGCTGTCAATTTTCTGCCTCCGCTGTTGCCAATTCCTCCCCCTAGTAAAGTTGCAATCATTTACTGTGAATCCCAGAAGGTACAATAATTCACATTAGTTCTATCACAGCCAAAAACTGCTAAACTAGAATATGTTCAGTTGTATTTTTCATCCATCTGTAGTGATATACTGTAAGTGTTGAGATTAATGATATTTCTCCGGAACTAGGAAGATCAGGGATGCGACTTTAAAATTACACGTTAAAGAACTTACAGTGCTTATGGTGCAAATACCTCGTATACCAGCATATAGAAACATTTCACCAAATAAGTCAAGATGTACAGCTTCTATTTGTCGCTATCACACTGTTAGCTGTCAGTTTTTTGAATAGTAATTCTGGTATTTTTCAACCTGGGCCATATTTTCCCATCATTCAGGGTGTAAGTGACTAATAGGGACAAAAAATTTTGGAATTGGTCCAGAACTGAGTGAGATTGCTTCAGTCAGCAGCAGCAAAAAAGGCTGAAATATAATCCTTTTGGGGCAATTGTGCCCATCGAACGTCCACTAAAAGTGCTTGTTTTTGCCAATGACTGGCTCAGATTGTTTTTTTAAGTGTCTGACAACAAAAGTAAATACAGGAAGGAGGATTACTTTGCAGCTGCCGGCTGGAGCAGTCTCACTCAATACTGGACAAATTCCCCAAATGTTTGTCCCCATTAGTCACTTAGACCCCAAATGATGGGAAAATAGGGTCTAGGTTGAAAAATACTGGAATTACCCTTTAAGTCCACTGAGCCAAAACTAATGCAATCTAGTATAACAGCCCCACAATAAATCCTACATTTATTCAGGGTTACAATACTCAGTTTTTGTTGAAGCTGTTTTAGAGAGATGTTTATTCAACATTGTGGTAATTTTGGAGGCTGTAAATGATGGTGCTGTTGAATTGTATTGTGTTATAATAAGAGGTGTTCAAAAGATTTTATCCACTCCATTTCTATCACTTAAATAGACTAAACTATCAGCTGAGCGCATGTTTGCTTATGTTGGTTGTGAACAAATCCTTACAAATACAGAAAGTACTGAGCACAACAGTATTGGAATGGAATGTGCTGTGGTTATAGTTGAAAAAGTTTTTGGAGACATTTTGATATTTGTTTTATGTTTAAATTGGCGCACCATTGGATTCTAAAAGATTATTGTCCCTGTTTTAACTGAACAGTAACCTGTTTAGCTTTCTTAATACTGATAATTGTTTTGTAACTTTCTCTGATATTTCAGCCTTCATCTGTTTTTTTTTTAGTATTGCCAATTCAGTGAGATTTTATCTGGTTAAATAAAGAATATAAAAATAAATCTACTCTAACATTTGTGGACCTGAGCTAAAGGCAGCTGCTGTGTTCCACGAATGAGTAAGCTGCAGAAGTTTCAGAGCCATCTTTTGAGCCTACAGGCTTTAGTGTTAAATACTCAAATGATAAGTTTTTGGTGGCAGATTCCAACATTTTAAAAAAAGACGAAAAATGACCATAATTCCAGATTTGTTTAATTGTACATTTCCACTTGCTATAATAAGAATAATATCAACTATGTCAATGAATAGCAAACAAAATTAAATTTTAAAAAATGCTGTTACAGAACTTCAAAGTACTGAATAATATCTTTAAATCATTAAAGAAAGAGGAATATAGAACTAAAGAAATACCAATTTTGTAATATAAAGCAATGCTTACGAATAACTGATATTGTAGAGTGACACTTGTACATTCATTCATTCATTCATACATACACACACAGACACACATACAAATGATTCAGTTCCACCATGACTAAAAATGAAGAGTTGCTTAAATGGCTGTGTCAGTCCCCCACAACCAGCAGTAATAAAATATCTCCAGTGTGCATTCTGATCAATGGAGGAGAGAGGAGACACAAGCTGGCAGGGTTAATGGGCCCCATTCCACTTAAATACCATATGAGTGACTCTGGGGAAACAGAGATGGAGGGAAAGCAGGAGGGAAAGAAGGAGAGGGGAGAGGGGCTTTGACCGAACGATGTAAAAAAAAAAAAAAGTGGTGGAGGAAGGAGATATAATATTATTTAGAGGAAAAAAAGTGAAATAAGAAGAAGGAAATAGTATAAGAGAAAGAGAGAATGAAGAATATGGAGAAAGGAAGGCTGCGGGAGAGAGGGGAAGGGAGGAGGGGGATGAATAATGGAGGCAGAGTAAAAAGGGGTGGGTGGGGTAGGGATAGATGCCAGTGTAAATGACAGAGGAAGAAGAGAGAGAGAGGGTGAGGAAGAGATGGAGGGTGGGAGCTAAACAAGTAAAAACATGTGTTGTCATATTGAAGAGAGTTGTATTAATATGAATGCTGTAATGAATTATGTGTATAACTATTACAATAACATAAATACAACTGCAAAAATCAGTCCTTTCATGACATCCTTTCATTACATTTTGGATTTTAGATTGAATGATTTATGACATTTGAGTGAAAATTAAATATGGAAGTAAATTAGGAATCTTGTAAAAGATGCCTTCTGGAAATTTGTGTGTTTGTATGTGTGTGTGTGTGTGTGTGTGAGAGAGAGAGAGAGAGAGAGTGTGTATTTATCCGTGTGTCCCGTGTGTGCAGGTGCATTGAGAGTCAATACATGGGTTAACCATGTGTTCTTTAGCTGTTGCTCAGGAAGGGATTGAGTGTCACTTCAAGGGATTTTCTCTCATTTGCTTGCCAATAACACTCACTGTGCTAGCAGCGGGTGAATATTGGCTGAATCTGGAGGCCATGCTGCTGTACAGTATTGCCACAGAAAGTGTCCAAAACATTTTCCTGCATGTATTCTACATAACACAAAATATAACAATAGTTCCATCCCATAATATACTCTTTTGAAAGCCTTCCTGAATACTGACATATATGAAATTACTATAACTTTTACAGCATTACACCACAGCACTGTAAAAGTGGCTGGATGTTTTTAAGTGGAAATTCGTCCACATCATACTGCTTTGAAGAGTCAAAATATGAATTAGAATGAAATTAATATTAATAAATAACCAATAAAATAATTAGTATCTCATAGAATACATTCTTATAAATTCTTTTCAGGTGTCAATTAATATATCATTTGATGTTTTACATTATTAAACCACAAAAGAAAAGAAAAGAATCACTGAGGATATAGTCTCAATTTTTACACACAGTGAACAAGTATACAAGACACATACTGTACACACACTCGCACACACACATACACACACGCTTCCCCCTGAATCTCTGTGTCTGCATGGGTTGAACCAGCTGCATCTGTGAACACTGATACCAGCATTGATCCAACCTGGGTCTTTGTAATGGACTCCAATAACAACTCCATTACTGCTGGCACACTGATTAGTGTGTGGGGCCGACTATAAAATTAGCTGCAAAGGAGCGCCCCCCCCCCCCCCCTCCCACATGCTTACAGATACTACTCACATATCCAATCAGGTACTGGGAGAAAATGTATGCATGGACAACACAGACATTACAAATTAAATAAAACACACACACACACACACGTATATACTGTGTCAATAGTCGTTCAGTATGCATGGAGAGATTAGCTGCCTATGGGAGAACAAAGGTGTCCCCTACATTGGCAGGCCGACATCCTCCTCGCCAAATTTAAGCCCAGATATTGATTTTCCTTAACCCCGCTTTCTCTCTCTATCACTCTTTTTCCTTTGTATTTCACAGAGGACTATGACACGTAGAGGAAGTACATATGCACTGTGGAGGAACAGGGGAGTGTGTGGTGACATGATGACAACTGCCTGCATGGACACAAACACCCCATGACCACTCTCTCTAAACCAAAAAGTTCAATGAGGGATGTGTGTATCTGTCGCCTCTTTTTCTATAGGCACAAAGTGGGGCCCTGGTTGCATCTGGGGTAAGACCACAAGGCAAATTAAATCAATGGGCTTCCCACTGGCAGATGGCTCACTTTAACACTCAGTTAGCCTTTAGATAATTGAGGCGTTGACTCTGCGGCGGTCATAAAAAAACGGATGGCTTGTTTACGTTTCACTGGAATAGATCAGCAGAGGTTAAATAAATGAAATCCCATTTGTCAGGGAGAGGAACCCTGGTAATAATAAATGCCCCCCCTCCACGTCTCCCCCCGCCACCCCCCTCTGCAAACATCTCCACTGTTTGGCCTCATAAATAGAGAAGGAGAGGGAAGATGTTACCCACTCGCCCCATCCGCGCCGCCTGGCCACGACGCCATTCTGCCATTGATAGGGTAGCCCTGCTTAATGAAACGGTCCTTCCTTCCCCGCTTCTCCACTTGTTTTTTCGGGGCCCTCCTCCCTCCTGCATGCAGTGTGATAAGTAGCGAACCAGCGAAGCCTGTAATTACAATCTTACAGAGGAACCCTGGCCCAATCTGTGTATAAATCTCACCATCCAATTACAAGATGTAATAATTTTGCAGTCAAGCTGGTAATGAGGTCTAATACTCATGCATGTGATAATCCCCCCTGGATGCTGACTCTATCAGATGTTAGCTTTGTAATTATACTGGCAGAAAATCATTATTTCATGTTCAGCAGAAAAATGAGCTTGGTGGGGGGAAGTTAATTTTCTCTATGCTCTGTGAAGCATAGACTAAATTTTAATGATCTAATCATTACCCCCGACTATCCCCGGCTGCAATTGACCCATGTTACTTGTGTGAAGCAACATTTTGCTCGTTTAAGAGTCCCTGATATGCAGTAAAGGTTTGCCAGGTAGGAGCCTTTTTATTTAGTAATTATACCACAATAAAACTATTATGCTAATGATATGGAAATCGATATCATTGGGCCACAGTGTCATTTAACAGCTGCACGGAACATAAATCACATTTTTAATTGTAAGCTGTTAACATTTCCACATTATTGCTTTATGTGTTTTTTTTTCCTCCAAGCATGTGTGTGTGTATGTGTGTTTTTTGTGTTTGAAGGGTTGATACCAACAGTGAGAGAAAAGGTCAACTGCTGGCATCTACGAGCTAAGAACATTTCTGATTCATCCTCTCTCTCTCTCTCTCTCTCTCTCTCTCTTTCTCTCTTTCTCTCTTTTTCTCATATAGACTGATGTAAATATCTGCAACATGACACGCGGTAGCCAGAGTAATCCAGTATGAGTGTATGCATAGATATCCACTGTGATCTATATTGTATAAACCAGCAAATGCTGAACACAGAGACATCTGTATCTTTCATTTCAAGTCAGCTGCAAAATATTAGAATTTTTTCTTGACCTTCCTTGACTCCGGCCCAAGTCCTGAGATAAACTACAAATTCATAGGTCTACAATGATATGGTATGTCACCAAGCCATATAGGCAATGAACAGTGAAGAGGAGCTCAAGGGTGTCTCGACAAAATGTGTATTTTTAGCACTTGTTGTATGTGCATGCCCATAAGTTGCCAGTTAACATCATTACATAAACACAGCAATTAACACTTGGGTCACACGAACATCTAATTATAGTATAGCCATGTGTTATAATTATTATATTCTGAATGCATGTAAACACCATACTCTGAGTATGCGGTATGAAGCGCACAGTGGTTTTCAATCAAGTAAACAAGACATGAAAAAAGAAATAATCCTCTTCTGTTGATATCTCAACTCAGGTTTCATTCATCATTCTTTATTAAATGAATTCACAGTAGTGAAACAAACTGTGTACCTGTACACCTTTACACACAGACACAGACAGTCATATTTCATCCAAACATTGGGGGCGTTTTGGGGGCGATTGGGGCTTTTTTTTTTAATCTGCAACAGAAATTCTCTCGATAATAAAATCTATTTACCCTCCTTTTGTTTTCATCAAAAGTCATCTGGTCTTCACTGTAAGTTTCAGACTAGGTCATACTATGCCAGGCCTATATTGATAGGCCTAGATAAAGCTATGACTGGGAAGGCTCAACTCAGAAGGTTTCCCTCACTTGAACTACAAAGAAGCCAAGAAGTCACGGTTTGAAATTGTTCTACCTGTGAGGTATTAGACATTAAACCTATTCAATAAACACTTTATGTGGGGACATTTGAAAAATACAAGAACATGTTTGTCTTGAGCTATATTTCAAAACAAAATTATGAGCTAAAAATGGATATAATATTCAAGGATGTTGACTAGTGTACTATTTCTAGGTTTTTAGAAAGGTAACTGCAGGGAGCATATTCTCTGCTAAGTGACGTTTTTTAATGTATTAGTTTTAGGATAACAATTATTATTAATGTATATAATAGCAATAACATTCATTTTGCTGTATAATGTTTGCATTACTGTTAAAAAAGAAAAAAAAACATCCATACAATGAATATATCAAGTATTTACTTCAAGAACACAGTAATATTGTGTACTGATTTGGATTGAGTGATAGTAGTATAGATCAATGTTAGTTATTCATTTTAAAAAGGGATTGTCCCTGTTTGTAGCCTGTCTGAGATGTTTCAGGTTATATGGGTTACCACAGGGCCACAATGAGCAATTGTAGCAGCCTGATAAACAACTACGATACAACATGTGTATAACACCACATCAGCAGACAGCAGAGAGAGGTGTAAAGCAACACAGGGGTGTCAGGGAAAGGAAAAACGTGGCATGCATGCTGTGATAAAATCTGAGCTCAGCTGTCCAGGGGTCACGGCTGGCGGAGCGCGAGATATGGCCGTTAATAGAGATGATTGATTATAGTGGGGCGACCCAATAGCGTCTGTACCATGAGACAATATTAAACACATGATCTGCGTCTTTCCCAAAAAATTCTGTTGTTTTTTTTTGGGAGGGGGGGTATGATGGAGTCAAATGCAACAGTTTAATATGCAGATAGTATACAGACAAGGAAGGACAAAGGTTAGGCTTTCTGACAAATGTTGGCCTAATCTGAATGTCAGTAAATGTCAAAGACTACACAGTGTTTTGTGTCCCAAGTAAAGTTCAGTGTTGATACATTATTCTGCTTGCAGTTTTATTTTGCATGCCAGACTTGAACAGTTTATATGAATATTACATCTATTATACAGCTGGATTTCATGAAAACACCATATATTATCTCAGTGTCTAAAGTTCAGTGCTGATTCATATTGTAGTGGATATTAAAACATTACACAGTGGGCTCTGCTTGTTTTCAGTATTGGGCGTCACCCTACATTGCGGTTTTATCTGCCACTCTAGAATGTTCAGTTAACAATAAATAGCATGGACATTCACCAACTACATATGCGTGTGTTTTAGGAAGAAAGAACTGATAATAGACAATATTTGATACATTATCTTTACATTATTTCTCTGTCTGTCTTCTTAACAATGTTATCCTAAACTGGAGAAGGATCATCCCAAAGGTAAAATGAAACTTCGCCTAGTACCGGTATGATATTGATATTTACAGAAAAGAGCGGCTGTTATCACATATTTGATATGCAAAAATGTAAGCACATTTGAGAATTTGCCGGTGCCCTTGACATAGTTATTGTTGTACGGGGGACGTCGCAATCTAAGCAGATTATGTTTTCATATGTGGTCCCTCAAGGAGTGATACTGAAATCAGCATGCATTGCTCACTGGGGCGTACGTCACCTTTTTCTCGGCATGATGGATGTGCATCCTACTCCAAAGTGATAAGTGTCATTATTTGATGATCAACCATCCATTGTATAGCATACATTTAGTAGTCTTCATAAATAAGGTTCACTAAATCGTATGTAATATCACACATCCAATTGTGGCACTATTTGATGTAATATTACCCCTCACAGATGAAGAGGACTTGTCTAATTTGATGTTTTTTGATGTGTTCATTCTACCTAAATTAACTTAATAAATTACTACATTGCATTGGTGTGTTTTGTTCTTGAGCATGCCCTACATTAGCCTCAGTACTACGCAACTGCACAAAGGCTGTTTTAAATTCTCAGAGGACTCTTGTTGTTGAGGAAAGAGAACTCTTACTTACTCTAACTTCCTATTAGATGTTATTTAAATGTTATTCAAGGCCCCCCTGTGCATCTGGCATCCGTGCCATGTGAAATTTATTTATTGAAAGTTTTGGTCACACATGGAAAGTTAAGCAGATGGTGCATCTACAGCACTCAGACACTCATACACACACACACACACACACACACACACACACACACACACACACACACACACACACACACACACACACAATGCCATCAAGAGAGCCAGGAAGCGTGGGGCCCCTTTGTATCCTCCTTTCTCTCCTCTCTTCTATTTCTCCCCCCTTCTCCCGATGCTGTTATATGTATTATCTTTATGCCTGCCCATCTCTGGACACAGACGCCTCTTGTTTCGCTATTTTAAACAGATCTAATCAGCAGTGTGTTAAACAAGAGTGGATCTTTTATGCATTGGGTGTTAGGACAAGCAAATCACCGCTGTAGATCAACCGAATAAACAACTCCACCCTGATTCAATTACAACAGCTGGGGTCTGTGCTTTTATCTGGCACGGACATCATTTCAATCAAAATGTAAAATAATCCAATCCAATAGATGCAATAGCTGAGATAGGATACAGACTGCTGAGCTTAGTTGTTTTATTTTTAAAAAAAAAAAAAAAAAGAAAGAAAGAAATACAAGGCCTTCTCTGCCTGTTCTCTCGCTCTCTCTTTCTTTCTGACAGCTATCAAGAAGTTCCCATTCCCAAACTCCATTACCTTGTGTAATAGCATTCAAAACTGAATTGAAAGGAAGGTGAGGGAGAGATTGTTGGCTATATTTTTATTACTCAAAGCTGTTTTCCGAGACACAGCCTGGTGCACTTTTATTCATTTAATTAACAGTAGCATCAAATTTTTCTTGTCCCCTCATGGACATCCTCGCCTTTTTGTCTTACAGTCAACAGCAATTATTGTGTAAGATCATACTTAGCGGGAATTGAAAAGTCTGCATAGGCGGTATTAATGGCAAGTTAATGTAAATGTTTTCTCTCTAAGTTATGGATTTGATGGCAATAGGATACAGGCCACTGCACTTTAGCCCCCTTTAATTAACTGAGCAGAATGCACCATGACACAAATTTGGAACAATCTCGAGAAGGAAGAAAGAGAGAGAAAGCAAGAGAAAGAGAGAGTGATTTCTCTCAATAATAATGTTCAAGGAAATTGAATGTAGGAGAATGTACAACAATGTTAATAATATGGCTTGGTCTATCTACAATAATGTAATCTAATAGAAAGCAATTAATTTAGGACACAGGCCACTGCACTTTTTACTCATTTAATTAACACATGGGATATTTGCAAGGAGTTGGAATATAAAGCTTTATAAAGTATTACACCTCCCCTGTCACACCATGAGATGTGGCAGCTAAACTCTCTCTAAGGTAAATTAAATGTAGTGTAAGCTGTAACTGAATTTGTTGACTATTTTTTATATGTAATAAATCATATTATGTGTACAATATGTTCAATTAAGTACAAATTATAGCATTTTGCTTTTTACTGTAGCCAACCTATCCCTAGTCTAATCAGGGAAGGGCCCTGATTTCTTAAATTAAATAACTTAATGTACAATAAATAATACTTAGATGTTATCCTGTTTCTCTTTTTGTTTATATACATTTTGTTTATTTGTCTTGGGTCCCTTTATTCACTGTTAATGAATTGTAACACACTTATTAGACTCAGTTTTACTTAACCCTTGTGTTAAATCTATGCAAACTATTGCAATGAAATAGATGAATCACCAACTGTCACTAATATCCACTGTTAAATACCTATAATGAAAAGAATAACCAAACATCACACTGGAAAATAAACTTGTGTTTTTTACTTTAACAAATTTCCTACATAGACAATGAAATAATACTATGAAAAAATTGTCTCTTTCAATAAATTAGCTATGGCGATAACTCTTCTTCACTCTGATTCGATGCTTAGGAATGGAGAGGCCCACAATTATTTGGCTTCAGAGCAAAGAGCAACAAATAAACTGCGGTACCTTGATCATGAAGTCTGACTCCAACTACCAGTTTAAACCAGCCTGTCGATCTCCGGGAAGGAACAGGATACACGCTGAAGTTCAAAGATGGCGGGTCCGGCCCATGTATTGAAAAGTCTCACTGAGCGATGATTTAGTGGCTCATAGCACTGTCCGATAAGTCCTCAGGGTTTCCACGTCTAAAACGATGAGCTAAAGTCTTTAGCGTAAGATGGGTTAGCTACACAGTGGCTATAAGTCCATTTATTTTGCTAATGAAGGCTAACAACAAACGTTCGGCTAATGAGCTAATAAACAAACAAACGTGAACAGCTGTAAGTTACAACAAACTTCGAGTAGAAGTATCTTCTACTCTTAATATGTAGCATGAGTATCCTGGCTAAGACTGTCTGGTAGATAATCTCAGAGACCAGCTACACTTTGTTTGTAAACATTGCCCATACATCGCTACTCAGTCCATCAAGTTACACGATTTCACTCACTCTCTACTCCTCCCCCTCCCTCTCTCTCTCTTTACGCACCTGTGTGATCCCACCCACTTCAACCAATGAATGACCAGTATTAAATTTACTCTGGAATAGTACTTCCTTTTACTACCATGAACTCTTCAAAATAAAACAAATATTTAATATATAAAACATATTTATGATGTCTCTTTTAACCTTAATAATTTAACATCAATTTTATGGTATTTTTAACCTGGCCACATTAGCATTAACTGAAACTTAAGGGACCAGTGGTTTTGACCAGTAGCATTAATTGTGCCTAGGCATAGGCTAGCATATGTCCTTCCTACATATATAACATAATGCAGAAACAGAGTAACAGAGGAATCCTATTGCCATTCTCATACTGCCCACTGTAAGTTCAGCATGCACTCCCCATGTATCCATGGACTAGTTCTCTAAAAAGTCTGACATCAACCCTCTTACTATCTACTAAGATTCAACTAGTATAAACTAGTATCAACCTTCTTGTGCACCATGAATGAATAATCCAATTCATTCAATGTTAATATGAAAAAAATATTGATTGAACACTAACACTTTAAAGCTCAGTACAGTCAACCTAAAATACTCTATGGGCACTGTTGCTAACTTTTATATGACACTGAAAAGGTGGACAGGCCAACAAAACCCAGACCCAGTACATCAGGGCACATCTCAACAAGGCCTCTCCAGAGTCATACAACTTTGCCTTCCCTACTCAGGGCATATCGGTCAGGTTCAGAAGTTCCTCATCGTGTTCCTTGCCTGACAGTGTCCTCATTCAAGCTCAGCACACTTAGGTCCTCCAATGCTGACAACAACCTGACCTCCTTCCCAAGATTGTGTCACAACCACAGAGGCTGGGGACCTGATACCTGTCTGCTGATTCAAGTGTTCCTTGAACAAACTCAGCCAAGGCTTCCTCCTTCAACTTGATAAATACCATCAACAATGGCAACACCATGAGGTTGCCTCTATGACAGGCACCTACAACCTTTGGTAGCACTGTGAGCAACCACCTACTCAGTGGAGGCTTTGAACATTGTCAACTATAACACCAATATAATCTGGAGATGGAAATTTAAGCCCTTGTGCAAAGGGGATTCACCAAGAGTTTCCAGTTCACCCTTTGAATCTGGCAGCTGCTCCTTGCCAGCGTTGGTCACATATAGGTAACCCTCTCATTCTTTTGACAATATTTCATCTTACAATGGACAATTCCGGAAAAGGAGTACTGCTTCTATCCAGGATTCTGGTTCCGGAACCAGTGCTCTGCATATAGGTGAGCTCACCTGGTTGATATCACTTATCAACCAGGTTGATATTGCATAAATTCAAAACAAAGTCAGAGTCAGCTAAACAAAGCTCCCATCTTAAGATGCACCAGTCCCATGTGGAATCGTGTTGCCTTTTGGGAAGTAGGCCCAGACAGCAGTGCCCCCCATTCTGCCCCCATTCTGCTTCTTGGACCGACAGGACCTTTGGAGACTGCTCACTCCAAAGGTTTGCCAATCTATATAAGTCTTTGGCTTATCTTTAGTCTGACACATCACCTGGAACCAGTTTGCCTTGGGAGAACCTATTAGAAGTTGGCTAGCTTGTATTTACATTTTGGCAGGAGTTTCCATGCTGAGGAATGTTTTGAAGCACCAATTTGACCAATTTTATATTAATTTATTCTTCAATTTAGAGGTTCTCTCAACTGAAAATTTCTAAGCCCACAACTGCCAATTTCTATCTAAAATCCCACAGGTTTCAGACATGTCTTTATCTGCTGTTGACAGTTTCCTTTGATATCTTCCTGCTTATCACTGGTTTGAACAGAAAGAAGATCCAAGTACAGGCAGTGCAGCTACTTCCTGTTATCTCCATTCACTTCTCCTGTAACTTTGTGATACTTGTGCATAAGAGTTATTACCAGTTCCCCACACATATTGACTAATGACATGGGTAATAATATGCATAAAACTCCCTTTTTTATTAAAACATCCCAACAGTGATTTTCTCCCCCTCCTTTTTTATACAGGCATAGTAAAGGTTATAGAAGTAAGGAGAAGGAGGCACACTGCCACTTTTCCAGCTCCCTCACACCCAAACAAGCATTTTATAATTCATCACCAGGCCATGACAGATGAGTCCTGCTGGAGAATATTAGAAAATGTCTCAAATCTCATATATATGCTAATGGTATGCTGAGACCGGTTGAGTAGTGTGGCAGACTTTTTAATCTGCTCTTGCTACTACTAGGACCACTGAGTGAAAGTGGAGGAGACAAGTCATTGCACTTCAACAATGTATGATCAAACAACTTTGGTTTCAGAAGCTGGACAGAGAGAGAGAGACAGAGAGATGATAGAGAGGATGGAATAAAACAAAAGGGGACAGGGCTTGTTCTTGTAATTTAGCAAATGCATAATACCAAATAGCAGAAACTCAAGCCTTTGACCATAAAAGATGTTGAATTAGTCTTGTCACTGCCGCTTAGTCACTGTGCTGCATTGTAATCCATTTCATTTTCATTTTGATTTATGGCATTTTGTGTTCTGCATGAATGCATTATGCATCCCTGTTAAGCGAGGGACTTGTAATAGAGATATTACTGTGATAAACATATGTATGCCCAGTGCAGTTATCTGCTAGGCTGAAAAAAATACGGTTTTCTTTTTCATGCCTTGCAATGTATTAATGATGATTTGATGGTGACTGTGAGTAGTTACATGTAGTCCAGTCCACCAAAAAAAGGAGAGAAATGAAAAATGTGGTGTACAATTTACATTACACTGATTGTTGGTGACATTATTATATTGCACCACATGTTCTCAGTGATAAACTGAATTGAATAATTGAAATGGACTCCCCTCCCCATCTTTCCATTTCCAATAAGTTGCCTCCTCTTTATCAGGGAGTTTCCATCAGTTTTCTTTGTACTTTAATATACTATTTGTCAACTATGTTAATTTCCCCAAGCCTTTACGTAAAATGGAATAGAGTTCAGAGTATTTGCAAATATATCAAAACCCCTATATGCATTTGAAAAATGTTATGCATCCTTGTATTTTCATATATTGCATCCATGTAAGAGCACCTATTGCAAGATGCTGTTTCACATATTCAAAGTCTACCAGCTCCTTTTTTTTTTAGCTTCCCTCTTCTAAACCTGTGCACGTCTATGCAAAACATACACTAAAAGTGATAACATAATCACTCAAAGCCCACGATTCCCTGCTCTATTGGAGCTTGTGATGAGGCATTAATAACAGTGAAGCTGCTGGTTTATTTTTCATAAATTACATATGTCAAAGATAAAACTCTTTTGTTGAATGTCCATAGGTTGTGTGCTGGGATAATAAAGGTTGACATAATACTAAGGACAACCTTTCATAGTTATTTTAAATTTTAAAAAGTGCACCAAGACATTTGAAACAGACATATTTTCTAGATTTGAATCATTTGCTTGCTTTATCATAATAATACAAAATTTAAAACATTCAAACAATAATTGTGCTCTGATTTGTAACAGTCCCTTTTTTGTAAAAAATAACAGCAACAACAACAAAAAAACAATTACGAATACTTTGTTTATGTGTGTATAGCATGCATATAAAACTCTTTGGAAACAAGCTGCAATTATATATTGTCTTCTTACGGAAATTACAAATAAATCAAATATAGTGTGGCTGCATTTCTTTACTTTCAGGTTACTAGGAGGAAGTGAGGGAGAAATATTTTGGTGGTATGAGTTCAAGCTGCTGAGGGCAAAATTATTGAGTAAGGGATGAACCACAAGTTAGTTTTCAACAAGGCTCATTTTAGGAACAAAATAATAATAAGAAGAATAATGATAATTGACTGCTAACCGTGAAGCCACAAGGGAACTTAACCTTGCCTTTCTTTGAAAAAGCTGATCAAATGTGTGCTACAACAGGTTTTGTGTTTACTGCTGCAATCTTACTCCAAATTCTAAAGCATCTACTGTTGTTTGATACACTAGTAATTGATTTGATTGTAGTTGCCTCTTCCCACATTACACAGTATGTTCCCTCATTTGTTTGGATTGCTTCCAACTTCCTGTTTTTCTTTCCATTCACTCCTCCCCCTGCTGAAGAGACCTGCCTTGTCTACTAACTGACAGAAAATTATTATACATCATTACACTTCTTAAATCACAATTTACCCAGCCTCAGCAAATTATTCTCCGGTGGGTGGCAGGGGTAATGGAAACTGTCTTCTCCACTTTACGTCCAGTACCTCTCCTGCTCTGTCAAAACCACACCAAGTGTCTGTCTCTTGTGGCGAAGAAGAAGCCCTTCCTCCCCATCTTCCTTCTTCACGTTCTCCCTTTCTTCATTTCCCTCTCCCCTCTAATCCTTCTCTCTTTCCTTGCTACTTGCTTTATTTCTTCCCTTCTTTTTGCCCTGGTTCTCTCCTCTGTTTTCAAATCAAATGGACTCCATTGTTTGTCGCTAAATTGGACATTATACCAGTAACCGAAGGTGCAGCATTCAAGCGTCAATTAGATTTGTTTCTAGATGGAACAGTACTGACAGGATGTTGTCTTACTCAATTTTATTTAACTGACTGAGCAATGACATTTTTTTTCTTACATGCTGACTTGACTATGGTTTTCATGGAGAGCAAGAATCAAAAAGGTAATCAGTTTATAGCATCATACTGTAAGCCGTCATGGATATTGCCAATTAGTTCAGCTCAAAAGACACATGGACATTTTTTTGCCAACCTAATCATACAGTGTGAAACTTTTTCACCTACCCGTTCTCTCCATGCAGTGGGCGTTCTGGACTGAACTATGCATGCCCTTTTAGTTTGACTTAAGGGCTCCACTTTGTACTGGCATTGTTCAGGACAGGAAAGATACTCTGGGGGTATTAGCCTCTGGCCTCGCTTTCCTCTTTTTCTTTCTCTCACTGTCTATCTCTCTCACTCTCTGCAACTTCATTTGTGATTTGTGAAAGAATTCATTCTTTTCTCTTCCTCACTATTCCTGCACCCCACTGACCTCTTCTCTGTTTCCCTAGGTTTATGAATCTCATCCCATTTTCCCTCTCACTTTGTTCTTCCCTCTGTTTTTCTCTTACCCTCCTGCTTCTTGTTAACTGTTCTTCCTGGCAGCTTCCACATACTTTCTTTGCTGGTTCTGTCAAACCAGGCAAAGGCCAAAGCATTGCCTTTCTTATAGGCCCACAAAGCTGCCACATTCATAACTGTAACTACGGCTTCCAGACATTTGTCTCAGCTTTGTCTGAAATAATTTTGGGGAGCTCGTATAGGCCAGGATGAATGGGCCTGGCTGGCGTTAAGTGCCCTAAAAGTGCCCAGGGATTTGAGCAGAGACGGAAAGAGTGAGAGCTTTAGACTGAGTGATGAGGGAGAAAAAATAATACAGAGATGGGTAAGAGTGGTAGAGAAGGAAGCAGTTTATTTCCAGATCATCCTTCTTTACTCCCCCTATTGCTTTCCTCTCATCTTCTATACCTTTGCTTAACATCCAGTCCTCCCTCCTTGCCTGTTCCATTCTGCCTCAGTGGGAGAATGATGATGAATCGCCTGGCCGCAAGGAAGCAAAATATATCAAGTCCGGGTGGGTTTGGGAATTGGTTAAGTACTTCTGCAGAGCCCTGACCTCATAATCGCTTTGAGCCTGCAAGGACCTCCTGATTTATAAAGTAGCTGTTGATTAATGCCCTTTTAAGTGGACAAGGCAGGCCAAAGACGCAGAGGCCCAACCACTCAAACATGAACAGCACTTGTAAAAAAGAGAAAGGAGTGTGTGCATGTCGGTGTGTGTACAAGGCAGCGGCTGTGGCAGCAGCCGATGGAATAACATGTAGTCAGTGTGTGAGTTTAGCAGTAAAGGTAATTGTGGCAGCAGCAGCAGCAGCTTCTCGCCAGTCAAATCTTCCTGGCTATAAATCATCGCCGTTTGGCCTCTCTTTGACACCAATTGCTGCCTGTCCCCAAAGCCTGCCTAAAGCCTCTGTAGGTCAGCAGCCAGCTCTTTAAATACGTCTTGTCAGACAGACAGGCAAGGCGGATGGCTGCTGCTGCAATGGAATAAGTGATGGTAGGAATACTATCATTTAAAATAGTAATATCTATCTGTCTGTGTATGAGTAGCAGCATGCAAAACTACCTTGCATAATGTGCAGCAACAGCAGAAAAATTAAGAGAAACATCTTGCTCTTTCATCAGGATATTATGTATTGGTGTTTATTTTGTTTGATCTACAAAATCATATTTTTTTTCGTGTGTGAAAAAATACAGGAAAAGCAGAAAAAACTCGACTTTTCTTTTTTTGATGAGGCAATCATGATGATATTTATTGGTTACTTTGTTTCCTATGACCAGATTTACCAGGGAAAAAGCTGACACTGTGCACCTCTAGCAAGTTCATATAGATCAGGTCATAAATTGCCATTCAGGGGTCAGAGAGGCAAACCAGTGCCTTTTCCACTACAAGTCTCTGGACAAAGACACCTTCTGATCTCATTAGGTTACCCTAATTAGACAGTGTCACTTTCCATTTCAGAGACAGTATCTCAGGCAGTAATTCTGCTCTCCTCTCTCTCCTTCTTTTATTGCTGTATGAGACCAGACACTGTCTGACTTATAATTGAATGAAGGCAGATTAATTTACAGGGTGTTAATTGGTGAAATTGGTGGTGGGAAGTGACACACAGCGGTTCAGATTTCAGAGCTGTTGGCAAGGAAATTTAGACTGTAAAAATTGAATGAGGTATTTGACAGCTTGATTTTTCCCATTGTGTTTTTTCTTTCTTCTTTTTAAATCGTAATTTAAATATGTTAAAAGCGTTACATTCACAACAATGTGTATGCATAGCGCTTGAGATTCTTTATTATATTATCATCTGTGGAGGCATAGCTGAATAAAAACAGGTATGTTATTTATTCAGATAGATACACAATGTTGACCATGTTCCACTTCACTAGAGTATGGTGCGCCACGCCGATGAGGTGACATTTTGAAATCTATTTTTCTCAACGTAAAACTTTCCCCTCCTTGTCTCTTTCACAGCGCTGTGCTCTGAGATTGACAGCTTGCTCTCTGGGTTCTAGAGGAGGGTTTGAAAGGAAATTTACTCCGGCAACTTCTCTCCTCCCCTCTCTTCACCTGCGGCAAGCGAGATGGCCTGGCATGTGGGAGAAAGACGTGGCGATGGGGGGACGAGACTTCGCCATGCAGCGGAAATGGCAGTGTCAATTAAATATCACTTTCAATTTCCTTGTTTTATGATCCCCGGGCTACTAAGCACCAATAATCCCCCCCTCGGCAGGCCCTCCTACCTTGTCTTGAGGAAGATTGATTACACTTGTCGTCTCCTATAAAAAAGACATTTACATGAAAATAAGAAAACAACTTCTTTGTTTGCATGGAAGTGAATCAAGGAAAAAAGCAATTCCCAATTTGATTTTCATACAAAGGCGAGGCAAGATAACAATCTCATGGCGTCTCATCTGAGTGAGTTTTGGAGGTAGAGCAAAGAGGGGGGCAAAGACGTATGTAGATTGAATAAAGCTGGCAAATTATTTCCATGCAACGTTGATGGATGTTGTCTTCACTCACACAATGAAGATGTCTTAGATTCTGCAGCAGAGATTGCTTTCGACATGTGTGTTACATGCTGTGTATTCCATATATTTCTGCCCTGAAGATTAATCGTATATAAGACACAAAATGAAGTTTGACTAGAAACATTTCAGTAATATTACTACACTACAGAAAATTGATTTATATACATGATTTGTTTCTTTTTATATCAGATTAAATGATATTTAGACATACTGAACAGTTTTTGTTTTAGTGTTCGAGAGAGGAGCTGTTTAATTTTTTTTTTTTTTCATGAACTATACTGCATCAATCTGCCTCATAATGATTATATAGACTTAGAAAGACATTTAAATAATGCAATAATGCATGGGCCATTATGGTTTTGTTTTTACATTTCTGTCCATGTGGGGTTTTTTTTTAGCAAATGCTATAATACAGAGCAAGACAGAAAATGACCATATGGGCTTAAGTTCTAATTCTTATTGGGAATTAATTTTTGCCATGACCTCAAATGTGCATGTCAATGTGTTAAGTAAAAATCACAGTGAAAAATGATGTGTCTCAGATTTGTATCTGTCTCTCTCTCTTTTTATGTGTGTCTGTGTATATCTTATTAGCATTGTCCCCAAATTGGAATACATTTTTACAAATATTTGTTCTTCACAGTTTGTTCATTTTTCACTTATGGGCCTACAAGGAAACTATGCAGCAAAGGAAGTTTATTTATATAGCACATTTCACACACAAAGGCAATTCAAAATGCATTACTGTATCTGAGGCCTAGTCAGCATGAATATCATCTTGCAGAGGCTGGAAACTTGCATGTGTTAAGTAATCAATTATGATGTATATATGAATATATCATTTTTAATTTCATCAAAGTTCTCCAACTATTGCACTGAGATGAAAATGAGAGTATAAACTGATTTCAAGTGTATTTGTGATAGTATATTCACGTGTGAAGGTACTGATGAGGTACTGATGATGATGCAGGAGTGTGACGCTGAACAGCATAGCAATAATGTTGCTGGGAAATCAAACACAGAACAGACTCAATAAGTAAACTTGTGTCATAAAAAGACTAATTTTACATTTATATGTGCAGTGATCTGGAAATGCCATCCTTATGACCTTTTGACTGCATAACAACCAACTGGAGATTTCTGCAAATGGTAAACAATCTACTCACCATTCAGCCCAGTCATCCATACCTTCTCCGAATCAGCTAAACTCAAGTGTGTGCAAGAAGCTGTCCATCATAGAGAGAGGAGGGACTGTCGAAGGTAAGGTCGGTAGCAGTAATGTACTTGTTTGTTGTTTGTCAACAACTCAATATGTAAGATATTACAACACTTACATATAAAAACATGGTGGCATGCTTTGACATATGATATCAAGTTACATTGTTACTGTTGAAGGATGAAGATGAGAATTTCTGTTAAGTGCTTTGGTGATTTTGTGGCTCCAAATAAAAAAAAAAAAAATAAAAAAAACTGGTGGTGAGGTTCCAACTGTGTTTTTGCAAGCCAGGCCATGCAGTGCAGTTTTGCTACTTTGTTTTGGCATGACATTGCGTTTGCATTTTCCTCCTATCACAAATGCCAGTGCAGAGGCTTAAATTGGCAGAGGTCCACACATAAAAACTTTCACACATCATGAAATGAAAATCATTGTTGTGTTTTGACTCTTTAAATCGTACATATATCTAGTTCAGATTTAACTGCACATCAAAAAACACATTTGTGATTGCCATTAATGTCAAGCCTGTTATTCTAAGTCGGATGAATATGTGAGTCTTGACAGTTATATAATTCACAGTTGCTTATGGAATGAACAAGTTCCACTCCTTTCATTTGATTTAATACCTGTAGCCGTCATACAGTGGCATAAATGAAATGTGCATTCGATCTGACTCTAATTTAAAGAACATGCTGGTTCTAATTACACACGAGTAATTAATAGTCAAAATGCAACAAAACAGGCACATGACCTTTTATACTTTTCCATAACCAAACTGTTTCGACACAAATTCCAAGTTTGTTTTGTGAAACATTGCACTTTCCTCGATCAAGACTGCTCTTGTGCCTCTGGTCACCTGCATCCATTTTTATACTTACACTCATCTGGTCAATCGTGTTGAAAATGGTGTGACGAAATTTCATAACATGACCTCCACACACACACACACACACACACACACACACACACACGCTAGTGGTCCAGGTCCTGCCAACACATTTCTTATAACTAGATTTAGAAGTGTTGGTGTTAAAATGAAGAGAAACTAATTTTACTAATCAGTTAACAGTTGGATCAGTAATGTGTCACTGTGTCTACTTGCTGTTTCCATAGAGCAGTTTCTGGTAAAGTCATCTCAAACCTGGTAAAACTATTTTACACACAACACTGCCTTACAGTGGCCACTTTTGAGGAGATCAGCTCGGCAAGAATTGTTTAATTGTACAAATGATTCATTTTTAAAAATCAGTATTGTATTACATGGTATTTTACTAATAAATTAAGACAATGGCATTCTCTAACTCGGACCACAGTGCAGTGGAAGAGAAAAAGAGAGACAGACAGAGAGAAACACAGAGATGAGATCACGTATGGAATTAAAAAAAAAAGCGACAGAGACGGAAAAGTAGACAGGTGGCAAAGTAGAGAGTGACTTAGGAAAAGGGAGGGGCAGGGTGGGCTGGGGTCAAAGAGAGAAAAAGGGATTACACTGGCCATTATCAGATATAGCATCCATAGGTATTTCTCAAACAATGGCAGCAGCAGCTGATATGTCCATGCATATATGGTAAACAGTGAAGAGAGATTAGTTTAAACCAAATCTCCTCTGTGCACCTTTAAGTCTTTTGTCAGTGCCACAGACGCTGTGTAGCAACCGGGTGTGTTGAGCATGTTTACACAAAGCATAAGAGCATCGGTGTCCAATAATTCCTGTCTCACATGGTCTTTCACTACTTAAACAAGGTCAGAGCAGCAACGTGAACAACTGAGCTTCCACTCTCTCTCTCTCACTCACTCACACACACACACACACACACATTCGGTCATATCTGGGCTTTGAACAGTGCCGTATTGTGCCACTCTGTGTGTGTGCCGAGATAAGCTAGGCCGCTAATGCCGCGCGTAAGACACTAATAAACAAACAGTGTTTAAATTGGCCTGAAAGGAATCAGTGATGCGTAGGAAGCACCCCCGGCGCTTCAATGGCTTAATCTGCCTCCTTCTCACTCTACTTTTTCACATTCTCACAACAGATTAGGTTGTAAATGAACACAGAAGAAGGGATCGGGATCTCCTCGACACTGGAACTTTCCACCCTAACATGATTCTGTGTTATTTTGATGATTAGCTGCAGGTGCCCGCATAGGTTTGATGTACATGTGTGTGTGCACAGTGGACTTTTTTTTCCCCCAAGGGTCTGTCTGACCTGTGTGACTGATTTCAGTCTGAATTATTTACCCTCTTAAGTCTGGATCTCTGAAATGAAAAGTATGGGGCCAAAATTTTGCTGATCAGTGAACTTCATAATATGTTCAGCATCATCAGTAAACATCATTTCAATTTGGAACCTAAAGCCACTAAAACTATATTTAGCCTTTTTTTGTCATATAAAGACAAGTCAGACAGGATGACAAATAGTTTTACATCCAATTTAGCAGCAAAAACCATACCAATAACATACATAAGCCCAAAAGTACTGATAAAATGACTTTATCTTTAAAACCTACTGAGAAATTGATGATGTTCATGTCAATACCTTTACTAACTTTATAAATCATTGTAAATCTATTTTATTTCCCATGTTGCAACATCCTGACAGACACAGTGTTTTTAAAGTGCACAGTGTGAGTGGCTGACTTGTGTGCTGCAGCTCTGTGGGATATACAGCAGTGTCACTGACTCAGTGGCAACTAGAGGGCAGACATTTGTCTTCATTGTGAAGTGTATGTATGTGCTTGGGTGTCAGATGTCTACTTGTCTGCTTTACCTTTCTCTGGATATTGATGTTTATTTATTGATTTAATTGAATGATCGCGGTTTCATTAATTCTATGAATTCTGTCTCTCTTTGTGCTGAAGTTCTTGAGCACGATAAAACCTATTCCTTTTATTACCCACTGTATTTGCATAGATTCCCATTTCTGACAATGATAGATATTTTCATAAATAGATGCACCAAAAAGCATATTGCATATATGATACACCCCTCCAGATAAAGCCATGGAGTTATCATTTTTCCATGGTGTAGTACCAGCATTCCAGCAGGGCATTACAACAGTGTGGAACCCTTAGAGTCATGTGTTGAAATGTATTAGTCATTGTGCTATTGGAGAACGCACAGGGGGAGAAAAAACACAGTCCTTCCGGAGAGCGATTCATCAGGTTTTTCCCAGAGCCCTCCCGGGTCAAGTTTTTATGGCGCCTGTTTGGTTTCCAAATGCTCTTTTCTCTCACCCCCTCTCAGCCACGCTATAGTGTCCAAACTTGTCTACATTTGCTTCTCGTGTTTTTGTGCATGGTAGATGTCCTTTTAAAAAGACCAATCTCAAATAAGTCTTTATTCTTGTTTTGTTGGCTCATATTCTCTGTTTTCATGAACTCTGGCCCCAACCATGGCAACAGCTAGAAAAATGTTAACATTGATTGACAGGATTAAAAAAGGCCCCCTTCCCCGGTACGCATTTCAAACACTTTGGGAACAATGGTGCTTGGTGTGATTGAATTAATGAGGTATTGCCGACTGTCAAAAGAGCACACATACTTTACATAAACCTGATTATCTTTGCATGGCAGAAATAGAAGAAAAGGGGAAGCGAGGGAACTGAAGGAGGAGGATGGAGGGAGCAGAGAGGAAAGAGAAGAGAGGGGGAGAGAGATTTGGATTTCAGTGGGCATCTCCCAAAAAAAAAAGAGAAGAAAAAAAAAAGGCATCAAAGTGTGCGCTGGATGTTGGGGGTGGAAGGGGTGCTCACAAAGTAGTGATGTTCTGGCTTGGGCTTGCCTTGGCCTCTCCCTCATGCCTGTGCTCTGTTTAGCATAAACCAACCATAGGGGCTTTAACAAATCTATTCAAGGAGCATGGGGCCCCAGAACAACATAGTTTTTCACAAGCCACCACCCCCAAGCAAGACGTTTTTTGCAGGGCAGCCATTGTTCCGCTTGAACCGCACAGAGATTTCATCGTCTCCCCGACCCTGAGCCGAAGGAAAAGAAGCAACGGTGCCCTTAGTGAACCCATGAAGTGACACCCGGAGTGACTGCCAAGAGTGTCACTAATTCTACCAACCTATTGAGACAGGAAAATAGAGTGGAGGAGTGGAGGGTGGGATGGATTGTGGGAGGGAGGGAGAGTGAAGGGGTGGATAGAGGTTCTCTGACTGAAATGCTCACCAGATCAGCAAAGTGAACCCTCTGAAACGTGAGCTAATTCTCTATTTAATCCTTTTAGCTGCTTTCCCCCCCCCCCCTCTCTATCTATGTCACTTCTGTCCTCACTCTACCCCCCTGCCTCCCTCCTTCCATCCCTCTCTCTCTTACTCTTTCTTTCTCCTGTCTTCTTTTTTTTAACACTCTTTTCTAGGAGAAGTGTCAGCAAAAGTTCTTGTTGAGCAGCAGAAGAAGAGGCAGGGAAGGACGAGGCTTCTAGGAACGATTCAATGTGTGTGTGTGTGTGTTTGTGTGTTAGTGTTGGCTAAGTGAAAGAGGGTAAGTGTGAAGAGAGCTGACTGTGTAGGCTGCTCCTTTTCCTCTCTGTTTTTTCTTCTAGAAAAGCTCTGACAGCTGCGGTTTGATTTCTCGGGTTGTCAAAAGTCATCTTTGTTAGTTCTCTCTCCCAATGAATGGCAGCGGATTAGAAAAAGAGGCGTGTTCGCACATCGAGCTGTAGGTGGGCTTTGCCTCGAGTGGTTTCCATAAAGGGAAAGGGGAAATCGCACAACATTACTCTAGGGGCCTCTGAAAGGAAAAGAAAATCACACATTACTCCAGAGGCCCCCATTGTCTTACCAACTAAACCCAAGCATATCAGATGCCTACAGATCCCCTCCCTCCTGCCTCTGAACGTATAGCTGAGAGCCTGCATAGAAAGATACAAATTGTCTCTCGTGCTGTGAGGTTGCTGGAACATAAATTGAGGGGAGAAGCATTGTTGTCAGTGAGTAATATACTTAGCATTATTCACAAAGAAGAAGAGAAGATTAAAAGGTGTTGGCTGCTATTCAAAAAAAAAAAAAGGTACTTGACTGTGTGGCTGACATAGGAGTTACATATGGCGTAATGTGGGTTTTTATCTGTTGAAATTGTCAGAAATATATATCCCTGGGGTTGTATCCACTGTGCACGTCATTGTACTAATATGAACAAAAAGAATGGCAGGAATAATAATAATTCACTATCAGATTTGTGGCCAGCTGGAGCAAATTGCAGTGCTAGCAGATTGCTGCTCAACTTTGTGGGTGTACATATGAGCCAAATTGTCATATTTATAATTATTTCATAATTGTTGTATTTGTTTTTTTTTTTATTATTTCTCATACTTTATTTTTTTTATCATTGTCCTTTTTGAATTTGTTGCATGCACCGAACAGTCCAGAACTGTTGTAGTGGTAATAAAATGCAATGTTTTATCAGCAGATATCCTTTCACATGTTGTTTTTGACCAAATTAAACAACTGTAGCTGTTTTGGGGGATTAACAAGAACGGGAAGCTAAATATATAGTTTTCTTTCCCAGTGAGTTTTGGTTTTCTGCTTGTTTAATTTCGCAGTGGAAGCTCTTAAACATGAAAAGTATTTCTTCTGTCTTAGTGAATAAGTTAATAAAATGGTTGTCAACCAGTTTTGTTAGGCAAAACGCTCTTCTGTGCAAACATGTGTTTAAGATATGGTTCCCAGCATAGTCGGTTGCTTGCTTGAAAGCAGCAACACTCAGAAGGGTTTGAAAGGCTAATCTTGTTTTTGGCACCTCTCTTCTTTTTCTTCTCTGCACCCCTCCAGCTCCCCTGTGTTCTTCCCTTAAGCCCTCGGGAATGGAGGAGAAAACACTGGCTGGCTTTGAAATGGGTTAATTTCACAAATATTTATTAGCAAAGCTTTACTCAACAACAAAGCTCAAACGTAAGTAAAGACTCATTGAACACTTTTGAGTGATCCTAAAATATAAGCCTAATGTAGCTCTCAGGGCTTGCTTCTATTATATCAACACTCTAAATGACTCAAACATCGAACACTCAACTAACCAGTGCCTTTTCTTTAAGCTGTCATAGGTATTGGCAGTAAATTAAACAGTGGGCTGAGCAACAACCCCTTGACTTTTATTGGGGCTAGGGTCTAATCATAATTCACTGGACCAGACCTTTTGTGTCACTGAGTGCTTCATTTGCAGTTTGCATGAACCCTGGAGACATTAACTCCGTCCTCTTCTCCATTCATTACAATGCTATTAGTCTCTGCGAATTGATCAATATATCATGTATAGAACATCTTGAATGTGGACGTCTGGCTCCTTTGTGAGCCCTGAGATAATGGTTTCCCCATTCAAGCCGGCTTGTAGGAACATGGAGATAAAGCAAGGCAGGGAAGAGTTATACCGCTTACAGCTATGGAGAGGGAGCTATCTCATCCAGATTATAAGTGGGTGAACTAAAAACGCATAAAAAGGAGAGTTTATTGTGAGGAGGAGAGCAGCACTGGAGGAGGGTGTAAAGATCTGAAAGACTCAAACTGGCACCTTTTATTCTCCTCAGGCGTCCAGGAGGGAAGAAATCATCCATCCATTCTGCTCAGCACAGCCTGATAGAGCTGTGCACGCTGTGATGCAATGCCAGCTCCTGCTGAAAGACACTGTACTTTTACACAGAATATTTTTACATTTAAAATTTGTGTTAGTTATTGTTACCTTTTTACATTTGGAGTTGGTGGACAGGCTTGCAGTGGCAGTGCGTGGCAAATATTTTCGAGGAAGCAGTCAGCTTGGTATGTAGATCATGATATGGAGATTAAATCTTGCTTTCTCTACTTGCTTTCACAAAACAGAATGAAGGAGTCCCGTTACTGTGGTAATGCTTCTCATTTGTGCTTAGATCCTATTCGTTGGGAACAATAGCATTTACAAGGCTTTTGTGGACAAAACAACAGGAGATGCCAAATACTGTACAACAACATGTGCAAATTTCTCACAGCCATAAGCACTAGATATTAGTAACAGGAATTACGGGCATACCCCTATGAGGGGACATCTCCAACAATATAACTGTAAGTTCCAAAGAAACAACATGATGCCACCTCTGATTTTCTTCTCGTCATCTAAAGAATAAACACATAGCTGAAGATTAAATATCACAATTAATTGGTTGTTAACATAGTGATACTGCAATATATTGCTGTAATGGTTGCTTAGACTGCTAATAGCCCAATAGGTGGCAATAGTACACAGACTACAGACCTCATATGATAAAAGTGAATGACATTTCTATACAGTATCAAAATGAAGTACTTAAGACAACTATCATGTTCCCCAGAAACAATGTATGTAACCTTTTGAAAAAATAACAATGACTAAAACATTCAATTGATCATATAACAAGAAAATTGTTTCAAAGACAACAACCCACATGATCAAAACAAAGGTAGCTTAATGCTACTCACAGGTAACTTACTGATGTCAGAGAGGTTTGCCATATGAACGAATCCTGTTGTGCTCCATATATTGTTCAAGAAGCAGCTTGACCAGCCAAACAGGAGACAATGCCAGCAGAAAAGCTGGTTTATCTTTGCACTTCCTGTTAGCGATTCTAGCGTAGATCCCATCATAAAAAGACCTAGCTTTGCCCTTAGCTCTCCACTGAGTCAGGTCCAGCTTCACAGTAGGCCTCCCAATCTGTTTTTATCTTCAGTTGCAGCTCAAAAGCAAGCTTAATAGTTATTTTCTTTACAAGAAACTCAAGGTCTCCATCTCCATCCATACTTCTAACTTGCTGGCTAGTTTGGAGAACAAGACATCAAAAATAAGTAAAAGACACATCCGTGGGAATAATAAATGTTGTTTTTGTTATCAGAATATATTCATGGGGAGGCCAGGCTTCCTTTGGCCTCCGAGAGAAACCGCCTCCACAGGCATGTTGTATTTTTCCCTCTAATTGTGGCAACAACCTGCAAGCTATTTCTGCTTAAATGCCTGACTAAGTTGTCCTCTAAATTCTACTGGTTGTACATATAGGTTTCCACCTCTTGTGATAATACACTTTAAATAAAAATGGAGCCCTTTTTTTAAAAAAAAAAAAAAGCCAATTTAGTTGTCATCCGCTGCAGTATGATTTTCAAATGAGCATAGGCCTACATGTCATAACATGTAAAAAATAAACACACACATGCATGCAAACACAATCAGAGTAAGAAGCTTGGTCTCATTATATTTCCCTTAAAGTACATCCTCTCTGTACACTCTGGTGTCAGACCATACAGATAGTCTGTGTATTGTGACACCCCTAGAGAAAGCTGACACAGAAGAAGGTCCTTGATAACATTTGTTGTTGGGAATTGAGATTCGGTGCCTTTACTGAATCTCTAGAGGGCAGTAGCACAAATGTTCATTTTTTTTTATTCAGAGAAGACTTGCCTCTGCCCGTGATAAGCAGCAGTGATCCAACTGGCTTGAGAGAGAGTGGCGAGAGGGTTTTTAAAAAAGGAGAAGAGGATGCTCAGACAAACTGCTTCAGAGGCTTCCCTCTTAGACTCAGGAGGTTGAAAAAAACGTCTTTGTCTGTACAAGATAAAGGGACCACAGTCACACTAAATACTCCTGGGCTAGTATAGATTAATGGGGCATTAACATGAGTCAAATGCATGCTAACATCCCCATGTAGAAGTTAAGAAGGTTTTAAACATTCAATACTTCACTATGACAGAGAGCAAACAAGTGGATGTAGGACTGTTTACACTGTACTTTATCATACCATGGACCCTTCCACTTGAGTTGTTGTTGTATTTATAGATCAAATAACACAAATAACACACTGTATATTTCCATGTCATTTTAAAATTCACTTGTGCATATTCATTTCACCCAGTGCTATCATCACTGGTATTAAATCAAGGACAAATGATGTTCTGATTGCCGTTCTTATTTTTATGCTGTAACTTTGCTCTGATAAATGAAAATGTATCTGGAAAACAGAAAGCTACTTTTACTCCAGTGAAGTAACAGATGCAGTCAAATCACCGGAGCAATGTCACATTCTCTCCCTTGTGTTGTTACTTGATATTTACAGCGGTACTTGGGCCTAATCGATGATGTAAATGCATCTCTCTTGGCAAAACTCCTCTTCCTGCGGAAGCTAACCAATGTGCAGAGCTGTCAAACACCCAGGACAGAATCCAGCTTATGTTAGCTGTCCTCTCTCTACATTTCCTTGCAGAGTTTTGACCTTTAAGAGATGTCAGCTTGAAAAAAGTCATGCATTCCCACAGCCCTATGGCAGACGCATGCGTGTGAGGAGGGCATAGAGAGACAAACTCTGTGTCTTGTGCACACACTCACACACACGCTGACAGACGCGCGCACACACACACACACACACACACAAATCTCTGGCTAACAGCCGTGGAGCCTGGGTTTGAATTCACTCTGCGGTGGACCGTTTAAATGAGCTTTAATTTAGCATCCTGCTGGCTCAATTGGGATTGTAATAGAACACATTACACCTTGTCCTGCAATAGAAGCTCTCTCTCTCTCTTTCTCCCATTCTCTCTCTGCTCTCTCTCAGTCTTGGGAGAATTGATTTTTTTTTTTTTACAAATGCAGGGGAACAAATCAAAGGACAGAATGATTGTGTTGCAAAGAGAAACAGTATAGACGTGGCATTGTAATCAATTTGACTATTAACTCACCGGTGTTTTCCTTTACTCTACAAGAATTTTTAGATGATTATGTAATGAGTTAGAAACACTTTCCTCTGTAGTAATTACAAACTTGATAAACAAAAACAGGGATACTGAATTGGTGAAGCCTTTAAAATTGTCAAGTGAGTTGTGAAACACATATCGGTGTTAAAGTAATCAAGACAAAACGTAATTGGATGCAAAGGTATTTGTGCAATCACAGCCGCCAGCTCTTGTTCTGAACTGAGCTACAATACTGTATTTACCACCTGCAACAGTAAGTTAGTTAGTCTCTCTCTCTTTTGTATTTCTGTTTCTCTAACTCTTTCTTACCCCAATCAACAATAATTAATTGTGACCAGAAGATTTCAGTAACTTTCCCGACTTCCCACAATTATCTTACCTGAGTTACAAAGGCGA
Source organism: Euthynnus affinis (assembly GCA_029490765.1). Lineage (NCBI taxonomy): Eukaryota > Metazoa > Chordata > Actinopteri > Scombriformes > Scombridae > Euthynnus > Euthynnus affinis. The sequence goes on from CM055847.1 coordinate 21,508,150, forward strand.
AGAATCATGATAAAAAGAATGACATGAAACACTGCAGTAATGAACTTGTAGTACAAACTGAAGCAACAGACATACTTGAACAAAGCTGTTTAATGTTTTGTCTCCCAAACAAAACCGACTCCTCCCTCCTCTTTTGGTTCTGCCCCACAATATATCCATCCCATACCATTGAAGGAGCTCACCTTGACAGCTCCTCCAGTCACCCTGTTCTAAGTGGATGATTAAAAAGAGATGGAGGGGTTTTACTGGGGGCCAGTATGCGTGGCATCCCAAGAGCCCCTGCTCCAAGCTAGCCAAGCGGAGCGAGCTACAGCTGTCCTCCAAACAAGCCTGCCATCCTTTATTTATTTCTGCTGAAATATTGATGCATGTTATGAAAGGTTTAAAATAATGTGTCTGCCTTTTTTCCTTTGCCCCAGCACACTGTTTTCTAATGCATAAATAATTCTTCCCTCGGACGCTGCGTGGTCACTGGGTCCGGTACATTAGGTGGGTTGTATCCGCTGTATCACATTCTTTCTGCCTGAGAGAAAATACCCATCCCTTGTAATTTCCTACACTTATACAATCGGTGTTGACAGTAAATAATTGATGTATGAATTTAGGGCTAAAACTCCAACACAATATGACTTCATGTCAAGGGTTAGTCCCTGCAGATTTGAAGCCAAATCATCTTGCAAAATGGATTCTTCCTCTCCACAAAAGGGGTATCCTTTTTGAGTTCCTACGTTTTATTCCTCCCTTCATGGCTGCCCCCCTCGTCCTCATCCATCCTCTTTTCCAATAGAAAGAGGAGACCTGGGTATTGCAGCCCCCTTGATGAGGTCTTGCTTTGCATGGCTGGTGATAACTGAGTGATTTAACCCATTATTAGTCGAGGATATGTTTTGTTTTTGAACACAAATGGGTTTTTCACACTGACATGAACCCATTTTTGATTGTGTCGGTGAAGGAGTATGAGCTGGGCACAGTGCAGGGAGCGCCCTCTCACTTCTCATCTCAATATCTATGTTGTGATGTACAATTACGCCTCTAAATTTGCTGGCCAGATCCATTTGTGAGATAAGAAAGGAAGGAACGGAGATGAAAGGTGAATGCGGTAGAATAGTAATTTCCCTCTATGCTTCAATTAACACATTGTGGCAAGTACAGCTGCTTTCTGCACTCCCCTCTCTTCTCTCACCTAGTTCAGGTTGAACAAAAGATGAGACAAACAAATGCTCATAACTAAGCAAAAAAATAATTAGTAAGTCAATGATTCCATAAGAGAATTTTCTCATCTGTCACTTCTATGGTTAATATGTGGTTAAGTTTAGACAACACCAAAGTTGACTGTACTGTACTGTAGGAGACAGAATATGAACCAGTCTCTGCTGTTGAAGCCATATACTTTGCACCCAATGATCTACCCAACCTCCTGCAGGTTTTTTGCAGTGGCATCACACTGAGAGAGGACATGTAATGACTTGTAATGTCCTGTCATTTTATTTTTTTATATATATTTTTTATGAGGACTGTCTCACTGAGACACACCAATACACAAAATATATAATGTATTGTAGACTTCATGAACAGAGTATCCTTTGTGTTTTCTACAGTACTGATTGCTTGTCATCCAGATTTTGCCAAAAGTTGTGCCTCTGTAATGAAGGTTACGATATTGCAACCTCCTAACACATGCAATCACCCACTGAAACTTGGATGTACATAGCCGGCCAATAAGGACACGCCTACCGATTACGTGTGTCTCACACAGTATAAAAGGCAGCGTCTTGATGTAGTGCTCATCGCAAAAGCACTTCAGCAGATTGACTTCAGTGAATGAGCAGCAGGGTCCATAAGTAGAGGGCTCTGCCTGTGCTAACAGAACTAGGGTTACAATATTGTAAACTCTGTTCTATTTCACACAGACTCTGTCTTCTACTACTAAGAGTTTTGTCCATCCATGCCAAATAACATAAAGCTGTGACGCCATTCTTCATAAAACTATGTCAGATGACTGGTGGCCAGTTGGGGGGCAGCAGCCAGGAAGCTGTGATGCTCTGTTTTGACCCTCTCCACCGCCAAACCTTCCATAAATGGGAGACTGACCCTTGGGGAGTGGGTATCGAAAGGGTTGAGACGATGGAGTGGTCTGTGAACGCATCGCCATTGGCTGCCTCAACATAGTGTTAGTTGTTGTGTCAGTGCATCCATCCACTTCCATATTTTCCACAGAAATAACCGGAGGGGAGTAGAGCAGACTTGATGTCTCTTCTCCGAAGTCTGTGTGCAGGCCTGGGGCATTACTCTCTAAGGAGGAAGTAATGTCGCTGGCTGCAGTATTGTAAAACTGAGAGGTGAGCTGCATATGCCGGTCCCATGTAGGGAAGCAGCAAAAACATAATACTTCACTGAGGATTTACCGCCGCTCACTGCCTCACCATCACCCAGTGAGGTGAGCCACGCTGGCTGGTCTGATAGATAACAGTGGCAGTGAGTGCAGCGAGAGACAGACCTGCTTCTGTGTGTCACTATTTCAGGCAGGATGTTTTTCTTTCTTATAACATTACGCCTAACATGGCTCTCAGGAATGAGCTCAGTGCTGAGCTTTTTCCAGCTAGTGAATCATGTAGCTGAATGAGACGCCCTGCTGTCTGCTTCCCTAACTGTGGGAGGAGAGGCAGGGGCATCAGCTTGAGTGAGAGCTTTCTGTATTACCCAGCCTCTGTGACCAGTTGGATGAAGTGGGCTGGACTGCTATCATCCTAGCGTCATGGAGGGCCGGAGAGGTGGAAGTGGGGAGGTTGTAGGATTTGGTGGAAAATGTAATTTGTTTTCATTAAAACATTTTCATCACACTCAGAAGCCTGAGTGTGTTGGCCTCTCCACAGTTGCTGAGAGTCAGTGCTGCAGTGCCTCCATGCCATAGTGTTGAAGCAATGCACCTCCTCATCTCTTCTCTGGCATAAGAAGCAGGAGGTGAAAGCAGCAGATGACAGCTCAGCTGTGCCTTCTTCTCCTCCAGCCACTTGAAGCACTGATTAACAGAAGAAACGGACCTGATAACCAATCCAGAGGTTTGGGATGTCCCAGGAGGTCTTCTCTGTGCTTCTTCTGTACGGTGGTGAGTCCCAGCCACACATGACGTGAGCCTACTGTGTCACACATCACCAGTAGCATCTCCTTGAATCAGGTTATAAATCTGGCTAATGGTGCAGCCCGAAAAAATCGGGCTGTTCTACTGTGGGGGGTTTGTCCAGTGGTGTATAAGCTGCAGCAACACTCAACACTCTCAGATTGTTAGCTGCCATGGCCAGCTGCGCACCTAGGTAGAATTTTCTTTTTTCCTTATCCTGTTCCAGCAGAGGCTGCAGCTTCCTGTTCACTTTGTGAGGCCTTAAAAGGCTTCACAAAGCTGGCTGACCAGTTTGGGTGGGATAGCTGGGGGTAGAAGAAGCCCTATGCACTCCAATTCCAAAGGTCAGTGATGTTGCAGACACAGATGAAAGGTGGTCATCATCATCCAGTTACAAAGCAGCTAGGACAGCCAAAGCATCTGACAGTGGCAAAAATGGAGGACTGGATGAACTCAGGGACTCACCTTCAACACTTAGATCAATCTCAAGCTCTGTTTTGCTCTTGTTGCAGAGGAGTGAGACGTCACACAGCTAAAAATGGTCCCAACGTTGCTGGAGTTCAGTTGAAGAAAGTCCTCGGCAGTGCCTACAGGGTGATGGCTGCATCATGTCACTCTCTGCATGGTCCAGTCCGTGTCACTTGAAGTGGAAGAGATCATGGCTGAACTGGGAAAATCATTCAGGCTGGGAAATATAGCACAAAATATAGCCCTAGTCAGGCCACTTTTTAAGGAGGAGTTCAAGGGGTCCCCCACTAGGAAAATTTTAGTTACAAAGACTTGATTGCCTGCATTCTGGTGAATTTTAGTGCATGTGAATAACAAACTAATGAGCCAACAATTGCTTAGTACAATGTTCTGTTATGAACCTCAAATAAAACCAAAGGTACATATCATTAAGTAGGGAGACAACATTCCTTCTACTACTGTGGCACCAATGCTACTCTCTCCACCTTCAAAAAGAAAAAAGCAAGGGCATGCCGTATCTTTAAATGTACCATTACAATACAGTTAACCACTCTCTCTTGGCTGCTTTAACCTTGACAGGGGACGATGATGACACATTGGCAACATTAGCTATGTTAGCTAGGTATCAAACGTTAGCTTGATAGCACATTTATTTACTTTATTTCTTTTTTTCATGCATGTCTCTCTGCTCCACCCTTTCTCTTTTTTCCACTGTCCATCTTGCGAAATGGACTTGCTGCCTAACGAAACATGTAACTGCCAACTAGTCTCTCTCTCTCTCTCTCCAGTCACTCTCTACCTCTACCCAGAGCCGTATAAAGAGGTCTCTGCCTCTACTGTGCCTGGCTGTCACAGTGCGCAGGGCAGTGTTGCATTCAGGGTAAAAAAAAACCCAAAACAAATCTGTGGCCTACAGCAGGCCTGCCAGGCCATTTAGCAGGCCAGGCACCGGGAAAAGTCCCAGTGCTCCCGATTGCCAGTCCGGGCCAGGAAGAGATGCCCAGCAGCAGTGGCGATGAGACTGGGATGGGAACAAGCTTAGAGCATCGAGAAGGAAGAGAGCCACAGTGAGATGCTGCCTTTTATACTATGTGAGACATGTAATCAATAGGCACATCCTGATTGGCCAGCTACGTACATACGATTTTCAGTGGGTGATTGCGGGCATGTAATTGGAGGAAAGTATTACTCATAAAGTCCAGTAGAGGGTGAAGCCTGTGTGAGATAGAACTGATTTATTGTAAGTTTAAAACTACTGTTGTTTATTTGCTGAATATGGAATAAGGCTAACTCTACCTTAAACAATGAAATGACTAAATAAAAAGATAACCTATATGATTTCCTTCATGAAAATGTTCATCATCATTTTACACAATATATATCAACACTTTATATGATTATTCGGTTTTTGCACAGGATCAGGAAAACAGTCACAACTCTTATGTGTAATCATGATTACAATCCATTTAGTCTCCAAGTCAGTAAATGAACCACTTTTTAAACATGATGATTTTCAGACATGTTATTGGGTTGTGCATTCTTCCTTGAGGCCGTTGTTTTCAAACAGGCAAGATGGGCCCAGAATCACTAACTAATTTGAAATAGTTTGTCAGCATTAACGCAATTGTTCTTCATAAGATGCATGATGTCAAAGTATCTCAAATTTTACCAGAGATTGGCTTGTAACTGGGGATGGTGTAGGGGTCTTAAGGATAGAAAAGGACTCCAAGCTTTTTCATAGATAAAATATTATACCACTTCATAAGTAGCAGTAAAGCAAAAATGAGTCACAGTGTTCAAGTATATCAAGTACCTTGCATATCAAATCATTGTAATGCACAGGTAATCTTGATTTTCATTTCATAATTGCTTACCACTAACTTTTTTGTTTGAGTTTACTGCTTTTTCTGACTAGACATGACTATATCTGTAACTCTATATGATGTGTACAAAGTAAAGGGTTTTTTTCCCCCTTTGTGAAAAATTTTGCACATAATGTGTGTTGAATAGAATGCACTGTTGTAATACTTGAAAAACACATTTGGATATAAAGATTCCAACAATGGAGACTGGAAATATGTATGTAGAAAACAAGAACAAGTAAACAGATGAACTAAAAAAAAAAAATCAATGAAACTAAATTTACTTTAGTCATGACACGTTCGAACTGTTCCATCAGGTATTCTAAATATCCACTACTTTTCAGATATGTTTCAAGTGGAGGGTTGCTTACCTGTTTTTATTCATCACCTGCTTAAGACCCCAAAGTGTGTGACATGATGACAAAAAATAACATTACAACCATCAGTAACACTCAACCCACACATTCTGCAGAACAAAGACAAATCTGTTTGAGATTGTTGTGTGTGGTAATGAGAGAGTGAGAGAGACAGATATTGTCTTGATATGAGATGGTCAGTCATCATACCCTCAGGGGTATTTCTTCAGACATTTGTCATGAACAGAGATGACCCCGGGACCTGCCCTGACCCCTGTGAAGTCGTTGGATCAATGACATCATTGCCTTTCCTTCTCTTCCTCCACTCTGCTGCACTGGCTTTGGAAACAAGAAGTGCTCGGGGCTACATACACACACGTGCTGCCCGCCACCCCCTCTTTAGATTGTGTTGAGACGTGTCTGTGTGTGTGTGTGTCCAGGCCCTCTAGTGTACCCTTGATCACCTTGCACTGTAATCACCACACACAGCTGCCACCTGCCTCTCTCTCTTTCTCTCATTTGATCCTTCCTTCTCTCGCTCACCCCCTCCTACGCTATAACTGGTATGATCTCAACAGAAGATCCTAATGTCTCTAGCCATGATTAATCTGATAAATAATAAATATATCAATCTAGCCTCTCGACAAGGACTAATTCTAACCAGCGGGAAGGCACAAGCCCCCTTTAACTGCTGCCTGTAGCTGCTAGATTAATTATTTAATGATTAATTCTTTAGGAAATGGGAAAGTTTTGATTAATACTGTCCAGGCATCTGTCTTCAGTTGTTTGATGTATGTCAGAGAATTCAACCCTCGCTCTCTCTCTGTCCAACCTTTACGCATACACACATGAGTACGCACACACTCATAATCATACATGCATGCACAGGCACATGTACAAATACACACACACACACATACCCAGGTTAGAAGAGAGACGTTTTAGCTCTTATGAACGAAGCCAGAGGCTACTGTCACTGAGATCAGATGCTGAATATCTCACAATAAATTACAGCTGGATCTCAGAGGCCTTCATCCTTGAACCTTGAATGTGTCAGCTTTGGATAACACCCCCCACCCCCCAAACCCTTTGTGTGTAAGTGTGTGTGCACATTTGAGTGAGTTTTCGACCCTATTTACTAATGGAAGCCTCTAAGGCCCCTGAGTCGCTATACATTTTTAATGATGTCAAATTGTCATTTCGCTCTGTTGTTTGCTGTTCAAAGGAAAAAGAATGTTGCATCAAACACAAATGTAATAAATTGTGTGTAGACACAATAAAGAACAAAATAACCTGGCTGTCCAACAGGAGTTTGTTGGGATTCAATCTTGCATATCAAGTTAAGTTTTACAGTATTCAAAGGAAAATACCCCCCCACTTCAGTAGTGGTGATCATTCATAGACAACAATTTTGAAAGCATTAGAGTCTCAAGCTAATAATAGTAAATAAGTAAAATTTTCATGTAATTGACCAATGATATTATACATTATACATTATGAAATGAATTTAATGTTAATATAGTGCAAACGGTGAGAATGCAAATAAGATATAATAAAGAACAAATCCCCAATGATACACTGCTTATTGTAGCAATTAATCTCCAAGTCTTATATTTTGAAATTAACAAATAAGCTTAATGTATCACACAAATTTACAAATTATTGTGTTTTTATGATACAGAAAATCTTCTGGAGCTTCTTTTTTCATATTTTGAAGTATGAATGCACCATTATTGCTGCAGAAAGTTATGAAAAAGGTTTATATTTCTCATTGCACTGGAAACTGTAGTCATATAGGGGTAAAGACAGATCATAAGCATCCTGTTTCTATATTAATAGTTACTTACTTTGCTGGGGAACCAATGACACTTGTTGCCATGGATTCCACATGATAACCACTGCAGCTCATGCCATTTAATTCAGGTTATCCAAACTCCTCTTTACACTGCCTGTATTCCGACAAAGATCTACAGCTACAGTAATGTAATTGTATTGTAGATAACACAAAGCATTTCAATAACCTCCCCCATGCAGCGTACATTCAGTGGCTCATAAAGAGGTAATGGGAAGCTGTGAGATGTGCAAAATGATTCCACATATAACAAATACATTGTGATTTCCCCATAGCCGGATTAGTCTCTTCTGCTCTCTCCTCTTTTGTTCTAGACCTGGAAACATAATGTTATGGGACAGAATATGAACGAGAACGCTTATTCTCACCTAAGAATAGTACGCTTTTGTTTCATTATTGTATCTGTGGCTCATTTAACCTCTTTCAAATGTAAAATTATTAAGTCAAAACAGTTATACTTATATAAGGGCCTATTTGCCAAGTAGTTATGAAAACTGAAGCAACTTAATTTCCCGTCAATAAATCAGTCAGTTTTACAATCTTTACTTTTCTTAATCTAAATAAAACCCTTCAAATAAAAATCTAAAATTGGAAATTCTGAAAAAAAAATCTGAACATTTCAGGTCCAACGAAGCCTGACGTTGTGATAAACAGTGTTCTGCAGTTTCATTCATCATTGTTTTGTTTTTAATCCTGATGTGGCTTCCTTTCACCTCTCACCCTTGTTAAAAACCAACCTGCCCTCAGGGTGAGGGGACGAGACCCGCCTTTAATAGGGCCAACAACCCGATAAATCTCGTTCTGTCTTCAACAATATATTTTCCCATGCAGACACACACACACACACAAAAACATAACAAACATATGTTCTCCACACACGTGCATGCAAACACACACACACACCCACAAGCACTAAAAATGAGTTGATGTTTCTGTTGGTGAGGAAGACAGGAGGCCGGCAACTCACCATCAGAGTGACAGACTGCATTGTCCAAGTGAGCTTTGGTGGTTGTAACAAGCATCAGGACATTAGAGCAAACAAAAGAAGGATTGGGAGTGTCATCAATCAATTGCCTGACAGTTGACTTCAGTTTGTTTGTCCCGCACTCTGCATAATAAGTGATTGGATCTCAGCTAATTAGATATTGGGTAATCAATCATTGCCAACAAGGCACTTGGCTGGCTGAGGGGACTCTCCCTTTGCGTGTGCCCGTTGTCATGAAATAAATTAGAAATAAAAATTATTTAGTGCCAGCCAAAAGGTAATTCCCACCAGTGAGCTGTCCAGCCACTGCTTTTGTGCAAAAGAGACACATGGAGAGTGGGAGGAGGGGGTCTCATGTCCTAACCAATTACTGAAATATTCAGTTGAGGAATTTACATAATAAATGAAGCAATGAAATATTGATATATTTGCTTGGAATGATGTTTTACCCTGCATAAACATGCATCTAACAATATGTCCACATGGAAGCAAGCATTTTTCATATATGGAACACCACTAACAAACATAATTTAAAGGCCTTCGTAGATGGAAGTTGACTTTAATGAACAGATTAATGAAGAATAAACATGTAACTGCTAATCTGGTCATATCAGCTTTGAAACCACAATTACCACAAAATAATGTGAACAAGCAATTTAATCATCTTTAAATTGCTTAATCACTTTAATTTGTTTTACTAAGATTAATAGTTAAATTCAACACAAAAAAACTAGCTAACTTGTTATTTTGGTGATAATTCAGCCAGGTTAGAGTGGAGCAGATGGTATGATATCAGGTAGCCATCTCAGTCCCTCATGCCTTCAAAATCACATTGGAAACTGAGAGCAAACTGCAGCAATGAAACACTGAGTATTTGTAGTGTCACAGTTTGTTCCCACCTTCTCTCTTCATGCTGTCAAAATGTCCTCCTCACGCCTTCTCTCTTTAAGCCTAGCCAACACTCCAGAGGTACAATGTTGGCTCTCTGCACTTCTCCTTTTTTTTTTACCCTCAGGTAGCCACTGTAAGATGCACAATGTGTGTCTCCACTAACACTGCAAAACATGCAGTTGGGGAAATCATAAGACACGACAGAGAAAAAGAGAAGGAGGGAACGAAGGAAAGAGGGACGGAGTGTTTGTGAAAACAAGCATGTGACGGAAAAGTACATGCGAAAGAGTAAGGGAAGGGAGAAGAAGTTAGGAACAAATGAGGGATGAGTGAAAGAGAAAGAGAGAGAGAGAGAGAGACCACTGCTTGAGGTGGAGGAAACACTTCTTTATTTATTTATTTTTACACAAAGCCAGAATGTAAGTAAGTAAAGCAGCCAGCTGGGCCTCAGTCTCTCAGCAGTGTGTCGGAGCCTGTCACCACCACTGCCACCGAGACAGCTACAAGTTTACAACAGCTGCCGACTAATGTTTGATCAGTGATAAAATATGCGGGGGTGACAACACCATGCTGTCCATGCATTTGTGGGGGCCTTGCACATTAAAAATTCAGTGCCTGGCAAGTATAGAGGGCCCTGATGGTCTCAGTGCTGCTGCCGCTCCCTGTCCGTTCTCCCTCCCCAAACGTATACCCAGGGATGGAGACAACTTCACAAGATGTCAGAAACCATTTCTGTTTTGTGTTCACCGGATGAGCTTTCCTCTGAGTAAACCCGCCCTCACGTCAGCTTTTGTACTGGAGGACCACCACTGAGACCTTCAAGGCAGAGAAGAAGAATTCAGTGGAAATGAAGAGAAGAACTAGACAACACTGACAGTGGACAAATAGAACACATGTGGATGACATGTAGGTCATGTAGGTGTCATAGACACAGTAAGCACTGCAGAAAAAAAGACCATTAAAGAAAAAGGCACCAAGGATGTGATTTTTCAGGTATGACAAAAACTTGATATTATTAAGTTTTATGTCCAGCTGACTTTTTTTTTCATTTCATAACAAGAAAAACGTAACAGAAGATGACAATGTGATTTTTCTTATACATTAAATGCACAATATATAATTGCCGCTAGGGGTCTCTCAATCAAAACAATAACAAAAGACAGAGTGTGATGACAGTGGGGAGTAGCAAGGGATCATGGGAGTTGTCTTCGTTGTTAAACAACCAGCTTCACCGAGATAGGATTACTCCAGTGTTAATCGTTTTGGATGTTTTTACCAGGAGACGACTTACCCACAGAGGTCTCCTCTCCAAAACAAATGGACGCAGTGATTACAGGTAAAAACACTGAATAAAGCAGTTTAAAAAAAAAAACAGTGTTTCTCTGACAATGTTTGGCAAGCACTGGACGTCTGGTCTAGTTAGCTAAACTGCTGCTAGCACTTGTTCGGTTTATTTATCTTATAATGTAAGATCCAGACATTTGTATGATTTCTATGGGGAGCTGCATTATCCTCCTCCTCTGCATAAACAAATGTACATGCAGATTAAAATAATTAAAATACTGATTAAAGCTTTTTAGCTAAAAATCAGTGTTTCTCCAATGATGTTCAGCAAACACCGGATGTCTGGTACGGGCTTGGTTTATTTCCCTTATAACTTTAGTTCCAGACATTTGGCCGATTTCTACCGGTAGCCAAATTATCTGCAGAAGTCTTCTCCTCTACAAAAACAAAGGTACACGCAGAAAATATTAATTAAATTATTAAATTTAAAAATTAATTTTTCTCTGACGATGTTCGGTGACCACCGGATTTCCTGGAGGTTTTGTTAGCCAAGCTGCTGCTAACGTTTGCCCAATTTATTTCTTTATCTCTCTTTATTTCTCATTTCAGTACACCTTTAATAAAAAAGTAAATAAGACGCTCTATCATTTCAATGTTAGAAAACTTAATGTCTTTGTTTGACATTGTTCATAAATTATTTAGGAGGTTATTAAATGAAGCTTGATCATCGACTATGAGGCAATTTTGTCAATTCTTTTCTGAAGCATTTCCAGTTGTCTGGTTGTCTGTTTGTTCTCGGTGAAGCCAACAACATGGGCATGCCAAGGAGAGTCTCCTGGTAAATGTCAACTGTCAGAGAATTCATCAATCGCCCTGCCATGAAGCCCTGGGCAATGAAACCCCTCCAAGGAACACCATGAGATAGAGAGAGGAGAAGAGAGAGAACACAATGGCACTGAATAACTGAAGGAAGACATGGTCAAAAAAAAGAGAGGGAGAGAGAGTGTGAGCGAATCAGATTTCCCTTCCCCTGCGACAAGGTCCTCTGACAGTTTTGTTGCCGGCAGTCTGAGCAGTATGGTATGATTGCCAGAGTGCATTAGAGGCCCTGTGTGTAATTTGACATCTCAATATTGAAATAGTAATGCATCCTCATACTGCATAAATTGGTGCCTAGTAATTGGATTCCAGACATGCGGTACAGGGAACCAAGATGTCCTTGCAAGCTTGATAATGCTGTGTCATGGTAGCTGGAGAGAGAGAGAGAGGCAATGATGTTAAAGTGAAAAATGGAAAAAAAAAGTCTGATGTGGTTTTGAAATGTGGTTATTATTTACCCATCTAAGCATACAGTGGCATCCAGTATTTTCTTCTTCTTCAATGCGATATTAGGCCTGATTTTTCTTTGTTTTCTTACTGTTTAAAATTCTGGTCTTATAAGGACTTATAGAGTATACTTAGAACCATATTCAACATGTCGCTGGACACACACCTATGCAGTGCACACAGCACAACTTCTGCTCTTTTGTTCTTCCTTGTTCAGTTGCGGCTTCTTGCCCACCTAAATAATTCAGTCCAAGTGAGAATCAGCATATCTTACAGCATACTTAACATGCCAAAAAGAGCAACAGACAAGGAACAGGAGGCTGGGCTTCAATTAGGTCTTTTGTAACAGACAATAGGGCGACAAACTCATTTTGTTACAATGCCTGCTGTATTATGAGCCATCAATTTTGTGCCTGGCTATTTCCTCTGCCCTCTCTCCCCTCCTCTCATGTTTTTTTTTTTTTTTTGTTTCACTAATGCTGTTGACGTCTGTGCCCACTCCCTTTCCCTGCCTCATTTTATCGTTACACCATGAGCCTCAGGTATCAGGTGTTTGTGTGTGTGTGTTTGTATGTATGTGTGTGTGTCCTGGGTTTTATGTTACCTTGGATCAAGTGACGGTGGAGCCTCGAAAAGCGCTGGCTATTCTTCAGGGTCGCTGAGATACTGCCGACTAATTGGATGAGGTGTAAGTCAAGCCAACAGGCCTCAGACTTTGATGTGATGCACCGGAGAGAGAGAGAGAGAGAGAGAGAGAGAGAGAGAGAGAGAGAGAGAGAGAGAGGTGCTGCACTGTTTGTTCCAAACACAAACCCTTTGTATCCACCTCCACCTGTTCACACACATACATGTGCACCATACAAATGGCTGCAATCCACTTCGTTTATGGTGGTTCATTAATTTTGCAACCAGTTATTTGGTTTCCTTATGTTAAGCTACTTGCTTTTCATTTGCTCCTCCTTGTTTGTTTGCGGTTTCATTGTATAAAGGAAATGTACAAGGTAATTGACCAGAGTTGATTCAGTTTTTCTCTTCTTGATAGTACATAAAGAATAAAGATGTTATACAGGAAGTTAAAATACAGATCCGTTAAGCAGAATAGCAGTATATTTGTGTTTTGCTTTTTAAAGCTTGGTAACAATGCACTTTTGAGAAACACAACAGGATGAAAGGATGAGATATGGGAGAGCACTGATATTTAGCATTAAGCAACAAGACAGTTTATCTTCTGATTTTTTTGTTTTTTTATATTTTTAAATGTTTGTCATTTTTATGTTTATGGAGAGCAGATTGGCATTTGGAAGAAGTGATGTGGTGAAATAAGGTGAGATTAGCAGTAATATCAGCTTTACAGAGACATATTATAACCATCAGTTCCTCATAAATTATAAATATACCATCCTATATAGGAAGTCATAGAAGTTAGAGAATAGCTTTAAATAATTGTTGGAGGGGAAAGTAGACCACGACATCAACACATAACAAGCTACACAAAAAATAGAAAGAAAAGTTTATTATAGGGCATAAAGATTTGTGATTTGTATTTTTTGAAAAAAAAAATATTGAACTACTTAAGTATTGAAAATAATCAATCAAAAATCTGATGAGCTCTGCTGAGAATCAAAACTTTGAAACATAACAGACTACAGCATGTATAATTCTACACTCCAGATGTGTTGACTTCACTAACGTTGCTACATACTTATTAATGTAGTCAGATCACTATAAGGTACAAATAAGCAGAATGATAAGAATGTCATATTTAGTATGGGCTAAATAAGTGATGGAGTAAAGATTAATCTCCAGGACCGTTTCTACTGGCAGTACAATTGAGACCAAATGTCATATATAGCCCAAAGTTTTTGAACACAGAAGTATTGTATCTTGTGGTGGGCACAATGGAAGGGGGCTGTGGCTTCATCAGCTTACCATAGAGTGTCCACTCTGGAGTTGCCTTTAGCTTGTCAAGACTGAGCTCAACAACAGAGCCAGCCTTTATCACCAATTTGTTAATCCTGTCATAGCGCTGCCTTTTCAAAATGTCACTGCAAAGGACAGCGTACAGGCAGCAACAGATTACATGCAGGGAGTAGTCTGTTAAATGTGCTGAAAGACTCCAGCAGTGCATGTGTGATGTGATATAATCATATACTTAAAAGGAGGAGCTTGTCACCAACTCTCACTTCTTCTGGCCTAAAGAGTTAGAAAAAAAAAGAGTGAAAAAAATGGGGTGGGGTGGGGGGTGGGGGGGGGGTTGAAGTTACAGCAACAGCTGGTGTATCCCGGGATGCCAGCCAGGATGTTGACTCTCTCTTTCACTTCCCATCTGCTTTCATATTCCTACAATCCCTTGTCTACACTCCCTCCTGCTCTTACTCTCTGCCCTCACTTACTGTATATTTCTATGTCTTGACTTGCCTCTGCCTTATGCTTAAGATTTGTCTTTTCCTTTTATTTCATGTTAGTAAAGGATTCCCCAGTAACAGCTAGGACATAGTCAGTGGAAGACATCATCTGTGGAAGCCATCAGGGCCCACTCCCTCACACAGTGCAATCAATTTCTGTAATGAATGAAGAGCATCCAGAAACAAACACCAATGATACACAAACAACGGCATACAGGTTACCTTCACTTAAATTACCTTTTAACGACGATTTTCATCCATCATACAATGGTAGTGGAGGAAAATAGAAAGGGAGAGGCAGAATGTATTCAGGCACAGATCAGAATTACATGCCTTAGCCACAACATATAGGATTTGCCTATTATCATGTGACTCAAACAGCAGCTGTTATGGCGTGCAACAATCACAGATGTTAACCTTTCAAAAAAGTCTGAGCAATTACTACAGGTTTACACACAAAAAGCAAGGTTAGCAGCTGCACCCGGAAGCATACAGCACATGTAGATAGAGGATTTTGTGTGTGTATGTGTGTGTTACACACCTTAATGCCACATTGTTGCCTCCCTTTAAAATGTCATGACAGGACATGCCATATTGAATGTAATTATGATATGATATGAAAAAATTTTAGTCCCTAATGTTGTGTGCTCTATTCACCACGTTCAATTGTCTGCGCTTTTGGTAGTGTTTTCAAATGGTAAAATCAAAGAGAGGCCATTGTACGACGCAGAGTAGACTGACATGTCCCACATTGTTAAAATAATCCTTTTAAAATGTGTGAAATAATTTAGTTCCCATAATCCCTAAAATCCCCAGTAAGTATTACAGGGTGAGAAATGGATGGAAAATGACTATTTACACAAGAAAAGAAAGAATCATTAAGGGTATTTCATTGCAAGGGTAATTTGACATGCAATGTGCAGTAAAATGCTTAAATGGTTAAAAAAAAAGCTCCAGAGGCCCCTCATCTGCCTCTAACTAACTCATCCTGCCACCCTGCATTGTTAGAAGTGCTACTTGCCCTCTCTCTATTCACAGTGGGCTTTAATCTCGAGCGGGTAGCACAATCATTGGAGTGGCTGTACAACTGTGGGGACTTTTTGATTCGGAGTGCTGTTTATTAGCTTGAAGCATCTGGGCAAGGATCTTGTGATTAATTGGGGTGAGCCGCCCCCGATATAACAAGGTCAGCCCTCGCCAAGCCTTCTCCACTCTTTCCATTTACATCAATTAGAACTAAGAGGGAGAGCTGAGCCCAGAGCCCAGACACACACACACACACATCAGAGAGAAAGGACACACAATGTGGGTGTGGGTGTGTGTGTGTGTGTGTAAAAGAGAATGTGAGAAAAAGAATTATGCAGAGAATGTGTGAGAGAGAACAATTTCATATATGTTGCTCCAGTCAATCTTAGTTTAAATGGCTAGCTCAGAGTGGCCTATAGTTAATTTAATGCAAATGAGACTTTTTGCTATATGTTTCTGTGCCACTTTAGCCATTTTACTACTACCACTGTACAACGTCAGCCAATTAGTAGGCCAGCATGTCACTGTGAGAAGAGAAAGGAGTGGAGGGAAGTGATAAATCTAATAACAATTTAGA
This sequence comes from Euthynnus affinis, assembly GCA_029490765.1. Lineage (NCBI taxonomy): Eukaryota > Metazoa > Chordata > Actinopteri > Scombriformes > Scombridae > Euthynnus > Euthynnus affinis. The sequence continues at coordinate 21,524,300 of CM055847.1, forward strand.
AGACAGTGTCATGTGTGAAAAAAAGCAGCAAAGAGCAAATATATGTGATTTTGTGTGTGATTTTAGTGCTTGTCACATTTCATGTTTTTTTTTCTTTCTCTTGTGATGTGTTTTGTCTTCTTTGTTTTTATATTACATTTAACTTTTGCCTATTTATGGTGGTGGTGGTGGTGGTGGTAGGGGTTGATTCTACTAACACATAATGTAAGCTGCTGTCTGCTGGCCAACACTTTTTAGGATATGTTGCAAATTGGGAGTGTCAAACCATCCTCTGGCTTTGTCTCTTGGTCCCTGATTAACTTTATATTCGTTAGTGAATTATATTAGTGATTATAGGCTCATCAACTCGGGATCCCCTTCTGTGCCAGTGGCAGCCCACCCACACATTGAGACATTATAAATGTTATTAGAGAGGCACACTCTATCTGAAAGCTATCCAAATACAGCATGTACAGTAGAGGGCGTTTTCTATTACTTCAGACAGAGGGCGGCCTTGTGTCAGCTACCTCTCACTCTCTCTCTCTCTCTCTCTCTCTCTCTCTCTCTCTCTCTCTCTCTCTCTCTCTCTCTCTCTCTCTCTCTCTCACCAGTGATATAGAGGGAACACTGGAGATCAGAAACATGTAGTGAGAGATGGCCTCTATTTCTGTAAGGAAAGGACCATTAAATAGCTTATGACCAAATGTTCTTTATTGTCATTTTACACTGTTACAATAATGAAGTTTCCACCTATAAGCAGTGGAGACAGACACATTTGTTCTGTTTGTACAATGTAAGTACAGAAGTAAGTACTGTAGCATGCTTGGGAGATTTACAGTGTGTCCAGTCAAATAAATTACCTTTTTTGTATCTGCTTTAATTTTGATTTAGAATAATTTCCAGCAAAATAAAGTGAAAAGTCACACTTTGTACTGAAGTAAAGCTGGACTACTTACTGGCACACTGTCAGAAGTTGTTTTAGTCTTTTTACTTTCTTAATTTGTCATGTAAAGTTGTAAGCTGGCTTATGTTCTTGTATACCCATAAGAAGGGTTCAGTAGATACAGTAACAGTGTTTCAAAACAGATGTAAAATGGGACAATCTCTCCACAACTGTCACAGTAAGCCCTGATTGGTCATAATCTGTATAGGCAAAAAAAGGAAGGAAAACAATAGAACAGGAAAAGAGGAGGAGGAAAAAAAAGATGGCTGACCACAACGTTTTCTCCACCATCAGATAAGGAGACAATACGTGGATGAACACATGTTTTCGACTGTAGATTATGACGGAGCACTGTTATTTCCTGTACGAATACACTTTCAATTTCCTGCCCGGCACTTTAGTTTTATTACATTGATAACACGATACCATCGCCCGTAGCCATGGGGACGAACCAACGGTGCTTACAATAGAGGAGAGTGATAAGAGAAATGATGTGAAAGACAGAATAAAAGAAAGAGGATAGGATAGAGCTGAGAACAATCAGCCCCTGACAGAAGTCTGGTTGTAGCCAGCAGGACATTCATAATTACTATTATTTCGCTATTAGTTACAAAGGACCATTTTATAAGGAACACCATTCTCCCAATTATGTTTCTTGAGCCCTTTTCAAGGCATTTTGATTAGGTTTCTTTGTGGACTCTATTCAGTGCAATTGTGTGTACCAAGTCACATCTATGTGGTAATTTGATAGAGAATGTGAATTGGATTTCATAAAGTGTTCACTTTAAAGTCTTGATAGTCCAACATTACAAAATCTGTGTTTAGCAAAGATAGTATTGATGACATGGATTTTGTTCTTCACATGTTCAAGAAAAAGGAAAAACTGATACTTCTTCATGTGTGCATGTCCTTGTGTTTGTAAGCGTGAGTGAGAAAAAGTGTGTTTAAATGCTTATTTACGTGCATGAGTGTGTATGTGTGCGCAGATACAAGCACGCATCTGTGTGTGTTTTTTCTCTCCGTCCTCTCCTCTGTCCTTGTATCTCCTCAGGCTTCAGTCAATGACCCCTTGTTTCCACAAAGGTCCACAAACTGATTTCCTAGCAGCACTGCAAATTTCCAGCCAGGTCCTGATCCCCACTTAGACCAATTGGAGTCAATTTGTTATTGCAAATATAAATTTGGTAACTTGTGAGCCAGGCAGGGGAGGCCACTGGCAAAGGCCAATGCTATTTTCACTTCTGACCCCTCATTGAGACAAGCCTTTGTTAGCTTAGGCATTCAGCTGCCAATCACAGCAGAGTTTTTCATTAAATTCACTTGAGAAACTCCCCAGGTCCCAACTGGGCAGCTACCACAAGAATTCATGGGATGGGGGATTCTTCTTGAAATAACTAGGAAGGAAATGCTGACCTGGTTCTCACTGCTAGGTTTAAATGTGTCTATAAGCAGCAGGGGGAAATGTACTACTTCCAACTACTATTTAAATTCAGTGGTTCAGATAAGATATGATTAAAGACAAAGAGTGAAAGTTTGCACATTTCATGAACTGTACAGAATTTAAATGGGTTTGTCACTGGGGAGGATGAATGATGAAATAAGATGTAATATTTGTTAGAAAATGTCTTCAACATTACTGTAAAAACACATTCTAATATTTCTGTACCAGCCATTATTGAGTATTTGTGGAAAGTTTTGCTTCCTGTCTTATCAAGGCTCCACAATGTACAATCACAAGTCATTTTGTAATTAAAAGACATAGAGTGTTTGAATGTGTATGTGTGTGTGTGTTTGAGTGTATATGTGCACAAATGTAGGGAAGAAGGGACAAGAGTGGGCACTAGAAGTGTGAGGACTTACTTGACTCTTTGGCCTGAGGCAGCACACACATAGAGTAACACACACACTCTTTAGGACCAGTCTGATTCCCCCTGAAGCGGTTGACATTTCCCCCAGAAGGATAATTGAGGAATAACATTTGCGTTACAATTTAACATGACCCCTGCCTTTGGAAGCCCTTTCATATTACCCAGCTGAAGATGGCTGCTGACACCCACTTAGGCAGGGGGGATGATGTGTGTGTGTGTGTGTATCTAAGTCCACCTTTGTGTCTGTTTCCATATACTGTATGTTCACCTGCTTGTGTGTGTGTTTGCATGCTTATGTTCCTTTGCATGTAGGTATATTTAAATGTGAATGTGTGGTTCTGTGTGTGTGTCTATGTGTCCATACCCAGCAAACATTATAGGAGGTGGATGGATGGCTTCAAGCTCAGTGATAGGGTATTGTTGATGTTGGAGGAAAGAAAGGGAAAAGAGCTTATTATTGCAATGGCAGAGTCAATGTCAAGAGGAGCTGCACTGACCTTTTCAAGTCTTTGCCTAGCAACTAAAAAATGTATCAAGGCGGGGGATGGTGTGCGTATGTGCCTGTGTATGTGTTTGTGTCCACATGGCAGTGTGCACATTTGTATGTGTGTCCAAGACTCCGAGGTAGTGACATGAAGCAGCCGCTAAAAGCTAAGGTTAATGGATTGACTGTTACCTGTTCTCAAGGCTTAACATTGGCCCATACACAAGGGGAATCATCAGTGTTTCTGCTGAAAGGCTAAATTAACAGAGCTGTGGCTTGTTTGTTTTAGGAATTTTGGAGGGTTTATCTCAGTCAAGGATACAAGGTCGAGACACAGTCTTTAATCACTGTACCTCACAGTGATAGCTTTATCCTGAGGAGGTGGGTGGTGCTTTCACTTTATACTGTGTACACAGTGGCCATAATCCCATGAAACATTTATGTTATGAAAGAGACATCAGTTACACCTCATTGTGTGTTAAAGCTAAAATCTATAACTTCAAAACTATTCAAAATTCAGAACATCTAGTATTGCATTTAGAAGTCATGGTAACAACTTTACAATAAGAGTACACTAATTAACATTAGTTAATGCAGTAATAAGCATTAACTAGCAGTTAATTAACAGTTAACTAATGTGTAATAATTTACTAATGGTGTTCATGTTAAACAAAGGTATTAACTTATACAACATGTTTATGGGTGTGATATTAACATCAGTTAATACAGTAATATGCATTAAATAACAGTTAATTAATACAATAATAAGCATTAAGTAACTGTTACATGTTCATTAAGTTCTAACTAATATTAATAAATAGATGATAAAGATGTTAATTAGCATGTATGTCATGGAATTCACAGCTGAAGCATTTCATTAAGAGAAACAGTTTCTATAAATGGTTATTTAAGAATATGATTGTCCACCTACTTGTCCATCCTCCAACTTATGACTTATTTTTGGTAAAATGTTAAGATCAGTGGACACACTCCATGGTCTTCATGTGGAGGTTCGTTTGTTTCTTTATCTTCATGTAGACACACCTTAAATTATAGCCTAACCTATAAAATAGTTAGCATGTTATACTGTATAAGCATTACTTAATTTAAACATTTAAATATTTATTTTAATTTAAATATAATTGGCCATTGTGTATCATGTATCCCTTAAGTAACACTTCATAAATGCGTAAGAGTGCTGAAAGACATTACTTAACCATAATTATCATGTATTAATGCTCTCTGTGACCGTTGTAAATTTGAAACAATCACACAACTATTAAACATTATAGGGAAACATTTCCAACTGGAAATCAATTCATCATGACAACCATCTGTTCATCATCCATCAACATGATTGATTCAAAATTTTAAAAAGAAGATTTTATGCTAATGTTAAAAGAAATTGCAATTTTATCCAATAATTTTAGCTTCTTTGAAAGGGATAACATCAATTTCACTTCATTTCACGTTTTGTGAAAATAATGACAAAAATCACTTGCATGCTATTTTGAAAACTAAATGTTCAACTAAAATTGAAGAGCCCCCAAGAGGAGTTACTTGTAAAAAAACAACATGTTTTTGAGTGGAGGAGATCTCTAAAAATGGGGACCATAGATTTAACCATATCTGTTCTTCAACTTTACTAAGGAAGACATTACAATTTACAGAGTAGGTAAATAAACTGAAAGAATGTTTAATCCCATGGTATGATAAAGTCCTTACCACATCCTTTCATCAAAATGAGTGGTTTCCTTTCCCATGCAATATAGACAAACTTGTACTATATATTCCATAGTGTCATTAACTGAAACATGGTAGTAACACTGTACAAAAAGTCTACTTGTGATATAAGGCTTATAAAGTAAATGTTATAATACAATGTAACTATATGTACCAACACATAGCTTTAATTGTTGTTGTTAATGTAAACATATAACTATTATGCCCTTAATAAAAATTTGATTCAAAGAGACAACTCCCTACTGTAACACTTGTATTCAACTTAGGCTGTGATGCTACTTTGTTTACCTGAGCTCTGAGGAGTAAACATGAAAAGACTGAATGATTAACAAATCAGTTGGTAGGTTTATTATAGTGCATTCAACATTTCTCTAAAGTTTACACAAAATTTAAAAAAGCACAATGAAAAGAGCACTTATAACCAAAAATAAAATAAAAGAAAGATGTTTTTTTCCTTTAACATCTTTCTGTCTGGGTGGGATAAATTGATGTGTGATGATCATTCCTTATCTGGCAATTTCCTGCAAATCCATTGTGTCAGTCCTTTAGAATGGAAACTGAAGCTGCTTCCTCAGTTCCCTCCAGATGTTTCACTACTAGGACTGGCCCACTATCACGTTCCAGCAAAGAGTTTGCATCAAGCTACACATCCAGGGTCATCAAAGACCAATCTGCACATAGAGTACAGAATAAATCAGATAAATTATCTACAGACCACTTTCAAATGATATTTCATCCACTCCCTAAATTTCACAACCCTATTGTCTAGGGATTGTTTCTCATAATTATATAATAGTCCACCAAAAATTAACTTTTCAAAAAAAAATTTTTTTTCAGAAATTAAACTAGCATAACTACATTCAACATATTATCATGAATACAACCAATAAAAATACATTTGGACACACTGTATGTATCCAAAATACTTTGTAGTATTGTTCAAAATACTCCTATTGGTTTTGGCTTAATTCCACACAAAATAACTGAATTGCTAATATTCTATTAAGCTAGCATCATAACTTGTTAACTCAGAGCTTTCAGAAAATTTCCTATTCCGAAGATGTGAATATCATATGCAGAAATGAGTTATAAAAATAATAAAAAAAATAAAAAATAAATTTATATTTGTAAAAAATTATGAATCAGTCGTGTTTCTTGACGGTTTAGAGTTTGTTTGTTTGTTTTTTTTACCAGCCAAAAAAAGAGCAGCTGATTTTTACTATTGCAATATACTATTATTACTATTTAGTGTGTCATCTTGGTGATTTTCAATCAATATTATAGCAGTGTGAGATATACATATAAATGTGCGTAAGTTAGAATTAAACGCCATCACATTAATGCAAAGACTACAGCAGCACAAGCAATTAGAAAATCCATTGGCATGAGTTATCATGATTAGCAAAATAATTTAAATTATTTACTACTTGTACATTGTATTTGTGGCAGCAAGCAACATGTCTTTTGAATAGGGTTTGGCGAGACATTCAGGGTGACAGGGGCATTCATGTGATACAGTAAACAAGCCAGATTAGCTTTCTGAGCTAATGCATGCTAACAACGGAAATGTGCAGCATGTTTTGCTGACACTAGATATCAAACAAAAGCCAGGAGCTACATTGTATTATGTTGCTGTGAGGTGTAAATTCACTACTTCTAAGCAGAAGGCAGAATATAGCGTTATCTCGGAACCTGACAAGCCCCAGCAAGGCCTCTCTTCCTCCGGGCATACTCCTGCTCTAACCTCCTTGTCTGACTCACCTTGGTCAGTAGCTGTCTCCTCGGCATACTGCTGGGTGTGCAGCACTATCTTCTTTTTTACGTTTAGTGGTGAGTGGCAACCAGCATTCCTGCCACCTACTATGTTTGAGTGTGAACCAGAGTTATCTAGCCCTACAAACAAACACAGCAAACCAGCAACTTTATCCAGCGCATGTAGGAAATTCATTCTTCCCTACCAGCCAGAGTGGTGGGTGGTCTCCATAATTTACTTGCCAAAGATTAAATTTACCTGCGTTTGTTGAATGGTAAGTGTTAATTTGGATGAATGTAGTTATGCTAGTCTAATTTCTGTAAGAGGTATTCTGCTTTGTTGTTGTTGATTTATTCTGTACTGTATGTGCAGATTATTTTTTAATGACACTGGATTTGTAGCTTGGATTTAAAGGACCAGTGTGTAGGATTTTGTGGCATCTAGCAGTGAGGTTGCAGATTGCAACCAACTGAATACCCCTCCCCTCACCCTCTCCTTTCCAAGTGAGTAGGAGAACCTAAGGTGGCTGTGAAAAACACAAAAGGTCTTCTCTAGAGCCAGTGTTTCGTTTGTCTGTTCTGGGCTACTGTAGAAACATGGCAGTGCAACACAGCCAGCTCCATTGAAGAGGACCCACTCCCTATGTGGGCTCATTCTAAGGTAACAAAAACACAATGATTCTTATTTTCAAGTTATTATATACTAATTAAAGAGCCCTTAAATCTTACACACTGGTCCTTTAACTCTTTGCTGAAATGTGATGGCAAGCCAGTCCCAGTGGTGAAATATTCTTAGGAAAACCTGGAAGTGGTGTGGCCAGCTGCTTCAGATTCTATTTTACAAGATTCACACAATGGATTTGCAGAAAATTGCCAGATAAGGAATGATTATCACACACCAATTTATCCTTATTTAACCATAAATGTCTCTCCAGATAGATACATTTACATCTCCAGACAGAAAGATATTTAAGGGGAAAAAAAGAGACACTAAGGACATTTTATTTTATATCATTGTGTTTTTGGTTACAACAGATCTTTTCATTTGTGTGTGTGTGTGTTTTTTAAATTTTCATAAACTGTAAGAGAAATGTTGAATGCACAGTTATAAACTTGCCAAATGATTTGTTAACCACTCAGTCTTTTCATATTTACTCCTCAGAGCCCAGGAAAACAAAGTAGCATCACAGCCTAAGTTGAATACAAGTGTTACAGTAGGGAGTTGTCTCTTTGAACCCAGTTTCTATTGAGCGTATAATAGTATACATTTATATGGTGACAACGATTTAAGTTTTGTGTTGGTACATATAGTTACATTGTATTTTCATGTTTATTTTATGATCCTTATATCACAAGCACCTTTTGTTTAGTAAAATGTAACTAAAATGTCATTAAGTGTTACTTTCTCTGACAGTTCTCTTCTTTAAACGTACTTATTCAATAAAATGTCATTTTTTAGTGGGTAGCACTATGGAACATATAGTACAAGTTGTCTGTATTGCATGTGAAAGGAAACCATCCATTTTGATGAAAGGATGTGTTAAAGACTTTGTATTACCATGGAATTTTATGGTTAACTCCTCTTGGAGGCTCTTACATTTGAGTTGAACATTTAATTTCAAAATAACATGGAAGTGAGACGTCTGTGAGAAAATATCAAATATTTTCAGTGAAACAGTGAAATTGCTAAATTGCTTTTTCGTTATTCCTGTCAAAGAATGCTAAAATTCTTACATTTTCTGAATAAAATAATTGCATTTTCTTTTAATATGTAGCGTAAAGTCTTTTTTCTATCTTTTTGCATTTGCAATCAATCATGTTGATGGATGATGAACAGATGGTTGTCAGGCTATAATTTAGCCTACCTGAAGACCATGGAGTGTGTCCACTGAGCTCAACCCTATTTAAAAATAAGTCGTAAGTTGGAGGATGGACAAGTAAGCGGACAATCATTATTCTTAAGTTTTCTCCTAATGAAATGGCTTAGCTGTGAACTCCATGACATACATGTTAATTAGCATCTTTATCAGCTATTTACTATTAGTACCTTAATTAACATGTAACAGTTACTTAATGCTTATTATTGTATTAATTAACTGTTATTTAATGCATATTACTGTATTGACTGATGTTAATATCACACCCATAAACATGTTGTATAAATTAATACCTTTGTTTACGATTAACAAAAGGTTTGTTAACAGTTACTTAATTCTAACTATTGTATTAATTAACTGTTAATTAATAATATTACTCTATTAACTAATGCTAATAGAATCTTTATAAACTATTGAATAACGTATAAATGAACACCTCATTTAACATGAACACCATTGGTAAATTATTACTAGACACATTAATTAATGGTTAATTAACTGTTAGTTAATGCTTTTTACATTGCATTAACCAATGTTAATTAATATACTCTTATTGTAAAATGTTACTGAAGTTGTTATATGTATTATAAAATAAACAGGTAATGTGAGCCGTCAATCAGTGGGTTGGTCCAGCAATGTGGTCGAGACTGAAATATCTCAACAACTACAAAATCGATTGCAATGGAATTTGGTACAGACATTCCATGGTCCCCAGAGGATAAATTCTACTGACTTTGGTGACCTGGTGGATTTGATAGAGAAATTAAACCAAATTAATATCAATTGACATAAGAATTCAATAAGATGTCACATCACTCCAGGCAATTGTACAAATCCCATACCAAACCACTCAAATGAGTCATATAATTAATGTAACCAACACAACTGTCATGTGAATCATCATTGCTTGAAAATATCAGTGTGTATCTATCTTATCTGACGGCCCAAATGAGTAGATGTAGATAAATGGACATCTCATCTCTAGTTTAGGCAAGATTGGAGAAACAGAACAACCTGTATGTGGCAGTAGCTCCTTTATGTACATTTCCACAGTAAGCACCAGTGTTATCAAGACAAATTCTGTGCATTGACCATTTTTGGAAAATTATGTACAACAATACTGATTTTGCCATTGAAGTCTGAACATTTACCTCTGACTGCTGCAGTACTGAAGGTTGCATTATAAAGTAGCCCTTCTATATTGACTACATCTTTATTCTACAATGCTATTCCCATTCCTCTTCATCAGAGCAGCCAGGCACACCGTTTCACACCAGCTCGCACCATACCAACTGACTTCCACTGATAAATGAGAGGATTAGTGACTGGTACACTTTATTAAAAAGTAATAACAATTTTTGTTGGCACCCTTCACATGGTAAGGAGTGCCATGAATCACAGGATATTGGCTGTCTGTATCTGATGAATGCATCGTTTACCAGCCGAGGAGTTATTTAGTAGCTGCTATTAATTTAAATCACATTTATCTCCCCCCTCTAGCTCGGGATGGGGAAAACACAAGCTCTGCAGTGGAAGGAAAGCTGAAAGCAAAGAATTAGACTTCACAGAATGGATATCAAGGTTTTAAATCAAGGTAATTTCCTTCAGTATGTCTAAAATGATAATTAGGGATTTTGATACCACTGTTTGATAGTACTACTATCACAGAAATCAGCATTAATTCCTGACACTTCAACAATGAGTAGCTGCAATTCTTTTGGATGCTCAGCAAAATCATAGATCCTAAACTGACCTTTTCTGAATCTCTTGCACATAACCCATATTTATTTCATTACAGTATTATGAAGCATTCTGTCAAACCGAGTAAAATCCATCATGATAATTATAATTTCAGACTGATAATTTGAATTATGGCTTTTCTGTCAATTTCATCTCTTTTCTGAAGTGAGTCTGCTAGCTAGTGCTCTGTCTGAGTGCTCATCATTGTTAGAGTCAGTATGGACCAATGCAAACCACATTGTTTGAGACTGATTGACAACTCCATCTTTGCACCTCCAAAGATAGAAAGTGTATCCCCTTACACATATTGTGCTACTAATTGGTGATATTTTTGAATAATCTTACAACTCATAAAAGTGTAATACGCTGAATTACAACACAGAGTATGTAATGTCTGTAAGCTTCAGTTTCTGTCTATCTTTGATATCCTTCACCCACACGACCATGTCATGAAACGTTGGTGGTCCCTCATTTCCTTTTTCCTCTAAAAGGCTTTTGAAGGCCATCCAAACACAAAATGGGGGGCTCATGTAAACATATAATAGCCTTAGCCAGACATATAATCAATTATTCAATACAATAACAGTGTTTCAAGACTGAATAATTTGCCCATAGCTATGCATTTGGAACTGTGAAGCAGGCACACCTGGGCAGGAGTTTATATTACACTTTTTTAATGTCCCTGCTGCATGTTGGTATTCTGCCCCAAGATGACTTGAGCATTATATTTAAAAATTATATCTAAAATAAAAACACCTCCATTTCTATAAGCAGTTAGTAATGATCTGTATTGATTGTGCACTATAAAAAAAGCTGTTTACTAATCACATGCAGACCTACTTTATCTTATGGCATGTGCCTGTGATTTTTCTTTGGTTTTTGATTCTCTTTACCACAACTCAGTTCAAGTTGCGATGAACCTAATTTATTGCACCTTCACTGACAGAGTGCTTATAGAATATTCCTTGAACAATAAATTAGTTCCCTATACTGGTTTGTACAAAAGAACATTTGAGGAAAATTGACATTTACAGCTCTGATAATAAAGTAATATAGTCAGTGATGCGTGGGTGTAAAACCGAAATGAAGTTGACTTTTAGAGAAAATGACTTCTGGATGACTTTTAAGCTTAGGGGCCACAACCCAAATTACCAGCTCCCTCATAAACCAGCCCAGGCTAATATTTACCATAAGTCTGGTCTTAAACTTAATTAAATAGGCAGATAGCAGCATTTAGGATAGAAATGTGTGCACCCATAGCCTAAGTATATACTTCATCATGTTTGCTTAACCTTCCTGTGGACTCCAAAGGTGCGTCTGGTAATTGAAACATAACAGAATTAGGTTACAAATGTCTAACAGAGCACTGTGTGTACAGTAGAAGCCCATACACCACTGAGCTTAGCACATGTTTTCATTTAATTAGTTTTTCATTTGGCCCTGAATGCCTTGTGTCAATACGGGCAAACAAGTTGGTGTAGGGGATTTTCTGTGTGCATGAGTTATGCCCAAATATATGTGCTCATTTTTGATTTTCTGCTCACCTCATTTGGCAAAATATTGACAAGCAAGATATTCATGAATGCTAAACTGGTGCCACGATTGCTTCAAAGACTGGCTACTGTTAACTACGAAGTCAAAAGCTATATTTTAAATTCATCATCTAGTTTTATTTATTGATTGGAAATGCCCAGACATATCTTTAATCTGTTGCCTTCTGGTTTGTATGATCTTGACAGTTAAACATTGTTTTGATTTTTTCCCCCCTCTGTCTTCCCACACAGACACCTGAGTAAGTGTGTCAAAAGTGAAGCTCAAAGGAGTATGAAATGCTAAAAGCTAAGGTATGGCTGGCTGCAAAGTGCTATTGATCTTTTTTTATCTTTGGTGTTAAAGAGGAATGCATATCCCCTGTCAACTTCTTTCAACTTCACACACGCACAGCTTACTTCCCTGAACAGAGGCTTCACAAAAACACTTTCAGTTATTGACAGTTGTTGTCAAAACCCACAAAGCTTCATGCTTCAATTTTTATTGTTCTTAAATCTTCACAGTATGATGACGGAAAATAAAAAAGTTGATTGACAATTGACCTAAAGGATATTTACAGTACACCTGCATATTTTTGTGCTTGTATTATTGTAGTCAAGTGTTCTGTATGTTTCTGCATGCCTGATTCCACACTTTCATACTGTATATGTTTGTCTGTATATTTGATTTTGTGTAGTTAGGTATGTCATATCATGTCCGGCAGGATCATACAAATCCAGCAAGCCAAAGAAATAAAAAAATTTTTACTGTAACTTTGTAAAAGTTGACTTTTTGATACTGTGGGAGGGTTTTGTGGTACACTGGTGATATGTATCTCTATTCTCACTGCACTGTCACTCTGTCCGGATGATTAATGTAAAAGAGTTTGACAGAATTCCAGGCCTCATGTCCCTCCTGGGCGACGAGTGATAATCTGCCTGCTCCAGGCAGCTCTTGAGCAGGCAGGGAAGCTACGTAAGGTCTCCTGTCCCAGGTGAAGAGCCCCGGGGGTTTGGGTGTTGAGCCTGGAGGCTGCCCAGGTGTTCACAGTTATTACTGACTGCCTGTCCCAGCTGGGGAGAGAACAGCACGAATATCAGTGAATGTAATGTTTGTGTTCACTGTCAGGTTGTGCTCTCCGTCTGTCAGGTTTGTCTGACTGACTTTCTGCCTCCCTTTCCAATCCTTTCTGACCTTTCACATGCACACAGACAGACACTTTGTTTTAGAATAATGTTTAACATGACATTTTCATAACTTTGACTGCTGTGAAGCATCACTGGCATTGTTTTCTGCTTGATCTTCCCGTCTTTTTACACCCTTTAAAAACCCTTTGAGCGCTTGCTGTGTAAATCATATTTCCATTGTGAGGCAACAAAATACTAGTATTTGCTGCAAAAATCACTCACCTCTCTTGGATTAACCGACTTCAAGTATCAACCTAGCTTTAAATTGATATTGAACACAGTGCTACTGTATCTGTACTGTGAAGGAATGAAAGCTGGCATGGAGGCAGCATAATTTCTAGGGCACAAAGCCGACACTAGATGGCTGCAGATAATGGAGAAAAGGAGCTAATGATACACACGTACTGTAGGCAGGGTGACAGAGAGAGGAGGGAGGAGATGGGGATGTGTGAGAAGAGGGTGAATACAGCGAGGGGAGACTGGAGAGATTAAAAGAGAAAGAAAGGGAGAAAGACCAAGAGCAAAGAATGATACTGTTGCTATTCAAATATAATCCTTATATGCATTTATATATTAATAATAGCCTAGATCTATTCACATGTCTGTTAGCATGTTGAAATTAAAATATACAGCAGATCATTACAGTGTCTCATGTATGGACACATAGAGATGTTTTCCCTATCTTAATGTTTAAATTTGGACTTGGACCTTATTTTGGGCCAAAACAGATTTGTATCACATGTAGTATACAGGAACATGTCAAATGATATGGTTTGATGATGCTTTGTGATTAACTTGGTTATAACATTTACATAATTACTGAACACAATTTTCCTTTGAAGGAGATGAGCACATACTGTAAGCACAGTAGCATCTGCTCTTATACAGTATTAAATTATTTCAAACTGTATTTAATGCCAAAACAAAACATTTACAGAACACAATAAAGGAGCAGATGTAAAAAGCCACCTGTAAGCAGCAGCGATATTTCAAATGAAAATATAGTAATGGTTCTGGGCCAAAATGGGTGGTATACATCTCTTTGTCTATGGAAAGATTAAGCTATTTCACAATCAATAGAGCAGTCAGAATACATTTTTATTGGGCGCATTACACCGCAAATGAATTGTGGAGCTTGGTAAAAGCCAATTGGAAAGGTGATGGAATATCTGTGAGCGTCTGTCTGACAATTGGTTATATTTCCAGAACATGTAGATTAATGGTGTTCACAGCGTGCCACATCTTGGGCATTCATTACACACACACACACACACATGCTTGCACTTCATTTTACTCCATTCAACACCCAAAGAAGGCTGTAGCGAGAGGGATAACAAGAGTCATTGATTATCTCTAAAAGGCAAGAGGAGGATCATAATCTCACAAGTAGGGGAAATCTTGAATGTAGTTTAAATATGTTCTCAGTGCTTCTGAAATATTTATCACTTTTGAAATGCAATTGGTGCATTTGCTTGGAGTTTATAGCATTTTCTTTTACTGCCGCTGAGGGAATAAATGGGAAAAGAGGGAAATATAAAGGATACGTTTTTATCAGGATTGGCTCAGACAGGCTTATTAGGGACTGCTATAGTATGTACAGTAGTGGATAGTCTTGTCTAAGGCGCAGATCACAGCATGAACATCAGTGGAGAGATTGGTCTTATAAACTGTGGGGTATAAGTAATATAATACATTTCCATGGCTTTGGGACTTCCATTTTATTTATGCTTTGTGATTTCAGAGGAACTATCTCCATTATTGAGATAAAGAGGCTGGTTAAAATATAGGTATGCTTTACAAAAACCATGCACTGTTTCTCTATCCTTCACACATGAGGAATGAAAAGAAAGTCGCCAGGCAATCAGCCAAGACAAGTCATTGCAGCTTATTATTTAGATTGATTGTGTATGAACTCTGGTGTGCTAATAGTAATTCTATTGAAAAGCTAAGTGTAGTCAAACATCATACATATTTATGTAAGCGGTATATCACATAAACACTCATGAACTCTATATGGAAATGAATTGACACTTAAGTCTGATAAACTGATTTATACCTCTTCTTAAAACTGATGTAAGCTTGTTTCTCTCTGAGTTTCAAATCAAACACTATTAATATGTGCAACTGGTAGCTTCAATCATGACAACATGAGCACGATGTTTGGAATGCTGTGATTGAAATTATCCAGCCAGATGAGTGGAGCTGTAGAGAATGAGGGTAGGAAACTTATTTTAGATATATGGTCACACCTTGATAGCGAATATTTTGCTTTCTTTTGTAAATAAGAAACTGATGCCTGTGAAAATAGGTGCACTTAAAAATAAATCATCTTTCCACAAGTCCGTGTGATGAATTGTGAGGGACTTCAGCTTAGATATTGGGGTTCAGTGCAACTCTTCACATACACACACATACACACTGGTACACAAACAGATCAATTTGCTCAAACACACATATGCACACTTGATATATATTTGTGAGGGTTATCGTAAGGTTTGATACCAGTCCAATGTTCTTACCCAATTACAAGTATAGTGCAGAAGTAATACAGAATTGAAAGTCGAGTGTTTACTTTCATTAGAGAAAAAGTTAAACACACACATACACACACCCAATTACTAGTTGGTGTCTTGTTTAGTCCAACTACCTGAAATGAATAAGGAAATATAGCCCTGTAAGATTCTGTTCATCTGTTTCTGTCAGTCTCGCAATCCCATTCCTCATTTCTCTTGCTATACATTATATCTACATATTCTTGCTCCCAATACATGTTCAATGTGCTAATTGGATTTGATGTGTACC
The DNA here is from genome assembly GCA_029490765.1 of Euthynnus affinis. Taxonomy (NCBI): domain Eukaryota; kingdom Metazoa; phylum Chordata; class Actinopteri; order Scombriformes; family Scombridae; genus Euthynnus; species Euthynnus affinis. Next base: position 21,540,205 of record CM055847.1, read on the forward strand.
ATAATGCTAAACACCCTTTAAGAGAAATCTTTATTCTTGAGAGCTTAAGTGTTTAATTTCCAAATGCTGCTATGCAGTATACGCTGCCTCAATTTGAGGGATTCAAAGCAATCATATTCCAGTGAATCCATATCAGGTGGAATTTGAGTTTACATCTCATTTTCATTTTTAGAGCACACAGGTGATAGTCTTCTATTGCAACCCTGTGACAGAAAATATATATATTCCAATACAATGTCTAATTCATTAGCTACTGTAGAGCAATAAACAGGGACAAATACATGTTAAAAGTTCCCTTAATGTTCTTTAACATTTTATTGACTTGGAGCTGTAAATCACCTTTAATATTTTCCTTTTAACACTCTATGGCTGCCAACTTCCCACAGAACAAACTTTTCTCTAGGCCATGTTTGAATATCACAGTAGAGGATGTACAAAATTACATTAGTTGACACACACACACGCTTTTTGAGGGCAGCTTCACAATCTACATACAATAGCTCTCCGTGAGTTAAATTAGACTCTCCCTGAATGGGAATTTGATTCTTAATTCAGAACTTCAGAGGCATGTTCATTACATCGGCAAACAACATCCAACAATGAGTGATCTGACATCGACAGGCTTTGTTGTTACAAAAATGCAAATACTCACAATGCAGGATGGGTGCAAATACAAAGACAACACACATTCTTTCTATCAGTTCAAATTAAGGAAAAGGCAAAGAAAAGTGGTTCCATCGGGACATGTTATCCTCTTCACTGAGTTTATCTGGGTAAAGAAATGATTGGAGTAGCTGCTTTTAGACTGAAATAAACAGAATTATAAAGAGATTGTGATAAAATTGTATTTGGGTGATATAACAATGCATCATTAAGCTTCAAAAACAATGATTTTTGTGGTTAATTACTGTAGTTGACTCTCTATAAATTGTTTTAGCAATATTGAGGGTTTCTCCCAAACAAATCTACATTCTAGTGATAATGTTCATCAGCTGCAGCATGAACTGTAGAAGCCACAGAAAAAAAAGTAAAATCTTCCTGTGACTTAAGACATGTTTTTGTTTTACTTACATTAACTTATGTGCCACAAGCTACATACAGTATTTACAAGTCTCAAGGATGGTAGAGAAACCTTTACTTATGAATACACCATCAATATTTTACTGATTAGTCATGAAATATTCAAAAAAACAATGTTGATGAATTCAGTGTGTGGTTATATGTAATATAGTTCTGTTTATTATATATGTTATTGTAGGGATATTGATGCAACTTCACTGTCTACATTTTGCTGAATGTCTGTGATAACAAGAAAAAAAACACCTCCAAACATCAAGAATAGTCCCAGTTTTACAAAGGATACTTAATAATTACGTGTTATTTTTTACAGGTGTTAAGTCCACATTGTTTGTATTGTTTAAGGGCTAATTTCCAAGTTTCAACTGTCTTCAAAAGTTATTTTCATCAGTGAGACACAGAACATTTTGTATTTGTTTTGTATTCAGGCAGAAATAATACTACTGGGAACAATGTATTTATCTCCTGATGTTGGAAGCAGGGCTCCTCTAGGGCTGGCCTGGGGCCTGAGTGCCAAAGAACAGGACACGAAGTCCCTTGTTACAATGCTGGTAGCATATTCAAGGGGCAAACAAGCCACAGAAGAACAGTTATTTGTGGATGTAGCAGAACTTTGCCCAGTATTTGTGACTTTTTTTATTGTTGGGACATTAGACTAGTTGGTTAGATAGTATTTTCTAGAAATATGTTCATCAATTCCACTCATCAAGTTGAAGTAAATTCTGTATTATTCAAATTAAATGCAGGATGAGTGAATCTGGATTCACATTTTACCTCTCACAATATAAATATTACTTAGTACAAATTAAATATCAAAGCCAACAGCAATGTTTTAATCACGTGAGACCACAGTATAGGTTTACCAAACAATTACATTATGCATTTTTTTTTCAGTCATGTGATCATTTTTTAATGGCTCTTACAGGCGCATACATACCTTTCCTACTTCACACTTGGCTGCCTAGAGAGATAGGCAAACTGTGTTAATTCATCATCATGGGACTCTGATCATGCCCTGCAGCAGTAATATAGTATGCATATGACCTATGTTAATTAATGATATATTGTTTAATATTAACATGCTATGGTCAAGGTAAACGAGGATCAGAGTTAATTTAATTAAGTGCATGGCTTCACGTTCCTCTAGTTATGTTTCAGTGGTTTCATTTAATTCTGGGTTACTCATCACCCATTATTTCATATCACGTCTGTGGTCGGTCATCATCACTTGGGAAAAAAAAAGATAATTAGCATAAATACATAGCAGAAGGGGTGTCTGGTATCCTTCATACATGTTTGGTTTTATTGGTTCAATACTTCAAGTTATATTTTACATTCTTTGTAATATTAGTAGCCTCAGCTTCTTTGGATTTTAAGGGGGCAGTTGAAAATGAGACAATTTGAGCAGAGCAGAAAATGAAAAGGTTTTTGTCAAACAGGGCTGTTCATACATTAACAATAGAAGAACTAAACAATGAGTCCTCTTTCCCTGTGTCTTTTTCTCCTGAGGCATTTCCTCAAGCAATTCCCGCCAACAGCCTTCATGGCGCCAACCTGGAGCCCGTCTTCAACTTGATTTTACACTCCACTTCTTCAAAACAAGACCTTGTACACAACTTGACTTTGTTTTTCTTTGTCAAATCTCTTGTACAAAACCATACCCAAATAATCCTTTATGACACAAATGACCTGCTTTTGCTTGAGAGACATCTTCACATTTTGGGTATAGAACCACGATTCTTTTTGCTATAGAGTCCAGGATGATTGAATCCAGAGGTAGCGAACCTCTCTCTCTTTCACTTCTTTCCACTGTGACGTTTGAGACACAGAGACCGGCTAATTCCTGTTAGTCATGAGAGGTTACATGAATGATCCTTTAAGCCAGGTGAGGAGAGAGAAGGACGACGGTGATATTCCGACACAGGTTTTAGTTTCCAGACCATCTCATGTTTTCTCTACGTCATGTTAACACTGCTATTTGATACATCAGGCAAAGTAGACATATTCATTACAAACAACTAGTACAGCTTCTAACACCCCTAGCTAAGATCCAGGCCCAGATAATGGAGCATAGAGAGGCAGAGGATGTCTTGTTGTTGTCTAAGCACTGTCATTATAACATTTAAAGGACAAAATAGGATTGCATGACTTGGCGGGGCACGGTTACAGTGTCAGCCATCTTACATATACCTGTAGAAGACTCATAATGTGAGCCCAAAGAGATCAAGTTACACATTAAATAGGAAGTTATAGGACATGTAACAATTTCCAAAAAAAAGGTCTAAACTTTATTCATCTTTGTAATGTCAGAGTGAAGTAGGTCATGGGTTGCTATAGTTACCTGTGTCTATAGTTCATTCATTTTACACACCTATTTTATTCTATCCAGGGCCAACCCAACATGCATTTGAGGACAAGGCAAAGAAAAGAAACACAGATAGACGTCCAGTCCATCAAAAGGGTTCAAAGAAAATATAGAGAATTTTTTTTTGTACAACCTTACCATGCCAATTAAAAATGTTCATCAAGGAAAAATGCACTTATGCCTTTTGTGTCTTTAACAGTAATTTATTAGATTTGTTCATCTGCTTTGTTCTTTTCTAGCACACCACTAAGAGAATCAAGACCCAAACAAGTCAAAACAATTACTCATGCTCATTGAAAGGGGTGATATAGCAGCATATTTTCCCTCTCCTCCGCTTCCTCACTGAAAACTGCATTTGTGCATATCTATGCATGGTTGGTCAGCCATATAGATGCTCATCTGTGTCTTTCATCAACTTGACAGCTTTTTTCTCCTCAGAAAGATAACATTTATTATAAGCGTAAGCAATACATATTGGCCCGGAGTAAGTTTGTGGCACATTCCCGCACCTCATAATCACGGCTGTCTGCAGTTAAGTATCCCCCATGATCTATTGACTCAATTTTTATTCACTGCATTTCTACCCTGGTAGGTAGAGGGAGTCAGTTAAGCACAGAATGCAGAGCAGCCATAATTCATAAAATATACCAGGGAATTAAATAAGACGTCTACATCTCTAGGTACTCAGTGATTAATCAGATTTAGTTGTTACTTGAAATATGAATATATGCATTTAAAAATCACTAACTCTAATTATGTAGAAGAACACAAGCCATTAAAAGACTTAAACATATTGGACAAAGATATATTTGGTAAAAATGATTTTATGCTTCAAATGATTAATCATTTAAGTATAAATCCAAGTAAAATGTATGACAATTATGTCAGTGATCTGATATAACTTGACTCTTCAGCATGGCTGTCATTGTGCTAGAGCTGCATTAACCTTCATTACAATCATAAGTTATTGTTCTATTGTGTTTGTGGAATATGTAAATCTGGCCTTAAGAGAGTTGAACCTACAGCAGAGAAAAATAAAGAAAAAGGAGGAAAAAAAAATGAATTCACCAGGAAATTGATGTTTTATTAATTATGCTTAAGATAATATATGATAGGACTAATTTTACTCCTTTTCATAAAATAAATACAAGGAGAATGGTATCTCATGAGAGAAACCACGTTCTTTAATTTATCATGAAATTAGCTTTTCTACGCTAACTGCTGGTGTGCCATGGGATTTCACATTGTGTTGTGTTCTGTTCTCATATTTTAATCACTCTATGGGAAAAGCACTCTTGCTCCCAGCATTATGCTAATATTTATTTTGGTTTGTATTACCCTTGTGTTTACAGCAAATATGCTGGGGTCAAATGAGAGTCAGTATTACTAATGTGATCAAGTTTCATGTAATTTTCTTCCTCTTTTCTATTTATTTACAATAAACGGCATCCTTAAATAACATTTGGGACCATGTGTATGCTCAGACATTTACACAAATTCCAGGTTGATATGATTTCTTTAAGGCTTTTGCAGGATTACATGAAGCAAAAAACAAAGAACTGACAATCCACAGTTAAAATTAGATGAAAAATTCTCCTGTGGTGTATATTTTCCACAGAAATCCTAACATGATAATCTTACATTGTCAGTCTATCTCTCAAAACAACAAAGCCTAATTGTCATGTGGGTTTTCAACATTTGTTTGGATATAGAGGGAAGAGTTGCCAGTTTTGCCAAGCCAGTATGCCATATGGCCTGTGCTGGTACGTCTCACAAGTGCCCCTTGTCGTATCTCAGCCTAGTGGCTTTCGATTACCTAGCTGTGGCAGTTCCTTTCCCAAGCTGCCACTACTTCTGGCAGATTATAATAAAGATGACTCTTTCACAGTGTGAACTGCTCTCTCAAGGCCAGGAAACCAGACATACACACACACACACGGTGAACACATGCACAAGTCACACATAAAACACACAACTGCATTCTCCTCATGTAAAATACACACACACATCACAACGTGTTAACAGCAGGCTGAAGCTGAGCAGGGCTGCGTGGTGACTGACTGGATGAAATGTGAGGATTAATGGATATTTATATTTCATTATGTTTTTATACTGGCTACAGAATAATGTATCACTCTCTGGGAGATACTGAAACATATGTCAGCCCCTATCCACTTACGGATATAATCCAATTTGACTTTAAACGCACTAATCAAATTTTATTAAAGTCTAATACATCTTCCAAAAAGGCACGCAGATACAATATAGCTGTTCCACATTTATCAGATAGGGGGGCACATGTAGAGCTGTAATTCAGTTTAGGGCATAATTTTGGCGTGTGTTTGACAAACAAAAAGAGATCATTGGAGGATAATACACTGTGAAGGATTCTTATCTAATTGAAGGAATTAACACTTTTACTAACAATAATTTAGGAAGATTATATTTAGTGCAGCAACTAACCATTGTCTTCATTACTGATTAGTCTGCCAATTGTTTTGTCAATTAATTAGATAAGAAAATGGTTTAAAAAATGCCTATTATAATTTCCCAGAGCTCAAGTTGACATATTTAAACAGCTTGTTTTGTCCAATCCAAAGAAAACAAATCCAAAATCGTTAGATTTTCTACTTTCCTTTCAGACTAAGTTTAACATAGACTAAGACTATGTTAATTTTCTGTTTATTGACTAATCATTTAATAGCATAATTGTTTCAGCTACATTCACTTTAATATCAATGTAACATTTTGTACACTACTAAACTCACAAAACAGCATGTTAATGGAACAAATCACTTACAGATTCTTATTTAAACCATATTTATTATGTGATTTATTCATGTCATGTCTGACACAAACATTAATTTCCTTTTTTTCCCTCACTGATACCGAGTCATAACTTGATTTAACTTATGTGCATCCTCAGTTTTCTATTGATTTTATGTAAACATTTGGTACAGGTAGTGCAGTAAATCTCATGAACTGACTGCATAAAGGGTTGTATTACATTCTCGTAGATGTAAATGTTATGAACATCTGTAACACTTTAAGGGAAACTCAATACTGCTGCCATAATATAGTCTATAGCATAGATATTACGATTACGATTGTTTTTTTTTTAACTGAAATGTTAAACTATCAGTCTTACTATATATTGTCTTAACAATAAAAGCCTTTAAGTTTTAGTACTTAAAAAATGCTTTAAATTTTAGAGGAACCCACATCCCCTTTTTGTGGACAGTATTTAGACTGCCTGTGTGTTTCATCACTGTCAACTCCAAGGAGTGCTTCCCCAACCATTTTGCTACAATATTTTCCTTATGTAAAAAGGCACTTGCAACTTGCAGCTAATTGTCAGAAATCCACCAACTGTAACTCCTCTCCTCTTCCACCAAACTATAGGCAACAAAAGGCTCCAATCAGTAACCTAACCACAAACAAAAAAGCAATCCACATTACTTATAGCCGTCAACTTCCTGATTGAGGTAACCTGCCACCCTCGACAGCCAAATGACTCACCTCAGTGAAAGAGCATCACAACAGCCAGGACAATATGCTTCAAAGGCAATGACAATGGCCATTCTATGACCGTGGCGTGTTTGTGTGTGTGCATGTGCGTATGTGTGTGTGTGTATGTTCTGCAGGTTTTGTTCAACCCGTCACACTACACTTGGCTCCTGGTGTTGCCAGTAATCAATACAGGTCTGAAATCACCTACTGTTACCCGCCTCCCATACTGCCTGTTTTGTCCCTGACTTAATAATGAATTAGATCCCCCTTCAAATGCAGTGGTGACTCTCTTTGTAGCCTCTCATGACACACACACACACACGTGCACTCACGCATGCACACACGCACACACACACACACACACACACACACACACACACACACAAACACATTTATGTAAATACATACAATATACAACCACATAAGAATGCTTACTTCATCCTGTGTGCATACAAAATGAACATGACTGCATACAAATAGCTAGTATGTTAATATGATCAGATGAACATACACTTTTAAAGGGCTGACCGATTGGTAGAAGAGTGGTGACACACACACGGACACATGCACTCACACACACACTGCTCAGCCAGCCAACATCAAGGGTAACATTTCTATTGCATTTGCTAATCACTGATCAATAATTCAGAGCCCCCTCTCATCTTGAAGGGTCCCTGGCTTCCTGAAACATATGGCAGCTTTATATGTGTATGCACGTGTGTGTATGCGTGTGTGTGTGTGTGGGTGGGTGCACACACTTGTCTGACATCTTTTTATCTGCTATTCAAGTTACCATCTCCTTATCACAGAGGCCTGTCTGCAATGACGTCCAAACAGCGAAAGGAAACAACTTAGTTGAAGTTGTTTTTCAGAACTTGACTTTTGTTCCTTCCCTCCCCCAACCATGTTCCATCTAACGATGGAGCGCCTAATGCCAGTTATAACAGCCAGCCCAGTAATTTGCTGTGTAAGTCGACACGATGGTTATCTGTGTACAGGGCACCTTTCATTTCCTCCAAGCCGGGCTTTGCCTCGATTCATGCTGTCGTTATCTTTCTCACTAGGTCTTTTGGTAATTTGTCCAGCATGGGTTGACTCGCTAAAGGTCTCCTGTTCCACCCTCTCCACCCACCCCTACCCCTCATTTCTTTATCTGAAGAAAATTCTGATTAAATGGCTTGTATCTTTTATATCATTGACTTATGTATCTCAAAAAACCTGATAAGTGCATAAATAGTTTCGTGGAAGTAACAACTTTCACTTATAAAAAACTTTTTTGTGTGTGTGTGTGTGTGTGTGTCACTTATCTTTTTGTGGTACAAAATGTCAAATCAAAAGAATAAACCAGATCTATTGGACCTTTTATGTTCTTAATTCCTTATTTCTATCACCCTCCTTTCATATGTTATTTCTCTGTTGGTATATTCATTCCTCACTGCTTTAATCCTAAAGTATTGGTTCTTTCGTTTGCCATTCTTATTATCTTAAACTTTCCTCTTCTCTGTCTCCTATCTTCATTTATTCCATGTATTGGTCACATGCTCATCACAGACTTGTCTGGATAAACAAATGTAGACTTTTCTTATGCTTCTTAATTTAACAAATGGTTGAATACTGTACTTTCATTTAAGGAGCAAACAAGATATATCTTTTTTTCTTAAAAGGTCAATAAGAAACCAGAAAAGTTAACCAACCAAAAATCACAGACACCTGATGAAGGTTTTTCAAAAGACTTTCAGTTTTCTCCTGTGTTACTGAAGAGGGAACAGTTGCGTCATGCAGTTTTGGCTGGCAGTCTGTTTTGATGTGCTGTGTGCTTGCATCTGTGTGTAAGAATCTCTTTCCTATTGAAGGATGACTCTTCTCAGGCTTACCTACATCATGCTGTGCGCATGATAAATAGAGAGAGATGGTCTTACTGGTTCATAGGAGGTCCAACCGTGACCCCGCAGCTCCCCTGTGGTACTACAGTACTCGTCTTTGTCCTGGAACAAACAACTATAAACAATGAGCTGAAAACTTTTCTTGAGAGACTTGATGACATCATGCTAAAGTAGTCCAGGATTTCTTCAATTGAAATGAGTAAGATTTAATGGTTAAATATTGGAGTAGACAAGTTGAAAATGATAGGGAGAAATTACCATTCACCACCAGACATTTGATAACTATATCCAGCACTTTCTTTGTAACAAGTGGTTGGTCACGAATAATTAGTGTTGATAAACTTATGTGGGGATAATCACCAACCTCCTAATGTGGTCTCTTTGGATCACTGCTTAAATCACCCAACAGGAGAGGAAGAGAGGGAGAAAAGAAAGAAGAGGAGGGAGAGAGTGTTATGAAACTGAATCTCATCCCTTATTTATTTATTTCCCTCCCTGCCTCTCGTCTTGGGCTAATTCTAATGAAGAGGCCTCAAATGACTTCATTTAGAGTGAAGTTAATTGGGTTTGGTCCTACACGGCTGCACTTCCTGCCTGGATACTTTCCTATGTTTCCCTCCTGATTTATATACACAGAGAAGGGGGTGGGTGCGGAATATGAAAGAAAACAGATATAGATTGAGAAGAAGATAACAAATAACAGAAAGACGGAGAGTGAGATGAGAAAATTAAAGTGAACAAGAGAGAATGAGAGGAAGTGACAAACACGGAGAAATAGAGATGAGTAAGGGGATGGGGGCCCTCATATCAGGCACGTCACCCCCGTTAGCCCAGGACTGTAATTAGATCTGGCAGCCACCCCATAATGATAAATGCCGGGATGATGAATGGAAATGCAAATGTGTGTGAAGTAGCCCCAGCCATCAAAGGGGGAATATCATTAACACTTTCCTCTTGTCAAATCCATCATTGTCAGGGGTGGCTCCCTGCGTTCCCCATGTCCCACCAGCTACACAGGGGCAGGGTAGGAGTTAAGGAGGAGGCACTGATGAAGAAAGCAAAAGAGGAAGACAGTGTATGTGTACCAGTTAAGGTACTACTGAGTATCTGTGATTGGACACACACATAACTCAAAGTACAGAGGACACCCAGCTGTGTGTTGTTCCAGTTAAATTGTGTGGCATATTTGATTTTCATAAGACCATATCCTATCCCATGCAAGGGAGGAAACTGAAAACAAACACCACTGTGGTTGAGCATATAAGTAATATATCTTAGTGTTTACTGCTCTGGAAAAGATAGAAAGATAAACAAATGTAGAAAATATGGCTGTAAGGACACTGAATGATGATTGTAGTATATTATAACTGGGGTCTTAATTCTATAGTTTTGATACATCAATATGGTAATCAATGTGGTAAGTTAATTGCTGAGATTTGGGAATGTAGCAACATCACTAAGTGGAAGTTCAATGGGGGAAGAAACCCAAGCGCCCAGATGGTCAGACTGCTTTCAAACAAATCAACACATTAGCTTACACTAATTTAGCAGAGAAAACAAAGGACATTGGTAAAATTATTACCAAAACTACATGTTGTTAACTTCTCCACAGTTTACAGACTAACTGTCTGTCATCATTTTGGATGTGCTCACTTTCAGTTTAACTCTCTAGCTAAATTGTTAGCTTGCTACTATCTGCCTCACAATGAGTTTGTGTTTAGGGAAGATGACAACATCACTACAGCAATTGTTCAGCAATAAAGGAAAAGATGGCTGAAGCTACAAAAATAAGACCAAAGTTGAATTATCTTTTAAAGTCCAGTTTTATATTGTACATATATATTTCTAAGTCTTTTCAAGACTACAGTGTTCAAAACAGTAATAGGGAAATGAGACACATGGAATAGGAGGAATTAGGAGAAATTCGGACAATACACAGGCCTTTTAATAACTATTAGGTGTTTAAAACAAGTTATTACCAAAAGCAGGGCTTGGAAGATGATGGCAGCGATGCAAATAACTATGAAAGGAACATTGGATGTTTTTCTTTGAGTCTGTCTCTCTTTCTCCAAGTCTCTCTCTCACACCTCTAGACACCAGCTACATCACTTGAGCATCTTGTTCTTCGCCCTTGCCAAGTTTCTACACTGTGCCAAAAAAGTGCCAACACTTCTGCATTCAGGGCAGCAGAGTCTTTACTCACACTATACTGGATTTGATTAGTCTACGTGCATTTGTCCGTCCAAACAATGTGTGTCCATAGCCCCCGTCAGTTTATGCTAAGCTAACCACATGTGTTTATGTGCTCACATGTGTACCTGCTGCCCTGTCAGTGTCTTCTCATCTGACCTTGTGTGTCTCTGTCTTATGTGTGTCTGCTTGTACATGCGTCTCTCAGTCAGCGAGTGAGTGTTCCCGAATGACGCCCGTCTGCCTGTCTTTTTTTCTTTTTTTTTTACCCAAATGCAATAACTGGATTGACCTCTGAGTCACAGACACGATCCAATTACCTCCTCAAGGACGAGTGTGTAAGTTATACATGAGTAAATCTCACACCATTAGTCACAGAAACAAAAAAATAAAAAAATAAGTCATGGACACAAGCTGTTTCGACAGTGGCCCTTATCCTCGTCACATTCTGGTTAATGGAGTAAACAAAGTGCCTGTGGTGTCAGTGAGCAAGGTGGGCCTGCACAGTGTTCGTGTTGATAAGGGACTGTTATACATTAAAGTATGTATGCTACAGAGTACAGTATTAAAGTTAATCATTATTTAAAGCCAAAATGTGGTAAACAATTCTCTAATTCATGAACTGGTTAGTTTCCAACATAGTCTACAATCTGCAATTTTTGTAATTTCACAAACTAAATACTTCCATATTGTATTTTATTGTAAGTTTTCACTTTTGATTGAAAGAAAATGGTCAACATTTCACTTATAATGTTTCTCTATGATGTGCATAGAACGCTACAATATTAAGTAAGTAGGCCTTATTCCTGTTTCCACTACAGTTTTGTCTGCATGCATTCACCTCTAAACACAAATGTTTAATTGCGACAAGGAGGTGGTGGGGGGTAGAGATGTAAATCAGCGAAGCAAGCAGTAGTGTCTTTTACAGGGGTTGTATGAGCCAGGGCAGCTTTGTCTGACACCTTGCACTGAATTATTGAGTGGAGGGGGGAAAGAAGCAGAGAAGAGGACGGCGTGACATTAGTGCTTGTTGTTGTGGCTGCTGCTCAGCCTAGCTTATAGCTGTACTGAGCATGTGTGTGTGTATGTGTGTGAGCATGACAATTATATAGTCATTTAAAGGAAATGGGAAGAGAACTTTCTGACAGGTGAATTGTACCTGTACAGAGTGTCCCAAAAAGATCTTTGATGCATTTAAGGGTATATACATTGGCATACAGTACATCTACCCTACCTTGACAGATAATAAGTAATTGCTAAAATTTCCTACATACTTCCAACATACTTTCATGCTGTTATTTTGACACAATGTATGCAATAATCATATGTACTTCTTCACATTGTATTTGAATCCTCGTCAAAAGTCAAAGCACTGTGCACAGTAGCTCACCCAAGTAAATGCCGGTAAAGTACATAACTATGCTAAAGAAAATCTAGAACAAAGTGTTCCTACTTTAAGATATGAAAATGTGACTCTCTGTCAGACATCCTACCATCCTCATCCTCCTCCTCTGACCAAGACACTGATCTCATCGCAAGTAATAAGGTGGTGGTGGTGGTGGTGGTGGTGGGGGGGGGGCTCTTGGTCCTAATCAAGTCACTCATTAACTATTTAGTGGATCAAAAGTTCAGTGGACCATTGTTGCTGCATCAAGCATCTATTGCACCTAAACCACTTCAATTAAACACACAAACATTCACGCAAACAGGAGCATGAAACACTCAAGCAAAGTACACACAGATGTGTATATGCACTTACTCACACAGAGAGAGACACACACACAGACTTTGATGAAGCCAAATTAGAGTACAAGGGTGGGGGTGGTTGGCTGGTGTGCTGCTTATAAATAATTTGGTATTCGAGCGACTCTGCTTACCGCCGTCTGTCGGCGACTAAGAGGTCATCTGGGCTACTAGCAGGAGAGCAGATCAACGTCACTCAACCTGAACCAGACCAGGATTAGAACTTTTTTTTTTTTTTAGTTTATATGCTACTCATTCAAAAACGGAAAAATGGTTGTTATAGGTAAACATTTATATATCCAGTTTAGGCAACTTCCGTCTGCAATTCAATTTGCAGATGGTTCTATATGACATTTTTTTAGATATTTTCTTTCCTGTATTTTTTGTTGCTCTAGTAATTTTTACTATAAAGAACATTTTTAGAAATGATAATCAATGGTTTAAATTGTTCCAAATGGCAGGAAGAATTTTCTCCAAGGCAGAAACACTGTCAGCTGTCAAGGATGGCACCTGTCAAAACCAGAAAGTGGAGGCCAGCTGTAGACACACAAAGCTGTGTCCTTTATGTTGCCTCTGTTAGAGGGTAAGGGATTGTCTCTGGACACTGCGCTGTATGTGTCTTACTGTCAAGTATAATATGAACGGAACTGACAAGGTCTATAGTAGCAGTCTCTTCATTCACCTGTCCAGTTTCCATGTGTGTTTATTGTGTGTGTGTGTTCCTGGTGCAAGGGGAAACATTTCTGACACAGCAGAGGCGCACACAACATTTGCACACACTGTACTCCCTACCCACCCTGTCTTGTTTGTGCTCCAGAACAGGACATCTTGAGAAGACTTTCTGATGGACCTATCATCTGTTTAAATCTTTCATGGACAGATGTCCACTGAGGTTTGCTGCACTGTGTCCTAAGGACATAGCCTGAAGCTAAACACTCTCTTACTGTAGGTGGTCACCACTGTATTACAATGCTTTTTCTTGTTCGTCAGCCACTCTTGGCCCCAGAAGAATGCTCTGTAATGGAATGGACTCGCACCTGAAAGGCCCAAGAGCAAATACAAACTAACAGCAGAAGAAGTTAAGGAGACATGAAAGACCATTTGTCAATTCCAATAACAGAGCATGTACAACCACAATGACCAGTGTTCTTTGTTTTTGGGCATGACTTATTTAGAGATGCTGCTATGTGTCTCTTACCCAAGAGAAAAGTTTATTCTAAGGCTCATGACCAGTGTGTGTTTTCTAGAGTCTAATAAAAAGATTAACTTGTGTATTTGTTTAAGAGTTTGAACTGTTTGAGCATTAGAAGTATTGAATTTCACAGTGACCAAAGGAGTAATGCAATGCAAACTTATTTCAAATGAAACCTTTTGTTGAGACGACTACTTATGTTGTTTGCAAATTTACTTTCTAATCATTTGTAACAGCAAAAACCAACTTTAAAGAGGACATATGCACATTTCCAGGTATATATATATATATATATATATATATATATATATATATATACATATATATAATTTTAATGATAGGTTTATCAATTTTGATATTACCAGAACCAATATCAACATACATTAAGACTCAACAACATGACAGCAACAACAAAAACACACAACACAACACAAAACTTTCCAGAAAAGTCCAGCCCCACCTCATATATCTTTGTTTTAGAAGACTTTCAGTTTTAGTCCCATCATCAGTCTGTCACTGGTCACAGTTCAGTGTCCCTTCTTAAAGGCTTCCATTCCAGACAACATTGTCCTTTCATCAGTGTATTGTACGTTTCAACAGAAAGCTGATCCAAGAAAGGCTTCCACAAGTTTATGAATTCATGAACATCTCCTTTGAGTACAGAGTTAGTTTTTTCATGCGGAAACACATTCAAAACTTCTCAATACCGCATTGTAGTAGTAGGAGTGTCCTTAATTCAGAAGAACACATTTTTTGCCAAAAGTTGTAGTTTATCAGTAGTTTATGTTTCGGAAAAGGAAGTGACACTTCAGCAGGTGGAAAAAGAGTCCTGGTTCTTTCTTAATAGAGATTTTAGAAATACTACTAACTTCTTTGGCTATAGAATTCCAAAACCATGAAATTGACAAAAAAAGATTAGTCCATTAGTCTTCTAGAATATCTTGATTTTTGATGATTGTTGATCTTGATTGATGATCATGATTTACAGTTCAAAAAACTCCTTATTTAACTCATACTGACCCTTTGCACAGCCCCTCAATTCAGCCGCTGTCTGAAACAGCTTTTGTCTCTTTACAGCACCCCTTCCCAATCAGTCCACTCTGTTTTAATTGTCTAGCTCCTTGAAGCTGCCCCACAGCAAACTTCCAGCAGTTCAAGAAGCTACGTAAGCTCACAGAATCTTTTTTTTCGTGTTCTCTACTCAAATACATCCGTACATGTGCAAGCTGGAATCTAATCTGAAATATGCAAGTGGACAATGCAAGCGACCCCTGGATCAACTTTAGCAACAAAGGCTACAGAAGAGACAGCTGTTTTGTGGACATGCATGAACAATCTGATGTCATCATGAGGAAGAAGTAAATGATGTAATGTTTTGGTTTTTTTTTTACAAAAATTCACCTCAAGTTTTGGAATTTTGACCATGTTTAACAGAGACATTTGACATCATAATAGTATAACATAACAGCATGTTACGAAAAAATTGTATGTCTCCTTTAAATATAATGCAATTCAATGCAACAACACTACAAATTGTGGCCTAAAAGTAAGTTTAATAAAGGTAATATTTATTAAAGGACTATTGTATTCTATTTTTTCTTAGTCTTTTCAACATTTCAGATTCAAATACTGAAGGGGAGAGTTGCTACAGAATCTAGAATAAATAAAACAAGTTTGACTCTCCACAGAATCTGTTATCTGACCACAGGTGAGACTAGACTTTTTGTCAGGTTTCAGTATTAATTTTATTAAACTACTAATCACAAAGCAAAACACCTTGGTCTCAATTTGATAAATAAAAATGTATAAACTTTTAGTATACAATTTATAACAATTGCTTTATTCTGAGATGTGTGATAAATAATAGTGTGCTTAGAGTGAGTGCTTTTCAAGGTACTCAAAGATGCTTGAGGTATATCTTAGACAACACATCGCCATAGTTACACAACCACATAGTTGGATTGTATCATGCAATCCAGGTGTTTTCTAATATGCTGCCTCTATCAGCAGCTTTCCAATAACATTACAAATCACTGTTTTATGTTACGACAATGCTGTAGTTAAGTTCTGCTTAGGTTTACTGTAGACACAAAAAACACTTGGTTAGGGTGAGGGAACGATCATGGTTTGCATCCAAATGATCACTTGAAACATGGTGTGAGTTACAGTTAATACTTCCTTAAAGTTAGGCAAACTCTGTCGTCATTACAACAGTAAATATCACGACAATCTCCTGCAGCAAAGTCTACTTTTTGCCATCTACCTATCTAGCCATCTTCCCAACCCACCACCTCCAAATATGGAAATTTGTGACCTAATATCGACGTCATCTGAACTGCGTCATTTCTCAGGTCATAATTACTACCGCTGCTAGATGGCATCAAACATTGCTATAGGTCATGTTTGGCTACTGTTTTTCTGAATTTAGACGTCAACTTTTCCATCTATCAGCATGCCCTCAAGAACTTAAAGAAAATGCTAATGGCATCTTCCAGTGATCAAATGTCCAAAAAAAGATGTTGATTTTCAAAAGGAAACAATTACAGACCCCTTTCTCATTTGCTGTGTAGACAATTGCTTAGCAACACAACCTGAAATACATACAAACACACAGACTAAGACCCACACACACAACATTCCCATTTCTCCAGGGTTTAAGCTTTGATGTGACGCCGTCTTAAGCCTGCCAAGGAGACTGCGTCAGGGTCTCAGCCAAGACTCTTCACCTGCAGCTACAGACATCTTGTCAGGCCCCAAAGAAGTGCATACACATACAGTCTCTCCCTCAGTCTGTCTTTCTCTCTCTCTCTCTCTCTCAAACACACACACTCACTAAAGGGCTCTGCCTTAGATCTTCTACACTGTGTCAGTCCACTGATAACATTTTGGAAATAATGTGTGTGTGTGTGTGTGTGTGTGTGTGCGAGAGACAGTAAGAGAAAAACAGAGAAAGAGCTAAAGAGAGAAAATCAGAGAGAGGCAAAAATGAAACAACTAAAATTATAAACAATTAACTATGTATTAGATTGAATTTATGATTTTCATATTTATTTGTGTTTCCTCCCATAGTTCTGGCTTTGATGAGGGTGATGAAAGGTGTGCCTCATGTACACACACATACACACAACATTTTAACACACTATATTCACTAATCCTTTAAATTTTGCCCTTTTTATGGCTATACACATACATCCTATATGGGTTTCTGCAGTCTATACCCATTTCTAGGTATGTGGATACGACATATAAAGCACAGTGTGTAACCCTGATGACAAGACTGGACAGTGAGAGCAACACAGCTCAGCATGTTTGCTGCAAATCCAATTATTACTCACCACCTTTGAATTCAGGAGCGGATCCACAGAGTCCTAAAGCAATTATGAGACTTGGTGAAGGAAGGAGGGAGAGACACACAAAGAGACAGAGAGAGACAGGTTAACTCTCTATTGTTTTTGGTTCATACCAGAATCTCAGTGTCACTGCTCTTATGTTCTGAGGTATTAGGATCACTTGTTCCATCAGTCATATATTCCTTTAAGCCAAACCAAAAACTGACGTCATTTTATAGCCTTGAACTATGTTCGCAGTGTGGCAACCTCTGTTGAAACCCTGTCATCATTGAAATAACAACACACGCATATAATAGAGAGAAATTATAGTATTAATTTGTGTGCTTCAGGAAAGGACACGTTAGCATAATATTAAGCACATGTGATAAAACCATCAGGTTCTTTCACATGTCACATATTTTGCTCATATATGCAGTATTTTTAATGCAAACAAGATGTAAAATATATTATTATTATTATTATTATTATTATTATTATTATTATTATTATTATTATTATTTGTGATGCAGTCTTATTGCTCTTAAAACAGAAAAGCACTCTACATAAATCCAAATGCCAACTGAATAAGAGTGATAAGAATGATTGGGTATTGGACAGAAATGGTTTATGTGATGACAACACTGTCTCAGACAGTGTTGAGGAAGTTAGTTGAATTGTGAAGAGGACATTAGTTGAAGTAGCTGAACTTTGTTTATGTAAGTAAATGCAACAGACTTTCTCTAAACAGTAGCTACAGCAGTACAGTCTAATGCAATCCAATACAACAGACAACAAATCCGACCTCTGTGCAGCATATTATGTTCAGTTTCTGTTGACACTGTGTCAAAGAGGTGTTTGATCAACATTGGTAATTTTGGAGGCTGTCATTATTAGTGGTGGTGTTGTGGAATGCACTGTACTGAATGAAAGGTAATTCTAATGTTTTGTCTGCCCACATCTACTGTACATGAATGAGGAACTGGATTCAATGCATGCTTATGATTGCATTGGATAGTACAGGTGTGTTCTAATTACACTGATAAATGGAGTCAAAGGGCAATTCCATGAATTTTAGCTCCAAGTAATTAATAACCAGTCACCACAAACTTGTTAAAATGTCTCCTCTTGCGTTACTTCAGACTTTCCCTTTAAAATTAAAATTGTAAAACAAACAAAACAAAACTAAACAATAAAATGCTAAATTTTCAACATGACGATCTTTGGAAAAAACGCTGTTCCTGTTCCTGATATTGGAACAAAGACAGTAATCTGTATCATCCTGTTGTTCTTCATTTAAATAGGTAGGTAGGTACAAATGTGGGTAGTTGAAATAATAATATTTTTGTTTGGGAGAATCTCCAGGTAACTAGAGTTGCCTTAAGCTCTGTCTGTCTGTTACCTGACAGAGTGCTTTCATCATGAAACACTGCATAAGCATTCTGGGCCTAACATCCAGACCTCATTCATTCTTATGAAAATAGTTCATTTTAACATCTTAACATCCTTTTTTGTCACCTTTTGATAGATATATTCTAAACAATTGTTGACCAGATGCTATTGTATTTTACACATGACAAAACAGACTCATTGAAAGGTAAAAAACTTTTTGAGGACAACTGTTACTGACAATTGCATTTTTCAGTTTATAGCTTAAGCAACACGAAAAACTGAAAATCTGATATAACCACTGTCTTTATACCGAATCACATGTATTTTCCTGCTACGACTATGGGAACCAACTGTATGTATAAATGAAAGACATTGGATAATTGAAGCTTAATTGCACCCTATCATGTTTTTTACAATCCTCAATTGCCTCATTATACAGTCATTGATACTGGATAGTCGACATTTCATTTTCGACACTGATCATAGGTCAGGCTATTAAAGAAGACACTAGCATATCTAGGTTATCTGCATTTGTGAAAAATACACTGATAAATATTTATGTGGAAGAACAGCTACTGTAAAGAAATTCAGATGCACAATAATAAGTCAGTATTAAGTGCAGGATCCACATTATTTTACTTTCATAACAGCAATGAACACCAAACCAAACCAAATCTGCATGCAAAAATTGTACTCAGATGAAAGATTGCAATGCCTATTTTTTGTTTGTTTGTTTGTTTGTTTTGGTACATATTCAAATATTAATCATAAAATCACAATACTGTGAAATAAAGAAACAGTCTTAGCATAGGCCTAAACAAATATGAAGCAAAGCTCAGTACTGTCTGGGTGGGATCTTTAGGAACTGCCTTGTTTAATTACCTAGACTAAGCACAGAACAATGCCATTGTTGATTTAGCAATGATTTACTGTTAAGCCCAAGACAAAGCAAATTCCTCCATATAGACAATATTGCATGATCCCTATTCAAACGTGTAATACCAGAGAGACATAAAAGCCAACTAGAGGTCTTATACAATCAAAACTAACAACAACGGCACCACATATTGCTTGTGCTGCATAATCCTGACAAGCAACCTTTTGATGATGATGAGACGATCATTGTTGTACAACCACGAGATGCTTTGAAAGAGCTCCTAATGCCCTTAAAATATTTGACTTGGCACCTTTTTCTCTTTTTGACTCTCCTCACTGCATTTGCATTTCAGTTGGGAGGTGGTGAGAAAAGAGGAGAGGAAAAAAAACAGAGGAGTATTTTAGAGGGACTGGCAGCACAGGTACATCAGATGATCAATCACACTGACAGACCTGAAACAAACAGAATGGAATGAAGATGTGGCAGCCCGTTTGAGAACCCAGGTGTTTCTCTCCTTGATGCTTATCACCTCTGTTTAATCTGTCACTGCCTTTCTTTACTCTGTTTTTCCTCTTTCACTCTCTTTCTCTTCACAGTCTCTGCTATATGAGACAAACATTTTTTTTCTTGAAGCAGGTTGAGCTTTAGAGTCAGCATGATTCCAGCTCCAGTGCAAGGATGGTTGAAGTCATAATCATTTTTTTCTCTCCCTGTTTCCTTTGGAAATTCATTGTTGAGATAATCCACAGGTTTACAGGTCAGGGGGAGTACTACTGCATACGTGAAAAAAATGTATGAAGTCTTCGGTGGCTCCTGGGTGAAAGTGACTACTCAGTGGAGCTGAAGACTATGAGCTTGAAAATGAAAAAAAATTCTGGGGGTATGAAGTGAGGTGAGGTGAGGTTACCAGACCTGTGTAGCCTGCTCTTCATCTCCGCTTGAGGCAAGAAGGTCGAAGCTGTATTAGATGCTATTAGCATAACACATATTAATCACCAACTGAACTTTTGGTGGTAGAGTTTCATTCTGGGTAATATTGGAGCAAAATCTTGTGCTCTTTCAAAACCACTATGTTTTCAATGTGGGTTAGCTGCTGAATATCTTATCTTCCTTTCTTCTTTATTTATCAGTTAGATATGACTGTCTTTTATAAGAAGTGTTCTGATTTCTTGAGCAGGACAGCACTTCAGGCAAAATACTTGGAGCTAGTCACTTCATATGCTAGATGCAAGGTGAGGTTTACACCTAAGGTAAGGCATATGAAGCCCTAAAGCAACACCTGACTGAACAGAGAAAGACACAATTCTACCAATAAATGATGATTGATGAGTTATTTCAACATTCAAGCAAAGGCTTACTTGGAGGCAACCCTTTTCTGTTTTTTTATATATGTATTTAGAAATAGTGTAGTGTCATTCAAAAACATGACACATACATTAATGTTAATAGTAAGGCTATAAAAAATGGACAGTAATGGACTCGATTAACTGGTATTTTTACACCCTCTCAGTCACAGTTGGACAAATACTTTCCAACATACACCTTCTGTGGATTTCTATGCTCCAGTAAGTTTGCAACACAGGTCATTGCAAAGGCAGGCCTTTGACTCCATACATACAACTGGCCACAGGGAGTGTGTGTGCGTTTGCGAGTGTGCAGACTTGAGGGTGGCAGCATCATAAAGCCATGAATGCATACAGTAATGCACACATATTTATGTGCTTTGAAAATGTGTATGTGCTTATGTGTATGAGTGCACTGGGCTGGGCTGGCTGACTGCTGGGAGTCTCATAAAGCTCTCAGTTTGATGACCAACTGAGCAGTAAATTAATTAATCATCATTTTATGCCTCATCAAGCGCTTTGCCCACACCTCGCCACGGGGGCCCGTCCCAATTAGCCAACAGCAGAGCCAATTGTTTTGTTTAGCTTAGGTATAAGAGACAAAGACGCAGAGAAACAGAGAGCAGTGTGTGTGAGTGAAGAGTGTAGATTGTCATGTTGGCACAGTGGTAAAATAATAGTGTGTGTGTGTGTGTGTGTGTGGATTCAAGCACATGTCTTTATGTCAGTGTTATTATTCTTTTGTGTATGTGTGTGTGTGAGAGAGAGGAAGAAAGAGAGAAAGAGAGAGAGAGAGAGAGAGAGTATGAACAAGGGCAGAGGAGGATCTGACAAGCTAATAAATATGTTATCTGTCTGTGTCAAGAGACTGCAGGCCTGCAGACCTGTAAGTAACTGAGACTCACTGGTAAAGAGCGAGAGAGAATGTGCTTCTACAGCAACATCCTCAGTGACCTGCCCCCTACAGCTACAGTAGTGTATTTAGAGCTAGGGCAGACATAGAAATGCCAAGGCAGAGGGTATCGCAGTGTGTGGAAGTATGATGATTTTTTTTGTTTTGTTTTCTTAATTAAAGTTAGATTTAAACTAATTAAATGGATGTAACAGTTTTATGTCTTTTGATTAGGATTTGAGGGTTATGAAAAATATATAAAGTAAATTAATAAAATGTGCTATATAACATTTTATCAACATATCTGCTAAGGAGCAGTTTTTTATTTTTCTTTAAATTAGTGCTAATTTATTTTAACTGAACAAAACGCAACCCGGTTATGTGAGTGACTTGAGAGGAATTAACTGACAAAATTAATATTTCTTTGATTTTCTTTAAAAGTGATAGCAAGTATAGTGTAGGATATACAGGAATATCAAGGCAAAGTCAAGACAATAGACAACTAAGACAGATGCCCCAGAGTCTAGGGGGACCCACAGCAGAGCAATACAAGGTAATCAATTATATTTTCATAATAAAAAAGTAGGACCCATCATGTGAAGTAGAGCAGCCCTGGAAGATGAGACCACATCATTTTATCAGGCCTGTGTGCAAGCTGGAGCTACTGGTCCCAGGCTGATGTAAAAGAAGGGGCCCATGCAAAAAAAAAGCCTGA
This sequence comes from Euthynnus affinis, assembly GCA_029490765.1. Lineage (NCBI taxonomy): Eukaryota > Metazoa > Chordata > Actinopteri > Scombriformes > Scombridae > Euthynnus > Euthynnus affinis. The sequence continues at coordinate 21,562,710 of CM055847.1, forward strand.
TTGTCACTACACATTTTAGTAATGGGTGACAGAGAGGCAGACAAGATGACATTGTGGCAGAGCAGCCAGGAGGAAGCCAGCAGCCACGCCAGGGGCAGGGACGGAGGGACGGATAAGCAGATGTTGTTCATCACCCAGGGGTGGTGGGGGTAGCCTGTGTGTGGGATTCTGTGCGTGTATATGTGTGCGTGTGTGTTTGAGGAGTCACAAGGTGGAGGTGGTTCATGATTGTGTATGAGTGAGCATGTATGTAATTGTGTTCGCGTGCATGTGATAATGTGTCTGTGTGCATCAGTGGGAGAGTGCACACTATGCTGTATGTGTGCATGTGTGAGTGTGTATACCAGCATCCGCAAAGAGCTTGAGGGAGAGGCACCTACAAAAGGCATCTGGCAAGGAGAGCCAAAACAACAAAGGTAACCTTGCCTCTAGTGATGTACTCTGTGTACAGTCACTGTAGTGGGGGAGAGTGTTATGTGGATGTGTCGGTGAGTTTCCATAGCTAGGGCTAGTGTTTCTTTGTGGGCATGCGTGTACTTTTAGTGTCTTTGTGTATCTGTAACTTTAAAACTGATGCACTAATGTACCTAAATATACTGTACTGAAGCCTTCATTATAATCCATATCTAATATTCTTTGCACCCATCCATCCATTTTATCCATTATCCATGACAGTGTCACAAAGGCATCAGACTGAATAAGGAAACCCAGACATCCTTCACCCTGGCAACACCCTCCAGCTCTGTACTGGGGATCCCAAGGCATTCCCAGGCCAGAAGAGATATGTAATCCCTCCACCGTGTTCTGGGTCTGCACTAGAGTCACCAACCAGTTGGACGTACTTGGAACACCTCCAGAGGGAGATGTCCTGGAGACATCCTAACCAGGTGCCCAAACTACTTCAGCTGACTCCTTTCTGAAAGGTTGCGCAAGCTCCTAACCCTATCTCTCAGGCTGAGCCCAGACACCCTCCGAAGGAAATACTTCAGCTGCTTGTATCCATGACCTCATTCATCACGTCACTACCCAAAGCTTGTGACCATAGGTGAGGGTTGGGACCTAGACTGACTAGAAAATTGAGAGCTTTGCCTTCTGGCTCAGCTCTTTCTTCACCACAGTGGTATGGTGCAACACCTGCATTACTGCTGATGCTACACTGTCAACTTTACGCTCCATCTTACCCTAATTTGTGAACAAGACCCCAAGATACTTGAACTCCTTCACTTGGGGATAGCAACTAAGTCCAACACAGAAGGAGCAGTTCAGCTTTTTCCGACAGAGCACCATGGTATTTGGAGGTGCTGACTCTCATCCTGCTCGCATCGCATTTGGCTGCACACTGTCCCAGTGCCTACTGGAGGTCATGGTGTACTGAAGACAACAGAACCACATCATCTGCAAAAAGCAGATGTTTTTAAGCCTGAGGTTCTTAAACCGACACTCTCTTCCCCCCGGCTGTACCTTATGATTCTGTCCATGAAAAACATTAACTCACCGCTGAGAATGCAGACACAGATCTCACTGCGGTTAAATAATGACTGAATAGCTCACAGCAACAGCCCCTATATGCCATACTCCCACAGCACCACCCACAAGGTGCCCTAAGGAATACGGTCATAAACCTTCTCCAAGTTCACAAAGCAATGGACAGGATGACGGGATGAGCAAACTCCCATGACCCCTCAACTATCCTTGCAAGGGTGACGAGTTGATCCACTGTTACACAGCCAGGACAAAATCATTGTTTCTCCTGAATCTGAGGTTTGACAATCAGTTGGAGCCTCATCTCCAACCTGGCATAACCCTTTTCCCAAGAGGCTAAGTAATGTGATCCCCCTCCCCTAGTTGGAGTACAGCCTTTGGTCCCCTTTATTGAAAGTGGGAACTACCACTGTGGTCTGCCAGTCCACAGGCACTGTCCCCGATCAACATGCAACACTGAAGAGGCATGCCAGCTGTGACAGCCCAACAATGTCTGGAGCCTTCAGCATCTAAAGGCAAATCTCATCCACACATAGTGGCTTGCCACTGAGGAGCTTTTTGACTACCTCAGAGACCTCTGCCAGGGATATGAGCAAAGCTTCCCCCAAGTCGTCCAAGGCCCCTCATACACAGCCTGTTCAATGCAGGAATGCTGCTCCTTTAGTCTGCCTTGCTGTTCTGTATAAAAGGTATGGACACAGAGTGGGGACTACAGACATAATCCCAGAGCTGCATGTGTAAAAGGGACAGCCAGTACGATGGGACAGGGAGTTGACAGGGAGCTGATGCTGTTGTGTTACACGTCACGCCTCTGAATCCGTAACACTGCCATGCTATATAAAAGCACACATAGGGGTGGCAGGTGAACTAGGTGAACTCCACCAAAAATCTGCACAAGCTAAAGCTCACAAGAGGTGGGATCCATCTCCCAGAAATCCATGCAGCCAAAAATATGGCGTTGCTATGTGGAATCAGCTAGACAAGTCTACAAGGGAACAAATGAAACTACAGCCTTTTGTTGCTATTGTGTGATATGTTTTAATTGCTTTGCTGTTTGAGACTTGTGTTAATTAATATGTGTACTTGAAGCTGTTAGAAAGCAGTGACTGGATTATCCTGGTGAAGTTATGTAACTGAATTTATTTGATGACCTATGATGCTTGCGCCACATTGAGGATTGGTGGAGGACAGGTGCATGACTGGAACCACTGAAGCACTGGTAGATGGCTGCAAGAAGATGCAGTGTCTGAAAAGCCAGAGGTAAAATTAAGGTAGATTAAACTGACTCTGACATTAGCAGTATTATCTAAGCTGCTGACGCAGTGTGTGGATGTGGGTGAAAATGCACACAACTGTGTGTGTGTGCGTGAGTGTCATAGTGTGAGTGTGAAATACCTCTAAGCTGGTCTGACAATTGACCCAGGTATATGTGAGGGGTTAGGAAGCATATTGGTCCTCTCACTCATCAATCAAAGATTTCAAATCCTTACCACCTCTGCAACTTGGGGCCCCTGGGGGGTTGTGAGGGGACAAATGCTCTCTGAGGTTCATGATAAGAACTCTCAGTGTCAGGTAGACTGTATTGCCCTAGTGAAAAGGCTGCACAACACCCAGGAAAAGAAAGTGTTGTAGTCACAAACTGGTGCTTCCAGTTATGTGTTGTGTTCTTGCTGTATTTGTTGATTTGTTCATTCATTCATGTTCTTTGGCTTGAATTCAAATACACACTTGTATGCAATACAAAGAAACATGCCATTGACGTTAATGTAGCCCTTCAGTTAAGCAAATACCAACCTCTAAATGAGTTCAGATTTTTTTCTTTGATTATGTCACCTGAAGATCACAGATATCCAACAATCTTTTATTATGGATTACTGACAGAGCTGAAACCGATACTTGTTTGTTGATGTGCTTTATTAAGGCCTTGGTTCTGTGTAACGCCTTCAGTTGATTTTGGATGGCAATCACAGTAAATTCAGTATATGAAGTGAGGTTTGTGATCATCTCAAGTGCATCAGAGTAAGTTTTAAAATGGTGCAATTAACTTCAGACTTCTTCCCGTCCAACTCATTTCTCTCCACCATCATGAGTGAATTTTTGATTTCAGAGAGGTGTAATGTGACCCTCATCAAAACCTCGAACATCACTGAAGTGCTCCAAAAAATGGATCCACTGAAGATCACATGGCATCAAAAAAATCATTAAAGAAATATTGTAAAAGAAAATGACACATGACAGTTCACTAATTGCCCATTTCTGATTTCAAAGAGCCACACTCGTGCTCGCCCCTACTCATGTTCCTCTTGCGAAGATTCTGATTGACAGACGGTTCGAGATGGAAGTGTAGGAACTGCTCCTCCCACATCCTTTTCATGTTTCTGTTATCGCCTTGAGAATTTTCTCTCGTTAGAGATACATTTACTGCAGAGAAAGAAAAAAAGTATCTTCAGCATCAGAGCTTATCTCTCCATCAAATATCCTGCAGGAGGAGTGTTTGGTGGTAGAGCGTGTGCAGGTGGGGAGGTTATCAAACTCTGGGTGTGAGGCAATGTTCGACACAGTCAAACTACCCTGATGCCCTGCCTAGTGATTTGTCAAAATGAATTGTGGTCAAGAATGTTATTAATAACTTTATAGAAAAAAAGAAGTTACTGCTCTCTTATGCCTCTGCCTGTTTCTCTATGTTTTCTCTTATGCACTATAGCTCAGTTGACATCACTTACACTTTTTACTTCTGTGCCAATCTCTTATCCTCTGTTTGTGTCACTACTTTATTAATATCTAATTTCTATAAAGAGCAGAAATGACTGTGCATGTTACAGTTTTTGGTCCATCAAATGATTTTAAATAAATCCATTCAATAAACGTTTTTCAACCTCTCTCAACCTTTTTCTATGTGTATGTGTGTCTCTTTCTTCTCTCGCCAGGTCTCTGTAGTGGTTTTAAAATACTTCTCAATGAAATGCACTGAATTCCCTCTCAGGCAAAAAAGCATCATCTCACTGCAGGGCTTTGATAAATCACTGGCCAGGTGCTGCTCCAATTTGTCTTCATCATTAATTTTTACTGGGGTGTAACCTATCTGTCATTGAGCAGAACCCCTAAGCAGAGGTTTTGATGTGTTCATGTGTGTGTACTCATTCAGCTTGCACTTGCTTAAACCCTCCATTAATTGAAAGGGCCTGAGGCAGTTGGAAGAAAAGTGAACTAGAAACACCTTTTTTCCCCCTATTTTAAAGCTCTTTTGTATGTATTTTGGGTGTTAATCATGGTGGGTAACATCTGTACAGTCATGACTTAGTCACCTCCAGCACTTGCATTTGAGAGTGTACCTGAGGAGCTGTGTATTTGATCAGTCATGAGGGAACTTTCCTGCTTTGGAGCTTTTGGCTTGTCTTCATCACATACTTGGGACAAAGACTGTATGCGCCTTTGCCTGAGATGCTATGTACTGTGTATGTGTGTGTGTGTGTGTGTGAGAGAGAGAGAGAGAAAGCGAGAGAGTTGTACTTTCTGTGTATTTCAAACCTGACTTACAGGATTTCCAGACCCTGTTGGCAGGTACCTCAACTTTGAGAGAAAGAGTTCTAACAATTTACCTTCAAAGCTACTGAGTGATACATTGCACAGTCAACTATGAATGTGTTTGTGGTGGGTGGAGGCTTGCAGGTGTTATGGGATGAATTAAGTTAATGCCAATTCAGGTGTTCACAATGAAGCTGATATATTGCAGCGTGATCTCAAACTGATGATATGTGTGTATGTGTGTGTGTGTGTGTGTGTGTGCATGCATGTGTCACACCATCAAGGGTGTTGACATCAACCTTGTGTGCATCTGCTTGTGCAGCACTGAGTGTTTGGGTGTGTGAATGTGTTTGGGTATCACATCAAAGACATGCTTTGTGAGGAGGAAGAGCAGGAGGGAGAGATGGAAGAGGACAATGGGATGGTAAACGATTAGTGTCTCTCTCTCTCTCTCTCTTGCACACACACACACACACACAGACACTACTTAATGCATGCCTGCAGACACACTTCTGGGTAGCTAGGACTCTATGTTATCTGCCCCAGTCTGCAGATTCTTAGAAAAACCTAATTCCCTAGGTTGCATATGTGCATGTGTGTGTCAAGTAAAGGCAGAGAGGATTTAAACAGCGTCCTGCTCCATCTGCATTGCAAAACACACATGTGGTAATTGACAGTGAAGAAGCAGGAGAGAAAGACAGAGGAGGTGGAGGGGGGTGGGTTGGCACATGTGACACTGGGTAGATGCTCTGTCGGGCTGGATGGTTTGTGTGTGAAAAAATACAGATATCATCCAGTCTATTCCCAGGGCCTGTAACAAAGCTTGACACCATGGGCATAGCTAAGGAAAAAAAATGTTTCTGAAATAGACTCTAAACTCTGTTTCTGAAACAGAGTTTTACTGAAACAACTTGCCCATTATTTTTGGTGAATAGTCTGGGTGTCCAAGATTCATGGTATATTATCAATCATATTCAGGTGATGAGTTTAAAAAGCTGTAACTGTTGTTTCTATCTCCAAAAGAAACAGCAACACTGGTATCTGCTTCGGTTAAACTTGCCTTGTCATTACATTACAAAAAGTGTAACTTTCAAAGAGGCTCTTTGGTTTCATGTTGTCAGTGAGTTTGAAGAAATATTTTCTTGAAGTATGTCATTAAAAAAATAAAATACATTGGTTCTTTTACAAATACTTATTTGTGAATAAAAATAAGAAAAAGGTTCTACAGACATACATTTAATTTAATTTGTTTTATTGACAAAGGTATTTTGTGAGTCAACAATATGCAGATTCAGCCCATGCTGTAATGATGAAACTGAAATTTAATGCAATAATTTGTTGTATTTGCAAGTTGCCTGATCAGATTTGATAAGCCCACACATTACAAAACTACTATACATGGAATTATCAAATTAGGAATTCAGGATTGCATACAATCCCAAAACTGGTTCTTTAGATGACGTGCATTAAAAGCCCTGAATAAACAAACATTTTGACAAATCAAACTGTTCTATATTCTGATATGCCATTGATATGTTTGTTTTTTTTTTTTAAGAAAAACTAACTTATATCTTTATTAATTTAATGTTTAAAATAGTTGATCATATGTTTAATGTTCATATTATATTTCCAAAATTTCAATTGATGTATAACAACTTTGTGTTTTACCTAGAGAAGATCTGTGGGTTCAATTCAAACTTTGACCTGCTTAACCTCATTTCTGTGAGTCTGCTATAAATATTCAAAGTCAAAAACACCACAGTGCAGCATGCTTTGATGATCAAAGTTGAATGCTGAAGACATACAGGAATATCAATTATATATTTAGCATTATCAAAGAGGTAACACGGTAGTGTATGATGAACTTAAACAAAGGCGTTCTTCTAGCGTTCTGTTAATCGGCACTGACGCTTAATGAAGTTTTAATTTACACCTAATCAGATCTTGTAAACCATGCCCAGTCGCCTCGGACCATACAGGGAGACATGAGGGCCAAAACATTGGCTCCTCAGAGACCTCCACTCCACTCTCATTAATGTTCAGAGGTCTCTGCTCCTCCTTGTTGGCACAGGGTTCTTCAAATGTAGGGTTTGAGCAAGTCAGTGGATGTTATTTTTATGTCACATCCTCTTTGTTACATGGTTAACAAATGAGATAGACAGGCAAAATGGGAAAAAGACGGAGGCGGCACACGTTAAACCATCAGCTGGATTTGGAACGTCAAATGTTTGCACTGAAACCAGATGGGTTACCAATAATTTATAGGTCTTTACATGCCACACATTATTCTCTTGATGTTTAGCAGTTGGTGTAGGACCATCAAAAGGCACTACAATTAATGATCATCCTGATTTAGACTAAAAGGTATGAAGAATGAAAGCCTAGTTATGTAACTTTTAGACAAATAGATATGTGTATATTTATTATGTATACCTTGAACATTCCCGACTCTTAAGGAATTTTAAATTGATTTCTGCTTTCAAGTTTTAGATGTTTGCCATATTCTAAAGTCAACAATATATTACCATTTAATTGTTGCCATTTTATTACTATAAGTACCCTATTTAATAATTTATTATAATGGCAAAACAGAGAGGACAAACAAAAAATACTAATATTTAGTGAAATAATCACAATGTGTTTTCACTATTTTATGAGATTTAAAAGAAAAAGACAGAGATTAGAAACCTGTAAAAACAAAACAAACAAACAAACAAAAAAAAACTATGGTAAGCTCTATTGCATTATTTCAAAATATTTATGTCTATATAGTCTAACTGTCATCCTTAATTCTACAGTTCCTTCATAGAGATACAAAGTTATCCACATAGCCATGAGACCTAAACTGACAGGTATCCTTTTTCTGTATTTTCCCCAGTACTAACAGTGTACAAGACAGTGTGTTACTGAATATTATGGATTCTTCAAAATAAAGTGTCAGCTGTAGCGAAGCGGCGCTCTGTGTCATATGATCCAAGACTGAAAACGCTTTCAATTTGAAGGGAATATTTTTATGTTTGTATACACTGTTGCTCCCTTCTAAAGCTTTGGCAGGACACATAGGGAAGAAAGGTGTTTGTTTCTTTTAGGTACCACATTAACCAACACACAATAGAACAAAGCCAGCCTGAAACTAGCGTGTGTGTGTTGTGAGAAGGCTCTCATTTTCTTCTTCCCTCCTATTTTCTCCTCATGAAATTCCAGCTCTGCCTGTCATATTTTATATCTTCTTTATCTGTCTCTTTCACACAAACACACACAGTAACCCATAATATCACACATTAATTATCGCATCTAGTTCAACTTCTACGAACATTACCACCGACACCTCATTTGGTTGGAAAAACAAATATTGGCCTATTGGATCAGTTTCTTCCCCACCAACCACAAAGCATTCCTGAGTTTGAGTTGTTTTCATTTGGCACAGTAAACACTTAAGAGTGTGGCACTATCAACCCGGCAGCCAAATAACAAAGATGGGCTAAAGAGATTGAAGTCAGGTGAAGGCATTTCACTTGAATTTGTGTTGACATGCTTTTAATTAAAGCTTTCCCACACATCTTTGTTCAAAGCCCCGCGAGGTAAAATGAATCATTATATGCAATGTGTGTGTGCTTAAATGTGTAAATGTTGGACCGAAAGTCAAAAAGAGGCATTCATTTCTGTGTTTGACAGTAATGCAGTAATATAACCCTGCAAAGACCTCACATTTTCCATCTAATATGTCTGTGTTTGAATTACTTGACAGCTGGTGTCTTCTATATAAGGAGATGTTGGAGGAAAGACAAACCATTAATCATGATTACATTACACAGATCCAAGGAAATTGTTGAGCAATGTTAAACTAAATGGTCACAAATGTTATTTATTTATTCGTATTCTCTACACACCTTATTGACACCTGACATGTCATCGGAGATACTGTATGGTTTTTGAGTTTATTATGAGCACATTTCTCAAGTCAAGTCCATGCATTTTATTTGTTTCTTTGATTTGATATAGTTTTTCATGGTGAGGGTGGACTTGCACCACATGACATTGAAGTATTTTTATACAAAACCTGCCACAGCTCATGGATAAACCAGAAAGGCTGAGTGAAGTATAAGTTGGCAAAATCTAAATATTTTGTCTAACCTTTAAAGAGTAGTCATATGCAATACTAAAGTATTATATGATTGTGTGCTGTGAATACCACAGAAAATACATCAGTGTTATGGAAATGGACGTACAAAAATAGAAATACTCTTATGGGGTGACACCTCTGTTAATGTGCATTCTGATCTATAAAATACCCCACGTCCTCACCCCAGTCACCTATACTTGGATAACAGCATGTACGCTCCCTTGATATTTGATCCGCTCTGTGGTCTATCTCGCTTGATTTTTGGTCTCCTCTAAAATGTGATGCAGTGGATCATATAAGGCATACCCCTCATAGGCCAAATGTCCTAACTGCATACTTTCTCATGGGAGGGAGAACTCAATCTGTGTGTAGTGTGAAATCTACGATATGTCATAGCAGCCCCATCAGCTGTGCCGTTCATTCACGTACTGTATTGTTGACTCAAAATAAAGATGGTTTGATTTCACTCTTATAGTGAAGACGAGGAGAGAAGCCAGATCAGATTCCAGTTAAGATAATGTCAACAGCAAAGTGTGGTCTCCAAGGAATCTGTGAGATGTGTGATGATGGAGGAGTCTTGGCGATGGGTTGAGATGGGAAAATGTGTATCATTATGGTTGACTTTTGTTTTTGTTACTAGCAACTTTCCCAGAGAAGAGTGTTTGATACTATAAAAGCGTATAATTCACTACCATATCTATTTTTTTTAATCCTTCCATCATTTTAATCAAATCAATTAAGTACTTGCCTAAGATTTCATCAAGTTTACTGTAACTCATTTCACTGACATGACACCTAAGAGTTCCTCAACACTATTACAGGGTTGCAGATTCTTAATAAAGTCTTATGATTATACACTGTTTGTTCTGTGAGTGTGGAATAGCTGACACTGACTTAACCGCTGCATTTAATCATTGCTGCATGTAAAATTGCAGAAATTTAAGATATATCAACTACCATCCAAAACAACAGTAAAACCTCCAAACACTTAATTTGTCTCACCTTTATATCCATTGTTAATAGAAAAGACATGACACTGGACTGAGTGACTAAGAGCACACCAATTTAGAAATTAAGGCATATAGCTTGAACCACTATCAATAAAGATGTACACTGAACCAACCATGTAAACAGGCAGTCACCCTGAAATATGCCAGTGTTAAGAGGTAGCCAGGATAAATGATTTAAACCTCAATCCTTTAGCAGTATAACTCATCAGAATTCTAAAAAAGCTGAAATATGCTTAATCCAACAAACGAGAAGCACTTTGGTGTTTAGCTTCTGATAATACACATCACATTAGAACAGTTGAGTGTGGCATCTCATTCTCTCTCCCTCTCTCCTGCTCGCTCTCGCTCTCTTGACTTGTGCTCATTCAAACAGAAGTAACAGCAACTGCCAGCAACACATTTTGACATCTGCTGTTGGTGGCAGTATTTCATGACAAACATCCACACTGCCTGTCTACATCCACATTTGACACAAATGTGTAGCCGTCATCATCGCTTTCACAAAGCAGCTACAGGCCGGTAAGCTGCAAATCCTATTTTTGACCGCAGCCGATAATTCTTGCAAAAACCAGAGAGTCAATATTTTATCACAGGGGTACAGCAAACACATGCAGATGCATTGTTGGTATGTTTTCCTCTTAAATATTGATTCCTAAGCCACTCTGCAGCCATCTGGTCTGTGGAGTATATTCTGCATAAAACACACACACGCGCGCATGCACACAGGTGCGTGCAGACGGGCACGCGCGGGCACACACACATGCACACACACATACACACACAGCCACATATGCAAATCCATCTTTTTCTCTCACACACACACAGACACACGAGCATATAAAGATGAGCACACACAAATAGACACATGACCATGATTCTTTCTGGCCAGCATGCACACAAAGACACTTTCACACACTTTCCTCACACACGTCCTTGCTCAGGGGGGAGTGAGCCTTCTTTCCGAAACTGAGTAACAAAACACATGAAAGGAATTTGTTTTGTCCTGGACTCCAAATGTAATTTTACGTGTCCTCTCTAAACCACAGCCATGTTGCCTGCAACAATGGCCTTGTTCCACTCATTTCCCTCTTTCTCTGTATGTCACCACTGAAGTGCCTTTGGACAGCTTCAAGCTGCAGATGTTGCTACAGCACCTCCTTCCTTCTATACAAGCACTTTTTTTTTCATCAGCTTAATTGTATTAGAATGCACCTCCAATCCTCTGTAACAGAAAGATGTAAGCCGCTTCACTTGCTTGTGCAGGGATCAACAGTCTCTCTTTTAAAAGCCTTGCAAAGCTGTGTGTGTGTGTGTGTGTGTGTGTGTGCATATACAGTATGTGCATGCACAGCTGTATGTGTATACAGACTCCTCTACACACAATCCTTCACCTCAAACACTCTCACACACGTACAATCACACAGTATACGCAGAACCACCTCTGTGTAGTGTGATTAGGTATAGTTGTCGCTGAATTGTGCTGAGCACAGCCCAGGCATTGCTGAGGATTGGGTTGCCCTGTCTCCACAGAAAAAGAGAGAGAGAGAGAACACACACACACACACACACACACACAGAGCCTGTCTGTCTCCACCTTGTCTTTAGCCAGTCGCCAGGAAGCAGCTGGCCTGAATATCTGAGTGCCTTTAATGAATTGAAATCTTTTGGGTGCGAGGATTCAGTGATTAAATGCAATAAGACTAATATTCCTGGGTGGGTTGGGAGTCGAAAGAGGATTGTCCTCAGAGAGGGAGAGATTGAGGAAGGCAGAGAAAGAGAGGAGTGAGCTTGGCTCAAAGTGCAGTCTCCTTGTGCTCCTTCCCCCCTCCCCACCTCTTGGGGAATAACCCTATTTAGAGCAGAGGAGGAGTACAGTTGGAGCTTTCAAAGAGGGAAAGGAGGGAGGGAGAGACATTTGCTGGTGGGTGGTGGAAGTGGAGGGCATTCGTGCTTATGGATTGAAGATTATGTTTCATTTAAACTGTGATACAGAACTTTGACCTTACAAAACTTGTACTTAAAACAATGGCGATACACATATCAATGCTATAAAATTACTACATGAAAAAATACTCACAAATGATGACCTTCATTCTTTGCATGACAATTCAGTAAGTATTTACATAATCAGCCTAGTTCTTCTGTCTTGATGAATGGCTTGGAAACTTTCCCTTTTTTTCATAAGTTGCATTTCATGAATTTCAAAACATTGGTTTCAATTTTTGAAATCGTAATGGCCCCTTTTCTTTTCAATCAATAATATAAAAAAACAATAAAAAGTTGGTAAATTCAACTGACCGTCATGATGTCAAGGACACCGCTGACATCATAATGCTGGCCTGCACATCTGTGACACCCAAATATAAAACTTATTTTGTATAATCCGGTGTGCTACACATACCATCATAAAATTATAGCCTAGTGACTTAAAAACTTAAGTAGGTGTTCAGACCAAAATGGCCATGGTGACAATGGTTTTTGCTGTCTTAATGATCGTAAAGGTAAAGAGAAGAATAATGAGAAAGTATCTATCAAGAATGTGTGGTTGAACCTTTTTGATAGCAGCAAATGTTAAGGCAGGTTCAACTGTTTTTCTGGACAACCCTGCTTTTTTTGTGCCAAACACCTTTGCATTGCTGATGACTCATTGAAATGAATGTGGAGGTTGTTGTTGGTCTGAACACGGCCTTCCTCAAAGCAGTTGGATCCTTTTTGTTAATGTGAGACTCCGACTGTGCATTCATGGTATCAGAGAGTTGACATTAATAATATTCCTGAAAGTAAGTTGAGATAAAAAAAAAAGCTTGAGGTAGTCAGGTTAATGATTTAAAACACTTAGAATGACCTTATTTTTGAAAGAAGCTATACAAATAAACTTGACTTGTCTTGCCTTAGTCTTGTTCAAATATTGCCATGGTGGCATCCTCATTGCGCAGAGTAAAAACACTCACCCAGCATTTTCTGGGAAGCCAGTGAAGGATCACCAGTAGGTCAGAATGCCTGTACAGAGTGTGGAAATGTGGGGTAAAGTTTGAGCTTTGGCACGTGTTACCCTGTCTGGACTTGTTACCCACTCTGGCTGAACTGCAGGTGAAAAGACATGGCTGGCAACTGTGTTATTACGTGACAGTCTGCACTCCCCCAATGGACAGCAAAGACATTGGAGACAAACACTGTATTTGCTGACCAGTCCTATTTAGGAGTAAAAGGGAAAAATGAGTGCCATCTGCCAGTACTCAATGTTTTTTATTTTATTTTATCAACACAGGGAAGGTTTATGGTTCTCATTTAATTTTCTCAAGCTTTGTTTGATTATTAACATTAATGATTCATTGTCCTCTTTTTTTTTGCAATCAAGAGTTACATGATCCTGAAACACTCCAGTATCCCTCAGAATTACATCCATATTGGACAATTCTGCACATCACAATTAATGTCCAATTCCAACATTCAGTGCCAATGCAGGAAGTAGTGTAACCTCTCTGTAGCCAGGCAGAGAATTTGGAGGGTGAGGGGGTACGGGTGGTGGATGGGTACGCATGTGCACCTTTCATACAGGTGACCAGATTTGGCCTCACATCAGAGCATTTTAACTAATTGTGGGTAAACACTTCGGGTTTAAAGAAAAAGTGAGGCTACGTTGCGTTTATATTAACCCCAAAGCGTTTTTTTGTTGTTGTTGTTGTTTTGCCTCATCTTAACTATACCTAAATCATATCTTATTTGCTATAACCGCAGTCTTTCTCCAACCTTATGAATGCCATGCTCAGAGAAGTGAGAATTTTAAAAAACATTAACATGGAAGGTAAAAAAAAAGAACGGATGAAAGGTTTTGCAAAATCATACGATATTGAAGTTCTTGTCTTGCAATAGGTTTGTTTTGAAAACAACACTAATCTGAACATATGAAATGGACTTGCATGGAACTTAGAGCTGGAGCTGTTTGTTGTTAAAGATGTTTTCCAACTGCTCGATGAGGCTTCTTCAGCTGCCTTTGATTTGCTACATTTACTACATCCTAACCCTATAATCTAAAGTGATGGGACATGTTTAAAGAATATTCCTAAAATGAACATTTTGGCAGTTAACGTATAGTGCCTCAGACTGTGCCTCCAGGCATGTCTTCTGGGTTATTTACATTTCAAACTAGCATCTTAGGTCAGAGTTTTTCTTTTATACATTTACATTTAATGCTGTTTGATTTGCACACTACCCCATTACTCAGTGACTACTAGCTTAGGTTGAAAGCTGTAGATTTAAGTGAAAAGTCATGACACTAAAGTGTACGCCTAAAGCAAAGCTTCATTTAATTAGCCGACAAGTCTGACAGATACTATTTAACATGAATCACTTCCCTGATATGTCTCACAGAGTACGTGATGGGGGAAAAAAAAGGTTCTACGCAGACATGTTGAGCTCATTTATAAAACACGCCAGACAGACAGGAGGAGAAAACCACGTTTTCTCACGTCTGTCTCATCCACTTGGACTCAGTGATCTTAAAAGCTGACAGTTCACAATTCAGGATGGAGGGCTAACTGAGTGTTAACTGCACTCAGACGTACATCACAGCATGTAGAGAAATGCGTGCATCTATAGAGCACGTGGAAACACCTTCACACACACATATGGAAAAAAGAGAACAATATGTTGTCAGTTCGGATTAAATCACATCATGGGTTGTAAAGTATCTCATGCAAGTGTTACTTACACATAAAATGAATGTTGAAAGTTTCAGTGTTATTCAAGATTTTCAGTATGTGGCAGGATGTAACTCAATTCTCTTGCTCATGTTTTATTCTAAAATCATTGACTGTGATTTAAAACTACTAATCTCGCAGGAGAAGAAATTCAACCAAAAGTATTTTACCGCATAATTCACCGGAGTGAATTTGTTTCACTTTGTACTTCTGTCCTTATTTTTCCTAACCTACATAGATTTGTAGTTAAACGAGTTTGCCATGTTGTCTCCTTTGAGCTGTGTCCAAAATCTTGACCTCTTGACCTATAGGCCTCACACTAACATGAAGGGGTTCCTGGTGTATGTGTGTGTGCGTGTGTGTGTGTTTGTGTTAGTGTGTGCATCAGGGATGCCACAGTGAAGAACTTTTCCCACTGGTTAATAATGTTGTGACAACCCCGGGGTTACCAGTTACACCTGACATTTTACAAGATAAGATATTCATCGATGACGCTCAATATCTGTAGAGCATTTACTTTGATCTTTAACATTAGATCTTTAGCTCTTCCCCTACCAACACGAATGTTTAGAGGGCATTGTTAGGCCTAGGTGTCCGAAGTTACAGCCCCAAACGTTTTATGAATAACTCCAGATCTGTCTTTTTTTTCCTTTTTTTTTTCTTTTTTACAAAATAAGAATAATAAAATAGTCCAAAATGTATCTGTCTTTCTTGATGATCATCCATTAAAAAAAATAATACATCATTGATCAAAATTGCAAGTACATTTTGGGTCCTCTGTGTGTCACTCAAGCAACAGATCTACTTCACAGTTCTTGGCACATGAGCATTTTGTGTGTGAGAGAGAGAGAGAGAGAAAGAGAGAGAGAGAGAGCGTGCAGTGGTTTCAGGGCTTGTCATTTGCTGCGGTTACATGCACACTTTTTTTTCATTCCGATTGAAATCATGCCGATTGAAGATTTCGGGTCAACTGTTGATGTGATCTAAGACGTTCTGGTTTTTACATGTGCTGACGCATTTAATACGAACAGCTGTGTGACATGCGCAAAAGTGATGAACACATCAGAGCGATATGTGAAAATGTTCCTACTGGCCGCCAACACACCCAACAACGAGGGGTGTGCGGGGGAATCAGTCATACATTTCTCCACTCTCTGTTTAAGAGTGGCTGAGAGTGTCACTGTAATGAGAATAGCTGGTTCACCTCAAGTCAGTCCACTTTAATCGAACTGGTAGGGTTAAGCTAACCCATTGTTGCTAACTTCAGGGCTAACACCCTGAAGCAGGACATGGGAACTTGGCTTAGGTCTTGAGGAGTTGTAGCATTTATTCACTGACAAATAGCCTAAACTGTACCCATACTGCACTATTACATTCACAGCTATACTACTCACTTCATCCTTTCTGTCACACACACATGCTCTCTCTATATATACTGTCACATCACCTAATATTACCCCCACGTGGACACATGCACAGAAAGAATATTTTTAATGTTATTCCAACCAGTAAGAAACATTTGGATTACATGTTTATTACATGTTATTAGGCACTAATATTTTCCTGTTGAACGGATTATCAAAGGTTTACACCACCCTTCACAGCCCAATTGAAAATTCCTTCTTATCAGGCCGGATCAAGCCAGTCTCTTCTGATTAAGGTGGTTACATGAGGCTTTTATTCTGATTATCAGTGGAATATTAGGGTCCATGGAAACACAGCTATTGGCATTTGGTGGTAATGTTAGTTAGCTAGCTAATTCTCTAAGGCAAGACTTGAAGGCCATGGATATAGGAAGCTTTTTCAAAAAGAAAAAAGACGAAGGCGATGAGGCACAGGTGAGGCTAGTGGAGGTAGAGGAAGAGTTATTTCCTGTTGCTATAGCAGTGGATGTGTGAAAGTGCCATTGCGTCATCTACAAGCTCAGGTTGGTGAAGAAGCGGGCTCTTTAGCTAGCTAGCTAGTCTAGTCTAGCTCAGAGGTTCTCAGATGTTTTTGTCGCAGGGCACAGCATTTATGAAAACAAGTATTAATCATCACATCAAAAATTGAAAGATTTGGTTAGATTTTGGTTGACATATGCTTATTGCATCCTTTTTATGACCAAGACAGGACAGGCACCAAATCCTACGTCATCATCAGTCAACTCTCCTTACTCTCATCACGTGATAAGTGAAATCTGACTATGCTAGCTACACTGTGCTGCGACTCTGCTGCTGCTGCTGAGGACAGTCAGAGCAGACAGTTTCAGTTTGTAATTGTAGCATCCATCATCCAACTAAGTATTGAAAATCCATTTAGTATTTTACAAATTATTTTTTTCTATTTGATGAATGTGGGCGCTCATATGCGAAAAAGAACATGTACATGTGTATATACTTGCTATGCATGGTGTAATATTTCTGTTGTGCAGTTATGCACCAGATGAACAACAACTTACTGAACAGCAATGCAGTTTATTAACCTAGGCTTGTATACGTACAATTACCTCTGTCTCGCCGACTTACTGTATATTATGTGCCTCCATCAGGTGGCGTAGTTTCACTGTGAACACATAACATTCCTGTGAACATCACACATGGGTTTCAACGCCTTCTCAAAGTATGTTGGATCAACCACAGTGTGTACATGCGTTTGACGCTGAGTGAGTCTCGTGTTGTTTTGTGTGTGACTGTGCTCAAAAAATGTATGTCTGCTGTCATGTGAGCGTGTCACTTAATGACAGAGATGGGACGGTTGTAACATTTATGTAACCGTAGCTTCCTTTCACTGGTCTTAGAGTAACTTAAGTCACATGTCAACACTCATCACTCACAGTGCAACGTCGTACATGTGTGTGTGTGTGTTTAATAGCAAACTCTATTGCATATTATTCATGTTTTATAATGTCCTTTACCTTAAATTAAGAGGAACTGAGAAATATTCAGACCTATTGATGGAATTTCAAATTAAATATAGATGTAAACATTACATATTCATCACACAATCAATTAATTAAATACCTTCCGATTCTGAAATGTTAATCCTTTGTTTTATACTTTGTCTTGCACAAACACAGCAGAATCGTATTACAAACTTTAATACTTGAATAATAAGTGAATAATAAGTGCACAAAACACCGCAGCCATAACACACACTCACAGACAGACACACAAGCACTGCATTAATCACACCAATAGTTCCATAAATTGCATTTTATGTCTTTTGCACCTCACCTTTTACATTCACCTTTGCAGGAATTTATTTACAGCCCAAAGGTGCAGTCCACTACTCTGAAGTGTTTACTCACCACAGGCATTAAACATAACTGTCAATTAGGACTGGAAGTCAGGGCTCCTAATGGTCTTGTTTAGACTGTCGTGTGGACAAGCATTAGCGTGTGCGTCTGTGTGTGTGCGCGTGTGTGTGGTAGGGTAGGGAGTGCAAAGCATGTTAGGATCTGTGTGTCTGCATATCTTTGTGTGTGTATGTGTGTGTGTCTGTGTGTGTGTGTGTGTGTCAAAATCCTGCACAGCTTACTCCCCTTGATCACCCAAAGCAGTGAACATTTCACCTGACACCTTTACGAGAGGACAGGACCCTGGACTCATTTTTAAAGTCCCCTGTCCACTTTGATGTGCGTTATTAAACACACCTGTACCTGATTTGTATGCTGCTCTCTTTCGTCTCTCACTCTCCCCTTTTTATTGAATATAGGACCGCAAATGCTGGCTATGAAAAATAATTGGAAGCGTTGTTGATATCATTGGTCTATACAATTCCTTTTAACCCTCATCCGAACTACCGACTGGGGTCCCTAGTGACCTGACGAATAAACTACTGTAAGAAACAAAACATTAACTTATTTCTTCTCAAAACATTATCAGTCATGTAATTAATGTCATCTGAAAAAAAGCAAATTGTTATTATTTTAGGAAAGTTACAGTTAATTTGCATATTGTGTAAAACATAAATATGTACTTTTCTTTAATACAAAGTACAATCTTTCCACAAAGCCTTCAAAATGACTGACAGAGTGGCCCTACCCCCTGATAGTGTGTGATACTTTAAATTAGGACAGATGGTAAACATGAACTCAATAAATAGTTCCATCTATTAAAACTGCATGACTGAAATTTAGTGGTTTTGACTGGTGTCCCCAGGACCCCTATAGATTGGTATTCTTAAAAAGCCCTAATTAAAATAGACAAAACAATGATATGAAGTCATTACGAACAAATTGATTGACAAAGTCATGAAAAATGGGACTGACAGAATAAAAACTATGTGAGATATAACAAAAAGTAGACCTCTGAGGTCTGTGGGTACCCCAGTCAGAAGGATTAAGGTTAAAGGTAAGTTTACACCTTTGAATTTCAAAGAATCTTTGCCAAATGCCAAAGTTTTCTTTACCAATTTTATCTGGATTTGTCAGTGGAGATTTATATTTACTACATCCTGTTTTAAAGGAAAGGCTAATTAATCTGTCTTGTGTCTGCCCTCAAGAGACACAAGTTTAGGTCCATTAATACTTACTGTTACCCTTTAAATTTTATTGTATCTGTTTATAATTCAGCACTTTCTACAATCATATTTAACATCCCACCTGCAAGCCTGCAGCTACAAGCACAGCTCATTGGAAAAAAAAAAAAAAAGACTATTGCTATGATAAAACTTTAGCTGCATTAACTTGTTGGTGAGGCACACAGGTGTGCGTCAGAGATTAATGTCTGAAGCATTTTGGAGGAGAAAGGGTTGATGGGAGGATAAAGGATACAAAGAGCTCATAAATTATCTGCATATATGAGCTGCTTATTTGATCAACGATAAGGGAAATGAGTCTACTTGCTCTCCAGTCTACACTCATGTGAAGCCTATGAGCCCTGCGATACCATCAATTTAGCTTTCAATGACAACTAGTCCTTAGTATGGATGAACACACCCTCATTGGTAAGCTATATGATAGGATTATGACTGTATTTGATATGCAATGGATGCTATTATCTAGATATGTTTAAATTGTTTCCTTACTCTAAAGCAAAGGCTTAGCTAGGCCTTATACTTTACCGTAGACTTGGCAATGCAGTAAATTGTCTGCTTTGCCCTTGAGGATCAATATCTAGACTGTGTCAAGGGCACCCTGGTTTTCTTCTGCTAATAGTTTGTGAGGCGAAGAGGTTCTTCAAAAGGAACGGAAATGCCTCTGTACAATTGTGACTAATTGTGGCATGAATTCACAATCGTTTCTCATAACAGGCTTCACAGCTTGAGGTTTGTCATGTGCAATGGACGCCTTGCTCCCATTTTCACCTGCCGTTGCTCTCAATCAAGCAAAGAGGTGGGGTGGAAGTTTCTTTTCATGTGTTCAAAGGCGGCCGGTGGCTTGGCATTTTTTTTTTCTTTTTTAACAGAAACAATAACTCTTTTCATTGAGAACAAATGTTGACATTTGGAGGGAGCAGCAGCGGGTGAGAGAGTGAGAGAGAGAGAGAAAGAGAGAGAGAGAGAGAGAGAGAGGCAGGGCCCCTGTGTGCTTTGGAGAGTGCCTCTGGTGCTATTTGACAACAGTGCCGAGTCCCCGAGGGAGCCCACCTGAGAATAAAGCATGCATTTCAATAAATCATCTCCTAATGAAAGCATTTGGGCTGAGCAAAAGGAAGCTGGCCAGGGGCTATAGCATCCATGACTTCCATATATAGATGGCCGCCAGTAAAGCAAAGGTAAATAAAAAGGCGAGTAAAATATAGCAGTTTCCGGCAGAGATGATCAAAAGAGGAACAACTTCCAGTATAAACAAAAAAAAAAAAATCAATGTTTCAGAAAAAGCATCACTGAATGTTTTTTTTTTTTTGTTCACCTTACAAGCTTCGTAGCCTACACATAATATTTCTGACTGTGCAGCACTATTCACTGCAAAGTACACCATGAATTTATGTTACAAAGACTTCTGTCACCCTAAAAGGTGGGTTAACTGAGTTTTGGTGGGTTTACCCTGCACTACATCCCTGGTGGCAGCCAAATATTACTACCTTGGATGAGGCAGTTGGAAGGGGGAGAAGGAGGAGGAGGAGGAGGAGGAGAAGGAGGAGGAAAACCAAGGTGAAAGGGAGTCCCATGAGATTTGGACAACACTCAAGCTCAAATTCAACTGGAAAATGAAGGATTAGCTTTTAGTCTGGCTGGGAGCAATGATGGAGGCCTCTTCTTGGAGGATGGGAATAAGATATATTTGATCTTGAGTATTTCACACTCTACAAGGCCACAACTGTGAGTGACATAATGTTAGAATATATATATTGTTTTAATCAAATAACAAAAATGAATAAAAATAAAATTGAATATGTAATTGTTTAATAATAATAATACTATTAATAATTATTAGTATTATTCATTTCCTCAGAATTAAGCTTTTTTTTCTAAATTGTTTAATTAGCTGTGTCCTAAAGCCGCCGTAATAGCCAAGCCATGATGAAAAGCAGAGGAAAGCCTGTCCGATTAGTGCCCATCACACAGCCCATTGGAGCTGGCAGATGCTTAGATAGACTTTTATGGATTGCTCAATGCCTTGCCGTAATGAAGCAGGCAGGGCTGACCCATCCTGAACCAGGCTAAAAAGCTCCAGGGACGGGCCCCGCTGGGAGCCCATAATGCCCGATGCGTCCCACGGCTGTATTAATCACACTGAAAAATAAATGTGTGGCAGGGCGAGAGGAGAGAGGGGAAAGGGGAAGAAAAATGAAATAAGTATGTCGTTTATCCCAATCAAGGTCGTGAATATGTGGCCGAGGGAGCTTCCCTGACCAGAATGACGCCCTAAAAGGAAATGATGGTCCATTTAGAAAGAATGGATCGTGCAATCTGTGAAAACTCATAATGTTTATGAAAAGCGAGATTCATCAAGCATTTCCCCATCTGCGTTTGACTGACAGAATATAATAGAGTAAATAAAAATGTCTCAGTGTTAAATACAGGTCTGTTATGAATAAAAGAATGACTCTCCAAGATTTATGTAATAGTTGGGAAAACAGTTTAATATTTTCTCATTTGAATAATGGATATCATACCCCGCCAGTACATCTATACTAGCGCTTTTTTATTTTTTATTTACATTCAAAGATATAAATTAGTAAAAGTACTCCTGATAACAAGATTGTGTAGCTTTTTTTCCAAATAAAAACCGGCGTCCATGTATATATTTACAAAACAAACAGACGATGTCAGTTTCCCATTTTTTTGCAATACAACTTGCATAAATATAGGCAGCATTTCGCCATCATTTAAAAAAATAAATATCAAATGTAGGCTATTCCACTTTGAAGTCCTCAAGTTCACTTCAGCTCCCGTCCGCCTTGCGTCCCAATAATACACCTCCTTTTGCAAATACGGTTTCACAAAAAGGCCAAATTATTGTTTTTGTTTGTTTTGTTGTTTTTTTTTCCCACACGTAAATATATACTAAAATAACAAACCGTGGCAAATAAGCAAACTATAGGAACCTGAGAAATAACATGTAAATCACATATAATGGGAGATCTTTTTCAAACCAGCATATGAAATTATCCACAATGCATCAAAACAAAACAATAGAAAATGAAATAATACAATAATAATCTGACAAACGTGTGCTGTAGAGAGAGAGAGAGAGTCTCAGCCTGTGTGGGGGGCTGAGGAAGCGGTAGCAGCTTTTTCATTCCGACTATACGGTGGCACTAGATCCGGTTTGGAGTAAAGGTTATGGGGGTTAAAACATGAGACTAAAAGGTGGTGTCCGTTCTCGCCTTATAGTCAAAGCAATTGTGACACCTACCTGCAGACCATGGAAATTAAAAAAAAAAAAACATTCCACACGATCAAATGATCAAGTCCCTCCACAATCCCAGAAAAAAAAAGTTTATCAAGCTGGCTTTAACCAAACCACCTCTATACTGCAAGTGCTTATTAAAAATCCCCATTGCTTAATTGCCATTTAAAAAACGTTTAGTCCTATATGATATCCAGCGGTGTTTACGCTCTGAATGTACGTAAAGAATGTAAAACCACCACCACAGCAACCTCAGTGATATATTAAAGTGTAAATTTGCACTTGATGAATGCAGAGCAAAGTAACTGATTTGTTTGCTTTTGGCTGACCCTGTGTAATTATAATTATCCAAAGCTGAAAGATAAGGTTTGGGGCCCACCGTGCGCACACACACACACACACACACACACACACACACACACACACACACACACACACACACACACACACACAGACATCAGAGGGGACATTTAAAATATAATTCCTGCTTAAAGTTATGGCAACATGTCTCTGCTTGTTGAATTTACAAGTTGCCACTGTATTCCTATGTGTGTGTGTGCGTGTGTACGCGCATGTCTGTATGCGCGCGTGCGTGACTGCGCGTGGTTAGGCTGAGGTGAGGCCTGTCCTTATGTGGTCTTATTTTAATGTCTATATCTGCAGGTGTACTCTTGCACATTTGTTTACAAAAGGCTTTACTTATTATGTCCCTATCGTTTCTAATGCGAGCCAGCTGCAATTGAAAATCCCGCCGCATGTTACTTAATGATTTAATGAGATTCAGAGAGATCAAAATATGTATATAGTTAAAAAAAACAAAAACAAACAAACAAACAAAAAAAACCAGAAGGACAATTATAAACTGATCATTCCACAAAAAAATAACTGCGCTGAAAACGAATTATAGGGCATAGACACGTTCATTTGCTTAGACGGTGCAGTAAATTGTCCATCTTAATAAGTCATTTAGTCTCATATTTACTCCTAAAATCGTATTGATCTTAAAACAAGTGAAAACCACCCAGTTGTGTGAGATAATGCCACTTGTTTCTCATGCAAGACTGCTTGAAACAAGTCTTCATTTTGTTGAAACAAGGCAAAAAAAAAGAAAAGAAAAAAAAAGCCAGATCATCCAATGGCATCAGGACAATGACACATTAAAGTGACACAAAGAAAAACCAGTTGATTTGCATTGGAAACGAGTGAGCTCATTTGACTTCCACTTTTTTTTGTTTTGTTTTGTTGTTTTTTTTTTCTTCTTTTTTTTCTGGAGCGATTTCCCCCTCACGTGTTTTAAGAAAAAATACAACCTCAAGATTCAACACTAGATTAAATAAGTTTTCAAAATGGTTTATCATTTTCTCAGCAGCGGTAGCGCGTCGTTATTACGTACCTTTCTTTGCCTCTAAATTTGCGGATCTGAAATGCTGTTGTTGCTGCTGCTCGACAACAACAATCTGGTTTGGGTTATTTTTAACGAGGGGAGAGTCTGGCCTGTGTTTGGGGTTTGTGCTCGCCTCCAGAGAGCTGAGACCCTCGTTTGCAGCAGCAACGGCGGCGGCGGCAGCGGCGGCGGCAGCCAGACTCACTCCAGATGAATTAGTGTA
Organism: Euthynnus affinis; assembly: GCA_029490765.1. Lineage (NCBI taxonomy): Eukaryota > Metazoa > Chordata > Actinopteri > Scombriformes > Scombridae > Euthynnus > Euthynnus affinis. The sequence goes on from CM055847.1 coordinate 21,586,937, forward strand.
CCGCAGGATCCCTTGGCCCTGCAGGGGGCTGAAGTTGCCATAGTTTGTGTAATTGCTATAAAAGGGAGAAGTGTAATAAATAGGTCTTCCAAGGATGGAGGGGGCTGGGTAGAGGGAGGGGGAACTGGAAGCCGGGGAGGTGGTGGAGGGCGTGGGGGGAGTAAGGAGGCCACCGCTGGAGGAGGGGCAATTCGGTTGCCCGGGCTGCCCCAGTTGCTGTTGTTGCTGATGCTGCTGCTTTTGGTCTGAGGTAGCAATCTCCGCCAGCGACCACAATTTGGGCTTGACTGTAGGGTTTTGAGGCGCCCCCGAAGAAGGTCTGCTGTCAAGGCATGAAGACGATTTATTGGTGTTAATATTGCTGCTATTGACGAGGCTCCGGGCCAAATCCTCACGTTGGTTGTGGAGATGGTGGAGATGATGGAGGTGGTGGTGGTGATGGTGTTGGTGATGACTGAGAACCGGCGCTTCGACCCCCGTTAGAGGTGATGACGTGACGGGTTTGGGGGAGAGCTGGAACCGCGGCGGGTTGTGGTTCTGGTCCTCGCTGTCCTCCTCGTCGCATTTGTCGCCGCCTTGGTCAGAGCCCAGCTCTCCCACACGACAGCTGACCTTCTCCCCGTCAGACTCCGCCGAGCAGGAGTGGTCTGTCAGAGTGTCAACGTGCAAGCTGATACCTGAGGAAAAAATTCAAACAAATATATAAAAAAAAGCATAGTATGAAAGGACATACTATAGAAAGAAAGAAAGAAATGACTAAAAGACAGGACAAAAAGAAAAGAAACTGAAAGTGGACACGTCTGTCCTGTTTAACTAATGAATGACAAATAATTTTCTAAAAGAAAAAAAAGAGCAGCTGAAAGGTCTCCAATTGAATGCTCTGAAACTTATTTTGCGGTTCATGTATATTCTACCTTCATGTGTATTCAAACCAATCAGCTGTGTGTTTTACAACACACTTCACTAAGAAATCAATTATCTCCATTACGTCTAAAAACTAAACTATTTTTATGTGACAATAATGTCTTTTTTTTTTTACATAATTAATGACATTATTAAAATGTAATCAAGAGAATACTTTGTAACATTAACAATGTAATTTCGTTGAAGCAACTTATGCATTATAGTGATTGTGTGTGTGTGTGTGTGTGTGTGTGTGTGTGTGTGTCTATGGCAGTGACATGCCATCAATAATAACAATACATTGTTCATCTGAACAGCTCTGGTGTTGGTTCTTTAGCCAAAACCACGTTTTCATTCAAACAAATAGTAAAAATAAAATAAAAAATCAATCAACATAGTTTATAAAATAATACATAAAGCCAGAGATATTTTGCCTTTAGTAAAACTATTATAATATATAAACCTATTAAAATCTGCCAACTTTCTCATTTTCTTTCGATGTAGATAATTTATATATAATATTAAAACTAGATTATTTGTATTAGAAATTATTTCATTATTTCATATCCTAAATGTATTATTGCTGTAAACAACTAATAAAGTAAATAAAAGGGGTCCACACTTCCCCTCCTTCTCACCCCCCCATCCTACCCTCAATTGTTAAATGGATCATTGGCTCGGTCGCCAGATTATAGCCCACCTTCATCCTCCGCTGAAGCCTCGCTGTTATCCAGGGTTTTGTCAGAGCGCTCCACCTCTTTCCTCTCTCCGTCCCCGTCCTCCTCGTCCTCGTCTTCGCTCTTATTCCTGGGCGCCCATGTCATCTTGTTCTCTTTCTTGAGCCTCCTTCTGGCGTTGGCGAACCATGTGGATACCTGCGTCAGGGTCATCTTGGTGATAATGGCCAGCATGATCTTCTCCCCTTTCGTCGGGTATGGGTTCTTCCTGTGTTCCTGCAACCAGGCCTTCAGGGTGGCCGTGGCGTCCCTGGTGGCGTTTTTGCGGTACGCCGGGTCGTTGAGTTGGTAGGGGTACCCTGGACTCCCGTATGGGTGGTAACTTAATGCCCCGGCCATGCCCGTCGTGTGCGCGTCATATGGAGAGCTCTGGAGGAAAGTTGAAAAAAGTCTTAAGTCTGCCGTGTGCTTTCTGGTACCAGGGTTGTAAAACTGTGTTTTCCTTTAATATTATTTTAAAATGTGACAGTAACGTGGGTGGTAGTAAGGTGACTAATTTACAAAACAAATATAATGTATGCTCCAAAATAAATTCTTAAAAAATAATCTTAAAACTCGTGAAACCATTACAGCCTGCTACTTTAAACAATCGACTCATATGATTTTTGGAGACCTGTTGGAACAGCTGAAAAGTGGCTGTAAAGTGGTATAAATGCATTGTCAGGTTTAATCCCCACTTTTTTGTTTTCTAATAAAAATATGATTTAAATATTTAGTTGTGTGTGTTTTTTTTCCACAAAGTTAAAAAAAAAAAAAAATCAGTGTAATTGCAAGCAGGGATACTGAACACACCGTGTGGAAAAGCAGGCCGCACAAAAAGCATAAACTAATGCTTAACTAATAGTTAAGATCATTATCGGATTAACAGAGCTCCAGTTAATATAGCTGTTAAGGTCATAAAAGGGATATTTCAATTTTCTGTAATCACCTATTAACTTCCTAATTTTCTTTCGGCGGCTGCTTTTTGTTTTGTTGTGGCAGCCGCAATGTGTTAACATATCTTCTCTTTGCAGCATTACAAATCCCATTAGCAAATCACTTGATATGCACCTTTCCTAAAACGCTTGAAGTGCCCTGTGACATTAGCATTGCGAGTCTTGCTTTTCATGTTCAAATTCCGTTTATTCAACTCAGAATAAAGTCAATAACTTCATCCCCTGGTGATTTTAATGACTGCTGGGGAAGAAAGAGTTATAGCTTTGCTGTTATGTTAATTTTCTATGACACATAAAGTCACTGCTCAGAGACTAAAAGGTTCAAATGAAAAAAAAATATTAGTTAGTATTCAGTTTTACATAATTAGCTGCGCAGTGAGTGTTAAGCGTTGGTCAAGCCGGTACAATTTGCAGCTCATGCTAAAAAAATCCCATTTAAGCCAAAGGGGTCACGGATTTTATAGCAAGGACCCGACTCCTAGGCCACTACATATGAATGTATGGCAATCGTCATTCACTAGAAAAGTTCCGCAAACACGTACTGATGGCCGAGTCATAACATAAACATTGTAAACCTGTGCCGGTTTAATCGCGCTGTATGTCCGTGAAAGACAGTTAAACATTTTGCGCACTAAAAGGCTTTAACACGCCGACACATTCACCTACTGTGAAACCTTATAATTTGACAGAATCATACACGGATTTATGTTATATTTTACCATGTATGATGGGAATCCCGTGGTTGGATCCGTGGAGTATGACAGTGGACTGGAGAAGCCTGCACCAGCCGAGGCGGAGAAAGCAGCCGATCCAGGGTAAGGGCTGAAGGCTGAGCCAGAGGACGACCTCGCCAAGTCTTCGTTCCGCGGGGCAGCCAGAGCCGAGGCCCCGTAAGCCGGACATGAATAAAGAGCCAAAGAGCCCGGGGGCTGGTAGAGGTAACCCTGAGGATAGGACATTGGAGAGCGCGGTATGGGTCGCCGATTCCAAAAAGGAAGGGAAAAAACGCGCAGGGCGGCGGGCAACAACAGCCAAAACAGTAAACAATCAACTCAATAATCAGCCGTGCAAACAGTCATCAGACAATGAAAATAAAAAAAGTCCTCCCTCCACAGCCCCCTTACTGGGAAAAAAACCCGAAAGATCTGTTAAAGTGCCCACATAGAGGCAATGTGGCATGCGTCTTGATCCCCTAGCGTCCGGTGTTTTTAGTACGCAGCACTATGAAGTGAGGAGTTAGCAGGGAAGGAGCCAGTGGAGTTTCAGACACACAGAGCATTGGGGGAAACTGGAGCTGTCACTCCGACTCATCTGAATATCCCATCCCCGCCCCCTTTCTGCCTCATAGAAATGGAGCCTCAGAACAAAACCAAGACTCCACACTGCAAAAAGTAGCTAAGGGTCCATACATCTTGACTAGAGTCGTCTAGTTTAGTGTGGAGGTTAAAACAGATTTTATTTTATTTTTTTTAAATAAGAGAAAGTACACCAGCTGGATGAGATTGTGACTGTTGCTAATGCAAATCGATTGGTCAACAGCTGCGGTCTGCCTTATTTGTCATCTGTTTCAGGAGGATTCACCTCACAGGTGATGCGGATCAGAATTTAAAATTGAGTCATTTTGACATTTCCTTTTTTTATTTTCATAAATGTTAAAACGCTCAATATTACAAGAATTTGCAATTATACATTGGATTTTTTTGCAGTACATGGCAAAAATATAGATATGTAGAGAAGAAGAGAGAAAAGTATACACAATTAGTTGTCCTGCTTTTACAAAACTTAATCTTTTTTGCACCGCCTGGTTATTTGTTGTTATTGTTTTAAAACGAGGATGATCGTGGCACAAAACGTCTGTCTGATCAAAACTTACTCTCACTGCCATTACAACTGTACGAGAGAGAGAGAGAGAGAGAGAGAGAGAGAGAGAGAGAGAGAGAGAGAGAGAGAGAGATGTGCGTGGAGAGAGAGGGAGAGAGAGAGACTATAAAATGACCACTTGCAGCTGGTTGTTTCGTCAGTCCAGCTATCAAACGTGGACACATCCATGAATGCGTGCGAGCACCGATAAGTGCGCGCGCTCCTCGGGGCAGTGAACGCTCTGGCCTGCGGGAGGCGTAACCGGCTCCTTAATTTCCACCACTTAGCGCATCTCAAATACGCTCATCCCTTATTATTACAATTACATTCATCAGCAATAATAAAGCTGTTGGTGGTGGCTGATTGTCTCTGTATGAGAGACAGTCTCGCTTCCATACAGACACTAAGCCAAACACTAACACTGTTTAAGTGTGTGTGTCTGTGTGTGTGTGCGCGCGCACTTGTATTAGTGAGTTTGACAGTTTATTTTTTTGGGAGGGGGGGCAGTCACCTGTCTCCACTGTTGTGTATCTATGTGTGCGCTTTTCGACGTGTCTACATGCAAAACAGGGCATAGCCTTGTCCTTTATTATTGTGATTACAGACATTATGACCTCTGTTGGAGACAAGCGATACAGCACAGCATGTTGGAAACCTGAAACTATGACAGCGGTTTTTGGGACGAGCAGTCAAGGTGGCAACTATTGGACAGACGAGTGGGCTAGCAGTCTTCCTCATCAGCATTCATCCAAATGAATGTATTCATCCATCAGGTGCTTTTCTCCCTCCTCCACTGCAGTGTGGTCTAGCCGTGTTGTAAACAGCAACACCACAATTTAAATCGGTGCAATACAGCGTGCCTGTTAGCAGGACTGACACATTTATTTATAACACATAAACACCTGAATGTATTATGCTGCGCAAATGATCTTTTACTCCTAAAGATTACTTATGTGCGTCGACCCACATAATAATCATTATACATTGCAGTTTTGTTAATTAATACACAATATCCCACAATGCCCTGTATTCTAATCCAGACTTAATTAGAGCCATAATGGGGGCGATTTTTCAATTTGGGTTACACTTACAGAGGAGACACGGCAATGTTATGACTATTATACGTCTAATAGCACATAATGTTATCACATGCCTGTATGTATTAAGTGCAATATTGTCAGGATTTTATTTTCTTATTAATTATTAAACACCTACATTTAATACTAAATAAAATAAACTATATTTAAAGAAGTCTACTGATTATTTTTTAACAATATAACTGCTATTCTTATTTTGAAGACAATACCGTCACTGACACTCCATATCAAGCACAAAGTTAAATGTATAAAAACCTTTGACAGTCTCTTACATCTTATAGAGCTTCATCATATAGGAAAATGTGTCTACATACATTATAACACAGTCAATGTGTTTAACTATAATATCATAGTAAAACAGGCCATTTCTATCTGGTTACTGAGAAATTAAACATGTAAAAAAAAAAAGCTACATTCATTGTTTAGGTTGTGAGTTTGTTTAAAAAGCAGTTCCAACTGTATTTTGGAACTGGACATGAACAACTTTATGAGAACATCAGAGAAAAAAACCCCCAAAACATCCAATATTAGTGTCAGATAGTCCTAAACATGCATGGGCTGTATGAGCAGACACTTCCTGTCCCAGTAATCTCCATTGTTTCCAGCCTAAGAAAAGTTTCCTTCATATAGCATATGCAGCATTATTATATCTTCATATTTATATCATCTGTCTGCTATTCAGGAAATGGTTTGTATTTTTAGGATAATATAACCGTTGTCTCTGTTTCAGGCAGGAGTAATCAATCTCAGAAGAGTAAATGAGTAGTCTTATTATAGATTGGGTCCAGATATGGCTGGATGGGAGTACTGTTTGGCCCACACCAGGGGGCACTGTCTCCTCTACACACAGACCATAGGCTAACCATCAGTACTGTATCTTCACTGTGAACGTGACTGTGTGTGTGCGTGTGTGTGTATGCGCCATGGTCTGTGTGTTCATTTGTATGTGTGCAAGTGCATACAATGGTGTGTGTATATGTGTGTGCGCATGTATATGTCTGCGTGTGTCCATATGCATATTGTCAGTGTGAAAGTACACCTGTGGGCCTGCTGAGGTTTATAACTTTGTGTGTGTGTGTGTGTGTGTGTTGAACTCCGCAGTAGTACATTCCGGTCTCAGTTTCAGAGTCAGGCTGGTGCTCCTAAGATATTTTAGTCCCAGCCTGATGGAGATATAGGAGATGGCAGAGAGGAGAGAGACAGACAGAGAAGCAGACAGACAAAGACGGTATAGAGAAGACAGAGAGAGTAAAGCAAACAGATGCAGCAAGACAGAAAAGCATCAGGTCAGGCAGACTGAGAGGCAGACAGATGTAGAGTTAGACAGATACCTCGTCCTTATTATCTCCAGTTTAAACAATCATAAATTAGTTGTAGAAGTGACTTTTAAAACTGTGTAAAGATAACAATTTTGTTGGTGATGTTGAGATTATGATGACAAGTTATAAACATGGAGGGAAAAAACATCTTGATCAACAGCACATACTGTAATTTTTTGTCCATTTTATTGACCTTTTATATAAAAAGGACATAAATGTCTGTGAGCAAAACAATTTGTATCCTTGGAAAAATGTGTTTGACATTTTTAAGTTGATAAAAAATTATGTTTTCAAATTGATTTCCTTTTTAATTTTGGAAAATCTGCAGGCAATTCCACACAAATACACCTTGCCTTAACACATGAATTAAAAAAAATACAATTCTGTGTTATATTTCTATAAAATCCCCCAAATAAATTAGCTTTTAATATATGCTAAAAATAAAATTAAAAAAAAAAGACACACATGATACATATGATTGTTTTAAGGACAAAAGTAGCTTCACTGCCTCTCCTCACTCATGATAACTCCATACCAGATCCAGCCATTTTATGAAAAATGTCATCCTTCATAAATAAAGGAAACAGTTATTGATTTATCATCTACTCACTCCCAACAGAATTTACCAGTTAATAAAGTAGAACTGGAGGAGTTGCTTGTATTGTATTAGTTGATGATTGCTAACTGCTAATCCTTTTTGATACAGAGTAAATTGCCCAGATTTCAACTGAATATCTAAAGAATATAACTTTGATGTCATGCCCTTTGTTTATTACACATGTGACGAAATAAGTATTGATTTTAAATTTTTCATACGCTTTTGAACCTCTGGGGTGCAGCTGTTATGGACATTTTGTATTCGATCAACTTATATGACTTTGACAACTATATGGCATTGAAATGAAATAAAGGGTTTTGTGTGTTAACTATGTGGGTGTTTAGGGGTAATGTGGGGTGGAGTTGGGGCAAATGTCTTAGTGTATGTATGTGTTTATTGGTCTATCACTGTCTAACTAGGTGATGCATTGCTAACAGTGCAGTGTCGTAGCAGCATGATTAAGGCCTGAGCCTGGCTGTTGCTCACAGTAACGACTGCCTCTATGTCATTGTGACTTATCAGAATGGTACATTGAGTTTGTCCACCTTGAAAAACTACTGTCTTTTTGTCTGTATCTCTGTAGCTTTGGGCTCATCCTTCACATTTTTTTATAGGGTGAGGTGTTGTGCTCATCAGTGGAGAGTAGTGTGCATTATGCTCTAACCATGTGACTACTTACTCTCCTGAAACACCCAAATAGCTCAAAATGTTTCATCCTCTGTGGGCTGGTGAGAGAATGTTCAGTATCCCAAACTTGCACAAAGCACAGCACATGTGTGTTTGTGTGATCGTGTTTGTGTGTGGGCGTGCAGAGGGAAAGAGAAAAACTGCATTGTGATCTTTCATGGTCCAACTTAGTTAGCCGAGCAGACTTTCTGTCAGCTTCATGTGATCAAAACCACTTCCCCAAAACTCTTGAGATCAATTAAAAATAAAACGTCAAAATGTCGTACGTTTCATTGCGTATATGTCGTTACAACAGTGTCACATTTGATGCATTTTGATACAAAGCACCTCTAGAATTGATCCCCTCCCCCCCTTTGGGTTTGTCACGGAAATGTCTTTGGTCTTTTTTTTTTTTGTTGGTACAATGGGGGAGGGGTCAGTAAGGGAGGGAGTAACTGGGGGGACGAGGGGTTGGGTGGCAGACTGGCGACAGGCCGTCATCTCTCTCCCCGCCTGGCATCTGCCCACTGCTGCCAACCCTCTTCTAATCAGCAGCCGTCCATGTGCTTGGCAGCAGAGGGGGTTTCAAATCAGCCCCTCGCCCCGAGTTAAAAACCCTAAGCTCTATCACTTTGTAAACGGGTACCTTTAGGGCGACTGAAGCAGGGATGCCTCTGATGTGCTGAAGTGGAGAACATCGGTTGCCACGTTGCCTCGAATACGTTATGCTGCTAGCACTGTTGTTGCTGTTGTTCTTGTTCTTGTTTATCTTTTTTTTTTTTAAACAGAAATCACAAGGCAGCTCTTTCTTTAGATTTGATTTGTTTAACATGCTGCTAACTGACATGGATGTTGGGAAAACAGTTCTCGGGGAGGAAAGTGAAACAGTAAACCGATGGGCTTGAAGTGTAATTCCTCTTTAAAAAAAACAGGCAACAACTGCACTTGCAGCGAAACACAAGTTAGCTATAGTATTTTGCTTTATTCTGACATTTTGTCTGAATTGGTAAGACAAGGAGAAAGATGTTTCTGCTTCCTAATTTATGGTTGAAAAACTTCTTGCACAAGTGCTGTCTTGGAAACCACAAACATTACATTTTTTGACAAAATACTGCCTTGCAGATTCCAAGCGTATGACAAAAAGGGTTACAATGAAAACTTCAAATACAGTGACACTGGGGCCATTAGGTTTACATCTCAATCATCATATGGAACAAAAATATATAAATAAAAATTAATTCTGCGGTCTATAGCATTAAACTACATGGCTCATTCATGTGTTGAGGGGGTGGGGGGCATTTAGGTGGGATGGCTGTTGGCTTCAAAAGTAACAAGCACAAAGAATGGGCTATGTGGAAGGGGAAGAAGAAAAAAAATCCACAAATTATAGGAATTATGTGCAGCATGGGTTTCAAACACACACACATCCAGACAAGCTGATTGATGAACCAAACGAGTCGCCGAAAATCAAAGGGGGGAAATAAAGGGAGACACAAAGGGGGAACAATTTGAAATGGACTAACCCTCTCTGGTGGCTCTGTAGCCAAGGGTCGGACAGATAGGGTTGCCTAGAAAGAGTCTGCTGACAGCCAGTGTCACTGGGCTTTGTAATCATTGTGCTGGACCTGATAGGGTTACTAGCGGCTAATCCAGGCTGACCTTGGTTAGGTGCCCTGAATGAGGATGGCTTTGTACAGTTGGGACAAGCTAACAGTATGACGGTGATGCTGACATATAATGTCTGCGTGGGGACTTGCCACCACAGCTCTTTTGTTGTGCTATCGAGTTGCAAGTCTCAGCC